>OZ024747.1:61062396-61204896 GCA_964016885.1 Eledone cirrhosa
GTAGGTATGATACACCAAATAAAATCGTAATTGACAATATACACAGAAATTGTACAAAGACTGCATTACACTGTCTTATGTAATCAGTAACGTAATCCATGATACATTTTAAAAAATACGATATTATATATAAACTGCATTAGGAGAGAAACAGAAATATATGAGTATTTATTTAAATGATCGCAAACCGGAAGTGTTGACATTTGAAAATTTTAAACAACTGAATCTTTAAATAAGAAATAAAATATATTCAATGAACAGCCACGATATTTAGTAGATAAATTATGTAATATTCATTCATTATTTATTCAAAGTAATCCAACTTATTTTACTAAGGGGATAAAAAATTATAAACCATAAACAGTTCCGTGCTTCTTACTTTATTATAGTTTAGATATTTAAAATTTCAACAGAAGGCCGGACTGGAAGATATGATGTAAATTTTAATTTCGTGAAATCACTATACATATTTCAATGGCCCAGCTCCATCATCCAATTATGAGGCAAGACAGGACAGTCTCATCAGGTAACTTCAACAGAATTACAAAAGAGGGTTACGTAAAACCCATATTTATCATGGAAGACAGGGAAGAGAGAATAAAAAATGAAAATTTGAAAAAAAACTGTTGTGGTTTGGGAAGGCAGCCCCAATATATATATATATATATATATATATATATATATTTATAATCATCATCATCACCGTTTTACGTCCATTCTTCCACGCTAGCATTGGTTAGACAGGCTGTCCTGTTATGGGCGATGTTAGGTCGGGTGAACTTGTCTTGCTCATACGGGAACTGATTTTGGCTTGATTTCTACAGCTGGATGCCCTTCCTAACACCAACCTCACAGCGAGTGCTGGGTGCTTTTTTGTCATGGCACCTACATGACCACTTTACAGTGCGAGAGGGAGGGGGGCATATTGTCTATATGCTTCAGCTTTGGCTTGCTCCCTTGGGAAGTTGGGTCTTCTGTATTACTGCGTGACACCAGAGGTCATGGTCCTGTATAATCATGTATAATCATCATCAACATCACTAGTTCTGTAAGAGTCCCTTTTCAGTAAGTTATTACACTCACTCTCCTTGATGTATTGAGTACCTTACTTTAATTGTGCTTCTTTCCAATCCTAATGGAATCAGTAGCAACAATTATATATAAATCATCTTCATCATTTAACATCCATTTCTTTTCGTGCTAGAATAGTTTAGACAGGTCGTCACAAACCAAGTCAGTAGTTAATCAATGCCATTGTCCTTGTAGACAAATTGGGAGCTCGTGGACATCTTGCTCATATACATTCTTACTCTTACAAAATAATTTTCCCTATTATATATGTGCGTGTGTGTGTGTGTTTGTATATATGTATATAGACTCAAACACACATACATATATATATGTGTGTGTGGCTATAAATGATAAAGGAAAAACTGATATTAAATGGTGATGACGATGATGAAAAAATTCTTGATTATGTTTCTTTTCCAGTGACATAGTTAGACATACAGTATCAATTTATATACTACCATGCATACACACACAGAAACAAAGACATACATGTATGTATATGTGTATACACTGGCATGTATATCTTATAGATATATAAAGTTAATTGTATTACAGTAAAACCTATTGTTACTTAGAAATTTGCAAGGAAGCCAACTTGTTAGTAATTTCTTAACGAAGAACATGGGTGATTTCAAAAATTGTTGATACTGGTTGATTTAACTTCAAATGAAATTCTTCAGTGAAGGTGAAGTATCACAAAAGTAATGCCAAGATTCTTCATTGCAGCCAAACAAATAATAATTGATGCACATAGACGATGATATATAGGTTTTATTCAATAAGAAACTGGTTAATTCTCTCGAGGAAATTTTTATGATAACTTTTATTACTTTATTTATTTTACCTGATATTTAGAATGTTAAACATTGCCATTGTTTTGGGAAAATTATAAATAATTAATGCCATAAGTTTTCAGCTTATAAGATACATAGGTATATAGAAGGCACTCACATTTTGTGAGAAACAAGTTACAGTAGTAGTTAAGTGAAGGTCCATTGCTTAATGGTAAGAGAATTGGTTTCACAACTGTGAGGTTACAGTAGTTAAGTGAAGGTATATTGCTTAATGGTTAGAGAATTGGTTTCACAACTGTGAGGTTACAGTAGTTGTTAAGTAACATCACGTTGCTTAATGTTAAGACAATTGGTTTCACAATTGTGCAGTTGTGAGTTCAATTCCCAGACCATCAAGGCTGTATGTCCTTAAGCAAGATACTTTATTTCATGTTGCTCTTTCTGCCAAGAGTTGCAATGGAAAGACCAATGGAAGCATTGTTTTCTTAGACTGATTTGACAAGTTCCACGTCATTCAGTTAACAAATGATGCATGGGAACTTGTCAATCAATTAAGAAAGTATTTTTTAAAGTATTTTTATTGAATATAAATTCAACTTTGATGTTAAAAAATAAAAGTTATGTTCCAGATGCAAAAGTTTGAAAATAATTATTTTATTCTACGTTAAATATCATCATCTTCATTTTATATCTGTTTTCCTGGGTTCAATATGGATTATCAAATATTTTATATCTGTTGTCCATGTTGTCATGGGTTCAACATGGGCTACCAGATATTTTATATCTGTTTCCTTGGGTTCAATATGGATTAGGCAATATTTTAGGGAAGTATAACTTCAACTTTTCCTTTCATCCTTTCATCATCAACAAAAATAAAGTAGAATAAACCAACTCAGGCTTTTGATATATACAGACCCTAAATGAGGACAGAGAATATAAATTTTGTACATAGACATCCCCACACATACATGGCTCAGTGGTTAGAGCATTGGCCTTGCAATCGAAAGGTTGTGAGTTCAATTCTCAGACAGGGTGATGTGTTGTTTCCTTGAGCAAGACACTTTATTTCACATTGCTCCAGTTTACTCAGCTGTAGAAATGAAATGATAGGGACTGAGGTCCCTATCATTCCACTGCAAAGTGGCAAAAAAGCCACGGCAGAAAAAAGCACCCAGCCCACACTGTAAAGTGGACATGTAGGTGCCACAGAAAGAAAAAAGCACCCAGCCCACACCGTAAAGTGGACATGTAGGTGCCACGGAAAAAAAAAGCACCCAGCCCACACTGTAAAGTGGACGTGTAGGTGCCACGGAAAGAAAAAAGCACCCAGCCCACACTGTAAATGAGGTTGGTGTTAGGAAGGGGATCCAGCTGTAGAAATCAAGCCAGAATGAGTTCCCGTCCCACCCTTGCAAAGCAGGAAAAAGCGGACGTAAAATGATGATGATGATGATATATAACTGTTTCATTCAAAAGAAATCATCAAGAAAGCTCTGGTCAGGGGTTCAATCTCAGTCAGGATCTACAGTAAGGTGGTCTTACTAATTATTGCTAGCGTGGAAGAACGGACGTAAAACGGTGATGATGATGATATATATATCCTTATCATCATCATATTATTTCTGCTTTCCATGCTGGCATAGCTGGATGGGTTGTTATGTTCCGGGATTAAATATGTCAGAGAGACCTCATCTTCCTCATATATTCCATATTTGGCATGGTTTCTACAGTTGAATTCCCTTCTTAATACCAACCACATTACATAGTGTACTGGGTGTATTTTATCATGGTACCAGCAAGCCAAAACCACTTGGTCCCATGGTCGAGATTTTACATATCTATCTATCTATTTATCTATATATATATATATATATATTATAAGGACGATTTGTTAAGCTTTCATTACATTTATTGATTGGTGACGTGCATTTCATTATTGATCAGCTCAAGGTTCAATCTGTATCAATCTGGCCTAACCCTGGAATCAAAAGCTCGTCGGATTCCGAAGTTGGGTCAGATCGACACAGATTGAACCTTGAGCTGATCAATAGCGAAACACATGTCACCAGTCAATAAACGTAATGAAGGTTTAACGAATCATCCCTGTATTATTATATTTAAACTCTACACCTCGCTACAGACGTGAACCTAAACATCGAGTGCTCACCTAGGTGAACCTACAGTAACTTCACGTTACACTCCCTGGATATGTATATATATATATATATATATATATATATACACACACATATATATATATAATAGGTGGTTCAGTAGATTCATGGTTTATTGAGGAAGGTACCAAAATCAGCACTCTATGTTAAGGCAGAGTATATATATTAAAAACAAAGTGAGGTTTTTATTGATTATACACAGTTACAACCGTATATATATATACGTCATGTGCATCAATACTCATCTTTTTCCATTTCTCTGAGGGTTCTTAACCCCACTATCAGGCTAAATAATTTCTTTAATTTCTTTAATCAAAATATGGCGATAGCTTACATTTATAATAATTTAAAACCCGCTCGCTGTTTCGAGAATATTCTTACTATATATATACTATATATATACATACATACACACACATACATTTATAGTACGCCATATTGTTTTTGTGGGTTGTCATCGGGTTATAGTAAGTTTCCTTGTAAATAATAAGAAACCAACATTTATTTTTAATCATTTAAAAGACTTTATATATATATCCTTCACATGCACACACACACACACACACACATACATATATGCTTGTTCAGGTACCCAGATAGTAATATATACTTTTTAAAATCTGTATATTTTTACACACACATATCTAAACAGATAAATATGGAAGCAAGCTATTATAATCTTTATATTTACTTTAAAAGTACTTTACGAAAAATGTTCTAATAAATCTTGAAATATTTTTCAGAAGCTGAACTTTATACTTAAATCTATAAATATAAAAGTTCTATTTTACAATGCAAAATAATGTCAGCATAAATTTATAACCAAATATTTTTGGCTAACATCACATGAATTGGCTTTGAGCTTCTTTGGAATAAAAACATTATATTCTTCAGTTGCTATTTGATTCTTTGAAAAAAAAATTTAAATTTTACTCTATATAACAGTTATGTTAGATAAGTAGTTCAAAGTTTGAATTAGAAATCTTAAATATTTTTTGGTTTACTGCAATATTTCATGTTAGTGATATTAGAAATTATTCCAGAGAGTTGATTCTACTTTCAGTTTTTCAAAACGTGTAAGGAAACTGGGTTATTTCTATCTAAACATCCATTTGAACTTTCAGCTAGACTAAAAGATCAACATTGAATAGAAAAAAATTACACATCTTTCTGTTATATATTCACCTCTTGAATAAGGTTTGTCTTGCAATGTAGGGTGCCATAATAACTTATTTCAATGCACTTAAGTGTTAACTAAATCTTTGCAGTGATCATGTAGCTACAAATGACATAGAGTATTTTGAAAACCTTTCTGGGTTTTTTTACTCTCAAACAGAATTTCACTGAGTCAAGATACAAAATATTCAATTTTGCAATATTTTTGATGTATGCAAATCAATAACAGAGTATTTCTATGACTGAATGTGAAAGCGAACTTTGGGTTAGAAACCTATTTCTAGACTTGTTAAACTTAAGCAATCTTTCAAGGAAGAAAAGAAACAACAAATAGATGAAACAATCTTAAAATCAAAATTCAAAAAAGTAGAACTGACAAAATTTTGGATTTCATTATTAATGGTGTACCTTTCTATGAAGCACAAAAACTTTTAAAATGTTAATGCAATTTCCAACTACATATTTATATGAAAGACTTTTTCACTGTATTCAATAACAAAGTACAAATTTAGAAATAGATTAAATATAGAAGTTGACTTACAGTTACAAGTAGCATTTCATTTATAAATATTAATTTTCTTTGTGATCAGAAGTAAGCTCGAGAAATGTAATCGAATTATGCTAACACACAAAAACACAAGTGTTTTAAATAATTTTCAATGTAAAGCAGCCTTTCAGGTCGTATGATTGGCTTCATGGAGTCGTTTTTGAAGCAATGTTTTACAGTTAGATGTCTATCTTGGTGCCAGCATTTTATGACATTCAGTGATATGGTATACTGGAAGCATACAACAACACTTGATGTCTTTTTGAAACTGACTTGTTTCATGGGTTACTCATGCTTCAATTTTATTCACCAATAGTTGTAACCATCTCTGTGAAATATGGATTATGACCTAAAAGATTCAATGTGATACTGACAGCTCTTAAGACTTCAGGCACAATAAAGTATTGGCTGTTTACCTTTGCATATGAAGTTGCTTCCAAGTATTGCAACCTCCTCCCCCACCCTGTTACCAGACAATCTTTTAATTATTTCTGTGTATATTTGCCTACAATTACGCCATAACTATGTTTTAAGTCAAATGGTCTTACACAGCTGCCATAAGGAGTTTATATGTAGTATATATTTGGTTTAGAATAGGCATATCATACCCCTTCTTGTCGTAGGAGGAGAATAAAACTGTTAACACCAGGAAGAATATCTTGCCATTAAACATTGCCTTTAAAACAATGATGGTGAGTATGAAACCTATCATGGGTCTACAATCAGAGTTGGATTTAGACCTTGGGGGGCCGGGGCACTTCAGGTGTCACTGGCCATTCTTTGTGGCAATACCTTTGTCATTTTATCTATGGGGTGCAGCTGAAACACCACTCAGACTTGGGTTTAGTCTGTTGCTCGCTCTCCCTTCCTTTCTTTCAATGCTTGATTCTCCTTTTTCTGAGTCATTTTTCCTTTTTTTGTTTCCTTATTGCCATGTATATTGTACAGTTGTTTTACTGTTAGTACATTTATTGGTGACTGTTTGGGAATCTTAGGTATTATAAACATTATTCCTTAAAAGCAGTGCCTCAGCATGGCCACAGAAACCAAAATGAAAGAATCGTTAAACTTTGAATGACTTAGTTTGGCAATCAATTAAGTAGTCATTTATATAACTTACTCAAAAAACTAATGCAAATATATAAATTTGTCGAATTATTAAATCTCTAAATGTACTGGAGAATCAATATAGAGTTATTTTAAAACAAAATTGTATTTATTGATCTCAAAATATGTTCATATTTAAGTGAAAACTTTAGAAAATTATTGAACAATCCTTAAAGATTAATTTTAAATTCTCTGGCTAATTGAAGTTTTAATAAATTTCTGATCATTTTCCTTTTCTTTTGAAAATTAATTAATTATCAATTTGTGATTGTACAGTTTGGTGAAGAAAATTATACACCATTAAAATATGACAATAGTGAATAGAAAATTGCTTTACCCTGTGTTATAATGTTATTGAACAATGATAACAACTAAACAGTTATACTAATTAAACAATGATCCTGACTGAGCATTCATCTCAACAGTTTTCATACAAAACTACCAAAACTTTCTCTGGTTCTGTGATACAAAACTGCCCCTTTTAGAGTGTTCATACTTATATTAAAATATTCCATCTTCATCATCATCATTTAACATCAAATTTGCATGATTGCATGGGTTAGAAGGATTGTCATGTGAGACGAGTTAGGCCAGGTGACTGTGTTTTACTCATAAAGACCTGTATCTGGCTTGGTTTCTACAGCCGGATGTTCTGCTCACAAGGAACTGTTTCTCGTTTGCTTTTTACAGTTACATGCCCTGCTCACAAGGAACTGTTTCTCGTTTGGTTTTTACAGTTACATGCCCTGCTCATAAGGAACTGTTTATTGTTTGATTTTTACAGTTAGATGCCCTGCTCATAAGGAACTGTTTATTGTTTGGTTTTTACAGTTAGATGCCCTGCTCATAAGGAACTGTTTATTGTTTGATTTTTACAGTTAGATGCCCTGCTCATAAGGAACTGTTTATCGTTTGCTTTTTACAGTTACATGCCCTGCTCATAAGGAACTGTTTCTCGTTTGGTTTTAACAGTTAAATGCCCTGCTCATAAGGAACTGTTTCTCGTTTGGTTTTAACAGTTAAATGCCCTGCTCATAAGGAACTGTTTCTCGTTTGGTTTTTACAGTTATATTTCCTACTCATGAGGAACTGTTTCTTGTTTTGTTTTTTATAGTTAGATGCCCTGCTCATGAGGAACTGTTTCTCGTTTGGTTTCTTCTGCTCATAAGGAACTATTTCTGGTTTAGTTTCTACTGCTGGATTCCCTGCTAGTAAGGAGCTGTTTCTGGCTTGGTTTCTACAGGTAGAATGCTATCCAATGCTCCAAACACCAGCTTACTTGTGAAAAAGTTAATTATTTTACTAAATTCCTCCAAATTGCTGGTTATTTTGAAATTTATTTGAAATTGAGGATGATTTCATTAGAAATCATCCTCAAATTTATGTTTGCTTCCAATGTATGTATAAGTTGAGCCACTATGTTAACAAAAGGATACAACAACGATTTATATTGAATGATGAGACTGATTGAACAGTGATACTGAATGGTGAGCTACACTATACAGTGATTCAAATTCAATATTGATCCTTATTGAACTTATCACACTGACAATGATTGGGCTCACTTATATACAAACAAAGTGTTATAGTGAAGACATGCAATCTAATAGATTAGATGAGGAGATGTGTAGTTGTGGTGGTCAGAATCTTTCTCAGTGGACTTAAGAAGGCCTGAGAAGATGTGTAATTCTAATGGTTAGAGACTTGCTCAGTGGACTTGAGAAGGTCTGAGGAGATGTATAATTGTGGTGGTCAGAAACTTACTCAGTAGATTTCAGAAGGCCTGAGATGTGTAAATGTGGTGGTCAGAGACTTGCTCAGTAGACTTGAGAAGGCCTGAGGAGATGTGTAATTCTGATGGTCAGAGACTTGCTCAGTGGACTTGAGAAGGACAGATAGAGATAGAGTTGTGACGTTACAGATGAAGAGATAAATATTGATTTGCGTGTAGGAGCAGGAGAACTGACCAGGCTAGGGTGTGAGGAGCCGAAGACAAAGGATGCAACCAGAAGATTACGTTAGTTTGTTTTGTCTTTGTATTCAGTTTACAAGAAAATAGTAGGGTAGAGATTCCTGGAGGATGGGCAGAAGTTAGAGAGGACAGTGTAGTGAAGTGACCAGGTTTGTAAGGTGAAAGAAGAGTTGATGACGCTGAAGGGAATGTGAAGATGTGGCTGTCATAAAATCAAATTTATACATAGTTGATATATGGTTTGAGTAAGAGAAATCAGATTAATTGGCAACAGATTTACTCAATTGCTGAATCATGCTACACTTCACGAGAATTCAGATCAAATCATAATAAATTATAATTTAATCAAACTAAATTTACTGAACTGTTGTTTCATTCAAGTTATAAATGTAAGGACAAATAGTGATCACACTTGTAATATATATGGTATGAGGCAGTGAGTTGGTAATCTTTAGTACATCAGATGCTGTGCTTTGTAGTATTCAGTTTAGTACTCTACACTCTGAGTTCTAATCTTGCTGAGGTCAATTTTACATTTCATCTTTTCAGGGTTTGGGAAATCAAGTACAAGTCTAGTACTAAGGACAATATTTCTTCTATATCTCTACCTCTCTCTCTCTCTCCCTCCCTTTCTCTCTGCTTCTCTCTCTCTCCCTTTCTCTGCCTTTCTCACTTTGTCTCTCTGCCCCCCCCCCCTCTCTCTCAGAAACAAAAGTGATAGACTTCACCAGGTTTAAACTACCCAAGACATCAAGAAGACATGCTATAAACTTATTTTACCCTTATTTTATTCACTTCTTTATATCTAGAACAAGTTTCGACCATTTTCACTTTTATAGCTGGTGTCAGTTGATATAGCTAATTTTCTCATTATTAAGTTGTCATTTGGAACATAACATAACAAAGGTTTTTACATAAAATTATGATGGAAGATTTGATGATAAATATAAAGACTGTAAAACCAACATAGAACCAGGGGTAATCTGAAGCAGTTTGAAATCAAAATTATTTAAAATTTCTAATATATATTATAACAAGAGTGCTGTCTGTCTATCATACTCACTTTATAGAGAGAGGGAGTGCCAAGGGTGACAGAGAGAGGGAGTATGACAGAGAGGGTGCAGTCGACATCGCCCTCATCTATATATATAGAGGGGGGGGGGTGCCAAGGGTGACAGAGAGAGGGAGTATGACAGAGAGAGAGGGTGCAGTCGACATCAGCCTCATCTATATATAGAGCGGGGGGCGTGCCAAGGGTAACAGAGAGAGGCAGTATGACAGAGAGAGAGGGTGCAGTCGACATCGCCCTCATCTATATATAAAGAGGGGGAGTGCCAAGGGTGACAGAGAGAGGGTGCAGTCGACATCAGCCTCATCTATATATAGAGCGGGGGCGTGCCAAGGGTAACAGAGAGAGGCAGTATGACAGAGAGAGAGGGTGCAGTCGACATCGCCCTCATCTATATATAAAGAGGGGGAGTGCCAAGGGTGACAGAGAGAGGCAGTATGACAGAGAGAGAGGGTGCAGTCGACATCAGCCTCATCTATATATAGAGCGGGGGCGTGCCAAGGGTGACAGAGAGGCAGTATGACAGAGAGAGAGGGTGCAGTCGACATCGCCCTCATCTATATATATAGAGGGGGAGTGCTAAGGGTGACAGAGAGAGAGAGGGGGCAGTCGACATCACCCTCATCTAGTCTATATATAATAGATGTTTATATTCTAAATCACTGTATTTCTCTATAATCTGTTCTCTAGTGATTCTGACCAACTTCTGTGTCTTATTAGGAGACTACTTCCTCTTATTGATCATATATTATTACTGTTTTGTTGAATGTCATAATTCCATTGCTACAACCTCACTCATTGCCCAATGCCATCAGCTTTAAGTCTTGCCACTCATTCAATGTCACTCAACATCAACATTAGATGGATTAAAAGAATCAACTACTAATATTTTATATGTTTCTAGATTAATCTTGTTAGTGTCTTAAATATCTCAAGTGGCTTATTTCCAAGTGAGTCAGATTACATGGACAAGAAGACAAAGGAGTGAGGAGCTGATGATGATAACAATTATTACTATTGTTATAAATTGGCAGTATCGGTAGAGGGTCGGATGCCATGCTTTGCAGCATAGAGTTATGGTCCTTTATGTTCGAGTTCAAACGCCGCCAAAGTTAACTTTGCCTTTCATCCTTACGGGGTCGATAAAATAAAGCACCAGTAATACACTGGGGTTGATATACTCGATTTTCCCCCTCCCCTTCAAATTGTTGGCCTTGTGCCTAAATCAGAAACCATTAATAATAATATTAATAATTGTTTCTACTTTTGGCACAAGGCCAGCAATTACCCAGTGTATTACTGGTACTTTATTTTACCCGATAAAATAAAGTACCAGTAATACACTGGGTACTTGCTGGCCTTGTGCCAAAAGTAGAAACAATTATTATTAATATTATAATAATAGGGCGGTGAATTGGCAGTATCGGTAGAGGGTGGGACGCCATGCTTTGACGCATAGAGTTACGGCCCTTGCCATTCTGAGTTCAAATCCCGCTGAGGTTAAATTTGCCTTTCATCCTTACAGGGTCGATAAAATAAAGTACCAGTAATGCACTGGGATAATTGCTGGCCTTGTGCCAAAAGTAGAAATAATTATTATTAATATTATAAAGAAATTATTATTATTATTATTGATGTTGTTGTTGTAGCAATAACCATGCCTCAGATAACCCTTATTGGCTATGGTTCTGCCTCTGTAGTTGTTATTGTTATTTTTATCCCTACCCTCATCATCATAGTGATCATGATGTCAGAAAACACAGATTTTATTATCTTAGAATAACTGTTTCTACATTTAGCACAAGGCCAGCAATTACCCAGTACATTACTGGTACTTTATTTTATCGACCCCCGTAAGGATGAAAGGCAAAGTTAACCTTGGCGGGATTTGAACTCAGATCGTAAAGGGACGTAACTATGCTGGAAAGCATGGCGTCCGACCCTCTACCGATACTGCCAATCCACCGCCCTTATAATCTTAGAATAACAAAGAATTACATAACAATAAAGAGGGAGTAGCAGTAATACAGAGGACTAAGTGTATTACAAAAACAAATGTGTTCTCCCTTAACTCATTCAAGAATGGACCAGTTTAAAATGGACTCATCATTTTTGTTTTCCATTTAAAAAGAGGATAATAGCCCTGATATATTATGTTGAAATATACTGGGTGAAAAATATTACTTTGTTTTGTTTTATTTGTTATCCTTTGCTCTTTATATATTTCTACCACATTGTCTCAGCCTTCTGAAGTCCCTACCAATCAGTTACCTATATAAATGTATTGTTTCAACACTCTTCTTCTTCGCCCACTTATTCCGAAGGTCCTGTGAGAAGCAACCATCTCCAAGCAAGATCAGCCAAGCTCATGGATTTTATCCAACCATCTTGCTTGGGGTCTACCCCTGGGTCTCCTGCCGGTTGGTTTTGCCCATAAAATCTGTCAAGTGGTTCTTTCCTGAGACATTCTAACCACGTGCCCATAATATAAGAGCTGTGATCTCTCAATTTAGAGAAGTAGCTGCTCCACCTGGAGTAACTCGCTGATCTCCAAGCTATACACTCTATGAAGTATCATTACTCCAAAGACACTTCAGAGGAAATCTTAGCTTTAATTGTAATTAATATATTGTTTCATGTGGTATTTTATGACTGAAAGTTCAAGACTGTTGTCCTGGATAGGACATCAGCTCACGATATGGTTAAACTTTAATACCTGCTGCTCTATCTAAGGCCTCCTTTGGTCAGAACTGACCATGGATAATAGCCTGTTGTTAGTTCGGCTGGAGCAGCATCTTTGGTGGCTAAACAGACCTATACATGAGTAACAGCCTCTGTCACATTGAACACATCTGTATATGGTCTCGGGACTGTTGGATTTATTGCACTCTTAACGCCTCCTTCGGTCAAGGCTGACCATGGGTAATATCTTGTCAGCTGGGCTGTAGCAGTATCTATGGTGGCTAAACAGACCTATACGCGAGTGTCAGTCTCTGTCACATCTGTATATGGTCTGTTGGATTTATTGCACCCCTTTCACCGGGCTCTCCTGTTCACTGTTGCAGTCATCGACCTCACCTCCCCTCCCCTGATTTGAGGTGTTGATTCAGAGTGTTCCACCATCTTGGCCTGTCAGCTGCGAGGCCCTCCCAGGACTCTTGTGTTGATGCCAGCTGCTGCTGCTGCTGGCACTTATATAATTCAATTCAGTGAACTGGAACAGTGTGAAATATGTCACCTGTTCTAGAAGTTGAAACTGTAAACTTATGAACCTAGGAAATCATTGCACTTGTGCAACTCATCAAATTTAAATAGTATCAACATTATTCACGATGTTGTTGTAGTGCTAGTTGCTCTTCTCTCTTGCCTTTTTGTTTATGTGTTTTACTTTTTCATCAAAATGTTTTCACCCCTTTGGTTTATGGCAAATTTAGCAGAAAGATGCCAAACTTTTACTGTATGCCAATCTATTTTATTCACCATAAATAATTAGAAACTTATTGAGTGAAGACGGTAAAATCAATGGTTACAAATCACTTTAGAAGTCTATCTTAAATATAAATCAATCCAATATGAAATTAATCTTGATGTCAGGCTTGGCATCTTTCCACCAATTACTGAGTTTGTCTTATACAGTTAGCAATGTTGTTGTTTTATACTGAGCTTCTGATAGTATTGTTGTTGTTACTGCTACAGTGGTAGTGTTGTTGTTGCTGTTGTACTTGTTACTGCTGTGGTGGTGGTTGTGGCTGTTGTCTTTGTTTTTGTTACTGCTTTAGAAGTTCTTGTTGTTGTTAATGCGATGAAAGTTATGATTGCTGTTATTATTGCTGTGGTGTGTCTGTATATTCATACATATATATGAGCGTGTGGATAGACACATGCACACACAGATATATATATATATATATATGCATACACACACACAGACTCACTCACATGAACAATATATATGTACACACATCTACATATATATGTATGTAGATTAGTTTTTATATATACGCATATATATATATTTATATATAAGTATATATCAATTCAATTTCATTACAGTGGTGTGTATCGGGACTTGGTGGAGGGATCTGTATTGATTCCCTTAATGGGAGCAGTAAATGGTTCATTTTACTATCAAATTAATTTAAAGTTATAGTCCCCTTCCCTTACCACCGTTTACGTGTCATACCATACCACCAACCACCCCGTACCATACCACCAACCACACCGTACCATACCACCAACCACACCATACCACTAACCACCCCATACCAACAGCCACACCATACCATTAACCACCAACCACGTCACACCACCAACCACATCATACCATTAACTACACCATACCACAAGCGACACTGTACTACCAACTACACCATACCACCAGCCACCAACCACACCATACCACAAGCCATACTGTACTACCAACCAACCACAAGCCACACTGTACTACCAACCACACCACACCATATCAGATGTGATGGTTGTATAGTGTATAGTGTGTCAGATGTGATGGTTGTATGGCATATACAGGTGAAGTAATGTGATAGGATAGATCTTTTCTTTTGAGCAACCGAAACACATACTTATTAAATTGTTTTACTTGTACTTTATTTTATCGATCCCAGAAGGATAAAAGACAAATCTGACCACTGTGGGATTTGAACTCAGAACATAGAGAATCATAACAATTTACCTCAAACCAATTTTTCTGTAACTCAACTAACCCTACCCCTAATTCACCACCATAGATACGTCTATCTTTAATGTCATTTCTGAGCTAAAGTAGCCTGACAAACTGTAATAAATTGTCCACACAATCTCTATCCAAATTCAATTACAATGTTTAACACAACCAATAGAAACACTTTGCTAAGGTGCCACATAGTTGTATCAAACATGGAACTGACCCTGATTCTATTATAGTAAACTATTTGTTTCAGAGTGTTCATCAACATCAATATCATCATCGATGTCAGCGTCATTTCATGTCTATTTTCCATGGTAGCATGGGTCAGACAGGTTATCTTGTTTGAGGGAAGATAGGCCAGGTGATTGTATCTTGCTCATGTAGAACTATTTCTGGTTTGGCTTCTATGGCTGGATGTCCCCCCTAACACCAACCACATTGACAGTGTGTGTTGGGTTCCTTTTGCCGTGACACCTACACAACCACTTTACAGTGTGGATTGGGTGATTTTTGTCATGACACATACACAACTACATTACAGTGTCGAGTGGGTTCCTTTTGTCATGACACCTACACAACCAATTTACAGTTTGGACTGGGTGCTTTTTGTTGTGACACCTACATGACCACTTTACAGTATTTACTGGGTGCTTTTTGTCATGACACCTGCACAACCAATTTACAGTGTGGACTTGGGAGCTTTTTGTCGTGACACATACACAACCACTTTACAGTGTCGATGGGGTTCCTTTTGTCATGACACCTGCACAACCAATTTACAGTGTGTACTGGGTGCTTTTTGTGACACCTACATGACCACTTTACCGTATGTACTGGGAGTTTTTTGTCATGACACCTGCACAACCAATTTACAGTGTGGACTGGTTGCTTTTTGTCGTGACACCTGCACAACCAATTTACAGTGTGGACTGGTTGCTTTTTGTCATGACACCTGCACAACCAATTTACAGTGTGGACTGGTTGCTTTTTGTCGTGACACCTGCACAACCAATTTACAGTGTGGACTGGTTGTTTTTTGTCGTGACACCTGCACAACCAATTTACAGCGTGGACTGGTTGTTTTTTGTCGTGACACCTGCACAACCAATTTACAGTGTGGACTGGTTGCTCTTTGTCGTGACACCTGCACAACCAATTTACAGTGTCGATGGGGTTCCTTTTGTCATGACACCTGCACAACCAATTTACAGTGTGTACTGGGTGCTTTTTGTGACACCTACATGACCACTTTACCGTATGTACTGGGAGTTTTTTGTCATGACACCTGCACAACCAATTTACAGTGTGGACTGGTTGCTTTTTGTCGTGACACCTGCACAACCAATTTACAGTGTGGACTGGTTGCTTTTTGTCATGACACCTGCACAACCAATTTACAGTGTGGACTGGTTGCTTTTTGTCGTGACACCTGCACAACCAATTTACAGTGTGGACTGGTTGTTTTTTGTCGTGACACCTGCACAACCAATTTACAGCGTGGACTGGTTGTTTTTTGTCGTGACACCTGCACAACCAATTTACAGTGTGGACTGGTTGCTCTTTGTCGTGACACCTGCACAACCAATTTACAGTGTGGACTGGTTGCTTTTTGTCGTGACACCTGCACAACCAATTTACAGTGTGGACTGGTTGCTCTTTGTCGTGACACCTGCACAACCAATTTACAGTGTGGACTGGTTGCTTTTTGTCGTGACACCTGCACAACCAATTTACAGTGTGGACTGGTTGCTTTTTGTCGTGACACCTGCACAACCAATTTACAGCGTGGACTGGTTGCTTTTTGTCGTGACACCTGCACAACCAATTTACAGTGTGGACTGGTTGCTCTTTGTCGTGACACCTGCACAACCAATTTACAGTGTGGACTGGTTGCTTTTTGTCGTGACACCTGCACAACCAATTTACAGTGTGGACTGGTTGCTTTTTGTCGTGACACCTGCACAACCAATTTACAGTGTGGACTGGTTGCTCTTTGTCGTGACACATACACAACCAATTTACAGCGTGGACTGGTTGCTCTTTGTCGTGACACCTGCACAACCAATTTACAGCGTGGACTGGTTGCTTTTTGTCGTGACACCTGCACAACCAATTTACAGTGTGGACTGGTTGCTTTTTGTCGTGACACCTGCACAACCACTTTATAATGTGAACTACTTTACCTTGTTTAAATTAAAACCTTCCAATCTATTTTTATGTAAGAACTTTTATTAAGTTACTTTCTAAACACTAATTTAATAATGAGAAAGTTAGTTACATTACTAAACCCTTTCACATTTTAAAATTATATTAAGTATTAATTTGAAAATCATAGGCAGTGTGTTTTGTTAGAAATACGGTAATGAAAAGGTTAGAGCACTATAAAATGGTGAAGTAGCAGAAACAGTAAAGTAACAGACTAAATACACTACAGCGTTTAATTTTGTCCTTTTATATTCTGGATTCAAGTCTTACTGCTATCAGCTTCACTGTTCATCTTTCTAGAATCAATAAAGTCAGTAGCAGTCATATTCTGGGGTGGAGAAGGAGAAGATGAACTCAATCAAGTCTAATCTTCCTAACCTCACCTACTTTTCATCATATGACATGTGTTGATGTATATGACCTACTTATCATACTTGACAATATATGACTTACCTATTAATGTAGGTGACCGACCTGTCAATGTGTGACCTATCTGTCAGTGTGACCTACCTGTTAATGTTGATGTCCTACCTTTCAACATACGACCTACCTGTTAATATGTGACCTAAATAACAATATATGACCTACCTGTTAATGTAGATGACCTACCTATCATTTTATTTTTGGTAATTCTTTATTAACTGTTATAAGTTAATATTATAAAGTAGAGGGTCGGACGCCATGCTTTGATGCATAGAGTTACGGCCCTTGCCATTCTGAGTTCAAATCCCGCCGAGATTAACTTTGCCTTTCATCCTTACGGGGTCGATAAAATAAAGAAACAGTAATGTACTGGCCTTGTGCCAATAGTAGAAACAATTATAAAGTTAGACAAAAAAATAATCTTTAAATGAAAAAAAAGGGGAAAAAGAGAATGAATCAATGAAAGAAAAGGAGGGATGGACAGCCTCTACACTGCAGTCGGGGGGGGGGGGTTAATTCTGCTGTGATGACCTACTTGTCAACATATGAACTAACCCTAATACATGACACACCTGTTATTATGATATACCTGTCAACATATGATTTACCTATCATTTGATATGTGACACACCTGATATTATGATATACCTGTCAACATATGATTTACCTATCATTTGATATTTGACACACCTGCCAGCATATGATTTACCTATTATTTTGATATATGACTTACCTGCCAATGTTTATGACCTAACTATCAACACATCACCTACCTGTCATTATATGACCTAATTGACATACTTGCCAGCATATGTGGCATACCTATCACTATATTACCTCCTTATTAATATATGACTTACCTGTCAGCAAAACTAACTGTCAACAACTCACCTACCTGTCAACAACTCACCTTCCTGTCAACAACTCACTTACCTGTCAACAACTCACCTTCCTGTCAACAACTCACTTACCTGTCAACAACTCACCTTCCTGTCAACTCACCTTCCTGTCAAGAACTCATCTACCTGTCAACAACTCACCTACTTGTCAACTCACCTTCCTGTCAACAACTCACCTACTTGTCAACTCACCTTCCTGTCAACTCTCTTACCTGTCAACAACTCACCTTCCTGTCAACAACTCACCTACCTGTCAACAACTCACCTTCCTGTCAAGAACTCATCTACCTGTCAACAACACACCTACCTGTCAACAACACATCTACCTGTCAGCATATAACCAACTCACCCACACAAATAAAATCTGTTCAGATGTTATATGAAAAAGATATAAAAAGAAATTATCAAAACTATTAGTGAAGACATGGCTGTGAAGTTAAAGAGTTTGTTTTGAGGTCACATGGTTTTAAGTTCAGTCTCATTGTACAGGATTCTTGCAGAGTTTCTTTTACTATAGCCTCAGGTTGACCAATCCCTCATGGGTGAACTTTGGTAGATAGAAATTGTGTTTATATAAGTGTATGTACTTGTGTTAATGTTCACTAGTTAGTTTTATTTCCCCTACAACATAGCATTTTGACAAATAGAGATCGATAAAATAACTACCAGGCTTGATGTAAAAAGGAGCAGGTACTGGGGTTGATATGATCCATTAAATCCCATGAAAGTGGTGTGCTAGCATGGCCACAGTCTAATGACTGAAACCAAAAAATAAATAAATGTCTGTGGATGCAAAGGGCAGAAGAACTCATAAGAGTCAATGGCCATCCAAAAATCTGTAAATATGTATATATACTTGTACATATGTATGTATATGTATATGTGCACGGGGACATAGAAATAATCGGGCTGGATACCCAATCGCACGGTTAAACCACTGGGAGTAAAGGACCCCTAGCTTTTGTCAGGGCATTTTTCTAGAAGGCAACTCAGGAAACTGGGATAACCCCGATATAAAACCTGCAGCTCAGTAGTTACCGATGATGTTGATCATTTCTTCTTTTCGGGTTATAGCTACTGTCACTCAGAGAGTGGAATTGGCTCAGTGCACAGTCTTTACTCACTTTAAAAAATCTTCACGCACAGGCATTGCACAATAGAATTAATTAATAATTATTAATAATGGTATATCGTGCAATGGCCATACACGATAACGAGGGGGCAGCCATCATGTATATATGTATTAATTTATTTATGTATGTATGTGAGTGTATATGTATGTATGTACATATATATGTATACCATCATCATCATCATTTAATGTCTTTCTTCCATGCTAGCATGGGTTTAGATGGGAATTGTCCTACTTGAGGCAAGATTGGTCGGGTGACCGTGTCTCAACCGTATAGGACTGTCTGGCAGGTTTTCTACGGCTGGATGCCTTTCCTAACACCAACCACGTTTACAGTATGGACTGGGAGGTTTTTACCGTGTTACCTACATGGCCACATTACAGCATGGACTGTGTGTACATGTATGTTTTTATGTATATATGTGTGTATGTATGCATGTATATATATATATATATATATATGTATATGTATGTTTTTTTGTATGTATGCATGTATATATATATATATGTATATGTATGTTTTTATGTATATATGTGTGTATGTATGCATGTATATATATATATATATATATATATATATATATATATATATATATATATATATATGTATGTTTGTATGTATATATCTGTGTATGTATATATATATATGTATGTATGTTTGTATGTATATATCTGTGTATGTATATATATATATATATATATATATGTTTGTATGTATATGTGTGTGTGTGTGTATGTATATAAATATATATATATATATATATATATATATATATATATATATATATATGTTTGTATGTATATATGTATGTATGTGTGTATAGTTATAACAGTTACAGTATAGAAACAACACAACAAAGGAGTATGCTTTTAGTCAAAGATTTCATAATAGAATTTTCCATTAAATATTATGCAGTAAAGATTAGACGTTTGTTTTTTTACTTGCTTTTTTGTGTTGTTTATTATTATAATTATTGTTTGTATTTTTAATATTTTGAAAATCACCTCATGGTTTTGGAGAGGAAAAAAATTAATAATGATATAATATGAAATAATAAATAAATGCAAAATCTCAATTATCCAAAGCAAAATTAAAATGATGAGAAAACAAAGAGATTTTAATGTTTTAAAACAGAGTTAGGAAGATTGTCCTAGAGATAATGTTTACTTGCTGATCAGAAGATGTGAAGGAAACAGGGCAATAGTCTTGAGTAAGAGTGTGATATACATACACACACACATATATATATGATGATGATATATATATATATATATATCATCATCATCATACGTCCGCTTTTCCCTGCTTGCAAGGGTAGGACTATATATATATATATTTATTTACTTATATATATATATATGCTTATATATATGTGTTTGTGTGTGTATGCATGTATGTGTGTGTGTATATATATGTGTGTGAGTGTGTATTACATATATATATATATATATGTGTGTGTGAGTTGTATATATATATAATTGTTTCTACTTTTGGCACAAGGCCAGCAATTACCCCAGTACATTACTGGTACTTCATTTTATCGACCCCGTAAGGATGAAAGGCAAAGTTAACCTCGGCGGGATTTGAACTCAGAATGGCAAGGGCCGTAACTCTATGTGTCAAAGCATGGCATCCGACCCTCTACCGATACTGCCAATTCACTACCATGTATATATATATAATGTGTGTGAGTGTGCATTATATATATGTGTGTGAGTGTGTATATATATAATGTGTGTGAGTGTGTATTATATATATAATGTGTGTGTATATATAATGAGTGTGAGTGTATATATATATAATATATAATATATATATATATATATATATAGGGGTTTATTCATATAAAAACATTGACTATGCTGAAGAGAAATGACTTTATATATATTTTAATAATGTTATCTATTCTTTGGTTTTTCTATCAGCTCATGAATGGCTCCAAATTACTTGGTTAAAATTTTCAAAATTACCAAAAGTTAAATAAATATATAAATATTTTTTTAATAATATATTATCGAAATATAATAAAAGGAAAAAATGATAAAATACGAAAAAGTGGTTGAAAACTAAAATATTGAAATAAAATTTCTTAAAAAGAATCACAAACTGTAATCTTTGTAGTTCGTAATTTTCTAAAATGGATACTTAATGAAAAATATATTTCATTTCTTTGAGAAATTGCTTCTGAACGTTTGATATTTAATGAAGGAAGTTAAATGGAAGATAGTTACGGAAGTTCTATGATTGCAATATCAAGTAGTGCTACTTTAGTTAGGATGAACTCTCTCTAAATGGACAGGAATACACATGGAAAGCAACACATCATTATCATTATCAGCAGCAGCAAATTTATCATCACTATCATCATAGTCATCATCGTTAGCACCACATCATCATCATCTTCATCTTCATCTTCATCATCATCATCAAATTCATCACCGTCATCATCATCATCATCGTTATCACCACCACCATCAATATTATCATCATCACCACCACCACCAACATTATCATAATTACCACCATCAGCACCATCACCATTATCACCACCATCACCATTATCATCATCACCACCATCACCATCAACATTATTACCATTATCACCAGCACCACCATCATCATTATCATCATCACCACCATCACCATCCATTATCACCACCACCACCATCAACATTAACATCATCACTATTATCACCAGCACCACCATTATCATCATCACCACCATCACCATTATCATCATCACCACCACCACCACCATCAACATTTTCATCACCAGCACCATCACCACTATAACCAGCACCACCATTATCATCATCACAACCATCACCATTATCATCATCACCACCACCACCACCATCAACATTTTCATCACCAGCACCACCACCACCACCATTATCATCACCACCACCAACACCATCATCACCATCACCACCACCATCAACATCATCACCATTATCACCATCAACAGCACCATTATCACCACCATCACCATTATTATCATCATCACCATCACCATTATCATCACCACCAACACCATCACCATCAACATTATCATCACCACCATCACCACCATTATCATCATCACCAACACCATCACCATTATCATTATCACCAGCACCACCATCACCATTATCATCATCACCAGCACCACCACCATCCATTATCACCACCATCAACATTATCATCATCACCACCACCATCACCATCCATTATCACCACCATCACCACCATCAACATTATTACCATTATCATCATCACCACCATCACCATTATTACCACCACCACCATCAACATTATCATCATCACTATTATCACCACCACCACCATCAACATTTTCATCACCACTATAACCAGCACCACCATTATCATCATCACAACCATCACCATTATCATCATCACCACCATCACCATTATCACCAGCACCACCACCACCACCAACATTATCATCATCACCACCATCACCATGACCATTATCACCAGCACCACCATCATCACCATTATCACCATCAACAGCACCATTATCACCACCATCACCATCATCACCACCATTATGATCATCACCAGCACCACCACCACCATCCATTATCACCACCACCATCACCATTATCATCATAACCACCACCACCACCATCAACATTATCATCACCACCATTATCATCACCACCAGCACCACCATTATCACCACCATCACCATTATCATCATCACCAACACCATCACCATTATCATCATCACCAACACCATCACCATTATCATCATCACCACCATCAACATTATCACCATCACCATTATCATCATCATCACCACCATCACCATTATCACCAGCACCACCATTATCACCATCACCATCACCATCACCATTATCACCAGCACCACCATCACCATTATCATCATCACCACCACCACCACCAGCAGCATTATCATCATCACCATCACCACCATCAACATTATCATCATCACCAACACCATCATCACCACCACCATCACCAGCACCACCATCACCACTATCATCATCACCACCACCACCATCAACATTATCATCATCACCATTATCACCAGCACCACCATCACCATTATCATCATAACCACCACCACCACCATCAACATTATCACCATCACCACCATCACCATTATCACCATCATCACCACCACCACCATCAACATTATCATCATCACCACCATCACCATCACCAGCACCACCATCACCATTATCATCATAACCACCACCACCATCAACATTATCATCACCACCAATAACATCACCACCATCACCAGCACCACCATTATCACCACCACCATGATCATCATCACCACCACCACCATCAACATTATCATCATCACCACCATCACCATTATCACCACCACACCATCAACATAACCACCACCATTATCATCATCAACATTATTACCATTATCACCATTGTCATCATCACCACCACCACCATCACCACCACCACCATTATCATCATCACCACCACCACCATTATCATCATCACCACCACCACCATTATCATCATCACCACCATCACCATTATCACCAGCACCACCATTATCATCATCACCATTATCACCAGCACCACCATCACCATTATCATCATCACCACCATCACCATCCATTATCACCACCACCATTATCATCATCACCACCATCACCATTATCATCATCACCATTATCACCAGCACCACCATCACCATTATCATCATCACCACCACCACCATTATCATCATCACCACCACCACCATCAACATTTTCATCACCAGCACCATCACCACTATAACCAGCACCACCAATATCATCATCACAACCATCACCATTATCATCATCACCACCATCACCATTATCACCAGCACCACCACCACCATTATCATCACCACCACCACCAACACCATCATCACCATTATCACCACCACCACCATCAACATTATCATCATCACCACCATCACCACCATCACCATCATCAGCACCATTATCACCACCATCACCATTATCATCATCACCACCATCACCATTATCATCATAACCACCACCACCACCATCACCAACACCATCACCATCACCATTATCATCATCACCACCATCACCATTATCGCCAGCACCACCATCACCATCCATTATCACCATTATCATCATCACCAACACCACCATCAACATTATCATCATCACCACCATCACCATTATCACCATCACCACCATCACCATTATCATCATCACCACCACACCATCAACATCACCATTATCATCATCACCACCATCAACATTATTACCATTATCACCATCACCACCATCACCATTATCACCAGCACCACCATCACCATTATAATCATCACCACCATCACCATCCATTATCACCACCACCATTATCATCATCACCACCACCACCAACATTATCATCATCACTATTATCACCAGCACCACCATCACCATTATCATCATCACCACCACCACCATCAACAATTTCATCACCAGCACCATCACCACTATAACCAGCACCACCATTATCACCATCACCACCACCACCATTATCACCAGCACCATCATCACCAGCACCACCAGCACCACCATCACCATTATCATCATCACCACCATCACCATTATCACCATCACCACCATTATCACCATTATCATCATCACCACCATTGCCATTATCATCATCACCATTATCACCACCACCACCATCAACATCCTCACCATCATCATCACCTCCATCACATTATCATCACCATCATTGTTTAACATCTATTTCCCATAGAGACACTGATATGGACATATACACATATATAGAGACACTGATATGGACATATACACATGTATAGAGACATTGATATGGACATATACACATATACAGAGACACTGATATGGACATATACACATATATAGAGACATTGATATGAACATATACACATATATAGACATTGATATGAACATATACACATATATAGAGACACTGATATGAACATATACACATAAATAGAGACACTGATATGAACATATACACATATATAGAGACACTGATATGGACATATACACATATATAGAGACACTGATATGAACATATACACATATATAGAGACACTGATATGGACATATACACATGTATAGAGACATTGATATGGACATATACACATATACAGAGACACTGATATGGACAGATACACATATATAGAGACATTGATATGAACATATACACATATATAGAGACATTGATAAGGACATATACAAATATATAGAGACATTGATATGGACCTATACACATATATAGACACTGATATAGACATATACACATATATAGAGACACTGATATGGACATATACATATATATAGAGACACTGATATGGACATATACACATATATAGAGACATTGATAAGGACATATACACATATATAGACACTGATATGGACATATACACATATATAGAGACACTAATATGGACATATACACATATATAGAGACACTGATATGAACATATATACATATATAGAGACATTGATATGGACATATACACATATATAGAGACACGGATATGGACTTATACACATATATAGAGACATTGATATCGACATATACACATATATAGAGACATTGATATGGACATATACACATATATAGAGACACTGATATGGACATATACACATATATAGAGACGTTGATATGGACATATACACATATATAGAGACACTGATATGGACATATACACATATATAGAGACAATGATATGGACATATACACATATATATAGACATTGATATGGACATATACACCCATGCAAGCGTGGAACAGGGACGTTAAACGATGATGATGACAAATATATAGAGACATTAATATGAACATAAATACATATATAGAGACATTGATATGAACATATACACATACATAGAAACACTGATATGACACACATATATAGAGACACTGATATGGACATATACATATATATAGAGACACTAATATGAACATATACACATATATAGAAACACTGATATGAACATATACACATATATAGAGACACTAATATGAACATATACACATATATAGAGACATTGATATGAACATATACACATATATAGAG
This sequence comes from Eledone cirrhosa, assembly GCA_964016885.1. Lineage (NCBI taxonomy): Eukaryota > Metazoa > Mollusca > Cephalopoda > Octopoda > Eledonidae > Eledone > Eledone cirrhosa. The sequence goes on from OZ024747.1 coordinate 61,088,714, forward strand.
ACATTGATATGAACATATACACATATATAGACACAGATACGGACATATACACATGTATAGAGACATTGATATGGACATATACACATATATAGAGACACTGATATGGACATATACACATACATAGAGACACTGATATGGACATATACACATATATAGAGACATTGATATGAACATATACACATATATAGAGATATTGATATGGACATATACACATATATAGAGACACTGATATGGACATATTACACATACATAGAGACACTGATATGGACATATACACATATATAGAGACACTGATATGGACATATAGACATATATATAGACATTGATATGGACATATACACCCATGCAAGCGTGGAACAGGGACGTTAAACGATGATGATGATGATGATGATGACACATATATAGAGACATTAATATGAACATATATACATATATAGAGACATTGATATGAACATATACACATACATAGAAACACTGATATGAACATATACACATATATAGAGACATTGATATGGACATATACACATATATAGAGACACTAATATGAACATATACACATATATAGAGACATTGATATGGACATATACACATATATAGAGACACTGAAATGAACATATACACATATATACAGACACTGATATGGACATATACACATATATAGAGACACTAATATGAACATATACACATATATAGAGACATTGATATGGACATATACACATATATATAGAGACATTGATATGAACATATACACATATATAGAGACATTGATATGGACATATACACATACATAGAAACACTGATATGAACATATACACATATATAGAGACACTGATATGGACATATACACATATATAGAGACATTGGTATGGACATATACACATATATAGAGACATTGATATGGACATATACACATATTTAGAGACATTGATATGAACATATACACATATATAGAGACATTGGTATGGACATATACACATATATAGAGACATTGATATGGACATATACACATATTTAGAGACATTGATATGAACATATACACATATATAGAGACACTGATATGGACATATACACATCTATAGAGACATTGATATGAACATATACACATATACAGAGACACTAATATGAACATATACACATATATAGAGACATTGATATGGACATATACACATATATATAGAGACATTGATATGAACATATACACATATATAGAGACATTGATATGGACATATACACATCTATAGAGACATTGATATGAACATATACACATATACAGAGACACTGATATGAACATATACAAATATATACAGACATTGATATGGACATATACACATATATAGAGACACTGATATGGACATATACACATATATAGACATTGATATGGACATATACACCCATGCAAGCGTGGAACAGGGACGTTAAACGATGATGATGATGATGACACATATATAGAGACATTAATATGAACATATATACATATATAGAGACATTGATATGAACATATACACATACATAGAAACACTGATATGAACATATACACATATATAGAGACATTGATATGGACATATACACATATATAGAGACATTGATATGAACATATACACATATATAGAAACACTGATATGAACATATACACATATATAGAGACACTAATATGTACATATACACATATATAGAGACATTGATATGGACATATACACATATATAGAGACATTGATATGGACATATACACATATATAGACACAGATACGGACATATACACATGTATAGAGACATTGATATGGACATATACACATATATAGAGACACTGATATGGACATATACACATACATAGAGACACTGATATGGACATATACACATATATAGAGACATTGATATGAACATATACACATATATAGAGATATTGATATGGACATATACACATATATAGAGACACTGATATGGACATATTACACATACATAGAGACACTGATATGGACATATACACATATATAGAGACACTGATATGGACATATAGACATATATATAGACATTGATATGGACATATACACCCATGCAAGCGTGGAACAGGGACGTTAAACGATGATGATGATGATGATGATGACACATATATAGAGACATTAATATGAACATATATACATATATAGAGACATTGATATGAACATATACACATACATAGAAACACTGATATGAACATATACACATATATAGAGACATTGATATGGACATATACACATATATAGAGACACTAATATGAACATATACACATATATAGAGACATTGATATGGACATATACACATATATAGAGACACTGAAATGAACATATACACATATATACAGACACTGATATGGACATATACACATATATAGAGACACTAATATGAACATATACACATATATAGAGACATTGATATGGACATATACACATATATATAGAGACATTGATATGAACATATACACATATATAGAGACATTGATATGGACATATACACATACATAGAAACACTGATATGAACATATACACATATATAGAGACACTGATATGGACATATACACATATATAGAGACATTGGTATGGACATATACACATATATAGAGACATTGATATGGACATATACACATATTTAGAGACATTGATATGAACATATACACATATATAGAGACATTGGTATGGACATATACACATATATAGAGACATTGATATGGACATATACACATATTTAGAGACATTGATATGAACATATACACATATATAGAGACACTGATATGGACATATACACATCTATAGAGACATTGATATGAACATATACACATATACAGAGACACTAATATGAACATATACACATATATAGAGACATTGATATGGACATATACACATATATATAGAGACATTGATATGAACATATACACATATATAGAGACATTGATATGGACATATACACATCTATAGAGACATTGATATGAACATATACACATATACAGAGACACTGATATGAACATATACAAATATATACAGACATTGATATGGACATATACACATATATAGAGACACTGATATGGACATATACACATATATAGACATTGATATGGACATATACACCCATGCAAGCGTGGAACAGGGACGTTAAACGATGATGATGATGATGACACATATATAGAGACATTAATATGAACATATATACATATATAGAGACATTGATATGAACATATACACATACATAGAAACACTGATATGAACATATACACATATATAGAGACATTGATATGGACATATACACATATATAGAGACATTGATATGAACATATACACATATATAGAAACACTGATATGAACATATACACATATATAGAGACACTAATATGTACATATACACATATATAGAGACATTGATATGGACATATACACATATATAGAGACATTGATATGGACATATACACATATATAGACACAGATACGGACATATACACATGTATAGAGACATTGATATGGACATATACACATATATAGAGACACTGATATGGACATATACACATATATAGAGACACTAATATGAACATATACACATATATAGAGACACTAATATGAACATATACACATATATAGAGACATTGATATGGACATATACACATATATAGAGACATTGATATGGACATATACACATATATAGAGACATTGATATGGACATATACACATATATAGAGACATTGATATGGACATATACACATATATAGAGACACTGATATGGACATATACATATATATAGAGACACTAATATGAACATATACACATATATAGAGACACTGATATGGACATATACACATATATAGAGACACTGATATGGACATATACACATATATAGACACAGATACGGACATATACACATATATAGAGACACGGATATGGACTTATACACATATATAGAGACATTGATATGGACATATACACCCATGCAAGCGTGGAACAGGGACGTTAAACGATGATGATGATGATAATGATGACACATATATAGAGACATTAATATGAACATATATACATACATAGAAACACTGATATGAACATATACACATATATAGAGAGACTGATATGGACATATACACATATATAGAGACATTGATATGGACATATACACATATATAGAGACACTGATATGGACATATACACATATATAGACATTGATATGGACATATACACCCATGCAAGCGTGGAACAGGGACGTTAAACGATGATGATGATGATGACACATATATAGAGACACTGATATGGACATATACACATATATAGAGACACTAATATGAACATATACACATATATAGACATTGATATGGACATATACACATATATAGAGACATTGATATGAACATATACACATATACAGAGACACTGATATGAACATATACACATATATACAGACATTGATATGGACATATACACATATATAGAGACACTGATATGGACATATACACATATATAGACATTGATATGGACATATACACCCATGCAAGCGTGGAACAGGGACGTTAAAGATGATGATGATGATGACACATATATAGAGACATTAATATGAACATATATACATATATAGAAACATTGATATGAACATATACACATACATAGAAACACTGATATGACATATACACATATATAGAGACACTGATATGGACATATACATATATATAGAGACACTAATATGAACATATACACATATATAGAGATATTGATATGGACATATACACATATATAGACATTGATATGGACATATACACATATATAGACACAGATACGGACATATACACATGTATAGAGACATTGATATGGACATATACACATATATAGAGACACTGATATGGACATATACACATACATAGAGACACTGATATGGACATATACACATATATAGAGACACTGATATGAACATATACACATATATAGAGACATTGATATGGACATATACACATATATAGAGACACGGATATGGACTTATACACATATATAGAGACACTGATATGGACATATACACATATATAGAGACACTAATATGAACATATACACATATATAGAGACACTAATATGAACATATACACATATATAGAGACATTGATATGGACATATACACATATATAGAGACATTGATATGGACATATACACATATATAGAGACACTGATATGGACATATACATATACATAGAGACACTAATATGAACATATACACATATATAGAGACACTGATATGGACATATACATATATATAGAGACATTGATATGGACATATACACATATATAGACACAGATACGGACATATACACATATATAGAGACACGGATATGGACTTATACACATATATAGAGACATTGATATGGACATATACACCCATGCAAGCGTGGAACAGGGACGTTAAACGATGATGATGATGATAATGATGACACATATATAGAGACCTTAATATGAACATATATACATACATAGAAACACTGATATGAACATATACACATATATAGAGAGACTGATATGGACATAAACACATATATAGGGAAATTGGTATTGACATATACACATATATAGAGACATTGATATGAACATATACACATATATAGAGACACTGATATGGACATATACACATATATAGAGACACTGATATAGACATTGATATGGACATATACACCCATGCAAGCGTGGAACAGGGATGTTAAACGATGATGATGATGATGATGATGATGACACATATATAGAGACATTAATATGAACATATATACATATATAGAGACATTGATATGACATATACACATACATAGAAACACTGATATGACATATACACATATATAGAAACACTGATATGAACATATACACATATATAGAGACACTGATATGAACATATACACATATATAGAGACATTGATATGAACATATACACATATAGAGACACTGATATGGACATATACACATATATAGAGACACTGATATAGACATTGATATGGACATATACACCCATGCAAGCGTGGAACAGGGATGTTAAACGATCATGATGATGATGATGATGATGATGACACATATATAGAGACATTAATATGAACATATATACATATATAGAGACATTGATATGACATATACACATATATAGAGACACTGATATGGACATATACATATATATAGAGACACTAATATGAACATATACACACATATAGAGACATTGATATGTACATATACACATATATAGAGACATTGATATGAACATATACACATATATACAGACATTGATATGGACATATACACATATATATAGACATTGATATGAACATATACACATATATAGAGACACTATGGACATATACACATACATAGAGACACTGATATGGACATATACACATATATAGAGACATTAATATGAACATATACACATATACAGAGACACTAATATGAACATATACACATATACAGAGACACTAATATGAACATATACACATATATACAGACATTGATATGGACATATACACATATATAGACACTGATATGGACATATACACATATATAGAGACACTAATATGAACATATACACATATACAGAGACACTAATATGAACATATACACATATATACAGACATTGATATGGACATATACACATATATAGAGACACTGATATGGACATATACACCCATGCAAGCGTGGAACAGGGACGTTAAACGATGATGATGATGATGATGACGATGACACATATATAGAGACATTGATATGAACATATACACATATATACAGACATTGATATGGACATATACACATATATAGAGACACTGATATGGACATATACACATATATAGAGACATTGATATGAACATATACACATATACAGAGACACTGATATGAACATATACACATATATACAGACATTGATATGAACATATACACATATATAGAGACACTATGGACATATACACATACATAGAGACACTGATATGGACATATACACATATATAGAGACATTAATATGAACACATACACATATATAGAGACACTGATATGGACATATACACATATATAGAGACACTAATATGAACATATACACATATATAGAGACATTGATATGGACATATACACATATATAGAGACATTGATATGGACATATACACATATATAGAGACATTGATATGAACATATACACATATATACAGACATTGATGTGGACATATACACATATATAGAGACACTGATATGGACATATACACCCATGCAAGCGTGGAACAGGGACGTTAAACGATGATAATGATGATGACACATATATAGAGACATTAATATGAACATATACACATATATAGAGACACTAATATGAACATATACACATATATAGAGACATTGATATGGACATATACACATATATAGAGGCATTGATATGAACGTATACACATATACAGAGACACTGATATGAACATATACACATATACAGAGACACTGATATGAACATATACACATATATACAGACATCGATATGGACATATACACATATATAGAGACACTGATATGGACATATACACCCATGCAAGCGTGGAACAGGGACGTTAAACGATGATGATGATGACACATATATAGAGACACTAATATAAACATATACACATATATAGAGACACTGATATGGACATATACACATATATAGAGACATTGATATGAACATATATACATATATAGAGACATTGATATGAACATATACACATACATAGAAACACTGATATGACATATACACATATATAGAGACACTGATATGGACATATACATATATATAGAGACACTAATATGAACATATACACATATATAGAAACACTGATATGAACATATACACATATATAGAGACATTGATATGAACATATACACATATATAGAGACACTAATATGAACATATACACATATATATAGAGACACTGATATGGACATATACACATATATAGAGACATTGATATGAACATATACACATATACAGAGACACTGATATGAACATATACACATATATACAGACATTGATATGGACATATACACATGTATAGAGACACTGATATGGACATATACACATATATAGAGACATTGATATGAACATAGACACATATACAGAGACACTGATATGAACATATACACATATATACAGACATTGATATGGACATATACACATATATAGAGACACTGATGTGGACATATACACCCATGCAAGCGTCGAACAGGGACGTTAAACGATGATGATGATGATGATGATGATGACACATATATAGAGACACTAATATGAACATATACACATATTTAGAGACACTATGGACATATACACATACATAGAGACACTGATATGGACATATACACATATATACAGACATTAATATGAATATATACACATATATAAAGACATTGATATGAACATAGACACATATACAGAGACACTTATATGAACATATACACATATATATAGACATTGATATGGACATATACACCCATGCATGCGTAGAACAGGGACGTTAAACGATGATGATGATGATAATGATGACACATATATAGAGACATTAATATGAACATATATACATATATAGAGACATTGATATGGACATATACACATATATAGAGACACTGATATGGACATATACACATATATAGAGACACTAATATGAACATATACACATATATAGAGACACTAATATGAACATATACACATATATAGAGACATTGATATGGACATATACACATATATAGAGACATTGATATGAACATATACACATATATAGAGACATTGATGTGGACATATACACATATATAGAGACACTGATATGGACATATACACCCATGCAAGCGTGGAACAGGGACGTTAAACGATGATGATGATGATGATGATGATGACACATATATAGAGACATTAATATGAACATATATACATATATAGAGACATTGATATGAACATATACACATACATAGAAACACTGATATGACATATACACATATATAGAGACACTGATATGGACATATACATATATATAGAGACAATAATATGAACATATACACATATATAGAGACACTAATATGAACATATACACATATATAGAGACATTGATATGTACATATACACATATATAGAGACATTGATATGAACATATACACATATATACAGACATTGATATGGACATATACACATATATACAGACATTGATATGAACATATACACATATATAGAGACACTATGGACATATACACATACATAGAGACACTGATATGGACATATACACATATATAGAGACATTAATATGAACATATACACATATACAGAGACACTAATATGAACATATACACATATACAGAGACACTAATATGAACATATACACATATATACAGACATTGATATGGACATATACACATATATAGACACTGATATGGACATATACACATATATAGAGACACTAATATGAACATATACACATATACAGAGACATTGATATGGAGATATACACATATATAGAGACACAGATATGGACATATACACCCATGCAAGCGTGGAACAGGGACGTTAAACGATGATGATGATGATGATGACGATGACACATATATAGAGACATTGATATGAACATATACACATACATAGAAACACTGATATGACAAATACACATATATAGAGACACTGATATGAACATATACACATATATAGAAACACTGATATGAACATATACACATATATAGAGACACTGATATGGACATATACACATATATAGAGACATTGATATGAACATATACACATATATACAGACATTGATATGGACATATACACATATAGAGAGACACTGATATGGACATATACACATATATAGAGACATTGATATGAACATATACACATATACAGAGACACTGATATGAACATATACACATATATACAGACATTGATATGAACATATACACATATATAGAGACACTATGGACATATACACATACATAGAGACACTGATATGGACATATACACATATATAGAGACATTAATATGAACACATACACATATATAGAGACACTGATATGGACATATACACATATATAGAGACACTAATATGAACATATACACATATATAGAGACACTGATATGGACATATACACATATATAGAGACATTGATATGAACATATACACATATACAGAGACACTGATATGAACATATACACATATATACAGACATTGATATGGACATATACACATATATAGAGACACTGATATGGACATATACACCCATGCAAGCGTGGAACAGGGACGTTAAACGATGATGATGATGATGATGACACATATATAGAGACATTAATATGAACATATATACATATATAGAGACATTGATATGAACATATACACATACATAGAAACATTGATATGACATATACACATATATAGAGACACTGATATGGACATATACGTATATATAGAGACACTAATATGAACATATACACATATATAGAAACACTGATATGAACATATACACATATAGAGACATTGATTTGGACATATACACATATATAGAGACACTAATATGAACATATACACATATATAGAGACATTGATATGGACATATACACATATATAGAGACATTGATATGAACATATACACATATATACAGACATTGATGTGGACATATACACATATATAGAGACACTGATATGGACATATACACATGTATAGAGACACTGATATGGACATATACACATATATAGAGACATTGATATGTACATATACACATATATAGAGACATTGATATGAACATATACACATATATACAGACATTGATATGGACATATACACATATATACAGACATTGATATGAACATATACACATATATAGAGACACTATGGACATATACACATACATAGAGACACTGATATGGACATATACACATATATAGAGACATTAATATGAACATATACACATATACAGAGACACTAATATGAACATATACACATATACAGAGACACTAATATGAACATATACACATATATACAGACATTGATATGGACATATACACATATATAGACACTGATATGGACATATACACATATATAGAGACACTAATATGAACATATACACATATACAGAGACACTAATATGAACATATACACATATATACAGACATTGATATGGAGATATACACATATATAGAGACACAGATATGGACATATACACCCATGCAAGCGTGGAACAGGGACGTTAAACGATGATGATGATGATGATGACGATGACACATATATAGAGACATTGATATGAACATATACACATACATAGAAACACTGATATGACAAATACACATATATAGAGACACTGATATGAACATATACACATATAAAGAAACACTGATATGAACATATACACATATATAGAGACACTGATATGGACATATACACATATATAGAGACATTGATATGAACATATACACATATATACAGACATTGATATGGACATATACACATATAGAGAGACACTGATATGGACATATACACATATATAGAGACATTGATATGAACATATACACATATACAGAGACACTGATATGAACATATACACATATATACAGACATTGATATGAACATATACACATATATAGAGACACTATGGACATATACACATACATAGAGACACTGATATGGACATATACACATATATAGAGACATTAATATGAACACATACACATATATAGAGACACTGATATGGACATATACACATATATAGAGACACTAATATGAACATATACACATATATAGAGACACTGATATGGACATATACACATATATAGAGACATTGATATGAACATATACACATATACAGAGACACTGATATGAACATATACACATATATACAGACATTGATATGGACATATACACATATATAGAGACACTGATATGGACATATACACCCATGCAAGCGTGGAACAGGGACGTTAAACGATGATGATGATGATGATGACACATATATAGAGACATTAATATGAACATATATACATATATAGAGACATTGATATGAACATATACACATACATAGAAACACTGATATGACATATACACATATATAGAGACACTGATATGGACATATACGTATATATAGATACACTAATATCAACATATACACATATATAGAAACACTGATATGAACATATACACATATAGAGACATTGATGTGGACATATACACATATATAGAGACATTGATATGAACATATACACATATATAGAGACACTAATATGAACATATACACATATATAGAGACATTGATATGGACATATACACATATATAGAGGCATTAATATGAACGTATACATATATACAGAGACACTGATATGAACATATACACATATACAGAGACACTGATATGAACATATACACATATATACAGACATCGATATGGACATATACACATATATAGAGACACTGATATGGACATATACACCCATGCAAGCGTGGAACAGGGACGTTAAACGATGATGATGATGATGATGACACATATATAGAGACACTAATATAAACATATACACATATATAGAGACACTGATATGGACATATACACATATATAGAGACATTGATATGGACATATACACAAATATAGAGACACTGATATGGACATATAGACCCATGCAAGCGTGGAACAGGGACGTTAAACGATGATGATGATGATGATGACACATATATAGACATTAATATGAACATATATACATATATAGAGACATTGATATGAACATATACACATACATAGAAACACTGATATGACATATACACATATATAGAGACACTGATATGGACATATACATATATATAGAGACACTGATATGAACATATACACATATATACAGACATCGATATGGACATATACACATATATAGAGACATTGATATGAACATATACACATATATAGAGACACTGATATGGACATATACACATATATAGAGACATTGATATGAACATATACACATATACAGAGACACTGATATGAACATATACACATATATACAGACATTGATATGGACATATACACATATATAGAGACACTGATATGGACATATACACCCATGCAAGCGTGGAACAGGGACGTTAAACGATGATGATGATGATGATGACACATATATAGAGACACTAATATGAACATATACACATATTTAGAGACACTATGGACATATACACATACATAGAGACACTGATATGGACATATACACATATATACAGACATTAATATGAATATATACACATATATAGAGACATTGATATGAACATATACACATATACAGAGACACTGATATGAACATATACACAGATATACAGACATTGATCTGGACATATACACATATATAGAGACGTTGATATGAACATATACACATATTTAGAGACACTATGGACATATACACATACATAGAGACACTGATATGGACATATACACATATATACAGACGTTAATATGAATATATACACATATATAGAGACATTGATATGAACATATACACATGTACAGAGACACTGATATGAACATATACACATATATACAGACATTGATATGGACATATACACATATATAGAGACATTGATATGAACATATACACATATATAGAGACACTATGGACATATACACATACATAGAGACACTGATATGGACATATACACATATATAGAGACATTAATATGAACATATACACATATACAGAGACACTAATATGAACATATACACATATACAGAGACACTAATATGAACATATACACATATATACAGACATTGATATGGACATATACACATATATAGACACTGATATGGACATATACACATATATAGAGACACTAATATGAACATATACACATATACAGAGACACTAATATGAACATATACACATATATACAGACATTGATATGGAGATATACACATATATAGAGACACTGATATGGACATATACACCCATGCAAGCGTGGAACAGGGACGTTAAACGATGATGATGATGATGATGACGATGACACATATATAGAGACATTGATATGAACATATACACATACATAGAAACACTGATATGACAAATACACATATATAGAGACACTGATATGAACATATACACATATATAGAAACACTGATATGAACATATACACATATATAGAGACACTGATATGGACATATACACATATATAGAGACATTGATATGAACATATACACATATATACAGACATTGATATGGACATATACACATATAGAGAGACACTGATATGGACATATACACATATATAGAGACATTGATATGAACATATACACATATACAGAGACACTGATATGAACATATACACATATATACAGACATTGATATGAACATATACACATATATAGAGACACTATGGACATATACACATACATAGAGACACTGATATGGACATATACACATATATAGAGACATTAATATGAACACATACACATATATAGAGACACTGATATGGACATATACACATATATAGAGACACTAATATGAACATATACACATATATAGAGACACTGATATGGACATATACACATATATAGAGACATTGATATGAACATATACACATATACAGAGACACTGATATGAACATATACACATATATACAGACATTGATATGGACATATACACATATATAGAGACACTGATATGGACATATACACCCATGCAAGCGTGGAACAGGGACGTTAAACGATGATGATGATGATGATGACACATATATAGAGACATTAATATGAACATATATACATATATAGAGACATTGATATGAACATATACACATACATAGAAACACTGATATGACATATACACATATATAGAGACACTGATATGGACATATACATATATATAGAGACACTAATATGAACATATACACATATATAGAAACACTGATATGAACATATACACATATATAGAGACATTGAGATGAACATATACACATATATAGAGACACTAATATGAACATATACACATATATAGAGACACTGATATGGACATATACACATATATAGAGACATTGATATGAACATATACACATATACAGAGACACTGATATGAACATATACACATATATACAGACATTGATATGGACATATACACATATATAGAGACACTGATATGGACATATACACCCATGCAAGCGTGGAACAGGGACTTTAAACGATGATGATGATGATGATGACACATATATAGAGACACTAATATGAACATATACACATATTTAGAGACACTATGGACATATACACATACATAGAGACACTGATATGGACATATACACATATATACAGACATTAATATGAATATATACACATATACAGAGACACTGATATGAACATATACACAGATATACAGACATTGATCTGGACATATACACATATATAGAGACATTGATATGAACATATACACATATTTAGAGACACTATGGACATATACACATACATAGAGACACTGATATGGACATATACACATATATACAGACGTTAATATGAATATATACACATATATAGAGACATTGATATGAACATATACACATATACAGAGACACTGATATAAACATATACACATATATACAGACATTGATATGGACATATACACATATATAGAGACATTGATATGAACATATACACATATATAGAGACACTATGGACATATACACATACATAGAGACACTGATATGGACATATACACATATATAGAGACATTAATATGAATACATACACATATATAAAGACATTGATATGAACATAGACACATATACAGAGACACTTATATCAACATATACACATATATATAGACATTGATATGGACATATACACCCATGCATGCGTAGAACATGGACGTTAAACGATGATGATGATGATAATGATGACACATATATAGAGACATTAATATGAACATATATACATATATAGAGACATTGATATGGACATATACACATATATAGAGACACTGATATGGACATATACACATATATAGAGACACTAATATGAACATATACACATATATAGAGACACTAATATGAACATATACACATATATAGAGACATTGATATGGACATATACACATATATAGAGACATTGATATGAACATATACACATATATAGAGACATTGATGTGGACATATACACATATATAGAGACACTGATATGGACATATAGACCCATGCAAGCGTGGAACAGGGACGTTAAACGATGATGATGATGATGATGATGATGATGACACATATATAGAGACATTAATATGAACATATATACATATATAGAGAAATTGATATGAACATATACACATACATAGAAACACTGATATGACATATACACATATATAGAGACACTGATATGGACATATACATATATATAGAGACAATAATATGAACATATACACATATATAGAGACACTAATATGAACATATACACATATATAGAGACATTGATATGGACATATACACATATATACAGACATTGATATGGACATATACACATATATACAGACATTGATATGAACATATACACATATATAGAGACACTATGGACATATACACATACATAGAGACACTGATATGGACATATACACATATATAGAGACATTAATATGAACATATACACATATACAGAGACACTAATATGAACATATACACATATACAGAGACACTAATATGAACATATACACATATATACAGACATTGATATGGACATATACACATATATAGAGACACTGATATGGACATATACACATATATAGAGACACTAATATGAACATATACACATATACAGAGACACTAATATGAACATATACACATATATACAGACATTGATATGGACATATACACATATATAGAGACACTGATATGGACATATACACCCATGCAAGCGTGGAACAGGGACGTTAAACGATGATGATGATGATGATGATGATGACACATATATAGAGACATTGATATGAACATATACACATACATAGAAACACTGATATGACATATACACATATATAGAGACACTGATATGGACATATACATAAATATAGAGACACTAATATGAACATATACACATATATAGAAACACTGATATGAACATATACACATATATAGAGACATTGATATGAACATATACACATATATAGAGACACTAATATGAACATATACACATATATAGAGACATTGATATGAACATATACACATATACAGAGACACTGATATGAACATATACACATATATACAGACATCGATATGGACATATACACATATATAGAGACACAGATATAGACATTGATATGGACATATACACCCATGCAAGCGTGGAACAGGGATGTTAAACGATGATGATGATGATGATGATGATGATGACACATATATAGAGACATTAATATGAACATATATACATATATAGAGACATTGATATAACATATACACATATATAGAGACACTGATATGGACATATACATATATATAGAGACACTAATATGAACATATACACACATATAGAGACATTGATATGTACATATTCACATATATAGAGACATTGATATGAACATATACACATATATACAGACATTGATATGGACATATACACATATATACAGACATTGATATGAACATATACACATATATAGAGACACTATGGATATATACACATACATAGAGACACTGATATGGACATATACACATATACAGAGACACTAATATGAACATATACACATATACAGAGACACTAATATGAACATATACACATATATACAGACATTGATATGGACATATACACATATATAGACACTGATATGGACATATACACATATATAGAGACACTAATATGAACATATACACATATACAGAGACACTAATATGAACATATACACGTATATACAGACATTGATATGGACATATACACATATATAGAGACACTGATATGGACATATACACCCATGCAAGCGTGGAACAGGGACGTTAAACGATGATGATGATGATGATGACGATGACACATATATAGAGACATTGATATGAACATATACACATACATAGAAACACTGATATGACAAATACACATATATAGAGACACTGATATGAACATATACACATATATAGAAACACTGATATGAACATATACACATATATAGAGACAGTTATGAACATATACACATATATAGAGACACTGATATGGACATATACACATATATAGAGACATTGATATGAACATATACACATAAATACAGATATTGATATGGACATATACACATATATAGAGACACTGATATGGACATATACACATATATAGAGACATTGATATGAACATATACACATATACAGAGACACTGATATGAACATATACACATATATACAGACATTGATATGAACATATACACATTATAGAGACACTATGGACATATACACATACATAGAGACACTGATATGGACATATACACATATATAGAGACATTAATATGAACATATACACATATATAGAGACATTGATATGGACATATACACATATATAGAGACACTGATATGGACATATACACATATATAGAGACACTGATATGGACATATACACATATATAGAGACACTAATATGAACATATACACATATATAGAAACACTGATATGAACATATACACATATATAGAGACATTGATATGGACATATACACATATATAGAGACATTGATATGAACATATACACATATACAGAGACACTGATATGAACATATACACATATATACAGACATTGATATGGACATATACACATATATAGAGACACTGATATGGACATATACACATATATAGAGACACTAATATGAACATATACACATATATAGAGACATTGATATGAACATATACACATATATACAGACATTGATGTGGACATATACACATATATAGAGACACTGATATGGACATATACACCCATGCAAGCGTGGAACAGGGATGTTAAACGATGATGATGATGATGATGACACATATATAGAGACATTAATATGAACATATATACATATATAGAGACATTGATATGAACATATGCACATACATAGAAACACTGATATGATATATACACATATATAGAGACACTGATATGGACATATACGTATATATAGAGACACTAATATGAACATATACACATATATAGAAACACTGATATGAACATATATACATATATAGAGACATTGATATGAACATATACACATATATAGAGACATTGATATGAACATATACACATATAGAGACATTGATATGGACATATACACATATATAGAGACACTAATATGAACATATACACATATATAGAGACACTAATATGAACATATACACATATATAGAGACATTGATATGGACATATACACATATATAGAGACATTGATATGAACATATACACATATATACAGACATTGATGTGGACATATACACATATATAGAGACACTGATATGGACATATACACCCATGCAAGCGTGGAACAGGGACGTTAAACGATGATGATGATGATGACACATATATAGAGACATTAATATGAACATATACACATATATAGAGACACTAATATGAACGTATACACATATATAGAGACATTGATATGGACATATACACATATATAGAGGCATTGATATGAACGTATACACATATACAGAGACACTGATATGAACATATACACATATACAGAGACATTGATATGAACATATACACATATATACAGACATCGATATGGACATATACACATATATAGAGACACTGATATGGACATATACACCCATGCAAGCGTGGAACAGGGACGTTAAACGATGATGATGATGATGATGATGACACATATATAGAGACACTAATATAAACATATACACATATATAGAGACATTGATATGAACATATACACATATACAGAGACACTGATATGAACATATATACAGACATTGATATGGACATATACACATATATAGAGACACTGATATGGACATATAGACCCATGCAAGCGTGGAACAGGGACGTTAAACGATGATGATGATGATGATGACACATATATAGACATTAATATGAACATATATACATATATAGAGACATTGATATGAACATATACACATACATAGAAACACTGATATGACATATACACATATATAGAGACACTGATATGGACATATACATATATATAGAGACACTAATATGAACATATACACATATATAGAGACACTAATATGAACATATACACATATATAGAGACATTGATATGAACATATACACATATATAGAGACATTGATATGAACATATACACATATACAGAGACACTGATATGAACATATACACATATATACAGACATTGATATGGACATATACACATATATAGAGACACTGATATGGACATATACACCCATGCAAGCGTGGAACAGGGACGTTAAACGATGATGATGATGATGATGATGACACATATATAGAGACACTAATATGAACATATACACATATTTAGAGACACTATGGACATATACACATACATAGAGACACTGATATGGACATATACACATATATAGAGACATTGATATGAACATATACACATATATAGAGACACTGATATGGACATATACACATATATAGAGACACTGATATTAACATATACACATATATAGAGACATTGATATGGACATATACACATATATAGAGACATGGATATGGACTTATACACATATATAGAGACATTGATATGGACATATACACATATATAGAGACATTGATATGGACATATACACATATATAGAGACATTGATATGGACATAAACACATATATAGAGTCATTGATATGAACATAGACACATATACAGAGACACTTATATGAACATATACACATATATATAGACATTGATATGGACATATACACCCATGCATGCGTGGAACAGGGACGTTAAACGATGATGATGATGATAATGATGACACATATATAGAGACATTAATATGAACATATATACATATATAGAGACATTGATATGAACATGTACACATACATAGAAACACTGATATGAACATATACACATATATAGAGACACTGATTTGGACATATACACATATATAGAGACACTAATATGAACATATACACATATATAGAGACATTGATATGGACATATACACATATATAGAGACATTGATATGAACATATACACATATATAGAGACATTGATGTGGACATATACACATATATAGAGACACTGATATGGACATATACACCCATGCAAGCGTGGAACAGGGACGTTAAACGATGATGATGATGATGATGACACATATATAGAGACATTAATATGAACATATATACATATATAGAGACATTGATATGAACATATACACATACATAGAAACACTGATATGACATATACACATATATAGAGACACTGATATGGACATATACATATATATAGAGACAATAATATGAACATATACACATATATAGAGACACTAATATGAACATATACACATATATAGAGACATTGATATGGACATATACACATATATAGAGACATTGATATGGACATATACACATATATAGAGACATTGATATGAACATATACACATATACAGAGACACTGATATGAACATATACACATATATACAGACATTGATATGGACATATACACATATATACAGACATTGATATGAACATATACACATATATAGAGACACTATGGACATATACACATACATAGAGACACTGATATGGACATATACACATATATAGAGACATTAATATGAACATATACACATATACAGAGACACTAATATGAACATATACACATATATACAGACATTGATATGGACATATACACATACATAGAAACACTGATATGACATATACACATATATAGAGACACTGATATGGACATATACACCCATGCAAGCGTGGAACAGGGACGTTAAACGATGATGATGATGATGATGACGATGACACATATATAGAGACATTGATATGAACATATACACATACATAGAAACACTGATATGACAAATACACATATATAGAGACACTGATATGAACATATACACATATATAGAAACACTGATATGAACATATACACATATATAGAGACATTGTTATGAACATATACACATATATAGAGACACTGATATGGACATATACACATATATAGAGACATTGATATGAACATATACACATAAATACAGATATTGATATGGACATATACACATATATAGAGACACTGATATGGACATATACACATATATAGAGACATTGATATGAACATATACACATATACAGAGACACTGATATGAACATATACACATATATACAGACATTGATATGAACATATACACATTATAGAGACACTATGGACATATACACATACATAGAGACACTGATATGGACATATACACATATATAGAGACATTAATATGAACATATACACATATATAGAGACATTGATATGGACATATACACATATATAGAGACACTGATATGGACATATACACATATATAGAGACACTGATATGGACATATACACATATATAGAGACACTAATATGAACATATACACATATATAGAAACACTGATATGAACATATACACATATATAGAGACATTGATATGGACATATACACATATATAGAGACATTGATATGAACATATACACATATACAGAGACACTGATATGAACATATACACATATATACAGACATTGATATGGACATATACACATATATAGAGACACTGATATGGACATATACACCCATGCAAGCGTGGAACAGGGATGTTAAACGATGATGATGATGATGATGACACATATATAGAGACATTAATATGAACATATATACATATATAGAGACATTGATATGAACATATGCACATACATAGAAACACTGATATGATATATACACATATATAGAGACACTGATATGGACATATACGTATATATAGAGGCACTAATATGAACATATACACATATATAGAAACACTGATATGAACATATATACATATATAGAGACATTGATATGAACATATACACATATATAGAGACATTGATATGAACATATACACATATAGAGACATTGATATGGACATATACACATATATAGAGACACTAATATGAACATATACACATATATAGAGACACTAATATGAACATATACACATATATAGAGACATTGATATGGACATATACACATATATATAGAGACATTGATATGAACATATACACATATATACAGACATTGATGTGGACATATACACATATATAGAGACACTGATATGGACATATACACACATGCAAGCGTGGAACAGGGACGTTAAACGATGATGATGATGATGATGATGACACATATATAGAGACACTAATATAAACATATACACATATATAGAGACATTGATATGAACATATACACATATACAGAGACACTGATATGAACATATATACAGACATTGATATGGACATATACACATATATAGAGACACTGATATGGACATATAGACCCATGCAAGCGTGGAACAGGGACGTTAAACGATGATGATGATGATGATGACACATATATAGACATTAATATGAACATATATACATATATAGAGACATTGATATGAACATATACACATACATAGAAACACTGATATGACATATACACATATATAGAGACACTGATATGGACATATACATATATATAGAGACACTAATATGAACATATACACATATATAGAAACACTGATATGAACATATACACATATATAGAGACATTGATATGAACATATACACATATACAGAGACACTGATATGAACATATACACATATATACAGACATTGATATGGACATATACACATATATAGAGACACTGATATGGACATATACACCCATGCAAGCGTGGAACAGGGACGTTAAACGATGATGATGATGATGATGATGACGATGACACATATATAGAGACACTAATATGAACATATACACATATTTAGAGACACTATGGACATATACACATACATAGAGACACTGATATGGACATATACACATATATACAGACATTAATATGAATATATACACATATATAGAGACATTGATATGAACATATACACATATACAGAGACACTGATATGAACATATACACAGATATACAGACATTGATATGGACATATACACATATATAGAGACATTGATATGAACATATACACATATTTAGAGACACTATGGACATATACACATACATAGAGACACTGATATGGACATATACACATATATACAGACATTAATATGAATATATACACATATATAGAGACATTGATATGAACATATACACATATACAGAGACACTGATATGAACATATACACATATATACAGACATTGATATGGACATATACACATATATAGAGACATTGATATGAACATATACACATATATAGAGACACTATGGACATATACACATACATAGAGACACTGATATGGACATATACACATATATAGAGACATTAATATGAATATATACATATATACAGAGACACTGATATGAACATATACACATATATACAGACATTGATATGGACATATACACATATATAGAGACACTGATATGGACATATACACCCATGCAAGCGTGGAACAGGGACGTTGAACGATGATGATGATGATGATGACACATATATAGACATTAATATGAACATATATACATATATAGAGACATTGATATGAACATATACACATACATAGATACACATATATAGAGACACTGATATGGACATATACATATATATAGACAGTAATATGAACATATACACATATATAGAGACATTGATATGAACATATACACATATATAGAGACACTAATATGAACATATACACATATATAGAGAGATTGATTGGGACATATACACATATATAGAGACACTGATATGGACATATACACATATATAGAGACATTGATATGAACATATACACATATACAGAGACACTGATATGAACATATACACATATATACAGACATTGATATGAACATATACACATTATAGAGACACTATGGACATATACACATACATAGAGACACTGATATGGACATATACACATATATAGAGACATTAATATGAACATATACACATATATAGAGACATTGATATGGACATATACACATATATAGAGACACTGATATGGACATATACACATATATAGAGACACTGATATGGACATATACACATATATAGAGACACTAATATGAACATATACACATATATAGAAACACTGATATGAACATATACACATATATAGAGACATTGATATGGACATATACACATATATAGAGACATTGATATGAACATATACACATATACAGAGACACTGATATGAACATATACACATATTTAGAGACACTATGGACATATACACATACATAGAGACACTGATATGGTCATATACACATATATAGAGACATTGATATGAACATATACACATATATAGAGACACTGATATGGACATATACACATATATAGAGACACTGATATTAACATATACACATATATAGAGACATTGATATGGACATATACACATATATAGAGACATGGATATGGACTTATACACATATATAGAGACATTGATATGGACATATACACATATATAGAGACATTGATATGGACATATACACATATATAGAGACATTGATATGGACATAAACACATATATAGAGTCATTGATATGAACATAGACACATATACAGAGACACTTATATGAACATATACACATATATATAGACATTGATATGGACATATACACCCATGCATGCGTGGAACAGGGACGTTAAACGATGATGATGATGATAATGATGACACATATATAGAGACATTAATATGAACATATATACATATATAGAGACATTGATATGAACATGTACACATACATAGAAACACTGATATGAACATATACACATATATAGAGACACTGATTTGGACATATACACATATATAGAGACACTAATATGAACATATACACATATATAGAGACATTGATATGGACATATACACATATATAGAGACATTGATATGAACATATACACATATATAGAGACATTGATGTGGACATATACACATATATAGAGACACTGATATGGACATATACACCCATGCAAGCGTGGAACAGGGACGTTAAAC
Organism: Eledone cirrhosa; assembly: GCA_964016885.1. NCBI lineage: Eukaryota > Metazoa > Mollusca > Cephalopoda > Octopoda > Eledonidae > Eledone > Eledone cirrhosa. Next base: position 61,114,761 of record OZ024747.1, read on the forward strand.
GATGATGATGATGATGATGACACATATATAGAGACATTAATATGAACATATATACATATATAGAGACATTGATATGAACATATACACATACATAGAAACACTGATATGACATATACACATATATAGAGACACTGATATGGACATATACATATATATAGAGACAATAATATGAACATATACACATATATAGAGACACTAATATGAACATATACACATATATAGAGACATTGATATGGACATATACACATATATAGAGACATTGATATGAACATATACACATATACAGAGACACTGATATGAACATATACACATATATACAGACATTGATATGGACATATACACATATATACAGACATTGATATGAACATATACACATATATAGAGACACTATGGACATATACACATACATAGAGACACTGATATGGACATATACACATATATAGAGACATTAATATGAACATATACACATATACAGAGACACTAATATGAACATATACACATATATACAGACATTGATATGGACATATACACATACATAGAAACACTGATATGACATTTACACATATATAGAGACACTGATATGGACATATACACCCATGCAAGCGTGGAACAGGGACGTTAAACGATGATGATGATGATGATGACGATGACACATATATAGAGACATTGATATGAACATATACACATACATAGAAACACTGATATGACAAATACACATATATAGAGACACTGATATGAACATATACACATATATAGAAACACTGATATGAACATATACACATATATAGAGACATTGTTATGAACATATACACATATATAGAGACACTGATATGGACATATACACATATATAGAGACATTGATATGAACATATACACATAAATACAGATATTGATATGGACATATACACATATATAGAGACACTGATATGGACATATACACATATATAGAGACATTGATATGAACATATACACATATACAGAGACACTGATATGAACATATACACATATATACAGACATTGATATGAACATATACACATTATAGAGACACTATGGACATATACACATACATAGAGACACTGATATGGACATATACACATATATAGAGACATTAATATGAACATATACACATATATAGAGACATTGATATGGACATATACACATATATAGAGACACTGATATGGACATATACACATATATAGAGACACTGATATGGACATATACACATATATAGAGACACTAATATGAACATATACACATATATAGAAACACTGATATGAACATATACACATATATAGAGACATTGATATGGACAGATACACATATATAGAGACATTGATATGAACATATACACATATACAGAGACACTGATATGAACATATACACATATATACAGACATTGATATGGACATATACACATATATAGAGACACTGATATGGACATATACACCCATGCAAGCGTGGAACAGGGATGTTAAACGATGATGATGATGATGATGACACATATATAGAGACATTAATATGAACATATATACATATATAGAGACATTGATATGAACATATGCACATACATAGAAACACTGATATGATATATACACATATATAGAGACACTGATATGGACATATACGTATATATAGAGACACTAATATGAACATATACACATATATAGAAACACTGATATGAACATATATACATATATAGAGACATTGATATGAACATATACACATATATAGAGACATTGATATGAACATATACACATATAGAGACATTGATATGGACATATACACATATATAGAGACACTAATATGAACATATACACATATATAGAGACACTAATATGAACATATACACATATATAGAGACATTGATATGGACATATACACATATATATAGAGACATTGATATGAACATATACACATATATACAGACATTGATGTGGACATATACACATATATAGAGACACTGATATGGACATATACACCCATGCAAGCGTGGAACAGGGACGTTAAACGATGATGATGATGATGATGATGACACATATATAGAGACACTAATATAAACATATACACATATATAGAGACATTGATATGGACATATACACATATATAGAGACATTGATATGGACATAAACACATATATAGAGTCATTGATATGAACATAGACACATATACAGAGACACTTATATGAACATATACACATATATATAGACATTGATATGGACATATACACCCATGCATGCGTGGAACAGGGACGTTAAACGATGATGATGATGATAATGATGACACATATATAGAGACATTAATATGAACATATATACATATATAGAGACATTGATATGAACATGTACACATACATAGAAACACTGATATGAACATATACACATATATAGAGACACTGATTTGGACATATACACATATATAGAGACACTAATATGAACATATACACATATATAGAGACATTGATATGGACATATACACATATATAGAGACATTGATATGAACATATACACATATATAGAGACATTGATGTGGACATATACACATATATAGAGACACTGATATGGACATATACACCCATGCAAGCGTGGAACAGGGACGTTAAACGATGATGATGATGATGATGACACATATATAGAGACATTAATATGAACATATATACATATATAGAGACATTGATATGAACATATACACATACATAGAAACACTGATATGACATATACACATATATAGAGACACTGATATGGACATATACATATATATAGAGACAATAATATGAACATATACACATATATAGAGACACTAATATGAACATATACACATATATAGAGACATTGATATGGACATATACACATATATAGAGACATTGATATGAACATATACACATATACAGAGACACTGATATGAACATATACACATATATACAGACATTGATATGGACATATACACATATATACAGACATTGATATGAACATATACACATATATAGAGACACTATGGACATATACACATACATAGAGACACTGATATGGACATATACACATATATAGAGACATTAATATGAACATATACACATATACAGAGACACTAATATGAACATATACACATATATACAGACATTGATATGGACATATACACATACATAGAAACACTGATATGACATTTACACATATATAGAGACACTGATATGGACATATACACCCATGCAAGCGTGGAACAGGGACGTTAAACGATGATGATGATGATGATGACGATGACACATATATAGAGACATTGATATGAACATATACACATACATAGAAACACTGATATGACAAATACACATATATAGAGACACTGATATGAACATATACACATATATAGAAACACTGATATGAACATATACACATATATAGAGACATTGTTATGAACATATACACATATATAGAGACACTGATATGGACATATACACATATATAGAGACATTGATATGAACATATACACATAAATACAGATATTGATATGGACATATACACATATATAGAGACACTGATATGGACATATACACATATATAGAGACATTGATATGAACATATACACATATACAGAGACACTGATATGAACATATACACATATATACAGACATTGATATGAACATATACACATTATAGAGACACTATGGACATATACACATACATAGAGACACTGATATGGACATATACACATATATAGAGACATTAATATGAACATATACACATATATAGAGACATTGATATGGACATATACACATATATAGAGACACTGATATGGACATATACACATATATAGAGACACTGATATGGACATATACACATATATAGAGACACTAATATGAACATATACACATATATAGAAACACTGATATGAACATATACACATATATAGAGACATTGATATGGACAGATACACATATATAGAGACATTGATATGAACATATACACATATACAGAGACACTGATATGAACATATACACATATATACAGACATTGATATGGACATATACACATATATAGAGACACTGATATGGACATATACACCCATGCAAGCGTGGAACAGGGATGTTAAACGATGATGATGATGATGATGACACATATATAGAGACATTAATATGAACATATATACATATATAGAGACATTGATATGAACATATGCACATACATAGAAACACTGATATGATATATACACATATATAGAGACACTGATATGGACATATACGTATATATAGAGACACTAATATGAACATATACACATATATAGAAACACTGATATGAACATATATACATATATAGAGACATTGATATGAACATATACACATATATAGAGACATTGATATCAACATATACACATATAGAGACATTGATATGGACATATACACATATATAGAGACACTAATATGAACATATACACATATATAGAGACACTAATATGAACATATACACATATATAGAGACATTGATATGGACATATACACATATATATAGAGACATTGATATGAACATATACACATATATACAGACATTGATGTGGACATATACACATATATAGAGACACTGATATGGACATATACACCCATGCAAGCGTGGAACAGGGACGTTAAACGATGATGATGATGATGATGATGACACATATATAGAGACACTAATATAAACATATACACATATATAGAGACATTGATATGAACATATACACATATACAGAGACACTGATATGAACATATATACAGACATTGATATGGACATATACACATATATAGAGACACTGATATGGACATATAGACCCATGCAAGCGTGGAACAGGGACGTTAAACGATGATGATGATGATGATGACACATATATAGACATTAATATGAACATATATACATATATAGAGACATTGATATGAACATATACACATACATAGAAACACTGATATGACATATACACATATATAGAGACACTGATATGGACATATACATATATATAGAGACACTAATATGAACATATACACATATATAGAAACACTGATATGAACATATACACATATATAGAGACATTGATATGAACATATACACATATACAGAGACACTGATATGAACATATACACATATATACAGACATTGATATGGACATATACACATATATAGAGACACTGATATGGACATATACACCCATGCAAGCGTGGAACAGGGACGTTAAACGATGATGATGATGATGATGATGACGATGACACATATATAGAGACACTAATATGAACATATACACATATTTAGAGACACTATGGACATATACACATACATAGAGACACTGATATGGACATATACACATATATACAGACATTAATATGAATATATACACATATATAGAGACATTGATATGAACATATACACATATACAGAGACACTGATATGAACATATACACAGATATACAGACATTGATATGGACATATACACATATATAGAGACATTGATATGAACATATACACATATTTAGAGACACTATGGACATATACACATACATAGAGACACTGATATGGACATATACACATATATACAGACATTAATATGAATATATACACATATATAGAGACATTGATATGAACATATACACATATACAGAGACACTGATATGAACATATACACATATATACAGACATTGATATGGACATATACACATATATAGAGACATTGATATGAACATATACACATATATAGAGACACTATGGACATATACACATACATAGAGACACTGATATGGACATATACACATATATAGAGACATTAATATGAATATATACATATATACAGAGACACTGATATGAACATATACACATATATACAGACATTGATATGGACATATACACATATATAGAGACACTGATATGGACATATACACCCATGCAAGCGTGGAACAGGGACGTTGAACGATGATGATGATGATGATGACACATATATAGACATTAATATGAACATATATACATATATAGAGACATTGATATGAACATATACACATACATAGATACACATATATAGAGACACTGATATGGACATATACATATATATAGACAGTAATATGAACATATACACATATATAGAGACATTGATATGAACATATACACATATATAGAGACACTAATATGAACATATACACATATATAGAGAGATTGATTGGGACATATACACATATATAGAGACACTGATATGGACATATACACATATATAGAGACATTGATATGAACATATACACATATACAGAGACACTGATATGAACATATACACATATATACAGACATTGATATGAACATATACACATTATAGAGACACTATGGACATATACACATACATAGAGACACTGATATGGACATATACACATATATAGAGACATTAATATGAACATATACACATATATAGAGACATTGATATGGACATATACACATATATAGAGACACTGATATGGACATATACACATATATAGAGACACTGATATGGACATATACACATATATAGAGACACTAATATGAACATATACACATATATAGAAACACTGATATGAACATATACACATATATAGAGACATTGATATGGACATATACACATATATAGAGACATTGATATGAACATATACACATATACAGAGACACTGATATGAACATATACACATATTTAGAGACACTATGGACATATACACATACATAGAGACACTGATATGGTCATATACACATATATAGAGACATTGATATGAACATATACACATATATAGAGACACTGATATGGACATATACACATATATAGAGACACTGATATTAACATATACACATATATAGAGACATTGATATGGACATATACACATATATAGAGACATGGATATGGACTTATACACATATATAGAGACATTGATATGGACATATACACATATATAGAGACATTGATATGGACATATACACATATATAGAGACATTGATATGGACATAAACACATATATAGAGTCATTGATATGAACATAGACACATATACAGAGACACTTATATGAACATATACACATATATATAGACATTGATATGGACATATACACCCATGCATGCGTGGAACAGGGACGTTAAACGATGATGATGATGATAATGATGACACATATATAGAGACATTAATATGAACATATATACATATATAGAGACATTGATATGAACATGTACACATACATAGAAACACTGATATGAACATATACACATATATAGAGACACTGATTTGGACATATACACATATATAGAGACACTAATATGAACATATACACATATATAGAGACATTGATATGGACATATACACATATATAGAGACATTGATATGAACATATACACATATATAGAGACATTGATGTGGACATATACACATATATAGAGACACTGATATGGACATATACACCCATGCAAGCGTGGAACAGGGACGTTAAACGATGATGATGATGATGATGACACATATATAGAGACATTAATATGAACATATATACATATATAGAGACATTGATATGAACATATACACATACATAGAAACACTGATATGACATATACACATATATAGAGACACTGATATGGACATATACATATATATAGAGACAATAATATGAACATATACACATATATAGAGACACTAATATGAACATATACACATATATAGAGACATTGATATGGACATATACACATATATAGAGACATTGATATGAACATATACACATATACAGAGACACTGATATGAACATATACACATATATACAGACATTGATATGGACATATACACATATATACAGACATTGATATGAACATATACACATATATAGAGACACTATGGACATATACACATACATAGAGACACTGATATGGACATATACACATATATAGAGACATTAATATGAACATATACACATATACAGAGACACTAATATGAACATATACACATATATACAGACATTGATATGGACATATACACATACATAGAAACACTGATATGACATATACACATATATAGAGACACTGATATGGACATATACACCCATGCAAGCGTGGAACAGGGACGTTAAACGATGATGATGATGATGATGACGATGACACATATATAGAGACATTGATATGAACATATACACATACATAGAAACACTGATATGACAAATACACATATATAGAGACACTGATATGAACATATACACATATATAGAAACACTGATATGAACATATACACATATATAGAGACATTGTTATGAACATATACACATATATAGAGACACTGATATGGACATATACACATATATAGAGACATTGATATGAACATATACACATAAATACAGATATTGATATGGACATATACACATATATAGAGACACTGATATGGACATATACACATATATAGAGACATTGATATGAACATATACACATATACAGAGACACTGATATGAACATATACACATATATACAGACATTGATATGAACATATACACATTATAGAGACACTATGGACATATACACATACATAGAGACACTGATATGGACATATACACATATATAGAGACATTAATATGAACATATACACATATATAGAGACATTGATATGGACATATACACATATATAGAGACACTGATATGGACATATACACATATATAGAGACACTGATATGGACATATACACATATATAGAGACACTAATATGAACATATACACATATATAGAAACACTGATATGAACATATACACATATATAGAGACATTGATATGGACATATACACATATATAGAGACATTGATATGAACATATACACATATACAGAGACACTGATATGAACATATACACATATATACAGACATTGATATGGACATATACACATATATAGAGACACTGATATGGACATATACACCCATGCAAGCGTGGAACAGGGATGTTAAACGATGAGGATGATGATGATGACACATATATAGAGACATTAATATGAACATATATACATATATAGAGACATTGATATGAACATATGCACATACATAGAAACACTGATATGATATATACACATATATAGAGACACTGATATGGACATATACGTATATATAGAGACACTAATATGAACATATACACATATATAGAAACACTGATATGAACATATATACATATATAGAGACATTGATATGAACATATACACATATATAGAGACATTGATATGAACATATACACATATAGAGACATTGATATGGACATATACACATATATAGAGACACTAATATGAACATATACACATATATAGAGACACTAATATGAACATATACACATATATAGAGACATTGATATGGACATATACACATATATATAGAGACATTGATATGAACATATACACATATATACAGACATTGATGTGGACATATACACATATATAGAGACACTGATATGGACATATACACCCATGCAAGCGTGGAACAGGGACGTTAAACGATGATGATGATGATGATGACACATATATAGACATTAATATGAACATATATACATATATAGAGACATTGATATGAACATATACACATACATAGAAACACTGATATGACATATACACATATATAGAGACACTGATATGGACATATACATATATATAGAGACACTAATATGAACATATACACATATATAGAAACACTGATATGAACATATACACATATATAGAGACATTGATATGAACATATACACATATACAGAGACACTGATATGAACATATACACATATATACAGACATTGATATGGACATATACACATATATAGAGACACTGATATGGACATATACACCCATGCAAGCGTGGAACAGGGACGTTAAACGATGATGATGATGATGATGATGACGATGACACATATATAGAGACACTAATATGAACATATACACATATTTAGAGACACTATGGACATATACACATACATAGAGACACTGATATGGACATATACACATATATACAGACATTAATATGAATATATACACATATATAGAGACATTGATATGAACATATACACATATACAGAGACACTGATATGAACATATACACAGATATACAGACATTGATATGGACATATACACATATATAGAGACATTGATATGAACATATACACATATTTAGAGACACTATGGACATATACACATACATAGAGACACTGATATGGACATATACACATATATACAGACATTAATATGAATATATACACATATATAGAGACATTGATATGAACATATACACATATACAGAGACACTGATATGAACATATACACATATATACAGACATTGATATGGACATATACACATATATAGAGACATTGATATGAACATATACACATATATAGAGACACTATGGACATATACACATACATAGAGACACTGATATGGACATATACACATATATAGAGACATTAATATGAATATATACATATATACAGAGACACTGATATGAACATATACACATATATACAGACATTGATATGGACATATACACATATATAGAGACACTGATATGGACATATACACCCATGCAAGCGTGGAACAGGGACGTTGAACGTTGATGATGATGATGATGACACATATATAGACATTAATATGAACATATATACATATATAGAGACATTGATATGAACATATACACATACATAGATACACATATATAGAGACACTGATATGGACATATACATATATATAGACAGTAATATGAACATATACACATATATAGAGACATTGATATGAACATATACACATATATAGCGACACTAATATGAACATATACACATATATAGAGAGATTGATTGGGACATATACACATATATAGAGACATTGATATGAACATATTCACATATACAGAGACACTGATATGAACATATACACATATATACAGACATTGATATGGACATATACACATATATAGAGACATTGATATGAACATATACACATATATAGAGACACTATGGACATATACACATACATAGAGACACTTATATGGACATATACACATATATAGAGACATTAATATGAACATATACACATATATAGAGACACTGATATGAACATATACACATATATACAGACATTGATATGGACATATACACATATATAGAGACATTGATATGAACATATACACATATATAGAGACACTGATATGGACATATACACATAAATAGAGACACTGATATGGACATATACATATATATAGAGACACTAATATGAACATATACACATATATAGAGACACTGATATGAACATATACACATATATACAGACATTGATATGGACATATACACATATATAGAGACATTGATATGAACATATACACATATATAGAGACACTGATATGGACATATACACATATATAGAGACACTGATATGGACATATACATATATATAGAGACACTAATATGAACATATACACATATATAGAGACACTGATATATACATATACACATATATACAGACATTGATATGGACATATACACATATATAGAGACATTGATATGAACATATACACATATATAGAGACACTGATATGGACATATACACATATATAGAGACACTGATATTAACATATACACATATATAGAGACATTGATATGGACATATACACATATATAGAGACATGGATATGGACTTATACACATATATAGAGACATTGATATGGACATATACACATATATAGAGACATTGATATGGACATATACACATATATAGAGACATTGATATGGACATAAACACATATATAGAGTCATTGATATGAACATAGACACATATACAGAGACACTTATATGAACATATACACATATATATAGACATTGATATGGACATATACACCCATGCATGCGTGGAACAGGGACGTTAAACGATGATGATGATGATAATGATGACACATATATAGAGACATTAATATGAACATATATACATATATAGAGACATTGATATGAACATGTACACATACATAGAAACACTGATATGAACATATACACATATATAGAGACACTGATTTGGACATATACACATATATAGAGACACTAATATGAACATATACACATATATAGAGACATTGATATGGACATATACACATATATAGAGACATTGATATGAACATATACACATATATAGAGACATTGATGTGGACATATACACATATATAGAGACACTGATATGGACATATACACCCATGCAAGCGTGGAACAGGGACGTTAAACGATGATGATGATGATGATGACACATATATAGAGACATTAATATGAACATATATACATATATAGAGACATTGATATGAACATATACACATACATAGAAACACTGATATGACATATACACATATATAGAGACACTGATATGGACATATACATATATATAGAGACAATAATATGAACATATACACATATATAGAGACACTAATATGAACATATACACATATATAGAGACATTGATATGGACATATACACATATATAGAGACATTGATATGAACATATACACATATACAGAGACACTGATATGAACATATACACATATATACAGACATTGATATGGACATATACACATATATACAGACATTGATATGAACATATACACATATATAGAGACACTATGGACATATACACATACATAGAGACACTGATATGGACATATACACATATATAGAGACATTAATATGAACATATACACATATACAGAGACACTAATATGAACATATACACATATACAGAGACACTAATATGAACATATACACATATATACAGACATTGATATGGACATATACACATACATAGAAACACTGATATGACATATACACATATATAGAGACACTGATATGGACATATACATAAATATAGAGACACTAATATGAACATATACACATATATAGAAACACTGATATGAACATATACACATATATAGAGACATTGATATGAACATATACACATATATAGAGACACTAATATGAACATATACACATATATAGAGACATTGATATGAACATATACACATATACAGAGACACTGATATGAACATATACACATATATAGAGACACTGATATGGACATATACACCCATGCAAGCGTGGAACAGGGACGTTAAACGATGATGATGATGATGACACATATATAGAGACATTAATATGAACATATACACATATACAGAGACACTGATATGAACATATACACATATATACAGACATTGATATGGACATATACACATATATAGAGACATTGATATGAACATATACACATATATAGAGACACTATGGACATATACACATACATAGAGACACTGATATGGACATATACACATATATAGAGACATTAATATGAATATATACATATATACAGAGACACTGATATGAACATATACACAGATATACAGACATTGATATGGACATATACACATATATATAGACATTGATATGGACATATACACCCACGCTAGCGTGGAACAGGGACGTTAAATGATGATGATGATGACGATGACACATATATAGAGACACTAATATAAACATATACACATATATAGAGACACTGATATGGACATATACACATATATAGAGACATTGATATGAACATATACACATATACAGAGACACTGATATGAACATATACACATATATACAGACATTGATATGGACATATACACATATATAAAGACACTGATATGGACATATACACCCATGCAAGCGTGGAACAGGTACGTTGAACGATGATGATGATGATGATGACACATATATAGACATTAATATGAACATATATACATATATAGAGACATTGATATGAACATATACACATACATAGATACACATATATAGAGACACTGATATGGACATATACATATATATAGACAGTAATATGAACATATACACATATATAGAGACATTGATATGAACATATACACATATATAGAGACACTAATATGAACATATACACATATATAGAGAGATTGATTGGGACATATACACATATATAGAGACATTGATATGAACATATTCACATATACAGAGACACTGATATGAACATATACACATATATACAGACATTGATATGGACATATACACATATATAGAGACATTGATATGAACATATACACATATATAGAGACACTATGGACATATACACATACATAGAGACACTTATATGGACATATACACATATATAGAGACATTAATATGAACATATACACATATATAGAGACACTGATATGAACATATACACATATATACAGACATTGATATGGACATATACACATATATAGAGACATTGATATGAACATATACACATATATAGAGACACTGATATGGACATATACACATAAATAGAGACACTGATATGGACATATACATATATATAGAGACACTAATATGAACATATACACATATATAGAGACACTGATATGAACATATACACATATATACAGACATTGATATGGACATATACACATATATAGAGACATTGATATGAACATATACACATATATAGAGACACTGATATGGACATATACACATATATAGAGACACTGATATGGACATATACATATATATAGAGACACTAATATGAACATATACACATATATAGAGACACTGATATATACATATACACATATATACAGACATTGATATGGACATATACACATATATAGAGACATTGATATGAACATATACACATATATAGAGACACTGATATGGACATATACACATATATAGAGACACTGATATTAACATATACACATATATAGAGACATTGATATGGACATATACACATATATAGAGACATGGATATGGACTTATACACATATATAGAGACATTGATATGGACATATACACATATATAGAGACATTGATATGGACATATACACATATATAGAGACATTGATATGGACATAAACACATATATAGAGTCATTGATATGAACATAGACACATATACAGAGACACTTATATGAACATATACACATATATATAGACATTGATATGGACATATACACCCATGCATGCGTGGAACAGGGACGTTAAACGATGATGATGATGATAATGATGACACATATATAGAGACATTAATATGAACATATATACATATATAGAGACATTGATATGAACATGTACACATACATAGAAACACTGATATGAACATATACACATATATAGAGACACTGATTTGGACATATACACATATATAGAGACACTAATATGAACATATACACATATATAGAGACATTGATATGGACATATACACATATATAGAGACATTGATATGAACATATACACATATATAGAGACATTGATGTGGACATATACACATATATAGAGACACTGATATGGACATATACACCCATGCAAGCGTGGAACAGGGACGTTAAACGATGATGATGATGATGATGACACATATATAGAGACATTAATATGAACATATATACATATATAGAGACATTGATATGAACATATACACATACATAGAAACACTGATATGACATATACACATATATAGAGACACTGATATGGACATATACATATATATAGAGACAATAATATGAACATATACACATATATAGAGACACTAATATGAACATATACACATATATAGAGACATTGATATGGACATATACACATATATAGAGACATTGATATGAACATATACACATATACAGAGACACTGATATGAACATATACACATATATACAGACATTGATATGGACATATACACATATATACAGACATTGATATGAACATATACACATATATAGAGACACTATGGACATATACACATACATAGAGACACTGATATGGACATATACACATATATAGAGACATTAATATGAACATATACACATATACAGAGACACTAATATGAACATATACACATATACAGAGACACTAATATGAACATATACACATATATACAGACATTGATATGGACATATACACATACATAGAAACACTGATATGACATATACACATATATAGAGACACTGATATGGACATATACATAAATATAGAGACACTAATATGAACATATACACATATATAGAAACACTGATATGAACATATACACATATATAGAGACATTGATATGAACATATACACATATATAGAGACACTAATATGAACATATACACATATATAGAGACATTGATATGAACATATACACATATACAGAGACACTGATATGAACATATACACATATATAGAGACACTGATATGGACATATACACCCATGCAAGCGTGGAACAGGGACGTTAAACGATGATGATGATGATGACACATATATAGAGACATTAATATGAACATATACACATATACAGAGACACTGATATGAACATATACACATATATACAGACATTGATATGGACATATACACATATATAGAGACATTGATATGAACATATACACATATATAGAGACACTATGGACATATACACATACATAGAGACACTGATATGGACATATACACATATATAGAGACATTAATATGAATATATACATATATACAGAGACACTGATATGAACATATACACAGATATACAGACATTGATATGGACATATACACATATATATAGACATTGATATGGACATATACACCCACGCTAGCGTGGAACAGGGACGTTAAATGATGATGATGATGACGATGACACATATATAGAGACACTAATATAAACATATACACATATATAGAGACACTGATATGGACATATACACATATATAGAGACATTGATATGAACATATACACATATACAGAGACACTGATATGAACATATACACATATATACAGACATTGATATGGACATATACACATATATAAAGACACTGATATGGACATATACACCCATGCAAGCGTGGAACAGGTACGTTGAACGATGATGATGATGATGATGACACATATATAGACATTAATATGAACATATATACATATATAGAGACATTGATATGAACATATACACATACATAGATACACATATATAGAGACACTGATATGGACATATACATATATATAGACAGTAATATGAACATATACACATATATAGAGACATTGATATGAACATATACACATATATAGAGAGATTGATTGGGACATATACACATATATAGAGACATTGATATGAACATATACACATATACAGAGACACTGATATGAACATATACACATATATACAGACATTGATATGGACATATACACATATATAGAGACATTGATATGAACGTATACACATATATAGAGACACTATGGACATATACACATACATAGAGACACTGATATGGACATATACACATATATAGAGACATTAATATGAACATATACACATATATAGAGACACTGATATGAACATATACACATATATACAGACATTGATATGGACATATACACATATATAGAGACATTGATATGAACATATACACATATATAGAGACACTGATATGGACATATACACATATATAGAGACACTGATATGGACATATACATATATATAGAGACACTAATATGAACATATACACATATATAGAGACACTGATATGAACATATACACATATATACAGACATTGATATGGACATATACACATATATAGAGACATTGATATGAACATATACACATATATAGAGACACTGATATGGACATATACACATATATAGAGACACTGATATGGACATATACATATATATAGAGACACTAATATGAACATATACACATATATAGAGACACTGATATATACATATACACATATATACAGACATTGATATGGACATATACACATATATAGAGACATTGATATGAACATATACACATATATAGAGACACTGATATGGACATATACACATATATAGAGACACTGATATTAACATATACACATATATAGAGACATTGATATGGACATATACACATATATAGAGACATGGATATGGACTTATACACATATATAGAGACATTGATATGGACATATACACATATATAGAGACATTGATATGGACATAAACACATATATAGAGTCATTGATATGAACATAGACACATATACAGACACACTTATATGAACATATACACATATATATAGACATTGATATGGACATATACACCCATGCATGCGTGGAACAGGGACGTTAAACGATGATGATGATGATAATGATGACACATATATAGAGACATTAATATGAACATATATACATATATAGAGACATTGATATGAACATGTACACATACATAGAAACACTGATATGAACATATACACATATATAGAGACACTGATATGAACATATACACATATATAGAGACATTGATGTGGACATATACACATATATAGAGACACTGATATGGACATATACACCCATGCAAGCGTGGAACAGGGACGTTAAACGATGATGATGATGATGATGATGATGACACATATATAGAGACATTAATATGAACATATATACATATATAGAGACATTGATATGAACATATACACATACATAGAAACACTGATATGACATATACACATATATAGAGACACTGATATGGACATATACATATATATAGAGACAATAATATGAACATATACACATATATAGAGACACTAATATGAACATATACACACATATAGAGACATTGATATGTACATATACACATATATAGAGACATTGATATGAACATATACACATATATACAGACATTGATATGGACATATACACATATATACAGACATTGATATGAACATATACACATATATAGAGACACTATGGACATATACACATACATAGAGACACTGATATGGACATATACACATATATAGAGACATTAATATGAACATATACACATATACAGAGACACTAATATGAACATATACACATATACAGAGACACTAATATGAACATATACACATATATACAGACATTGATATGGACATATACACATATATAGACACTGATATGGACATATACACATATATAGAGACACTAATATGAACATATACACATATACAGAGACACTAATATGAACATATACACATATATACAGACATTGATATGGAGATATACACATATATAGAGACACAGATATGGACATATACACCCATGCAAGCGTGGAACAGGGACGTTAAACGATGATGATGATGATGATGACACATATATAGAGACATTGATATGAACATATACACATACATAGAAACACTGATATGACAAATACACATATATAGAGACACTGATATGAACATATACACATATATAGAAACACTGATATGAACATATACACATATATAGAGACACTGATATGGACATATACACATATATAGAGACATTGATATGAACATATACACATATATACAGACATTGATATGGACATATACACATATAGAGAGACACTGATATGGACATATACACATATATAGAGACATTGATATGAACATATACACATATACAGAGACACTGATATGAACATATACACATATATACAGACATTGATATGAACATATACACATATATAGAGACACTATGGACATATACACATACATATAGACACTGATATGGACATATACACATATATAGAGACATTAATATGAACACATACACATATATAGAGACACTGATATGGACATATACACATATATAGAGACACTAATATGAACATATACACATATATAGAGACACTGATATGGACATATACACATATATAGAGACATTGATATGAACATATACACATATACAGAGACACTGATATGAACATATACACATATATACAGACATTGATATGGACATATACACATATATAGAGACACTGATATGGACATATACACCCATGCAAGCGTGGAACAGGGACGTTAAACGATGATGATGATGATGATGACACATATATAGAGACATTAATATGAACATATATACATATATAGAGACATTGATATGAACATATACACATACATAGAAACACTGATATGACATATACACATATATAGAGACACTGATATGGACATATACGTATATATAGATACACTAATATGAACATATACACATATATAGAAACACTGATATGAACATATACACATATAGAGACATTGATGTGGACATATACACATATATAGAGACACTAATATGAACATATACACATATATAGAGACACTAATATGAACATATACACATATATAGAGACATTGATATGGACATATACACATATATAGAGACATTGATATGAACATATACACATATATACAGACATTGATGTGGACATATACACATATATAGAGACACTGATATGGACATATACACCCATGCAAGCGTGGAACAGGGACGTTAAACGATGATGATGATGATGACACATATATAGAGACACTAATATGAACATATACACATATATAGAGACATTGATATGGACATATACACATATATAGAGGCATTGATATGAACGTATACATATATACAGAGACACTGATATGAACATATACACATATACAGAGACACTGATATGAACATATACACATATATACAGACATCGATATGGACATATACACATATATAGAGACACTGATATGGACATATACACCCATGCAAGCGTGGAACAGGGACGTTAAACGATGATGATGATGATGATGACACATATATAGAGACACTAATATAAACATATACACATATATAGAGACACTGATATGGACATATACACATATATAGAGACATTGATATGAACATATACACATATACAGAGACACTGATATGAACATATACACATATATACAGACATTGATATGGACATATACACAAATATAGAGACACTGATATGGACATATAGACCCATGCAAGCGTGGAACAGGGACGTTAAACGATGATGATGATGATGATGACACATATATAGACATTAATATGAACATATATACATATATAGAGACATTGATATGAACATATACATATACATAGAAACACTGATATGACATATACACATATATAGAGACACTGATATGGACATATACATATATATAGAGACACTAATATGAACATATACACATATATAGAAACACTGATATGAACATATACACATATATAGAGACATTGATATGAACATATACACATATATAGAGACACTGATATGGACATATACACATATATAGAGACATTGATATGAACATATACACATATACAGAGACACTGATATGAACATATACACATATTGATATGGACATATACACATATATAGAGACACTGATATGGACATATACACCCATGCAAGCGTGGAACAGGGACGTTAAACGATGATGATGATGATGATGACACATATATAGAGACACTAATATGAACATATACACATATTTAGAGACACTATGGACATATACACATACATAGAGACACTGATATGGACATATACACATATATACAGACATTAATATGAATATATACACATATATAGAGACATTGATATGAACATATACACATATACAGAGACACTGATATGAACATATACACAGATATACAGACATTGATCTGGACATATACACATATATAGAGACGTTGATATGAACATATACACATATTTAGAGACACTATGGACATATACACATACATAGAGACACTGATATGGACATATACACATATATACAGACGTTAATATGAATATATACACATATATAGAGACATTGATATGAACATATACACATATACAGAGACACTGATATGAACATATACACATATATACAGACATTGATATGGACATATACACATATATAGAGACATTGATATGAACATATACACATATATAGAGACACTATGGACATATACACATACATAGAGACACTGATATGGACATATACACATATATAGAGACATTAATATGAACATATACACATATACAGAGACACTAATATGAACATATACACATATACAGAGACACTAATATGAACATATACACATATATACAGACATTGATATGGACATATACACATATATAGACACTGATATGGACATATACACATATATAGAGACACTAATATGAACATATACACATATACAGAGACACTAATATGAACATATACACATATATACAGACATTGATATGGAGATATACACATATATAGAGACACTGATATGGACATATACACCCATGCAAGCGTGGAACAGGGACGTTAAACGATGATGATGATGATGATGACGATGACACATATATAGAGACATTGATATGAACATATACACATACATAGAAACACTGATATGACAAATACACATATATAGAGACACTGATATGAACATATACACATATATAGAAACACTGATATGAACATATACACATATATAGAGACACTGATATGGACATATACACATATATAGAGACATTGATATGAACATATACACATATATACAGACATTGATATGGACATATACACATATAGAGAGACACTGATATGGACATATACACATATATAGAGACATTGATATGAACATATACACATATACAGAGACACTGATATGAACATATACACATATATACAGACATTGATATGAACATATACACATATATAGAGACACTATGGACATATACACATACATAGAGACACTGATATGGACATATACACATATATAGAGACATTAATATGAACACATACACATATATAGAGACACTGATATGGACATATACACATATATAGAGACACTATGGACATATACACATACATAGAGACACTGATATGGACATATACACATATATAGAGACATTAATATGAACATATACACATATACAGAGACACTAATATGAACATATACACATATACAGAGACACTAATATGAACATATACACATATATACAGACATTGATATGGACATATACACATATATAGACACTGATATGGACATATACACATATATAGAGACACTAATATGAACATATACACATATACAGAGACACTAATATGAACATATACACATATATACAGACATTGATATGGAGATATACACATATATAGAGACACTGATATGGACATATACACCCATGCAAGCGGGGAACAGGGACGTTAAACGATGATGATGATGATGATGACGATGACACATATATAGAGACATTGATATGAACATATACACATACATAGAAACACTGATATGACAAATACACATATATAGAGACACTGATATGAACATATACACATATATAGAAACACTGATATGAACATATACACATATATAGAGACACTGATATGGACATATACACATATATAGAGACATTGATATGAACATATACACATATATACAGACATTGATATGGACATATACACATATAGAGAGACACTGATATGGACATATACACATATATAGAGACATTGATATGAACATATACACATATACAGAGACACTGATATGAACATATACACATATATACAGACATTGATATGAACATATACACATATATAGAGACACTATGGACATATACACATACATAGAGACACTGATATGGACATATACACATATATAGAGACATTAATATGAACACATACACATATATAGAGACACTGATATGGACATATACACATATATAGAGACACTAATATGAACATATACACATATATAGAGACACTGATATGGACATATACACATATATAGAGACATTGATATGAACATATACACATATACAGAGACACTGATATGAACATATACACATATATACAGACATTGATATGGACATATACACATATATAGAGACACTGATATGGACATATACACCCATGCAAGCGTGGAACAGGGACGTTAAACGATGATGATGATGATGATGACACATATATAGAGACATTAATATGAACATATATACATATATAGAGACATTGATATGAACATATACACATACATAGAAACACTGATATGACATATACACATATATAGAGACACTGATATGGACATATACGTATATATAGAGACACTAATATGAACATATACACATATATAGAAACACTGATATGAACATATACACATATAGAGACATTGATGTGGACATATACACATATATAGAGACACTAATATGAACATATACACATATATAGAGACACTAATATGAACATATACACATATATAGAGACATTGATATGGACATATACACATATATAGAGACATTGATATGAACATATACACATATATACAGACATTGATGTGGACATATACACATATATAGAGACACTGATATGGACATATACACCCATGCAAGCGTGGAACAGGGACGTTAAACGATGATGATGATGATGATGATGATGATGATGACACATATATAGAGACACTAATATAAACATATACACATATATAGAGACACTGATATGGACATATACACATATATAGAGACATTGATATGAACATATACACATATACAGAGACACTGATATGAACATATACACATATATACAGACATTGATATGGACATATACACAAATATAGAGACACTGATATGGACATATAGACCCATGCAAGCGTGGAACAGGGACGTTAAACGATGATGATGATGATGATGACACATATATAGACATTAATATGAACATATATACATATATAGAGACATTGATATGAACATATACACATACATAGAAACACTGATATGACATATACACATATATAGAGACACTGATATGGACATATACATATATATAGAGACACTAATATGAACATATACACATATATAGAAACACTGATATGAACATATACACATATATAGAGACATTGAGATGAACATATACACATATATAGAGACACTAATATGAACATATACACATATATAGAGACACTGATATGGACATATACACATATATAGAGACATTGATATGAACATATACACATATACAGAGACACTGATATGAACATATACACATATATACAGACATTGATATGGACATATACACATATATAGAGACACTGATATGGACATATACACCCATGCAAGCGTGGAACAGGGACTTTAAACGATGATGATGATGATGATGACACATATATAGAGACACTAATATGAACATATACACATATTTAGAGACACTATGGACATATACACATACATAGAGACACTGATATGGACATATACACATATATACAGACATTAATATGAATATATACACATATATAGAGACATTGATATGAACATATACACATATACAGAGACACTGATATGAACATATACACAGATATACAGACATTGATCTGGACATATACACATATATAGAGACATTGATATGAACATATACACATATTTAGAGACACTATGGACATATACACATACATAGAGACACTGATATGGACATATACACATATATACAGACGTTAATATGAATATATACACATATATAGAGACATTGATATGAACATATACACATACATAGAAACACTGATATGACAAATACACATATATAGAGACACTGATATGAACATATACACATATATAGAAACACTGATATGAACATATACACATATATAGAGACACTGATATGGACATATACACATATATAGAGACATTGATATGAACATATACACATATATACAGACATTGATATGGACATATACACATATAGAGAGACACTGATATGGACATATACACATATATAGAGACATTGATATGAACATATACACATATACAGAGACACTGATATGAACATATACACATATATACAGACATTGATATGAACATATACACATATATAGAGACACTATGGACATATACACATACATAGAGACACTGATATGGACATATACACATATATAGAGACATTAATATGAACACATACACATATATAGAGACACTGATATGGACATATACACATATATAGAGACACTAATATGAACATATACACATATATAGAGACACTGATATGGACATATACACATATATAGAGACATTGATATGAACATATACACATATACAGAGACACTGATATGAACATATACACATATATACAGACATTGATATGGACATATACACATATATAGAGACACTGATATGGACATATACACCCATGCAAGCGTGGAACAGGGACGTTAAACGATGATGATGATGATGATGACACATATATAGAGACATTAATATGAACATATATACATATATAGAGACATTGATATGAACATATACACATACATAGAAACACTGATATGACATATACACATATATAGAGACACTGATATGGACATATACGTATATATAGAGACACTAATATGAACATATACACATATATAGAAACACTGATATGAACATATACACATATAGAGACATTGATGTGGACATATACACATATATAGAGACACTAATATGAACATATACACATATATAGAGACACTAATATGAACATATACACATATATAGAGACATTGATATGGACATATACACATATATAGAGACATTGATATGAACATATACACATATATACAGACATTGATGTGGACATATACACATATATAGAGACACTGATATGGACATATACACCCATGCAAGCGTGGAACAGGGACGTTAAACGATGATGATGATGATGATGATGATGATGATGACACATATATAGAGACACTAATATAAACATATACACATATATAGAGACACTGATATGGACATATACACATATATAGAGACATTGATATGAACATATACACATATACAGAGACACTGATATGAACATATACACATATATACAGACATTGATATGGACATATACACAAATATAGAGACACTGATATGGACATATAGACCCATGCAAGCGTGGAACAGGGACGTTAAACGATGATGATGATGATGATGACACATATATAGACATTAATATGAACATATATACATATATAGAGACATTGATATGAACATATACACATACATAGAAACACTGATATGACATATACACATATATAGAGACACTGATATGGACATATACATATATATAGAGACACTAATATGAACATATACACATATATAGAAACACTGATATGAACATATACACATATATAGAGACATTGAGATGAACATATACACATATATAGAGACACTAATATGAACATATACACATATATAGAGACACTGATATGGACATATACACATATATAGAGACATTGATATGAACATATACACATATACAGAGACACTGATATGAACATATACACATATATACAGACATTGATATGGACATATACACATATATAGAGACACTGATATGGACATATACACCCATGCAAGCGTGGAACAGGGACTTTAAACGATGATGATGATGATGATGACACATATATAGAGACACTAATATGAACATATACACATATTTAGAGACACTATGGACATATACACATACATAGAGACACTGATATGGACATATACACATATATACAGACATTAATATGAATATATACACATATATAGAGACATTGATAAGAACATATACACATATACAGAGACACTGATATGAACATATACACAGATATACAGACATTGATCTGGACATATACACATATATAGAGACATTGATATGAACATATACACATATTTAGAGACACTATGGACATATACACATACATAGAGACACTGATATGGACATATACACATATATACAGACGTTAATATGAATATATACACATATATAGAGACATTGATATGAACATATACACATATACAGAGACACTGATATGAACATATACACATATATACAGACATTGATATGGACATATACACATATATAGAGACATTGATATGAACATATACACATATATAGAGACACTATGGACATATACACATACATAGAGACACTGATATGGACATATACACATATATAGAGACATTAATATGAATACATACACATATATAAAGACATTGATATGAACATAGACACATATACAGAGACACTTATATCAACATATACACATATATATAGACATTGATATGGACATATACACCCATGCATGCGTAGAACATGGACGTTAAACGATGATGATGATGATAATGATGACACATATATAGAGACATTAATATGAACATATATACATATATAGAGACATTGATATGGACATATACACATATATAGAGACACTGATATGGACATATACACATATATAGAGACACTAATATGAACATATACACATATATAGAGACACTAATATGAACATATACACATATATAGAGACATTGATATGGACATATACACATATATAGAGACATTGATATGAACATATACACATATATAGAGACATTGATGTGGACATATACACATATATAGAGACACTGATATGGACATATAGACCCATGCAAGCGTGGAACAGGGACGTTAAACGATGATGATGATGATGATGATGATGACACATATATAGAGACATTAATATGAACATATATACATATATAGAGACATTGATATGAACATATACACATACATAGAAACACTGATATGACATATACACATATATAGAGACACTGATATGGACATATACATATATATAGAGACAATAATATGAACATATACACATATATAGAGACACTAATATGAACATATACACATATATAGAGACATTGATATGGACATATACACATATATAGAGACATTGATATGAACATATACACATATACAGAGACACTGATATGAACATATACACATATATACAGACATTGATATGGACATATACACATATATACAGACATTGATATGAACATATACACATATATAGAGACACTATGGACATATACACATACATAGAGACACTGATATGGACATATACACATATATAGAGACATTAATATGAACATATACACATATACAGAGACACTAATATGAACATATACACATATACAGAGACACTAATATGAACATATACACATATATACAGACATTGATATGGACATATACACATATATAGAGACACTGATATGGACATATACACATATATAGAGACACTAATATGAACATATACACATATACAGAGACACTAATATGAACATATACACATATATACAGACATTGATATGGACATATACACATATATAGAGACACTGATATGGACATATACACCCATGCAAGCGTGGAACAGGGACGTTAAACGATGATGATGATGATGATGATGATGACACATATATAGAGACATTGATATGAACATATACACATACATAGAAACACTGATATGACATATACACATATATAGAGACACTGATATGGACATATACATAAATATAGAGACACTAATATGAACATATACACATATATAGAAACACTGATATGAACATATACACATATATAGAGACATTGATATGAACATATACACATATATAGAGACACTAATATGAACATATACACATATATAGAGACATTGATATGAACATATACACATATACAGAGACACTGATATGAACATATACACATATATACAGACATCGATATGGACATATACACATATATAGAGACACAGATATAGACATTGATATGGACATATACACCCATGCAAGCGTGGAACAGGGATGTTAAACGATGATGATGATGATGATGATGATGATGACACATATATAGAGACATTAATATGAACATATATACATATATAGAGACATTGATATAACATATACACATATATAGAGACACTGATATGGACATATACATATATATAGAGACACTAATATGAACATATACACACATATAGAGACATTGATATGTACATATACACATATATAGAGACATTGATATGAACATATACACATATATACAGACATTGATATGGACATATACACATATATACAGACATTGATATGAACATATACACATATATAGAGACACTATGGATATATACACATACATAGAGACACTGATATGGACATATACACATATATAGAGACATTAATATGAACATATACACATATACAGAGACACTAATATGAACATATACACATATACAGAGACACTAATATGAACATATACACATATATACAGACATTGATATGGACATATACACATATATAGAGACACTGATATGGACATATACACCCATGCAAGCGTGGAACAGGGACGTTAAACGATGATGATGATGATGATGACGATGACACATATATAGAGACATTGATATGAACATATACACATACATAGAAACACTGATATGACAAATACACATATATAGAGACACTGATATGAACATATACACATATATAGAAACACTGATATGAACATATACACATATATAGAGACATTGTTATGAACATATACACATATATAGAGACACTGATATGGACATATACACATATATAGAGACATTGATATGAACATATACACATAAATACAGATATTGATATGGACATATACACATATATAGAGACACTGATATGGACATATACACATATATAGAGACATTGATATGAACATATACACATATACAGAGACACTGATATGAACATATACACATATATACAGACATTGATATGAACATATACACATTATAGAGACACTATGGACATATACACATACATAGAGACACTGATATGGACATATACACATATATAGAGACATTAATATGAACATATACACATATATAGAGACATTGATATGGACATATACACATATATAGAGACACTGATATGGACATATACACATATATAGAGACACTGATATGGACATATACACATATATAGAGACACTAATATGAACATATACACATATATAGAAACACTGATATGAACATATACACATATATAGAGACATTGATATGGACATATACACATATATAGAGACATTGATATGAACATATACACATATACAGAGACACTGATATGAACATATACACATATATACAGACATTGATATGGACATATACACATATATAGAGACACTGATATGGACATATACACCCATGCAAGCGTGGAACAGGGATGTTAAACGATGATGATGATGATGATGACACATATATAGAGACATTAATATGAACATATATACATATATAGAGACATTGATATGAACATATGCACATACATAGAAACACTGATATGATATATACACATATATAGAGACACTGATATGGACATATACGTATATATAGAGACACTAATATGAACATATACACATATATAGAAACACTGATATGAACATATATACATATATAGAGACATTGATATGAACATATACACATATATAGAGACATTGATATGAACATATACACATATAGAGACATTGATATGGACATATACACATATATAGAGACACTAATATGAACATATACACATATATAGAGACACTAATATGAACATATACACATATATAGAGACATTGATATGGACATATACACATATATAGAGACATTGATATGAACATATACACATATATACAGACATTGATGTGGACATATACACATATATAGAGACACTGATATGGACATATACACCCATGCAAGCGTGGAACAGGGACGTTAAACGATGATGATGATGATGACACATATATAGAGACATTAATATGAACATATACACATATATAGAGACACTAATATGAACATATACACATATATAGAGACATTGATATGGACATATACACATATATAGAGGCATTGATATGAACGTATACACATATACAGAGACACTGATATGAACATATACACATATACAGAGACATTGATATGAACATATACACATATATACAGACATCGATATGGACATATACACATATATAGAGACACTGATATGGACATATACACCCATGCAAGCGTGGAACAGGGACGTTAAACGATGATGATGATGATGACACATATATAGAGACACTAATATAAACATATACACATATATAGAGACATTGATATGAACATATACACATATACAGAGACACTGATATGAACATATATACAGACATTGATATGGACATATACACATA
Source organism: Eledone cirrhosa (assembly GCA_964016885.1). Taxonomy (NCBI): domain Eukaryota; kingdom Metazoa; phylum Mollusca; class Cephalopoda; order Octopoda; family Eledonidae; genus Eledone; species Eledone cirrhosa. The sequence continues at coordinate 61,146,476 of OZ024747.1, forward strand.
TATAGAGACACTGATATGGACATATAGACCCATGCAAGCGTGGAACAGGGACGTTAAACGATGATGATGATGATGATGATGATGATGACACATATATAGACATTAATATGAACATATATACATATATAGAGACATTGATATGAACATATACACATACATAAAAACACTGATATGACATATACACATATATAGAGACACTGATATGGACATATACATATATATAGAGACACTAATATGAACATATACACATATATAGAAACACTGATATGAACATATACACATATATAGAGACATTGATATGAACATATACACATATACAGAGACACTGATATGAACATATACACATATATACAGACATTGATATGGACATATACACATATATAGAGACACTGATATGGACATATACAACCATGCAAGCGTGGAACAGGGACGTTAAACGATGATGATGATGATGATGATGATGACACATATATAGAGACACTAATATGAACATATACACATATTTAGAGACACTATGGACATATACACATACATAGAGACACTGATATGGACATATACACATATATACAGACATTAATATGAATATATACACATATATAGAGACATTGATATGAACATATACACATATACAGAGACACTGATATGAACATATACACAGATATACAGACATTGATATGGACATATACACATATATAGAGACATTGATATGAACATATACACATATTTAGAGACACTATGGACATATACACATACATAGAGACACTGATATGGACATATACACATATATACAGACATTAATATGAATATATACACATATATAGAGACATTGATATGAACATATACACATATACAGAGACACTGATATGAACATATACACATATATACAGACATTGATATGGACATATACACATATATAGAGACATTGATATGAACATATACACATATATAGAGACACTATGGACATATACACATACATAGAGACACTGATATGGACATATACACATATATAGAGACATTAATATGAATATATACATATATACAGAGACACTGATATGAACATATACACATATATACAGACATTGATATGGACATATACACATATATAGAGACACTGATATGGACATATACACCCATGCAAGCGTGGAACAGGGACGTTGAACGATGATGATGACACATATATAGAGACACTAATATAAACATATACACATATATAGAGACACTGATATGGACATATACACATATATAGAGACATTGATATGAACATATACACATATACAGAGACACTGATATGAACATATACACATATATACAGACATTGATATGGACATATACACATATATAGAGACACTGATATGGACATATACACCCATGCAAGCGTGGAACAGGGACGTTGAACGATGATGATGATGATGATGACACATATATAGACATTAATATGAACATATATACATATATAGAGACATTGATATGAACATATACACATACATAGATACACATATATAGAGACACTGATATGGACATATACATATATATAGACAGTAATATGAACATATACACATATATAGAGACATTGATATGAACATATACACATATATAGAGACACTAATATGAACATATACACATATATAGAGAGATTGATTGGGACATATACACATATATAGAGACATTGATATGAACATATTCACATATACAGAGACACTGATATGAACATATACACATATATACAGACATTGATATGGACATATACACATATATAGAGACATTGATATGAACATATACACATATATAGAGACACTATGGACATATACACATACATAGAGACACTGATATGGACATATACACATATATAGAGACATTAATATGAACATATACACATATATAGAGACACTGATATGAACATATACACATATATACAGACATTGATATGGACATATACACATATATAGAGACATTGATATGAACATATACACATATATAGAGACACTGATATGGACATATACACATATATAGAGACACTGATATGGACATATACATATATATAGAGACACTAATATGAACATATACAGATATATAGAGACACTGATATGAACATATACACATATATACAGACATTGATATGGACATATACACATATATAGAGACATTGATATGAACATATACACATATATAGAGACACTGATATGGACATATACACATATATAGAGACACTGATATGGACATATACATATATATAGAGACACTAATATGAACATATACACATATATAGAGACACTGATATATACATATACACATATATACAGACATTGATATGGACATATACACATATATAGAGACATTGATATGAACATATACACATATATAGAGACACTGATATGGACATATACACATATATAGAGACACTGATATTAACATATACACATATATAGAGACATTGATATGGACATATACACATATATAGAGACATGGATATGGACTTATACACATATATAGAGACATTGATATGGACATATACACATATATAGAGACATTGATATGGACATATACACATATATAGAGACATTGATATGGACATAAACACATATATAGAGTCATTGATATGAACATAGACACATATACAGAGACACTTATATGAACATATACACATATATATAGACATTGATATGGACATATACACCCATGCATGCGTGGAACAGGGACGTTAAACGATGATGATGATGATAATGATGACACATATATAGAGACATTAATATGAACATATATACATATATAGAGACATTGATATGAACATGTACACATACATAGAAACACTGATATGAACATATACACATATATAGAGACACTGATTTGGACATATACACATATATAGAGACACTAATATGAACATATACACATATATAGAGACATTGATATAGACATATACACATATATAGAGACATTGATATGAACATATACACATATATAGAGACATTGATGTGGACATATACACATATATAGAGACACTGATATGGACATATACACCCATGCAAGCGTGGAACAGGGACGTTAAACGATGATGATGATGATGATGACACATATATAGAGACATTAATATGAACATATATACATATATAGAGACATTGATATGAACATATACACATACATAGAAACACTGATATGACATATACACATATATAGAGACACTGATATGGACATATACATATATATAGAGACAATAATATGAACATATACACATATATAGAGACACTAATATGAACATATACACATATATAGAGACATTGATATGGACATATACACATATATAGAGACATTGATATGAACATATACACATATACAGAGACATTGATATGGACATATACACATATATACAGACAGTGATATGAACATATACACATATATAGAGACACTATGGACATATACACATACATAGAGACACTGATATGGACATATACACATATATAGAGACATTAATATGAACATATACACATATACAGAGACACTAATATGAACATATACACATATACAGAGACACTAATATGAACATATACACATATATACAGACATTGATATGGACATATACACATACATAGAAACACTGATATGACATATACACATATATAGAGACACTGATATGGACATATACATAAATATAGAGACACTAATATGAACATATACACATATATAGAAACACTGATATGAACATATACACATATATAGAGACATTGATATGAACATATACACATATATAGAGACACTAATATGAACATATACACATACATAGAGACATTGATATGAACATATACACATATACAGAGACACTGATATGAACATATACACATATATAGAGACACTGATATGGACATATACACCCATGCAAGCGTGGAACAGGGACGTTAAACGATGATGATGATGATGACACATATATAGAGACATTAATATGAACATATACACATATACAGAGACACTGATATGAACATATACACATATATACAGACATTGATATGGACATATACACATATATAGAGACATTGATATGAACATATACACATATATAGAGACACTATGGACATATACACATACATAGAGACACTGATATGGACATATACACATATATAGAGACATTAATATGAACATATACACATATACAGAGACACTAATATGAACATATACACATATACAGAGACACTAATATGAACATATACACATATATACAGACATTGATATGGACATATACACATATATAGAGACACTGATATGGACATATACACATATATAGAGACACTAATATGAACATATACACATATACAGAGACACTAATATGAACATATACACATATATACAGACATTGATATGGACATATACACATATATAGAGACACTGATATGGACATATACACCCATGCAAGCGTGGAACAGGGACGTTAAACGATGATGATGATGATGATGATGATGACACATATATAGAGACATTGATATGAACATATACACATACATAGAAACACTGATATGACATATACACATATATAGAGACACTGATATGGACATATACATAAATATAGAGACACTAATATGAACATATACACATATATAGAAACACTGATATGAACATATACACATATATAGAGACATTGATATGAACATATACACATATATAGAGACACTAATATGAACATATACACATATATAGAGACATTGATATGAACATATACACATATACAGAGACACTGATATGAACATATACACATATATACAGACATCGATATGGACATATACACATATATAGAGACACAGATATAGACATTGATATGGACATATACACCCATGCAAGCGTGGAACAGGGATGTTAAACGATGATGATGATGATGATGATGATGATGACACATATATAGAGACATTAATATGAACATATATACATATATAGAGACATTGATATAACATATACACATATATACATATATAGAGACATTGATATAACATATACACATATATAGAGACACTGATATGGACATATACATATATATAGAGACACTAATATGAACATATACACACATATAGAGACATTGATATGTACATATACACATATATAGAGACATTGATATGAACATATACACATATATACAGACATTGATATGGACATATACACATATATACAGACATTGATATGAACATATACACATATATAGAGACACTATGGATATATACACATACATAGAGACACTGATATGGACATATACACATATATAGAGACATTAATATGAACATATACACATATACAGAGACACTAATATGAACATATACACATATACAGAGACACTAATATGAACATATACACATATATACAGACATTGATATGGACATATACACATATATAGAGACACTGATATGGACATATACACCCATGCAAGCGTGGAACAGGGACGTTAAACGATGATGATGATGATGATGACGATGACACATATATAGAGACATTGATATGAACATATACACATACATAGAAACACTGATATGACAAATACACATATATAGAGACACTGATATGAACATATACACATATATAGAAACACTGATATGAACATATACACATATATAGAAACACTGATATGAACATATACACATATATAGAGACATTGTTATGAACATATACACATATATAGAGACACTGATATGGACATATACACATATATAGAGACATTGATATGAACATATACACATAAATACAGATATTGATATGGACATATACACATATATAGAGACACTGATATGGACATATACACATATATAGAGACATTGATATGAACATATACACATATACAGAGACACTGATATGAACATATACACATATATACAGACATTGATATGAACATATACACATTATAGAGACACTATGGACATATACACATACATAGAGACACTGATATGGACATATACACATATATAGAGACATTAATATGAACATATACACATATATAGAGACATTGATATGGACATATACACATATATAGAGACACTGATATGGACATATACACATATATAGAGACACTGATATGGACATATACACATATATAGAGACACTAATATGAACATATACACATATATAGAAACACTGATATGAACATATACACATATATAGAGACATTGATATGGACATATACACATATATAGAGACATTGATATGAACATATACACATATACAGAGACACTGATATGAACATATACACATATATACAGACATTGATATGGACATATACACATATATAGAGACACTGATATGGACATATACACCCATGCAAGCGTGGAACAGGGATGTTAAACGATGATGATGATGATGATGACACATATATAGAGACATTAATATGAACATATATACATATATAGAGACATTGATATGAACATATGCACATACATAGAAACACTGATATGATATATACACATATATAGAGACACTGATATGGACATATACGTATATATAGAGACACTAATATGAACATATACACATATATAGAAACACTGATATGAACATATATACATATATAGAGACATTGATATGAACATATACACATATATAGAGACATTGATATGAACATATACACATATAGAGACATTGATATGGACATATACACATATATAGAGACACTAATATGAACATATACACATATATAGAGACACTAATATGAACATATACACATATATAGAGACATTGATATGGACATATACACATATATAGAGACATTGATATGAACATATACACATATATACAGACATTGATGTGGACATATACACATATATAGAGACACTGATATGGACATATACACCCATGCAAGCGTGGAACAGGGACGTTAAACGATGATGATGATGATGACACATATATAGAGACATTAATATGAACATATACACATATATAGAGACACTAATATGAACATATACACATATATAGAGACATTGATATGGACATATACACATATATAGAGGCATTGATATGAACGTATACACATATACAGAGACACTGATATGAACATATACACATATACAGAGACATTGATATGAACATATACACATATATACAGACATCGATATGGACATATACACATATATAGAGACACTGATATGGACATATACACCCATGCAAGCGTGGAACAGGGACGTTAAACGATGATGATGATGATGACACATATATAGAGACACTAATATAAACATATACACATATATAGAGACATTGATATGAACATATACACATATACAGAGACACTGATATGAACATATATACAGACATTGATATGGACATATACACATATATAGAGACACTGATATGGACATATAGACCCATGCAAGCGTGGAACAGGGACGTTAAACGATGATGATGATGATGATGATGATACATATATAGACATTAATATGAACATATATACATATATAGAGACATTGATATGAACATATACACATACATAAAAACACTGATATGACATATACACATATATAGAGACACTGATATGGACATATACATATATATAGAGACACTAATATGAACATATACACATATATAGAAACACTGATATGAACATATACACATATATAGAGACATTGATATGAACATATACACATATACAGAGACACTGATATGAACATATACACATATATACAGACATTGATATGGACATATACACATATATAGAGACACTGATATGGACATATACAACCATGCAAGCGTGGAACAGGGACGTTAAACGATGATGATGATGATGATGATGATGACACATATATAGAGACACTAATATGAACATATACACATATTTAGAGACACTATGGACATATACACATACATAGAGACACTGATATGGACATATACACATATATACAGACATTAATATGAATATATACACATATATAGAGACATTGATATGAACATATACACATATACAGAGACACTGATATGAACATATACACAGATATACAGACATTGATATGGACATATACACATATATAGAGACATTGATATGAACATATACACATATTTAGAGACACTATGGACATATACACATACATAGAGACACTGATATGGACATATACACATATATACAGACATTAATATGAATATATACACATATATAGAGACATTGATATGAACATATACACATATACAGAGACACTGATATGAACATATACACATATATACAGACATTGATATGGACATATACACATATATAGAGACATTGATATGAACATATACACATATATAGAGACACTATGGACATATACACATACATAGAGACACTGATATGGACATATACACATATATAGAGACATTAATATGAATATATACATATATACAGAGACACTGATATGAACATATACACATATATACAGACATTGATATGGACATATACACATATATAGAGACACTGATATGGACATATACACCCATGCAAGCGTGGAACAGGGACGTTGAACGATGATGATGATGATGACACATATATAGAGACACTAATATAAACATATACACATATATAGAGACACTGATATGGACATATACACATATATAGAGACATTGATATGAACATATACACATATACAGAGACACTGATATGAACATATACACATATATACAGACATTGATATGGACATATACACATATATAGAGACACTGATATGGACATATACACCCATGCAAGCGTGGAACAGGGACGTTGAACGATGATGATGATGATGATGACACATATATAGACATTAATATGAACATATATACATATATAGAGACATTGATATGAACATATACACATACATAGATACACATATATAGAGACACTGATATGGACATATACATATATATAGACAGTAATATGAACATATACACATATATAGAGACATTGATATGAACATATACACATATATAGAGACACTAATATGAACATATACACATATATAGAGAGATTGATTGGGACATATACACATATATAGAGACATTGATATGAACATATTCACATATACAGAGACACTGATATGAACATATACACATATATACAGACATTGATATGGACATATACACATATATAGAGACATTGATATGAACATATACACATATATAGAGACACTATGGACATATACACATACATAGAGACACTGATATGGACATATACACATATATAGAGACATTAATATGAACATATACACATATATAGAGACACTGATATGAACATATACACATATATACAGACATTGATATGGACATATACACATATATAGAGACATTGATATGAACATATACACATATATAGAGACACTGATATGGACATATACACATATATAGAGACACTGATATGGACATATACATATATATAGAGACACTAATATGAACATATACAGATATATAGAGACACTGATATGAACATATACACATATATACAGACATTGATATGGACATATACACATATATAGAGACATTGATATGAACATATACACATATATAGAGACACTGATATGGACATATACACATATATAGAGACACTGATATGGACATATACATATATATAGAGACACTAATATGAACATATACACATATATAGAGACACTGATATATACATATACACATATATACAGACATTGATATGGACATATACACATATATAGAGACATTGATATGAACATATACACATATATAGAGACACTGATATGGACATATACACATATATAGAGACACTGATATTAACATATACACATATATAGAGACATTGATATGGACATATACACATATATAGAGACATGGATATGGACTTATACACATATATAGAGACATTGATATGGACATATACACATATATAGAGACATTGATATGGACATATACACATATATAGAGACATTGATATGGACATAAACACATATATAGAGTCATTGATATGAACATAGACACATATACAGAGACACTTATATGAACATATACACATATATATAGACATTGATATGGACATATACACCCATGCATGCGTGGAACAGGGACGTTAAACGATGATGATGATGATAATGATGACACATATATAGAGACATTAATATGAACATATATACATATATAGAGACATTGATATGAACATGTACACATACATAGAAACACTGATATGAACATATACACATATATAGAGACACTGATTTGGACATATACACATATATAGAGACACTAATATGAACATATACACATATATAGAGACATTGATATAGACATATACACATATATAGAGACATTGATATGAACATATACACATATATAGAGACATTGATGTGGACATATACACATATATAGAGACACTGATATGGACATATACACCCATGCAAGCGTGGAACAGGGACGTTAAACGATGATGATGATGATGATGACACATATATAGAGACATTAATATGAACATATATACATATATAGAGACATTGATATGAACATATACACATACATAGAAACACTGATATGACATATACACATATATAGAGACACTGATATGGACATATACATATATATAGAGACAATAATATGAACATATACACATATATAGAGACACTAATATGAACATATACACATATATAGAGACATTGATATGGACATATACACATATATAGAGACATTGATATGAACATATACACATATACAGAGACATTGATATGGACATATACACATATATACAGACAGTGATATGAACATATACACATATATAGAGACACTATGGACATATACACATACATAGAGACACTGATATGGACATATACACATATATAGAGACATTAATATGAACATATACACATATACAGAGACACTAATATGAACATATACACATATACAGAGACACTAATATGAACATATACACATATATACAGACATTGATATGGACATATACACATACATAGAAACACTGATATGACATATACACATATATAGAGACACTGATATGGACATATACATAAATATAGAGACACTAATATGAACATATACACATATATAGAAACACTGATATGAACATATACACATATATAGAGACATTGATATGAACATATACACATATATAGAGACACTAATATGAACATATACACATACATAGAGACATTGATATGAACATATACACATATACAGAGACACTGATATGAACATATACACATATATAGAGACACTGATATGGACATATACACCCATGCAAGCGTGGAACAGGGACGTTAAACGATGATGATGATGATGACACATATATAGAGACATTAATATGAACATATACACATATACAGAGACACTGATATGAACATATACACATATATACAGACATTGATATGGACATATACACATATATAGAGACATTGATATGAACATATACACATATATAGAGACACTATGGACATATACACATACATAGAGACACTGATATGGACATATACACATATATAGAGACATTAATATGAATATATACATATATACAGAGACACTGATATGAACATATACACAGATATACAGACATTGATATGGACATATACACATATATATAGACATTGATATGGAAATATACACCCACGCTAGCGTGGAACAGGGACGTTAAACGATAATGATGATGACGATGACACATATATAGAGACACTAATATAAACATATACACATATATAGAGACACTGATATGGACATATACACATATATAGAGACATTGATATGAACATATACACATATACAGAGACACTGATATGAACATATACACATATATACAGACATTGATATGGACATATACACATATATAAAGACACTGATATGGACATATACACCCATGCAAGCGTGGAACAGGGACGTTGAACGATGATGATGATGATGATGACACATATATAGACATTAATATGAACATATATACATATATAGAGACATTGATATGAACATATACACATACATAGATACACATATATAGAGACACTGATATGGACATATACATATATATAGACAGTAATATGAACATATACACATATATAGAGACATTGATATGAACATATACACATATATAGAGAGATTAATTGGGACATATACACATATATAGAGACATTGATATGAACATATACACATATACAGAGACACTGATATGAACATATACACATATATACAGACATTGATATGGACATATACACATATATAGAGACATTGATATGAACGTATACACATATATAGAGACACTATGGACATATACACATACATAGAGACACTGATATGGACATATACACATATATAGAGACATTAATATGAACATATACACATATATAGAGACACTGATATGAACATATACACATATATACAGACATTGATATGGACATATACACATATATAGAGACATTGATATGAACATATACACATATATAGAGACACTGATATGGACATATACACATATATAGAGACACTGATATGGACATATACATATATATAGAGACACTAATATGAACATATACACATATATAGAGACACTGATATATACATATACACATATATACAGACATTGATATGGACATATACACATATATAGAGACATTGATATGAACATATACACATATATAGAGACACTGATATGGACATATACACATATATAGAGACACTGATATTAACATATACACATATATAGAGACATTGATATGGACATATACACATATATAGAGACATGGATATGGACTTATACACATATATAGAGACATTGATATGGACATATACACATATATAGAGACATTGATATGGACATAAACACATATATAGAGTCGTTGATATGAACATAGACACATATACAGACACACTTATATGAACATATACACATATATATAGACATTGATATGGACATATACACCCATGCATGCGTGGAACAGGGACGTTGAACGATGATGATGATGATAATGATGACACATATATAGAGACATTAATATGAACATATATACATATATAGAGACATTGATATGAACATGTACACATACATAGAAACACTGATATGAACATATACACATATATAGAGACACTGATATGGACATATACACATATATAGAGACACTAATATGAACATATACACATATATAGAGACATTGATATGGACATATACACATATATAGAGACATTGATATGAACATATACACATATATAGAGACATTGATGTGGACATATACACATATATAGAGACACTGATATGGACATATACACCCATGCAAGCGTGGAACAGGGACGTTAAACGATGATGATGATGATGATGATGATGACACATATATAGAGACATTAATATGAACATATATACATATATAGAGACATTGATATGAACATATACACATACATAGAAACACTGATATGACATATACACATATATAGAGACACTGATATGGACATATACATATATATAGAGACACTAATATGAACATATACACATATATAGAGACATTGATATGGACATATACACATATATAGAGACATTGATATGAACATATACACATATACAGAGACACTGATATGAACATATACACATATATACAGACATTGATATGGACATATACACATATATACAGACATTGATATGAACATATACACATATATAGAGACACTATGGACATATACACATACATAGAGACACTGATATGGACATATACACATATATAGAGACATTAATATGAACATATACACATATACAGAGACACTAATATGAACATATACACATATACAGAGACACTAATATGAACATATACACATATATACAGACATTGATATGGACATATACACATATATAGAGACACTGATATGGACATATACACATATATAGAGACACTAATATGAACATATACACATATACAGAGACACTAATATGAACATATACACATATATACAGACATTGATATGGACATATACACATATATAGAGACACTGATATGGACATATACACCCATGCAAGCGTGGAACAGGGACGTTAAACGATGATGATGATGATGATGACGATGACACATATATAGAGACACTAATATAAACATATACACATATATAGAGACACTGATATGGACATATACATAAATATAGAGACACTAATATGAACATATACACATATATAGAAACACTGATATGAACATATACACATATATAGAGACATTGATATGAACATATACACATATATAGAGACACTAATATGAACATATACACATATATAGAGACATTGATATGAACATATACACATATATAGAGACACTAATATGAACATATACACATATATAGAGAGATTGATTGGGACATATACACATATATAGACATTGATATGAACATATACACATATACAGAGACACTGATATGAACATATACACATATATACAGACATTGATATGGACATATACACATATATAGAGACATTGATATGAACATATACACATATATAGAGACACTATGGACATATACACATACATAGAGACACTGATATGGACATATACACATATATAGAGACATTAATATGAACATATACACATATATAGAGACACTGATATGAACATATACACATATATACAGACATTGATATGGACATATACACATATATAGAGACATTGATATGAACATATACACATATATAGAGACACTGATATGGACATATACATATATATAGAGACACTAATATGAACATATACACATATATAGAGACACTGATATGAACATATACACATATATACAGACATTGATATGGACATATACACATATATAGAGACATTGATATGAACATATACACATATATAGAGACACTGATATGGACATATACACATATATAGAGACACTGATATGGACATATACATATATATAGAGACACTAATATGAACATATACACATATATAGAGACACTGATATATACATATACACATATATACAGACATTGATATGGACATATACACATATATAGAGACATTGATATGAACATATACACATATACAGAGACACTGATATGAACATATACACATATATACAGACATTGATATGGACATATACACATATATAGAGACATTGATATGAACATATACACATATATAGAGACACTATGGACATATACACATACATAGAGACACTGATATGGACATATACACATATATAGAGACATTAATATGAATATATACATATATACAGAGACACTGATATGAACATATACACATATATACAGACATTGATATGGACATATACACATATATAGAGACACTGATATGGACATATACACCCATGCAAGCGTGGAACAGGGACGTTGAACGATGATGATGATGATGACACATATATAGAGACACTAATATAAACATATACACATATATAGAGACACTGATATGGACATATACACATATATAGAGACATTGATATGAACATATACACATATACAGAGACACTGATATGAACATATACACATATATACAGACATTGATATGGACATATACACATATATAGAGACACTGATATGGACATATACACCCATGCAAGCGTGGAACAGGGACGTTGAACGATGATGATGATGATGATGACACATATATAGACATTAATATGAACATATATACATATATAGAGACATTGATATGAACATATACACATACATAGATACACATATATAGACACTGATATGGACATATACATATATATAGACAGTAATATGAACATATACACATATATAGAGACATTGATATGAACATATACACATATATAGAGACACTAATATGAACATATACACATATATAGAGAGATTGATTGGGACATATACACATATATAGAGACATTGATATGAACATATTCACATATACAGAGACACTGATATGAACATATACACATATATACAGACATTGATATGGACATATACACATATATAGAGACATTGATATGAACATATACACATATATAGAGACACTATGGACATATACACATACATAGAGACACTGATATGGACATATACACATATATAGAGACATTAATATGAACATATACACATATATAGAGACACTGATATGAACATATACACATATATACAGACATTGATATGGACATATACACATATATAGAGACATTGATATGAACATATACACATATATAGAGACACTGATATGGACATATACACATATATAGAGACACTGATATGGACATATACATATATATAGAGACACTAATATGAACATATACAGATATATAGAGACACTGATATGAACATATACACATATATACAGACATTGATATGGACATATACACATATATAGAGACATTGATATGAACATATACACATATATAGAGACACTGATATGGACATATACACATATATAGAGACACTGATATGGACATATACATATATATAGAGACACTAATATGAACATATACACATATATAGAGACACTGATATATACATATACACATATATACAGACATTGATATGGACATATACACATATATAGAGACATTGATATGAACATATACACATATATAGAGACACTGATATGGACATATACACATATATAGAGACACTGATATTAACATATACACATATATAGAGACATTGATATGGACATATACACATATATAGAGACATGGATATGGACTTATACACATATATAGAGACATTGATATGGACATATACACATATATAGAGACATTGATATGGACATATACACATATATAGAGACATTGATATGGACATAAACACATATATAGAGTCATTGATATGAACATAGACACATATACAGAGACACTTATATGAACATATACACATATATATAGACATTGATATGGACATATACACCCATGCATGCGTGGAACAGGGACGTTAAACGATGATGATGATGATAATGATGACACATATATAGAGACATTAATATGAACATATATACATATATAGAGACATTGATATGAACATGTACACATACATAGAAACACTGATATGAACATATACACATATATAGAGACACTGATTTGGACATATACACATATATAGAGACACTAATATGAACATATACACATATATAGAGACATTGATATAGACATATACACATATATAGAGACATTGATATGAACATATACACATATATAGAGACATTGATGTGGACATATACACATATATAGAGACACTGATATGGACATATACACCCATGCAAGCGTGGAACAGGGACGTTAAACGATGATGATGATGATGATGACACATATATAGAGACATTAATATGAACATATATACATATATAGAGACATTGATATGAACATATACACATACATAGAAACACTGATATGACATATACACATATATAGAGACACTGATATGGACATATACATATATATAGAGACAATAATATGAACATATACACATATATAGAGACACTAATATGAACATATACACATATATAGAGACATTGATATGGACATATACACATATATAGAGACATTGATATGAACATATACACATATACAGAGACATTGATATGGACATATACACATATATACAGACATTGATATGAACATATACACATATATAGAGACACTATGGACATATACACATACATAGAGACACTGATATGGACATATACACATATATAGAGACATTAATATGAACATATACACATATACAGAGACACTAATATGAACATATACACATATACAGAGACACTAACATGAACATATACACATATATACAGACATTGATATGGACATATACACATACATAGAAACACTGATATGACATATACACATATATAGAGACACTGATATGGACATATACATAAATATAGAGACACTAATATGAACATATACACATATATAGAAACACTGATATGAACATATACACATATATAGAGACATTGATATGAACATATACACATATATAGAGACACTAATATGAACATATACACATACATAGAGACATTGATATGAACATATACACATATACAGAGACACTGATATGAACATATACACATATATAGAGACACTGATATGGACATATACACCCATGCAAGCGTGGAACAGGGACGTTAAACGATGATGATGATGATGACACATATATAGAGACATTAATATGAACATATACACATATACAGAGACACTGATATGAACATATACACATATATACAGACATTGATATGGACATATACACATATATAGAGACATTGATATGAACATATACACATATATAGAGACACTATGGACATATACACATACATAGAGACACTGATATGGACATATACACATATATAGAGACATTAATATGAATATATACATATATACAGAGACACTGATATGAACATATACACAGATATACAGACATTGATATGGACATATACACATATATATAGACATTGATATGGAAATATACACCCACGCTAGCGTGGAACAGGGACGTTAAACGATAATGATGATGACGATGACACATATATAGAGACACTAATATAAACATATACACATATATAGAGACACTGATATGGACATATACACATATATAGAGACATTGATATGAACATATACACATATACAGAGACACTGATATGAACATATACACATATATACAGACATTGATATGGACATATACACATATATAAAGACACTGATATGGACATATACACCCATGCAAGCGTGGAACAGGGACGTTGAACGATGATGATGATGATGATGACACATATATAGACATTAATATGAACATATATACATATATAGAGACATTGATATGAACATATACACATACATAGATACACATATATAGAGACACTGATATGGACATATACATATATATAGACAGTAATATGAACATATACACATATATAGAGACATTGATATGAACATATACACATATATAGAGAGATTAATTGGGACATATACACATATATAGAGACATTGATATGAACATATACACATATACAGAGACACTGATATGAACATATACACATATATACAGACATTGATATGGACATATACACATATATAGAGACATTGATATGAACGTATACACATATATAGAGACACTATGGACATATACACATACATAGAGACACTGATATGGACATATACACATATATAGAGACATTAATATGAACATATACACATATATAGAGACACTGATATGAACATATACACATATATACAGACATTGATATGGACATATACACATATATAGAGACATTGATATGAACATATACACATATATAGAGACACTGATATGGACATATACACATATATAGAGACACTGATATGGACATATACATATATATAGAGACACTAATATGAACATATACACATATATAGAGACACTGATATATACATATACACATATATACAGACATTGATATGGACATATACACATATATAGAGACATTGATATGAACATATACACATATATAGAGACACTGATATGGACATATACACATATATAGAGACACTGATATTAACATATACACATATATAGAGACATTGATATGGACATATACACATATATAGAGACATGGATATGGACTTATACACATATATAGAGACATTGATATGGACATATACACATATATAGAGACATTGATATGGACATAAACACATATATAGAGTCGTTGATATGAACATAGACACATATACAGACACACTTATATGAACATATACACATATATATAGACATTGATATGGACATATACACCCATGCATGCGTGGAACAGGGACGTTGAACGATGATGATGATGATAATGATGACACATATATAGAGACATTAATATGAACATATATACATATATAGAGACATTGATATGAACATGTACACATACATAGAAACACTGATATGAACATATACACATATATAGAGACACTGATATGGACATATACACATATATAGAGACACTAATATGAACATATACACATATATAGAGACATTGATATGGACATATACACATATATAGAGACATTGATATGAACATATACACATATATAGAGACATTGATGTGGACATATACACATATATAGAGACACTGATATGGACATATACACCCATGCAAGCGTGGAACAGGGACGTTAAACGATGATGATGATGATGATGATGATGACACATATATAGAGACATTAATATGAACATATATACATATATAGAGACATTGATATGAACATATACACATACATAGAAACACTGATATGACATATACACATATATAGAGACACTGATATGGACATATACATATATATAGAGACACTAATATGAACATATACACATATATAGAGACATTGATATGGACATATACACATATATAGAGACATTGATATGAACATATACACATATACAGAGACACTGATATGAACATATACACATATATACAGACATTGATATGGACATATACACATATATACAGACATTGATATGAACATATACACATATATAGAGACACTATGGACATATACACATACATAGAGACACTGATATGGACATATACACATATATAGAGACATTAATATGAACATATACACATATACAGAGACACTAATATGAACATATACACATATACAGAGACACTAATATGAACATATACACATATATACAGACATTGATATGGACATATACACATATATAGAGACACTGATATGGACATATACACATATATAGAGACACTAATATGAACATATACACATATACAGAGACACTAATATGAACATATACACATATATACAGACATTGATATGGACATATACACATATATAGAGACACTGATATGGACATATACACCCATGCAAGCGTGGAACAGGGACGTTAAACGATGATGATGATGATGATGATGACGATGACACATATATAGAGACACTAATATAAACATATACACATATATAGAGACACTGATATGGACATATACATAAATATAGAGACACTAATATGAACATATACACATATATAGAAACACTGATATGAACATATACACATATATAGAGACATTGATATGAACATATACACATATATAGAGACACTAATATGAACATATACACATATATAGAGACATTGATATGAACATATACACATATATAGAGACACTAATATGAACATATACACATATATAGAGAGATTGATTGGGACATATACACATATATAGACATTGATATGAACATATACACATATACAGAGACACTGATATGAACATATACACATATATACAGACATTGATATGGACATATACACATATATAGAGACATTGATATGAACATATACACATATATAGAGACACTATGGATATATACACATACATAGAGACACTGATATGGACATATACACATATATAGAGACATTAATATGAACATATACACATATATAGAGACACTGATATGAACATATACACATATATACAGACATTGATATGGACATATACACATATATAGAGACATTGATATGAACATATACACATATATAGAGACACTGATATGGACATATACACATATATAGAGACACTGATATGGACATATACATATATATAGAGACACTAATATGAACATATACACATATATAGAGACACTGATATGAACATATACACATATATACAGACATTGATATGAACATATACACATATATAGAGACATTGATATGAACATATACACATATATAGAGACACTGATATGGACATATACACATATATAGAGACACTGATATGGACATATACATATATATAGAGACACTAATATGAACATATACACATATATAGAGACACTGATATATACATATACACATATATACAGACATTGATATGGACATATACACATATATAGAGACATTGATATGAACATATACACATATATAGAGACACTGATATGGACATATACACATATATAGAGACACTGATATTAACATATACACATATATAGAGACATTGATATGGACATATACACATATATAGAGACATGGATATGGACTTCTACACATATATAGAGACATTGATATGGACATATACACATATATAGAGACATTGATATGGACATAAACACATATATAGAGTCATTGATATGAACATAGACACATATACAGACACACTTATATGAACATATACACATATATATAGACATTGATATGGACATATACACCCATGCATGCGTGGAACAGGGACGTTAAACGATGATGATGATGATAATGATGACACATATATAGAGACATTAATATGAACATATATACATATATAGAGACATTGATATGAACATGTACACATACATAGAAACACTGATATGAACATATACACATATATAGAGACACTGATATGGACATATACACATATATAGAGACACTAATATGAACATATACACATATATAGAGACATTGATATGGACATATACACATATATAGAGACAATGATATGAACATATACACATATATAGAGACATTGATGTGGACATATACACATATATAGAGACACTGATATGGACATATACACCCATGCAAGCGTGGAACAGGGACGTTAAACGATGATGATGATGATGATAATGATGACACATATATAGAGACATTAATATGAACATATATACATATATAGAGACATTGATATGAACATATACACATACATAGAAACACTGATATGACATATACACATATATAGAGACATTGATATGGACATATACACATATATAGAGACATGGATATGGACTTATACACATATATAGAGACATTGATATGGACATATACACATATATAGAGACATTGATATGAACATATACACATATACAGAGACACTGATATGAACATATACACATATATACAGACATTGATATGGACATATACACATATATACAGACATTGATATGAACATATACACATATATAGAGACACTATGGACATATACACATACATAGAGACACTGATATGGACATATACACATATATAGAGACATTAATATGAACATATACACATATACAGAGACACTAATATGAACATATACACATATACAGAGACACTAATATGAACATATACACATATATACAGACATTGATATGGACATATACACATATATAGAGACACTGATATGGACATATACACATATATAGAGACACTAATATGAACATATACACATATACAGAGACACTAATATGAACATATACACATATATACAGACATTGATATGGACATATACACATATATAGAGACACTGATATGGACATATACACCCATGCAAGCGTGGAACAGGGACGTTAAACGATGATGATGATGATGATGACGATGACACATATATAGAGACACTAATATAAACATATACACATATATAGAGACACTGATATGGACATATACATAAATATAGAGACACTAATATGAACATATACACATATATAGAAACACTGATATGAACATATACACATATATAGAGACATTGATATGAACATATACACATATATAGAGACACTAATATGAACATATACACATATATAGAGACATTGATATGAACATATACACATATATAGAGACACTAATATGAACATATACACATATATAGAGAGATTGATTGGGACATATACACATATATAGACATTGATATGAACATATACACATATACAGAGACACTGATATGAACATATACACATATATACAGACATTGATATGGACATATACACATATATAGAGACATTGATATGAACATATACACATATATAGAGACACTATGGACATATACACATACATAGAGACACTGATATGGACATATACACATATATAGAGACATTAATATGAACATATACACATATATAGAGACACTGATATGAACATATACACATATATACAGACATTGATATGGACATATACACATATATAGAGACATTGATATGAACATATACACATATATAGAGACACTGATATGGACATATACACATATATAGAGACACTGATATGGACATATACATATATATAGAGACACTAATATGAACATATACACATATATAGAGACACTGATATGAACATATACACATATATACAGACATTGATATGGACATATACACATATATAGAGACATTGATATGAACATATACACATATATAGAGACACTGATATGGACATATACACATATATAGAGACACTGATATGGACATATACATATATATAGAGACACTAATATGAACATATACACATATATAGAGACACTGATATATACATATACACATATATACAGACATTGATATGGACATATACACATATATAGAGACATTGATATGAACATATACACATATATAGAGACACTGATATGGACATATACACATATATAGAGACACTGATATTAACATATACACATATATAGAGACATTGATATGGACATATACACATATATAGAGACATGGATATGGACTTCTACACATATATAGAGACATTGATATGGACATATACACATATATAGAGACATTGATATGGACATAAACACATATATAGAGTCATTGATATGAACATAGACACATATACAGACACACTTATATGAACATATACACATATATATAGACATTGATATGGACATATACACCCATGCATGCGTGGAACAGGGACGTTAAACGATGATGATGATGATAATGATGACACATATATAGAGACATTAATATGAACATATATACATATATAGAGACATTGATATGAACATGTACACATACATAGAAACACTGATATGAACATATACACATATATAGAGACACTGATATGGACATATACACATATATAGAGACACTAATATGAACATATACACATATATAGAGACATTGATATGGACATATACACATATATAGAGACAATGATATGAACATATACACATATATAGAGACATTGATGTGGACATATACACATATATAGAGACACTGATATGGACATATACACCCATGCAAGCGTGGAACAGGGACGTTAAACGATGATGATGATGATGATAATGATGACACATATATAGAGACATTAATATGAACATATATACATATATAGAGACATTGATATGAACATATACACATACATAGAAACACTGATATGACATATACACATATATAGAGACACTGATATGGACATATACATATATATAGAGACAATAATATGAACATATACACATATATAGAGACACTAATATGAACATATACACATATATAGAGACATTGATATGGACATATACACATATATAGAGACATTGATATGAACATATACACATATACAGAGACACTGATATGAACATATACACATATATACAGACATTGATATGGACATATACACATATATACAGACATTGATATGAACATATACACATATATAGAGACACTATGGACATATACACATACATAGAGACACTGATATGGACATATACACATATATAGAGACATTAATATGAACATATACACATATACAGAGACACTAATATGAACATATACACATATACAGAGACACTAATATGAACATATACACATATATACAGACATTGATATGGACATATACACATATATAGAGACACTGATATGGACATATACACATATATAGAGACACTAATATGAACATATACACATATACAGAGACACTAATATGAACATATACACATATATACAGACATTGATATGGACATATACACATATATAGAGACACTGATATGGACATATACACCCATGCAAGCGTGGAACAGGGACGTTAAACGATGATGATGATGATGATGACGATGACACATATATAGAGACACTAATATAAACATATACACATATATAGAGACACTGATATGGACATATACATAAATATAGAGACACTAATATGAACATATACACATATATAGAAACACTGATATGAACATATACACATATATAGAGACATTGATATGAACATATACACATATATAGAGACACTAATATGAACATATACACATATATAGAGACATTGATATGAACATATACACATATACAGAGACACTGATATGAACATATACACATATATAGAGACACTGATATGGACATATACACCCATGCAAGCGTGGAACAGGGACGTTAAACGATGATGATGATGATGACACATATATAGAGACATTAATATGAACATATACACATATATAGAGACATTGATGTGGACATATACACATATATAGAGGCATTGATATGAACATATTCACATATACAGAGACACTGATATGAACATATACACATATACAGAGACACTGATATGAACATATACACATATATACAGACATCGATATGGACATATACACATATATAGAGACACTGATATAGACATTGATATAGACATATACACCCATGCAAGCGTGGAACAGGGATGTTAAACGATGATGATGATGATGATGATGATGACGATGACACATATATAGAGACATTGATATGAACATATACACATACATAGAAACACTGATATGACAAATACACATATATAGAGACACTGATATGAACATATACACATATATAGAAACACTGATATGAACATATACACATATATAGAGACACTGATATGGACATATACACATATATAGAGACATTGATATGAACATATACACATATATACAGACATTGATATGGACATATACACATATATAGAGACACTGATGTGGACATATACACATATATAGAGACATTGATATGAACATATACACATATACAGAGACACTGATATGAACATATACACATATATACAGACATTGATATGAACATATACACATATATAGAGACACTATGGACATATACACATACATAGAGACACTGATATGGACATATACACATATATAGAGACATTAATATGAACACATACACATATATAGAGACACTGATATGGACATATACACATATATAGAGACACTAATATGAACATATACACATATATAGAGACATCGATATGGACATATACACATATATAGAGACATTGATATGAACATATACACATATACAGAGACACTGATATGAACATATACACATATATACAGACATTGATATGGACATATACACATATATAGAGAGACTGATATGGACATATACACCCATGCAAGCGTGGAACAGGGACGTTAAACGATGATGATGATGACACATATATAGAGACATTAATATGAACATATATACATATATAGAGACATTGATATGAACATATGCACATACATAGAAACACTGATATGATATATACACATATATAGAGACACTGATATGGACATATACGTATATATAGAGACACTAATATGAACATATACACATATATAGAAACACTGATATGAACATATACACATATAGAGACATTGATGTGGACATATACACATATATAGAGACACTAATATGAACATATACACATACATAGAGACACTGATATTAACATATACACATATATAGAGACACTAATATGAACATATACACATATATAGAGACATTGATATGGACATATACACATATATAGAGGCATTGATATGAACATATACACATATACAGAGACACTGATATGAACATATACACATATACAGAGACACTGATATGAACATATACACATATATACAGACATCGATATGGACATATACACATATATAGAGACACTGATATGGACATATACACCCATGCAAGCGTGGAACAGGGACGTTAAACGATGATGATGATGATGATGATGATGATGATGACACATATATAGAGACACTAATATAAACATATACACATATATAGAGACACTAATATGGACATATACACATATATAGAGACATTGATATGAACATATACACATATACAGAGACACTGATATGAACATATACACATATATACAGACATTGATATGGACATATACACATATATAGAGACACTGATATGGACATATAGACCCATGCAAGCGTGGAACATGGACGTTAAACGATGATGATGATGATGATGACACATATATAGACATTAATATGAACATATATACATATATAGAGACATTGATATGAACATATACACATACATAGAAACACTGATATGACATATACACATATATAGAGACACTGATATGGACATATACATATATATAGAGACACTAATATGAACATATACACATATATAGAGACACTAATATGAACATATACACATATATAGAGACACTGATATGGACATATACACATATATAGAGACATTGATATGAACATATACACATACACAGAGACACTGATATGAACATATACACATATATACAGACATTGATATGGACATATACACATATATAGAGACACTGATATGGACATAGACACCCATGCAAGCGTGGAACAGGGACGTTAAACGATGATGATGATGATGATTATGATGATGACACATATATAGAGACACTAATATGAACATATACACATATTTAGAGACACTATGGACATATACACATACATAGAGACACTGATATGGACATATACACATATATACAGACATTAATATGAATATATACACATATATAGAGACATTGATATGAACATATACACATATACAGAGACACTGATATGAACATATACACAGATATACAGACATTGATATGGACATATACACATATATAGAGACATTGATATGAACATATACACATATTTAGAGACACTATGGACATATACACATACATAGAGACACTGATATGGACATATACGCATATATAGAGACATTAATATGAATATATACACATATATAGAGACATTGATATGAACATATACACATATACAGAGACACTGATATGAACATATACACATATATACAGACATTGATATGGACATATACACATATATAGAGACATTGATATGAACATATACACATATTTAGAGACACTATGGACATATACACATACATAGAGACACTGATATGGACATATACACATATATAGAGACATTAATATGAATATATACACATATATAAAGACATTGATATGAACAGAGACACTGATATGAACATATACACAGATATACAGACATTGATATGGACATATACACATATATATAGACATTGATATGGACATATACACCCACGCTAGCGTGGAACAGGGACGTTAAACGACGATGATGATGATGATGATGACACATATATAGAGACACTAATATAAACATACACACATATATAGACACTGATATGGACATATACACATATATAGAGACATTGATATGAACATATACACATATATAGAGACACTGATATGAACATATACACATATATACAGACATTGATATGGACATATACACATATATAGAGACACTGATATGGACATATACACCCATGCAAGCGTGGAACAGGGACGTTAAACGATGATGATGATGATGATGACACATATATAGACATTAATATGAACATATATACATATATAGAGACATTGATATGAACATATACACATACATAGATACACATATATAGAGACACTGATATGGACATATACATATATATAGACAGTAATATGAACATATACACATATATAGAGACATTGATATGAACATATACACATATATAGAGACACTAATATGAACATATACACATATATAGAGACATTGATTGGGACATATACACATATATAGAGACATTAATATGAACATATACACATATACAGAGACACTGATATGAACATATACACATATATACAGACATTGATATGGACATATACACATACATAGAGACATTGATATGAACATATACACATATATAGAGACACTATGGACATATACACATATATAGAGACACTGATATGGACATATACACATATATAGAGACACTGATATGGACATATACACATATATAGAGACATTAATATGAACATATACACATATATAGAGACACTGATATGGACATATACACATATATAGAGACACTGATATGGACATATACACATATATAGAGACACTGATATGAACATATATACATATATAGAGACACAAATATGAACATATACACATATATAGAGACATTGATATGGACATATACACATATATAGAGACATTGATATGAACATATACACATATACAGAGACACTGATATGAACATATACACATATATACAGACATTGATATGGACATATACACATATATAGAGACACTGATATGGACATATACACCCATGCAAGCGTGGAACAGGGACGTTAAACGATGATGATGATGATGATGATGACACATATATAGACATTAATATGAACATATACACATATACAGAGACACTGATATGAACATATACACATATATAGACATTGATATGGACATATACACATATATAGAGACATTGATATGAACGTATACACATATACAGAGACACTGATATGAACATATACACATATACAGAGACACTGATATGAACATATACACATATATACAGACACCGATATGGACATATACACATATATAGAGACACTGATATGGACATATACACCCATGCAAGCGTGGAACAGGGACGTTAAACGATGATGATGATGATGATGATGATGATGATGACACATATATAGAGACACTAATATAAACATATACACATATATAGAGACACTAATATGGACATATACACATATATAGAGACATTGATATGAACATATACACATATACAGAGACACTGATATGAACATATACACATATATACAGACATTGATATGGACATATACACATATATAGAGACACTGATATGGACATATAGACCCATGCAAGCGTGGAACATGGACGTTAAACGATGATGATGATGATAATGACACATATATAGACATTAATATGAACATATATACATATATAGAGACATTGATATGAACATATACACATACATAGAAACACTGATATGACATATACACATATATAGAGACACTGATATGGACATATACATATATATAGACACTAATATGAACATATACACATATATAGAAACACTGATATGAACATATACACATATATAGAGACATTGATATGAACATATACACATATATAGAGACACATATATAGAGACACTGATATGGACATATACACATATATAGAGACATTGATATGAACATATACACATACACAGAGACACTGATATGAACATATACACATATATACAGACATTGATATGGACATATACACATATATAGAGACACTGATATGGACATAGACACCCATGCAAGCGTGGAACAGGGACGTTAAACGATGATGATGATGATGATGATGATGATGATGACACATATATAGAGACACTAATATGAACATATACACATATTTAGAGACACTATGGACATATACACATACATAGAGACACTGATATGGACATATACACATATATACAGACATTAATATGAATATATACACATATATAGAGACATTGATATGAACATATACACATATACAGAGACACTGATATGAACATATACACAGGTATACAGACATTGATATGGACATATACACATATATAGAGACATTGATATGAACATATACACATATTTAGAGACACTATGGACATATACACATACATAGAGACACTGATATGGACATATACACATATATAGAGACATTAATATGAATATATACACATATATAGAGACATTGATATGAACATATACACATATACAGAGACACTGATATGAACATATACACATATATACAGACATTGATATGGACATATACACATATATAGAGACATTGATATGAACATATACACATATTTAGAGACACTATGGACATATACACATACATAGAGACACTGATATGGACATATACACATATATAGAGACATTAATATGAATATATACACATATATAAAGACATTGATATGAACATATACACATATACAGAGACACTGATATGAACATATACACAGATATACAGACATTGATATGGACATATACACATATATATAGACATTGATATGGACATATACACCCACGCTAGCATGGAACAGGGACGTTAAACGACGATGATGATGATGATGATGACACATATATAGAGACACTAATATAAACATACACACATATATAGAGACACTGATATGGACATATACACATATATAGAGACATTGATATGAACATATACACATATACAGAGACACTGATATGAACATATACACATATATACAGACATTGATATGGACATATACACATATATAGAGACACTGATATGGACATATACACCCATGCAAGCGTGGAACAGGGACGTTAAACGATGATGATGATGATGATGATGATTACACATATATAGAGACACTAATATGAACATATACACATATTTAGAGACACTGTGGACATATACACATACATAGAGACACTGATATGGACATATACACATATATACAGACATTAATATGAATATATACACATATATAGAGACATTGATATGAACATATACACATATACAGAGACACTGATATGAACATATACACATATATACAGACATTGATATGGACATATACACATATATAGAGACATTGATATGAATATATACACATATATAGAGACACTATGGACATATACACATACATAGAGACACTGATATGGACATATACACATATATAGAGACATTAATATGAATATATACACATATATAGAGACATTGATATGAACATATACACATATACAGAGACACTGATATGAACATATACACAGATATACAGACATTGATATGGACATATACACATATATAGAGACACTGATATGGACATATACACCCATGCAAGCGTGGAACAGGGACGTTAAACGATGATGATGATGATGATGATGACACATATATAGACATTAATATGAACATATACACATATACAGAGACACTGATATGAACATATACACATATATAGACATTGATATGGACATATACACATATATAGAGACATTGATATGGACATATACACATATTTAGAGACATTGATATGAACATATACACATATATAGAGACACTGATATGAACATATACACATATATAGACATTGATATGGACATATACACATATATAGAGACATTGGTATGGACATGTACACATATATAGAGACATTGATATGAACATATACACATACATAGAAACACTGATATGAACATATACACATATATAGAGACTGATATAGACATATACACATATATAGAGACATTGTTATGGACATATACACATATTTAGAGACATTGATATGAACATATACACATATATAGAGACACTGATATGGACATATACACCTATATAGAGACACTAATATGAACATATACACACATATAGAGACACTGATATGGACATATACACATATATAGAGACATTGATATGGACATATACACATATATAGAGACACTAATATGAACATATACACATATATAGAGACATTGATATGGACATATACACATATATAGAGACACTAATATGAACATATACACATATATAGAGACACTAATATGAACATATACACACATATAGAGACACAGATATGGACATATACACATATATAGAGACACTAATATGAACATATATACATATATAGAGACATTGATATGGACATATACACATATATAGAGACATTGATATGAACATAAACACATATACAGAGACACTGATATGAACATATACACATATATACAGACATTGATATGAACATATACACATATATAGAGACATTGATATGGACATATACACATATTTAGAGACATTGATATGAACATATACACATATATAGAGACACTGATATGGACATATACACATATATAGAGACACTAATATGAACATATACACATATATAGAGACACTGATATGGACATATACAGATATATAGAGACACTGATATGGACATATACACATATATATAGACATTGATATGGACATATACACATATATAGAGACATTGATATGAACATATACACATACATAGAAACACTGATATGAACATATACACATATATAGAGACACTGATATGGACATATACACATATATAGAGACACTGATATGGACATATACACATATATATAGACATTGATATGGACATATACACCCACGCTAGCGTGGAACAGGGACGTTAAACGATGATGATGATGATGATGACACATATATAGAGACATTAATATGAACATATATACATATATAGAGACATTGATATGAACATATAAACATATATAGAAACGCTGATATGACATATACACATATATAGAGACACTGATATGGACATATACATATATATAGAGACACTAATATGAACATATACACATATATAGAAACACTGATATGAACATATATACATATATAGAGACATTGATATGGACATATACACATATATAGAAACACTGATATGAACATATATACATATATAGAGACATTGATATGAACATATACACATACATAGAAACACTGACATGAACATATACACATATATAGAGACACTGATATGGACATATACACATATATAGAGACATTGGTATGGACATATACACATATATAGAGACATTGATATGGACATATACACATATTTAGAGACATTGATATGAACATATACACATATATAGAGACACTGATATGGACATATACACATATATAGAGACACTAATATGAACATATACACATATATACAGACATTGATATGGACATATACACATATATAGAGACATTAATATGAACATATACACATATACAGAGACACTAATATGAACATATACACATATACAGAGACACTAATATGAACATATACACATATATACAGACATTGATATGGACATATACACATATATAGAGACACTGATATGGACATATACACATATATAGAGACACTAATATGAACATATACACATATACAGAGACACTAATATGAACATATACACATATATACAGACATTGATATGGACATATACACATATATAGAGACACTGATATGGACATATACACCCATGCAAGCGTGGAACAGGGACGTTAAACGATGATGATGATGATGATGACGATGACACATATATAGAGACATTGATATGAACATATACACATACATAGAAACACTGATATGACATATACACATATATAGAGACACTGATATGGACATATACATAAATATAGAGACACTAATATGAACATATACACATATATAGAAACACTGATATGAACATATACACATATATAGAGACATTGATATGAACATATACACATATATAGAGACACTAATATGAACATATACACATATATAGAGACATTGATATGAACATATACACATATACAGAGACACTGATATGAACATATACACATATATAGAGACACTGATATGGACATATACACATATATAGAGACACTAATATGAACATATACACATATACTGAGACACTAAGATGAACATATACACATATATACAGACATTGATATGGACATATACACATATATAGAGACACTGATATGGACATATACACCCATGCAGGCGTGGAACAGGGACGTTAAACGATGATGATGATGATGATGACGATGACATATATATAGAGACATTGATATGAACATATACACATACATAGAAACACTGATATGACATATACACATATATAGAGACACTAATATGAACATATACACATATATAGAGACACTAATATGAACATATACACATATATAGAGACACTGATATGGACATATACACATAAATAGAGACATTGATATGAACATATACACATATACAGAGACACTGATATGAACATATACACATATATACAGACATTGATATGGACATATACACATATATAGAGACATTGATATGAACATAGACACATATACAGAGACACTAATATGAACATATACACATATACAGAGACACTAATATGAACATATACACATATATACAGACATTGATATGGACATATACACATATATAGAGACACTGATATGGACATATACACATATATACAGACATTAATATGAATATATACACATATACAGAGACATTGATATGGACATATACACATATATAGAAACACTGATATGAACATATACACATATATAGAGACATTGATATAAACATATACACATATATAGAGACATTAATATGAACATATACACATATACAGAGACACTAATATGAACATATAAACATATACAGAGACACTAATATGAACATATACACATATATACAGACATTGATATGGACATATACACATATATAGAGACACTGATATGGACATATACACATATATAGAGACATTAATATGAACATATACACATATACAGAGACACTAATATGAACATATACACATATACAGAGACACTAATATGAACATATACACATATATACAGACATTGATATGGACATATACACATATATAGAGACACTGATATGGACATATACACATATATAGAGACACTAATATGAACATATACACATATACAGAGACACTAAAATGAACATATACACATATATACAGACATTGATATGGACATATACACATATATAGAGACACTGATATGGACATATACACCCATGCAAGCGTGGAACAGGGACGTTAAACGATGATGATGATGATGATGATGACGATGACACATATATAGAGACATTGATATGAACATATACACATACATAGAAACACTGATATGACATATACACATATATAGAGACACTGATATGGACATATACATAAATATAGAGACACTAATATGAACATATACACATATATAGAAACACTGATATGAACATATACACATATATAGAGACATTGATATGAACATATACACATATATAGAGACACTAATATGAACATATACACATATATAGAGACATTGATATGAACATATACACACATACAGAGACACTGATATGAACATATACACATATATAGAGACACTGATATGGACATATACACCCATGCAAGCGTGGAACAGGGACGTTAAACGATGATGATGATGATGATGATGACACATATATAGAGACATTAATATGAACATATACACATATATAGAGGCATTGATATGAACATATTCACATATACAGAGACACTGATATGAACATATACACATATATACAGACATCGATATGGACATATACACATATATAGAGACACTGATATAGACATTGATATGGACATATACACCCATGCAAGCGTGGAACAGGGATGTTAAACGATGATGATGATGATGATGATGACACATATATAGAGACATTAATATGAACATACATACATATATAGAGACATTGATATGACATATACACATATATAGAGACACTGATATGGACATATACATATATATAGAGACATTGATATGAACATATACACATATACAAAGACACTGATATGAACATATACACATATATACAGACATTGATATGGACATATACACATATATACAGACATTGATATGAACATATACACATATATAGAGACACTATGGACATATACACATACATAGAGACACTGATATGACATATACACATATATAGAGACACTGATATGGACATATACATAAATATAGAGACACTAATATGAACATATACACATATATAGAAACACTGATATGAACATATACACATATATAGAGACATTGATATGAACATATACACATATATAGAGACACTAATATGAACATATACACATATATAGAGACATTGATATGAACATATACACATATACAGAGACACTGATATGAACATATACACATATATAGAGACACTGATATGGACATATACACATATATAGAGACACTAATATGAACATATACACATATACTGAGACACTAATATGAACATATACACATATATACAGACATTGATATGGACATATACACATATATAGAGACACTGATATGGACATATACACCCATGCAAGCGTGGAACAGGGACGTTAAACGATGATGATGATGATGATGACGATGACATATATATAGAGACATTGATATGAACATATACACATATACAGAGACACTGATATGAACATATACACATATACAGAGACACTAATATGAACATATACACATATACAGAGACACTAATATGAACATATACACATATATACAGACATTGATATGGACATATACACATATATAGAGACACTGATATGGACATATACACATATATACAGACATTAATATGAATATATACACATATACAGAGACATTGATATGGACATATACACATATATAGAAACACTGATATGAACATATACACATATATAGAGACATTGATATAAACATATACACATATATAGAGACATTAATATGAACATATACACATATACAGAGACACTAATATGAACATATACACATATACAGAGACACTAATATGAACATATACACATATATACAGACATTGATATGGACATATACACATATATAGAGACACTGATATGGACATATACACATATATAGAGACACTAATATGAACATATACACATATACAGAGACACTAAAATGAACATATACACATATATACAGACATTGATATGGACATATACACATATATAGAGACACTGATATGGACATATACACCCATGCAAGCGTGGAACATGGACGTTAAACGATGATGATGATGATGATGATGACGATGACACATATATAGAGACATTGATATGAACATATACACATACATAGAAACACTGATATGACATATACACATATATAGAGACACTGATATGGACATATACATAAATATAGAGACACTAATATGAACATATACACATATATAGAAACACTGATATGAACATATACACATATATAGAGACATTGATATGAACATATACACATATATAGAGACACTAATATGAACATATACACATATATAGAGACATTGATATGAACATATACACACATACAGAGACACTGACATGAACATATACACATATATAGAGACACTGATATGGACATATACACCCATGCAAGCGTGGAACAGGGACGTTAAACGATGATGATGATGATGATGATGACACATATATAGAGACATTAATATGAACATATACACATATATAGAGGCATTGATATGAACATATTCACATATACAGAGACACTGATATGAACATATACACATATATACAGACATCGATATGGACATATACACATATATAGAGACACTGATATAGACATTGATATGGACATATACACCCATGCAAGCGTGGAACAGGGATGTTAAACGATGATGATGATGATGATGATGACACATATATAGAGACATTAATATGAACATACATACATATATAGAGACATTGATATGACATATACACATATATAGAGACACTGATATGGACATATACATATATATAGAGACATTGATATGAACATATACACATATACAAAGACACTGATATGAACATATACACATATATACAGACATTGATATGGACATATACACATATATACAGACATTGATATGGACATATACACATATATACAGACATTGATATGAACATATACACATATATAGAGACATTGATATGGACATATACACATATATAGAGACATTAATATGAACATATACACATATACAGAGACACTAATATGAACATATACACATATACAGAGACACTAATATGAACATATACACATATATACAGACATTGATATGGACATATACAGATATATAGACACTGATATGGACATATACACATATATAGAGACACTAATATGAACATATACACATATATACAGACATTGATATGGACATATACACATATATAGAGACACTGATATGGACATATACACCCATGCAAGCGTGGAACAGGGACGTTAAACGATGATGATGATGATGATGATGATGACACATATATAGAGACATTGATATGAACATATACACATACATAGAAACACTGATATGACAAATACACATATATAGAAACACTGATATGAACATATACACATATATAGAGACATTGATATGAACATATACACATATACAGAGACACTGATATGAACATATACACATATATAGAAACACTGATATGAACATATACACATATATAGAGACACTGATATGGACATATACACATATATATAGACATTGATATGGACATGTACACCCATGCAAGCGTGGAACAGGGACGTTAAACGATGATGATGATGATGACACATATATAGAGACATTAATATGAACATATATACATATATAGAGACATTGATATGAACATATACACATACATAGAAACACTGATATGACATATACACATATATAGAGACACTGATATGGACATATACATATATATAGAGACACTAATATGAACATATACACATATATAGAAACACTGATATGAACATATACACATATATAGAGACATTGATATGAACATATACACATATATAGAGACACTAATATGAACATATACACATATATAGAAACACTGATATGAACATATACACATATATAGAGACACTAATATGAACATATACACATATATAGAGACATTGATATGGACATATACACATATATAGAGACATTGATATGAACATATACTGATATATAGACACAGATACGGACATATACACATGTATAGAGTCATTGATATGGACATATACACATATATAGAGACACTGATATGGACATATACACATATATAGAGACACTGATATGGACATATACACATACATAGAGACACTGATATGGACATATACACATACATAGAGACACTGATATGGACATATACACATACATAGAGACACTGATATGGACATATACACATATATAGAGACACTGATATGGACATATACACATATATATGGACATATACACATACATAGAGACACTGATATGGACATATACACATATATAGAGACATTGATATGAACATATACACATATATAGAGACACTGATATGGACATATACACATATATAGAGACACTGATATGGACATATACACATATATAGAGACACTAATATGAACATATACACATATATAGAGACACTGATATGGACATATACACATATATAGAGACATTGATATGAACATATACACATATACAGAGACACTGATATGAACATATACACATATATACAGACATTGATATAGACATATACACATATAGAGAGACACTGATATGGACATATACACATATATAGAGACACTAATATGGACATATACACATATATAGAGACACTAATATGAACATATACACATATATAGAGACACTAATATGAACATATACACATATATAGAAACACTGATATGAACATATACACATATATAGAGACACTAATATGAACATATACACATATATAGAGACACTAATATGGACATATACACATATATAGAAACACTGATATGAACATATACACATATATAGAGACACTAATATGAACATATACACATATATAGAGACATTGATATGGACATATACACATATATAGAGACATTGATATGAACATATACTGATATATAGACACAGATACGGACACATACACATGTATAGAGTCATTGATATGGACATATACACATATATAGAGACACTAATATGAACATATACACATATATAGAGACACTAATATGGACATATACACATATATAGAGACACTAATATGAACATATACACATATATAGAGACACTAATATGAACATATACACATATATAGAAACACTGATATGAACATATACACATATATAGAGACATTGATATGAACATATACACATATATAGAGACACTAATATGAACATATACACATATATAGAGACATTGATATGGACATATACACATATATAGAGACACTAATATGAACATATACACATATATAGAGACACTAATATGAACATATACACATATATAGAGACATTGATATGGACATATACACATATATAGAGACACTGATATGGACATATACACATATATAGAGACACTGATATGAACATATACACATATATAGAGACATTGATATGAACATATACACATATATAGAGACATTGATATGGACATATACACATATATAGAGACACTAATATGAAGGTATACACATATATAGAGACACTGATATGAACATATACACATATATAGAGACACTGATATGAAGGTATACACATATATAGAGACACTGATATGAACATATACACTTATATAGAGACACTGATATGGACATATACACATACATAGAAACACTGATATGGACATATACACATATATAGAGACACTGATATGGACATATACACATATATAGAGACATTGATATGAACATATACACATATATAGAGACATTGATATGGACATATACACATATATTGAGACATTGATATGGACATATACACATGTATAGAAACACTGATATGGACATATACACATATATAGAGACACTGATATGGACATATACACATATATAGAGACATTGATATGGACATATACACATATATAGAGACACTAATATGAAGATATACACATATATAGAGACACTGATATGGACATATACACACACAGACACAGACACTCATGGTGGTGATGACAATGTTTATGTTGATTGTGATGGTGGTGGTGATGTCGATGATGGTAATGACAATGCTGGTGGTGGTGATGAAACTGACGATGACGACGATGTTGGTGGTTGTGGTGGTGGTGATGATGGGGATGATGATGATGATAATGGTGGTAGTGGTGATGATGATGGTAGTGGTGGTGGTGGTGATGATGACGATGCTAATGAAGATGATGGTGATGATGGTGGTGGTGGTGGTGGTGATGAAGATGATGATGTTGCCGGTAGTAGTAGTAGTAGTGGTGGTGGTGATGAAGATGATGACAATCATGATGACGATGATGATGTTGCCGGTATTAGTAGTAGTAGTAGTAGTGGTGGTGATGGTGGTGGTGGTGGTGGTGATGAAGATGATGACAATCATGATGACGATGATGATGTTGCCGGTAGTAGTAGTAGTAGTAGTGGTGGTGGTGGTGGTGATGACGATGATGACAATCATAATGTTGCCGGTGGTGAGGATGATGGCTATGATGAGGATGGTGATGATGATGATGATGATGATGATGATGATGATACTGATACTGATGATGAAACCGATTAAAACAATAAGGATGATATCGTTGATGTTAATAATGATAATAATAACAACAACAATAATAAAAATAATAAAAATAATGAAAATAATAAAAATAATAAAAATAATGTTTTCTTTATTAACCACCATACTTGCTTCTCTCACCCATCTTTCAACAAAATTCTGGGAAGAGAGCACTTCCCTCTCTACCCTGATTTTCCTTTTCAAATGAAATTTGAAAAAGTTAATCAGGGCATCACCGAAGAGGTAAGTGCTCGTCTTCAGCCCTTTCAAACGTGTCCACCATACTATCTCTTTCGCCATGGCCACCAGACAGATAAAAACTGCCTGCCCTTCCCGGCTAAAGGAAGAGGGCGGGGCAATCCTCACGATGGACTCAGCTGATAGCTGGATCCGTCCTACACGTGACAGCAGGTGTTTGACATAAACCCACAAGTCAGCAATGCTCGGACACTGGACGAGTGCGTGCAGGACGGTTTCGTCGCCCTGTGCGCATCTCGGACATGCCCGGCTGACGGCACCTCCATGCCTGTAAAGTTTATCCCGAACTGGCAAAGCTCCCCGGTAGCACTGCCAGGCCAGGGATTTCTGGAAGTTGTCCATAGGCCCCGGCCCGAAAGTCCTTCCGAAGAGATTGGCTAGTTGATTTTCGTCGACGCCTAGAGTTTCTCCAAGTACGTCGTCGCTCTTCCCCTCCACTAATCCCCTATAGAACGCCAAGGTGGAGTTTCCACCGATCACATTGCCCGATTGGTCGAGGGCTGTGAGCGCCTGAAGACATTCCATTCTCCAAGCGCTCCCTCTCGGTCTTCACTTGACCCAGGACTGCAGCTCCGTCAAGGAGACGAGCTGGGGAAAAACGTGTCTAGCAAACGGCGACCACACCTGATCACCGTCGATGAAGAGGTGGAGATGTCGTAGCCTGATGAAGAGGTGGAGATGTCGTAGCCTGAAAAATAATAAAAATAATAAAAATAATAAAAATAATGAAAATAATGAAAATAATGAAAATAATGAAAATAATGAAAATAATAAAAATAATTACCACTATCTGATCAATGAATTGTGTCTTCATATAATGTAAATATTTACAGTTGCATGTCTCTACAATATGTGCATATGTCTGTATGTGCAATTGTATGCACTGAATAATATAAAAGTGAATCAAGTACACAGAACTGGTCTTAAGGGTTCTCGGTTCAAATGTAATTAAGGTCAACTGATCCTCCTCTTCCATAGGGTCAATACTCAATACTCTATGTATTGTATTAGAGATGCTGTATATTTCTTGTAAAGATATTGGTTATTGGTCACACTAGAGAGAGGATGTTAAGAGTGTGTGTGTGTATGAGAGTGTGTATGTGTGAGAGAGAGTGTGTATGTGTGTGTGTGAGAGAGTGTGTATGTGTGTGTGTGAGAGAGTGTGCATGTGTGTGTGTGAGAGAGAGAGTATGTATGTGTGTGTGAGAGAGAGAGTGTGTGTGTGTGAGAGAGAGTGTGTATGTATGTGTGTGTGTGAGAGAGAGAGAGTGTGTATGTGTATGTGTGTGGTAATGGTGGTGGTAGCGATAATACTGAAAAATTCTGTTTTAACCTCACACTGTAACAAGTCTTTATGAAAAGGGGATAGAAAGTGTGTGTGTGTGTGAGGAAGAGAGAGAGATCCAGGATGGAGGAGGTGAGAGAGTGTGTGTGTGTGTGAGGAAGAGAGAGAGAGATGGAGGATGGAGGAGGTGAGGGAGTGTGTGTGTGTGTGTGTGTGTGTGTGTGAGGAAGAGAGAGATGGAGGATG
This sequence comes from Eledone cirrhosa, assembly GCA_964016885.1. Classification (NCBI taxonomy): domain Eukaryota; kingdom Metazoa; phylum Mollusca; class Cephalopoda; order Octopoda; family Eledonidae; genus Eledone; species Eledone cirrhosa. Next base: position 61,190,948 of record OZ024747.1, read on the forward strand.
GAGGAGGTGAGAGAGTGTGTGTGTGAGGAAGAGAGAGAGATGGAGGTGAGTGTGTGTGTGTGAGGAAGAGAGAGAGATGGAGGTGAGTGTGTGTGTGTGAGGAAGAGAGAGAGATGGAGGAGGTGAGAGAGAGTGTGTGTGTGTGTGAGGAAGAGAGAGAGATGGAGGAGGTGAGAGAGAGTGTGTGTGTGTGAGGAAGAGAGAGAGATGGAGGAGGTGAGAGAGAGTGTGTGTGTGTGTGTGAGGAAGAGAGAGAGATGGAGGAGGTGAGAGAGTGTGTGTGTGTGAGGAAGAGAGAGAGATGGAGGAGGTGAGAGTGTGTGTGTGTGTGAGGAAGAGAGAGATGGAGGATGGAGGAGGTGAGAGAGTGTGTGTGTGTGAGGAAGAGAGAGAGATGGAGGAGGTGAGAGAGTGTGTGTGTGTGTGAGGAAGAGAGAGAGATGGAGGTGAGAGAGAGTGTGTGTGTGTGTGTGAGGAAGAGAGAGAGATGGAGGAGGGAGGAGGTGAGAGAGTGTGTGTGTGTGTGAGGAAGAGAGAGAGATGGAGGAGGTGAGAGAGTGTGTGTGTGTGTGAGGAAGAGATGGAGGAGGGAGGAGGTGAGAGAGTGTGTGTGTGAGGAAGAGAGAGAGATGGAGGATGGAGGAGGTGAGAGTGTGTGTGTGTGTGAGAGAGAGATGGAGGATGGAGGAGGTGAGAGAGTGTGTGTGTGAGAGAGAGAGAGAGATGGAGGAGGTGAGAGAGTGTGTGTGTGTGTGTGGGGAAGAGAGAGAGATGGAGGAGGTGAGAGTGTGTGTGTGAGGAAGAGAGAGAGATGGAGGAGGTGAGAGTGTGTGTGTGAGGAAGAGAGAGAGATGGAGGAGGTGAGAGTGTGTGTGTGTGTGTGTGAGGAAGAGAGAGAGATGGAGGAGGTGAGAGTGTGTGTGTGAGGAAGAGAGAGATGGAGGAGGTGAGAGTGTGTGTGTGAGAGAGAGAGAGAGAGATGGAGGAGGTGAGAGAGTGTGTGTGTGTGAGAGAGAGAGAGATGGAGGAGGGAGGAGGTGAGAGAGTGTGTGTGTGAGGAAGAGAGAGATGGAGGAGGTGAGAGTGTGTGTGTGAGAGAGAGAGAGAGATGGAGGAGGTGAGAGAGAGTGTGTGTGTGTGTGTGAGAGAGAGAGAGATGGAGGAGGTGAGAGAGTGTGTGGTGGTGATGGTGGAAGTGCCAATGCTGATAAACAAATTTATTGATCCAACACAGTAATACATCTTTATGGAAAGCAGATAGGAATTGTGTGAGTGTGTGTGGAGAGAGATGATAATTATATTATTTGTGTGCAATTATATATATATATATATATATATATATATATAAATTATAAGCTTTCACCGTATTTTAGACTAAAGAAATTTCTAGCCTGATAGTGGGGTTTATAACCCTCGGTTATAAAATACGGTGAAAGCTTATAATTTCTAATTTCTAATTTCAAACTCGCGCACCGTTTCAAAAACATACTTACATGTTTACATTTATAATTTGCTTGTATATATGTATATATATATATGCACATGACTTAGTGGTTAGAGCATTGGCCTTTCAATCGAAAGGTTGTGAGTTCATTTCTCAGACCGGGTGATGTCTTGTTTCCTTGAGCAATACACTTTATTTCACATTGCTCCAGTTTACTCAGCTGTAGAAATGAGATGATAGGGTCTGGGGTCCATATCATTCCACTGCAAAGTGGTCGTGGAGGTGCCACGGCAAAAAAGCACCCAGCACTCACTGTAAATGAGGTTGGTGTTAGGAAGGGCATCCAGCTGTAGAAATCAAGCCAGAATCAGTTGCCGTCCCACCCTTGCAAGCAGGGAAAAAGCGGACTTAAAACGAAATGCTGATGAATGATATATATATACTTAGTTTTTGTATTTATCTCAAAATATGTGTTCAAACAGATATTGTTATACTTGAAACCCAACAGATGTGTTTGTGTGTTTTATTGGCAGCATAACCCTCCCAATATATATATATATATATTTAGTGGTGTGTTAGATGGAAGTAGTTAAACAGAACACACTACCATCTCTAGCATTTTTTATGTTCATTCTGGCAGCAACCATGCCTAAGTTTTTACTTAGTTCTCTTGTTTAAATCTTGCTAGCATTTCATTATTCCTGAGTTTGGCCTCAACAATAATTTATACCAGTTTAAATGCACATGTTATTTTCGCTTTCTTTTACTGCTTTCAATTACCTTTTTGTAAACTGACCTACCAACTCTCCCATCTGACGGGGAGATCTTTCTATTTTGACTCATTTTTCATCATCTCACCATTTTTGTGAAAATGGGTATAGCTTTCATTATCTAATTTTGCCTCATTTCTCCCGATTTTGGGGCACTTTTTTATGGTACTCCGCGTTTGGGTTTTTAGAAGTTGGCAGGTCTGTGTAAATATATTGGCTTTACAAACAAGAAATATATTTGAACATACTACAATACAGTATTCAATTGATCTCTTAAAATACTAAAATATATTATTTGTATGTTCCCTGAACCCATTATACATCAACTTCCTATTTATTGATATAATGTAACCAAGCTTATCATTTTTCACTGTTGTAAATCCTCTGCTATATTCTATATTTAAGTTCTTCCCTATTTCAAACATACATTCATAAATCACATGCTATGTAATTATTATTGTATTATTCTACCAACAAGATCAGTAGAGATCAATTATTTTTGTTGGTATTTAGGAAATAATCTATAGAGCTCTCTTTCAACAAGGTGCTGTATGAAGCTCCCATGAAGACAAGCTGAAGTATACATCCAGCGAAGCCTCCAGCCCATACTGTAAAGTGGTCTTGATGATCAATGATTGCCACATGATAAAAAGCACGCAGCCTATGCTGTAAAGTGGTCGTGTTGGCGACACAACAAAAAGTGCCCAGTCCACGCTGTAAAGTGGTCATGTTGGCGACACAACAAAAAGTGCCCAGTCCACATTGTAAAGTGGTTGTGTTGGCGACACAACCAAAAGTGCTCAGTCCACACTGTAAAGTGGTTGTGTTGGCGACACAACAATAAGTGCCCAGTCCACACTGTAAAGTGGTCATGTTGGCGACACAACAATAAGTGCCCAGTCCACATTGTAAAGTGGTTATGTTGGCGACACAACAATAAGTGCCCAGTCCACACTGTAAAGTGGTTGTGTTGGCGACACAACAATAAGTGCCCAGTCCACACTGTAAAGTGGTTGTGTTGGCGACACAACAATAAGTGCCCAGTCCACACTGTAAAGTGGTTATGTTGGCGACACAACAATAAGTGCCCAGTCCACACTGTAAAGTGGTCGTGTTGGCGACACAACAATAAGTGCCCAGTCCACTGTAAAGTGGTTGTGTTGGCGACACAACAATAAGTGCCCAGTCCACACTGTAAAGTGGTCGTGTAGGTATCATGACAAAAAGCACCCAGCACACACTGTAAATGTGGTTGTGATTAGGAAGGGGATCCAGCTGTATAATTCAAGCCAAAATCAGCCCTGATTGAATGTAACGTGTTCCTCTGACCAGATCTCTCACAAAGGGACAGCCTGTAGTACCCAAGCTAGTGTGGAAAATGATGATGATACATATATTATATGAATAAGATCTCAACACAAATGCATGCTACCTAAGGTTTCAAACTTCAAACAATATAGGACATAAATATTTTATGTCTGCTACTTTAGTTATGTTCAGGCAAAACTAAGATGGTTGAACGTTATTTCATATATGAGATCTCGTCAGATATAAGGGAGGTAATAATGTGATAATACATTTGGTATTTTTTTTTTTTATAGAGGAAGCAACGCATGTATCTGCTATACACAGACACACTCATATATGAATTCATAACCTCAAGATTGTGAATCCAATTCTCTAACCACTCAGCCACACTACATACACATATCTGTATCATAATTATAATATTGTAATTGTAATTGTCTCAATATTGATTCTGTGTTGTATATATTTGACTGTCTATATATTTTTTACTATATTGTAACTATATAGATTGTTCTAGTAGAAAGTGTGAGTGTATATGCCGGCATACAAGTCAATCCTGCGCATAGGTCGACCCTTAAAATTCTGAGGTGTAATTCTGGTTTAGGCCTATATTTGCTGTATATGACCCCCCCCCCCCCCCCCCCCCCCCAATAAAAATAAGGCAGTTGCAAAATTTTAGTGGTGCACTCAAGGCTAAGACACTTCTTCTAAAACACTTTAGTCGCATGTGATTTCTAACTCACCGAATAAACCAACCTGGCCTAACCTTAACAAACCTATGGCAACCTACTCTATGAACTATGGCAAGTCAATGATATTATTATAATCTGTATGTTAAATAGACTTAACAAATATGAGATTTAATAGGGAATAATTGTGGCAGGCTGGTAAGTGGTGTACAACGAGTGTTGGGCAGGCAGTTTCACTGTTTACCCCTCAGTGGTAAAGGTTCACATTTTATATTCAGCAGACAAGTCGACTCCTGGTTTTGGAGAGATATTTTTAGGTTCCAAATGTGGACTTGTATGCCTGCATATTCAGTAGATTTCATGTTATACTATATAGTTGTGAAGTGTAGTATTGTTGGTGGTGTATATATTATTTACGTAGCTTATTGAGCTTAAATGTATTAGTGTGTAGTTTGAAGCTTCTAGTTTGTAGCTTGACAATAATATTTTAATATCTATGTGAAGACAGAGGAGAAATAATCTTTAACTGTTTTGTTAACATATTTCTAATGAAAGGCACTTCATATCATGTTGAAAATAATCCAGAATTTGGAAGGATTCAGTAATATAACTAAGTTTCTCATTATGAAACTGGTGGATGGCATACAACTTAATAAATCGTCTAAATAAACTTTATTAAGGCATAACTGTCAACATGATATTACAAATAGAAATAAGAAGAAAAAATATAGAAAAGGAAAATGAAAAAAGAAAGAGAAAAAAACCCCCTGCAAACAGGTAATACACACATCCAGGAACACACACAACAAAAGGCAGGTGAAAGGGGTGGACAAACGAACTGCTGCCAGAGCAAAAAATGACGATATCGCAAAGAGTACTGAGAAACCTCTTTAATAATTATTGAGGTAAGCCAGCACGCTCGCAGTGTTATCTCGGGTGATGGCAAGGCTGATGCACTGGAACAGCCAAGTACCATCACAAGCTTCACCAGTTATCTCAGTTAGGTGAACCACCAGTGAAGACGAGAACCTTGCAGTTAGCAGCCTGATTCCCCAAACGTCACAAACAGCGCACACTAGAAAATATAGTTAGCCAACAGATTACAGTATTTCAGGATTTTGTTCCATTCGGCAGCAGAAGCTGTAGCTCTCACCCTAACCACAGCATCCAGGATGTGGGAAGAAGCAAAAGAGTCATTAATGTTCTTACATGAAATTTATGACATTATTCTATGTACTATACATGCACCTTTGATGAGTTGTAGTGCACCTGAGCACTGTACACAATCATTTTCATTATATGATATATATATATATGCGTGTGTGTGTCGGTGTATATTACAACTCATATACTGTTCACTTTCCTGACATTTCTACATTATTCTATGTACTATACATGCACCTTTGATGAGTTGTAGTGCACCTGAGCACTGTACACAATCATTTTCATTATATGATATATATATATGCGTGTGTGTGTTGGTGTATATTACAACTCATATACTGTTCACTTTCCTGACATTTCTACATTATTCTATGTACTATACATGCACCTTTGATGAGTTGTAGTGCACCTGAGCACTGTACACAATCATTTTCATTATATGATATATATATATGCGTGTGTGTGTCGGTGTATATTACAACTCATATACTGTTCACTTTCCTGACATTTCTACATTATTCTATGTACTATACATGCACCTTTGATGAGTTGTAGTGCACCTGAGCACTGTACACAATCATTTTCATTATATGATATATATATATGCGTGTGTGTGTTGGTGTATATTACAACTCATATACTGTTCACTTTCCTGACATTTCTACATTATTCTATGTACTATACATGCACCTTTGATGAGTTGTAGTGCACCTGAGCACTGTACACAATCATTTTCATTATATGATATATATATATGCGTGTGTGTGTTGGTGTATATTACAACTCATATACTGTTCACTTTCCTGACATTTCTACATTATTCTATGTACTATACATGCACCTTTGATGAGTTGTAGTGCACCTGAGCACTGTACACAATCATTTTCATTATTATTTTAAAGTAGTTTTGTATAATAAAACCAATGGTTATTTCATGTGGTTTGGTACAGAAAAGATGAAGTAAGTTTATTAGTAAGTTTGTAGCAAGGCAGTAACATATTTAATATCTAAAGAGCTCCGAGAAAGACATTTTTGAATTTCTCTACTAAACATTGGTCAGTTATGTCAACTAGTTGGCTATTATTTTAGTGAAGGGAAACTAAAGGAAAATGAATCTTGGATGATATTGTTATGTCTGTAATATTAATATCATCATAATATATGTATCATCATCATTTTCCACACTAGCTTGGGTAGGACAGGCTGTCCCTTTGTGAGAGATCTGGTCAGAGGAACACGTTACATTCAATCAGGGCTGATTTTGGCTTGAATTATACAGCTGGATCCCCTTCCTAATCCCAACCACATTTACAGTGTGTGCTGGGTGCTTTTTGTCATGATACCTACACGACCACTTTACAGTGTGGACTGGGCACTTATTGTTGTGTCGCCAACACAACCACTTTACAGTGTGGACTGGGCACTTATTGTTGTGTCGCCAACACAACCACTTTACAGTGTGGACTGGGCACTTATTGTTGTGTCGCCAACACAACCACTTTACAGTGTGGACTGGGCACTTATTGTTGTGTCGCCAACACAACCACTTTACAGCGTGGACTGGGCACTTATTGTTGTGTCGCCAACACAACCACTTTACAGCGTGGACTGGGCACTTATTGTTGGGTCGCCAACACAACCACTTTACAGCGTGGACTGGGCACTTATTGTTGTGTCGCCAACACAACCACTTTACAGCGTGGACTGGGCACTTATTGTTGTGTCGCCAACACAACCACTTTACAGCGTGGACTGGGCACTTATTGTTGGGTCGCCAACACAACCACTTTACAGCGTGGACTGGGCACTTATTGTTGTGTCGCCAACACAACCACTTTACAGCGTGGACTGGGCACTTATTGTTGTGTCGCCAACACAACCACTTTACAGCGTGGACTGGGCACTTATTGTTGTGTCGCCAACACAACCACTTTACAGTGGACTGGGCACTTATTGTTGTGTCGCCAACACAACCACTTTACAGTGTGGACTGGGCACTTATTGTTGTGTCGCCAACACAACCATTTTACAGTGTGGACTGGGCACTTATTGTTGTGTCGCCAACACAACCACTTTACAGTGTGGACTGGGCACTTATTGTTGTCGCCAACACAACCACTTTACAGTGTGGACTGGGCACTTATTGTTGTGTCGCCAACATAACCACTTTACAGTGTGGAATGGGCACTTATTGTTGTGTCGCCAACACAACCACTTTACAGTGTGGACTGGGCACTTATTGTTGTGTCGCCAACACAACCACTTTACAGTGTGGACTGGGCACTTATTGTTGTGTCGCCAACACGACCACTTTACAGTGTGGACTGGGCACTTTTTGTTGTGTCGCCAACACAACCACTTTACAGTGTGGACTGGGCACTTATTGTTGTGTCGCCAACACGACCACTTTACAGTGTGGACTGGGCACTTTTTGTTGTGTCGCCAACACAACCACTTTACAGTGTGGACTGGGCACTTATTGTTGTGTCGCCAACACGACCACTTTACAGTGTGGACTGGGCACTTATTGTTGTGTCGCCAACACAACCACTTTACAGTGTGGACTGGGCACTTATTGTTGTGTCACCAACACAACCACTTTACAGCGTGGACTGGGCACTTATTGTTGTGTCGCCAACATAACCGCTTTACAGTGTGGACTGGGCACTTATTGTTGTGTCGCCAACACAACCACTTTACAGTGTGGTCTAGGCACTTATTGTTGTGTCGCCAACACAACCGCTTTACAGCGTGGACTGGGCACTTATTGTTGTGTCGCCAACACAACCACTCTACAGTGTGGACTGGGCACTTATTGTTGTGTCGCCAACACAACCACTTTACAGTGTGGACTGGGCACTTTTTGTTGAGTCGCCAACACAACCACTTTACAGTGTGGACTGGGCACTTATTGTTGTGTCACCAACACAACCACTTTACAGTGTGGACTGGGCACTTATTGTTGTGTCGCCAACACAACCACTTTACAGTGTGGACTTGGCACTTATTGTTGTGTCACCAACACAACCACTTTACAGTGGACTGGGCACTTATTGTTGTGTCGCCAACACAACCACTTTACAGTGTGGACTGGGCACTTTTTGTTGTGTCGCCAACACAACCACTTTACAGTGTGGACTGGGCACTTTTTGTTGTGTCGCCAACACGACCACTTTACAGTGTGGACTGGGCACTTTTTGTTGTCGCCAACACGACCACTTTACAGTGTGGACTGGGCACTTTTTGTTGTGTCGCCAACACAACCACTTTACAGTGTTTACAGTGTAGACTGGGCACTTTTTGTTGTGTCGCCAACACAACCACTTTACAGTGTGGACTGGGCACTTATTGTTGTGTCGCCAACACAACCACTTTACAGTGGACTGGGCACTTATTGTTGTGTATTAATAGATGGTATATATGATCATATTTTAGTGTGTTAGTGTCTGTCTGTGTGAGTGTCTGTCTGTCAGTGTGTGTGTGTGTCTGTCTGTCAGTGTGTGTGAATGTGTCTGTCAGTGTGTGTGTGTGTGTGTGTGTGTGTCTGTCAGTGTGTGTGTGTGTCTGTCTGTCAGTGTGTGTGAGTGTCTGTCTGTCTGTCAGTGTGTGTGTCTGTCTGTCTGCGTGAGTGTCTGTCTGTCTGTGTGAGTGTCTGTCTGTCAGTGTGTGTGAGTGTCTGTCTGTCTGCGTGAGTGTCTGTCTGTCTGTATGTGTGTCTGTCTGTCAGTGTGTGTGTGTGTCTGTCTGTCTGTCTGTGTGAGTGTCTGTCTGTCTGTCTGTGTGAGTGTCTGTCAGTGTGTATGAGTGTCTGTCTGTCTGTCAGTGTGTGTGTGTGTGTGTGTGAGGTACTGTAGTGTGTGAGGTACTGTAGTGTGTGTGTGAGGTACTGTAGTGTGTGTGTGAGGTACTGTGTGTGTGTGTGTGTGAAGTACTGTAGTGTGTGTATGAGATGTACTGTAGTGTGTGTGTGTAAGGTACTGTAGTGTGTGTGTGATGTACTGTAGTGTCTGTGTGTGATGTACTGTGTGTGTGTGTGTGTGAGGTACTGTAGTGTGTGATGTACTGTAGTGTGTGTGAGTGAGGTACTGTAGTGTGTGTGTGATGTACTGTAGTGTGTGTGTGATGTACTGTAGTGTGTGTGTGAGGTACTGTAGTGTGTGTGTGAGGTACTGTAGTGTGTGTGTGAAGTACTGTAGTGTGTGTGCGGTACTGTAGTGTGTGTGTGAGGTACTGTGTGTGTGTGTGAGGTACTGTAGTGTGTGTGTGATGTACTGTAGTGTGTGTGTGTGAGGTACTGTAGTGTGTGCGTGTGTATGTGTGTGTGTGAGGTACTGTAGTGTGTGAGGCAGTGACGTAACTAGCTTTTAAAGCCAGGGCGGGGGCAAATCCGATCTAAAGGGGGCCCACCAATTCCATACGCTCATTTCCACCAGCTGCAAGAAAATATGTTCATACGGGCGTCTAGAATAGATAATTTATAATAGAGTAGAATACATCATAGATTACAGAGTTAGCATGTTCCGTGAAAACTTTATTAACTGCAAAGACGGTGGTCTATCTTCCGAAAAAAACAAAACAATATCCAGTAAAACTAGTCTTGCTATCGATTATTCACCAACAAAACATCGTATGTGCAACAAATCGTCCATCTAAAACTTTACTTTCACATTCGAGCACGTCACTTGTTCTACAGTTCTAATTTGCCATGTTTTACTTGAGAAAATGTTTCACTCACGATGCTGAAGTCAATTTTTTCAGCCAGTTCTCGCTCTATGTACATCATTGCCAGAGCATTCAACCGCTCTTCACTCATCGTACTACGCAAATAATTCTTTATCAGTTTGAGCCTGCTGAAGGTTCGCTCAGCCTGCGCCGAGCTAACTGGAATAGTTATGAACATTTTGTATAAGGCAAACACGTTCGGATAGGCTCTATCTAAGTCATTAGAAATCATAAACGGAACGATCTCAGAACTCGATATGGATTTATCTAAACACACTTCCTTGTAAAAATCTTTGAATGATAAATACTCATCGAAGATAGTGTCATTTTCGATGTCACCCTCGTAGAATTTCGCAAGATTATCGATTCTCTCTTTATTGCATGTGTCGTCGTCGTCGTCGAAGTGCGCCGGTATCAAGCACGAAAAATCCTTCACTAGACCGTGCAAGTCGGCAAAACGTTCGTTAAAGCTACTAATGATTCTATCTAGGATAGTGAAATAAACTTAAGTTTAAAATGCTGACGTATCGCCTCATGGGGTTTGCCACTGGCATTTTCGTCATGAAAACGCTTCTTTTTTCTTTTCCGTTTTTCTGTTGTAAACTCTGGTTCAACTTGACATTGCTCGGCGAGATTTTTAGCGTCTGCTAATGTTCGGTCAAAATATTCATTTGAGCGGATTTCTTCAATTTCTTTTACTACATTTTTAATCATGACGTCTGCGGAATATAAGTCGATAGCCTCCTTCTGCAAATATTGTGCAGCTTTTTAAGTAAATTCTGAAAAAACTTCAACATGAAAATGAATTCAAACTTGCTCACATTTAGTAGCAAACCTCTGGCCTCAGCTAATACTTTCGGAGAAGTGTTGCGAACATCCCCACTTACTATCCTCTCTAGTGCACTCATTACTGCCGGTAAGTTGTTAATGGTAGCCTCTACAGCCTGAATATGACTAAACCAGCGGGTATCTGAGAGTCTTTTTAATGTTAATACCGTTGAAGTCAATAGTTTTTCTTGTTCTTCTTCGAGGATTTTCAGCCTTGGCAAGCTTGATGTTAAGAAAACATACAGGCTCTCCAATGTACCAAAAAATAATTTACCATCCATTGACGATTGGCTAGCATCGATTAACACCAAGTTCAGGTTATGAGCACAACAATGGACGTAAACAGCTTTCGAAGAGCATCCCTCTTTAACTCTAGCCTGAAGCCCAGAAATATGGCCGGACATATTCGACGCTCCGTCGTAAGCTTGTCCCCTAATATATTGAGCATCCAAGGAAAGATCCTGGAAAAGAACTTTCACAAGCGTATCGAAAAATGATTCAGCGGCTGCTGATTTTAGTTCACAAAATGACAGGAAACGCTCCTGTGCGTGGCCACTTTTCGATACATATCGCAGTGACACAGAGCATTGATCCTGATGCGAAATGTCTATTGTGGAATCGACGATGACTGAATAGTATTTTGCCGCTTTCACTTCCGTGATTATTTGTTGAGTACATTCGTTCGCCAGGCATTCTATGAATTCGTTTTGTAATTTTGGACTTAAGTACATAGGCTGTCTTTTAGTGCGCCCAGGCGAGAAGAAATGGCTTTCCAAGATCGTATCATACTTGGCTATCAATTTCAACAATTCAATAAAGTTTCCTTCATTTTCTGATTTGGCGCCAAGTCCAGCATATTCCCTGTGACCTCTGAAGGCCAAGCCTTGTTTTGCGAGAAATAACGTACAATCAAGCAATCGCCCCAATATCTGGCGATTTCGTTCAATTCGCTTCTTCTCTTCATGGATGAAGTTATCGATCACCGTTTTATTTGCGTCCAAACGATATTTTGTCATGAAGTATTGCTTTTGTGCATTGATGTGAATGGTACTTTTCTCATGATTGGCAATTTTTTCGATTCCCTTTTTGACCAGACGACTCGCCGGAAATTCCGGCAGTTACATTGGTTTGGGATGCGTCACTACTTGTTGACAAAGACAGTTGACTTTTCAGAAAACTTGTGATTAGATGACATTTCTTTGCAGATTCTTCCCTGGCAGCTTGTCTAGCTTCTTTCCTCTTTGTTGCTCCAGTTTTGTAATTTTTTTTAGGCAACATTCTTAATGAGCACTATATTGACACAGTTGGAATAATGCAATTCGCTTGATTTGATATTCAACACCGAAGAATGTAAAACACGTCAAATAATCGACGAAAAACAAAACATAGAGCAAAAGTCCAGGAAATATATATATATATATAACAGATTAATCTACCGGAGTAAACGGTAGTGTCGAATCCGTATAGAGAACTCAATGTAATCCAAATGTGGAAAAATCATAAAAAATACATGTAGTTAATTAATAATGTAAAACAATTGGAAGACAGAGTCAAAATAAGACATTGAAAAATTAAATAAAGAACATGTTCTTCCTATTAAAATTGATTTACACTTTAACAGACGATCGCTTCAAGGGATCAGATATTGGCATGTGTATTTTCATTAAGATATATATATATCTCCTTTGGGAGCCCCTACATGGACACACTAGAAGAGGAAGACCAAGGTTAACATATGTTGATGCCCTAAGGACAGACACTGGTCTGTTGGAGATGCAGGATATGGCAGCGATAATGAGGGACAGAGACCGCTGGAGAGAACTCGTCCATGGATCTCGGGAATTTTACCCGCCTTAGATAGATAGATAGATATATATATATTTTTTATATTTTACAAATTATACAAAGAAAATACAACATACCTCCACCGCTCTCTATTGTCAGTGTTGAATGAATATTACAAGAATAAAAAAACATATCAAAGTATAGAGGAACATTGACCGATGGTATTCATTGGCTGGTTTCTAAATCAACAAAATCTATCGGCTGAAAAGGAGATAACAGACGAAATTCAATGGAAAGCAGTTAGAGGATGAGGAGGAGGTGTTACAATAGAGGAAGACAATTAGGTCAAAGTTTAGAGGAAGACAATTAGGTCAAAGTTCTGGACAGAATATGTAAGGACAGCATAATGTCAGATATCAAGTTACAACTTTAGAAAGTTCATGATGAGAACGAATATTTTATTCCAACTAAATATATATTTGTGTGTATATACTCATGCATAATTATACTTTTAATTAAATATTAGGTTAAAAAACTGAGTATCGAGAATAACATAAGCATGTATTACAACATTTCAAACAAAAAGAATAATATAGAATTTAGATATCAAATCATTTATATATATTTACAAATCAAAGAATATAACAATCGGTTTTTAATGAGATCCCTGTGATTGAGGCAAGGCTACTAATTTGTAAATGTTTGGTGTCAAAGCCGTTAGAGAGAGTCGTAAACCACCTCTTCTTTCTATATCAAGGCGATTTCCACTTTTTGAAAGCAGATGCATAACCCGACTGGAACCTGACTCAACTAAATAAGATGTGGAGAAAGCAAATAAAAAAAAATGTAACGCTTTTATTCGACTGAATATTCTCCACACATTTTTTAGATGCAGTTGCCATTTTATCCGAAATATTATATTCTTTAAATAAACAAGAAATTGGTCTTAACTTCTAGTCTTATTAGAGATTAAGGGTTTTCTTTCAGTTGTAGTTAAGGATTCGTAATTACATGTGTAATAAGTTATGTGTTTAGAATTATAGCCTCGGGGGCCCACCTAGATCGAGAGGAAAGCCAGGGGGGGAGGTCCCCCCTGCCCCCCGCTAGTTACGCCGGTGGTGTGAGGTACTGTAGTGTGTGAGAGAGAGAGAGGTACTGTAGTGAAAGAGGGAGAGGTGTTGTATATCATCAATATTATTTGACAAAGTGCCAGGTAATCCTTTCAAATAATGTTTATTC
>OZ024747.1:61209896-61224896 GCA_964016885.1 Eledone cirrhosa
GTGATATGGGAGAGAGTTAGCTGCTGTTTCTAGCAGGTTTAGTAACCTCATAGAGGATATGTGTTTTCTAAATTTAAGACAGTAGGGAGTGGTGTGGGGAGGGGTGTGATATGGGGGAGAGTTAGCTGCTATTTCTAGCAGGTTTAGTAACCTCATAGAGGATATGTGTTTTCTAAATTTAAGACAGTAGGGAGTGGTGTGGGGGGTGTGGGGAGGGGTGTGATATGGGGGAGAGTTAGCTGCTGTTTCTAGCAGGTTTAGTAACCTCATAGAGGATATGTGTTTTCTAAATTTAAGACAGTAGGGAGTGGTGTGGGGGGTGTGGGGAGGGTGGTGATATGGGGGAGAGTTAGCTGGTGTTTCTAGCAGGTTTAGTGACCTCATAGAGGATATGTGTGTTTCTAAATTTAAGACAGTAGGGAGTGGTGTGATATGGGGGAGAGTTAGCTCCTGTTTCTAGCAGGTTTAGTGACCTCATAGAGGATATGTGTTTCTAAATTTAAGACAGTAGGGAGTGGTGTGAACGGACAGTATCACCATCAAGCTTGGAAAGAGAAAGTAGCAGGAAGTATGAAGTTGTATAGATTTTGAATGGTAGTAGAAAGGGTTCAGCAGTTTAAATGAGAGAGAAAAATCGTAAAATATTGAGTTTTATCTATTTTTTGCGTAATTGTGGGTGAAATTGAAAAAATTATCTGCGTCAAGACGCAATCGAAACTATTTCGAATGATGAATTGTAAATTTCAATTGAAGAAATTCTATATCGTAGATTTCTATAACGAAGGAGCATGACCACACACTGAGCTTTATAGATTATTATGATGATACATATATATATATATATATATATATATATATATATATATATATATACATACATACACACACACACACACACACACACACACACACACACACACACACACACACACACACACACACACACACACACACACACACACACACACACACACACACACACACACACACACATATATAATCACACAAACCAACACAATTTCTTGTTAATATCTTTATTAATACATACATATCGATCTAAACCTTTACAATTGATATGTACATATATATGTGAGTCCCGAGTTGACTCAGGGGTAACCACCGTTAGTAAGATACTGAATGTATTAGGGCTCTCCTGATGATTTCTTTTGAATGAAAACATTCTAGTCCTGTGGAAACTATTTCTATATTAAACTTGATGGCGGTGCCCCAGCATAGCCTCACCTGGATGACTGGAACAGTTAAAAGAGTGAAATAGTATATATACATATCATCATCATCATCATCATCATCGTTTAACGTCCATCTTCCACGCTTGCATGGGTTTGGACGGGAATTTTCCCACTTGAGGCAAGATTTGTTGTCCTGCTCGTATAGGACTGTCTGGCGGGTTTTCTATGGCTGGATGCCCTTCCTAACACCAACCACGTTTACAGTGTGGACTGGGAGGTTTTTACCGTGTTACCTACACGGTCACATTACAGCATGGACTGTCTGGCGGGTTTTCTACAGCTGGATGCCCTTCTTAACACCAACCACGTTTACAGTGTGGACTGGGAGGTTTTTACCGTGTTACCTACACGGTCACATTACAGCGTGGACTGTCTGGCGGGTTTTCTACAGCTGGATGCCCTTCTTAACACCAACCACGTTTACAGTGTGGACTGGGAGGTTTTTACTGTGTTACCTACACGGCCACATTACAGCGTGCACTGTGTGTTTTTTTGTCGTGACACCTACACGACCTCATTTATTTCGGACTGGATGTTGTGGTACCAACATATCTTTACATCGAAAGGGGTGGTGTGGATGTGGTGGGGGGTAGTGGGACGGGGGTGTATTTTTGTTAAGAGGTACCTACTGACTGTAGGTTTCGCTTTGTACTTAGGCAAGGCGGGTCTTCTGTGTTACTGTGTAGCGCCAAAGATCTCGGTCCAGTGACATTGTCTTGGAGAGGTGTAAGTGTGTGAGGTCGGAATTTATCAAGTCGTCCCAGGTTTTTCTGGGTCTGCCTACTCCGTGGCTACTGTCTATTTTTATCGCCCTGCATTTTTATATATATATATATATATATATATATATGATGATGATGATGATGATTTATATATAAATTTATCCCGGTTTCAATCGGGGATAACCACAGTAAGTAAGATACTCAATACATAGCAGAGTATAAATATTTAATATAGAAATGGCTTCTACAGGACTAGAACTGTTTCATACAGGAGAAATCATCAAGGATGATTTCTCCCGAATGAAACAGTTCTAGTCCTGTATAAGCCATTTCTCTCTCTCTATATATATATATATATATAACAAAGGAGGTGTGGTAAGGAACCAGATGGACCATAACGCACCAGAGTAATAGAATAAATATGGTTTTATAAATATAGTTTCTATTTATTAATATCACTAGCAGAAAAACCAACCTTAGAGTGGTTTTTCTGCTAGCATGTGTAGTGTGTATATTGATATTATACGCAGGTATATATACATGTAGATATGATCAAATAAAATCGTAATTGACAATATACACAGAAATTGAAAGAAGACTGTCTTATGTAATCAGTAACGTAATCCATGATACATTTAAAAAAGACGATATTATATATATACTGCATTAGGAGAAAATTAGTATGTTTATTTAAGTGATCGCCACTAGAAGTGTTGATATCACACTCGCTCTCTTTCTATATATATCGTAGTTGAAGTGGTGGTGGTGGTGGCAACGATATACCGGAAGTGCAACTTTGAAAAGAAGTCAATTTTAAATTATTTATTTTTACGAAATTTAGTAGATAAATTATGTAATATTCATTCATTATTTGGCAGTATTGGTAGAGGGTTGAACGCCATGCTTTGACGTATAGAGTTACGGCCCTTGCCATTCCGAGTTCAAATCCCGCCAAGGTTAACTTTGCCTTTCATCCTTACGGGGTCGATAAAATAAAGTAGCAGTAATGCACTGGGTAATTGCTGGCCTTGTGCCATAAGTAGAAACAATTATTTATTCAAAGTAATCCAACTTATTTTACAACGGGATAAAAAAAAACAAAAACGTATGCAGTCTTGCAGACCTTCCTTTATTATACTTTAGATTGATATATATATATATATGTATATGTATGTATGTATGTATGTATGTATGTATGTATGTATGTATGTATGTATGTATACCTTTCATTTATATATATATATATATATATATCTTATCTAATTCTCTAACTGTTCTGCAAAGACTGGTATTTTATTTTATAGAAGTATAAAAGACAGACTTACATTTTAATAATAATAATAATAATAATAATATATATATATATATATATATATATATATATATATATATATATATATATATATATATATATATATATTGTATGAGTATGTAGGCGTTCTTTGATTTCTTTTACATATATATACAGGGTGCGGACGATATTTGTTCACAAGATTACTGTCTAGGAAAAAGTAACACAGTAGTTTTATTTTTTAAGATTTATTTATCAAACTTGGGTCAGTTTGTCTTCATGACTTGTTCTTTCGATCTCACTCGATAAACCCACCATTGGCTTTGATGATGGTCTCAAGGCGGACTCGTAACCAGCTACAAGCCTTTGTCACTATCCCCCGACTTAGGCCCCTAAAGGCACTTGTGATCCTGGCATTCAGATCGTCTTTTGCATTGCAGCTAGATCTGTTGGTGTCTTGTTCCACTGTGTCCCACACAAAGAAGTCGAGGACGTTGCAGTCAGGTGAGCTGGGAGGCCAGATGTCAGGTGAAGTGTGGTCGAAGAAGTTCTCTGACAGCCAGGCTTGGGTCTTTCAGCTGGTATGGCAGGGCGCTGAGTCTTGCTGCCACACGTACGGCCTACCTGCAGCTACCTGGTCGATCCACGCCTTTCTCCCTTGCAATGGCACGCATCGACTTGCTAGGTTCATTGTTGATGATATCCTGAACTTCAGCGATGAACTCGGGCGTTCTGAAGGCGTCAGATCATCGATCATGTGTTTTCCTCTCTGATGTTGCTTTGTAGTCGAATCCTGAATCTTCCAATTCCTTTCTGACCTTTTCCACCATTCTCCTGCTGACGCTGAGAAAGTCTGAAATTTCCTTATTTGTCCTCCCGTCGCGGATTCCAAGAAGAACTCTGTGTCTCTTCCACAAATTTGGAGGTTCAAAATTATTCATAATCAATTATTCTGAAAATAAATAATGGAAATATAGTCACTGTTTTTATGAAGACAAGAGTGACAACGAAAGTAAAAAAAATTTGCATAAAATTAGCAGTTGAAGATGTTTATTTTTACATTGTTTGTATTTATATTTTATTATTTAATTATTCTCCCCACCTTTCGTTGTCAACACGTCCCTTTATGGCTTTATTTTTATTTTTATTTTTATTTTTATTTTTATTTTTATTTTTATTTTTATTTTTATTTTTATTTTTATTTTTATTTTTATTTTTATTTTCTTATATATTTTCTTATATAATGAAAATTATTGTGTACAGTGCTCAGGTGCATTACAACTCATCAAATGTACATGTATAGCACATAGAATAAAGTACAAGTGTTAGGAAAGTGAACAGTGTATGAGCCATGATATACACCCATGATTTGAACTCAGTACGAAGGCAACCAGAATAACTGGTGCAAGATATTGATTGCAGAAACCTTGCTAGCAAAGGAAATAGTGATGATGATGGTGATGGTGGTGGTGGTGGTGGTGGTGGTGGTGGTGGTGGTGATGGTGGTGGTGGCAAATCTTATGCTTCTGCCACACATAAATGTCACTATGGATATTTTTATCCCTCTCTCTCCCTCCTGAAAATAGAGAAGGCATTAGGAGACCTCTGTGATGTACCTGTCTGGAGGTAATATAAGAGGATCTCAGAAGTTTAAGTGTAGCAAGATGATGATGATGGTGGTGGTGGTAGGTGGTGGTGGTGATGATAATGGTGGATGACGGTGATATTACTAGAGTATCCGTGAGGATTATTACACATTGCACTGTCGTCAAGAGCGATTATATATATATATATATATATATTTAGAGAGAGAGAGAGAGAGAGAGAGAGAGAGAGAGAGAGAGAGTGCATAGTGGTTGTAGATATAGCTGAGTCGACAACTTTAATGAACAAAAAACACCTACAGCTCAAGAGAAGACAACTTAATACTATGCAGTGTAATTTTTATTGACAGCTAAATTCCAGGAAAGTTTTCTGCACTTCTCCAGTGATTCCAGTAGCTGTAACAGTTAAATTCCAATTATAGCAATAATACAGCTAATAAAAGTCACTTAATAATACAAAGTTGGAGAAATAAATTCATTCAATATTTTCACTACTTTATTGTGGTTTATTAAATGCTATGAATATGTCAGACTACACACCCTGACAATATTCTGTGTACTGTCAATGGATCTTATAGCAGTTTTCATTTTATTTACAATTTATTTGTTATTTGGAATTTTTTCAGTTCATGATTAACCCTTTAGCATTTACATTATTCTATATTTACCGTGAATTGGCAGTATCGGTAGAGGGTCGGACATGCTTTCCAGCGTAGTTACGTCCCTTTACGATCTGAGTTCAAATCCCGCCAAGGTTAACTTTGCCTTTCATCCTTATGGGGTCGATAAAATAAAGTACCAGTAATTATACTGCGTAATTGCTGTCCTTGTGCCAAAAAGTAGAAACAATTATTCTATATTTACGGTGGATTGACAGTATCGGTCAAGGGTCGGACGCCATGGTTATCAGCATAGAGTCACGACCCTTTACGGTCTGAGTTCAAATCCCGCCAAGGTTAAGTTTGCCTTTCAACCTTATGGGGTTGATAAAATAAAGCACCAATAATACACTGGGAAGATAGAAACAATTATTCTATATTTACTATTGGATTTTCATGGTAAACTCTTTATCACACATAATTATCTCACATAATATCGAATCTCCTAGATTTTTATATTATTCATTTTGAGAACAATACCTTGACATCAGTATGAGCAGCCAGTTACAGATAGTTTGAACAGAAGGAGGAGAGAAAATTCTGGCCGGATACAGCCAGTTTAAATGCGAAAGGGTTAAGGTTTTTCCAAATATAATAATTATTTCTAAATTTGGCACAAGGCCAGCAATTATCCAGTACATTACTGGTACTTTATTTTATCGACCCCGTAAGGATGAAAGGTGAAGTTAACCTCAGTGGGATTCAAACTCAGATCGTAAAGAGACGTAACTATGCTGGAAAGCATGGCATCCGACCCTCTACCGATACTGCCAATCCACCGAATGAAAATTATTGTGATCAGTACTCAGGTGAACTATTACTCATCAAAGCTGCCTGTATAGTATGTAGAATAATGTACAAATGTCAGAAAAGTGAACAGTGAATGGACCATAATATACACACAGACACACATGGAAGGGGAATATCAGTTGTAGCGAATTTCAGGTGGAATTGAAGTTTTGAAGGATACAGTGAGACTATTTATCAAATTTTGTTGTCTTCTCTATCTTTCAAATATTAACCCTTTCATTACTTTATTTCTAATGGAAGACACTACCCATGATTTTTAAATAATTTTGAAAATTATCAAGATTTTGGAAAGATTTAGTAAACACTTTAATATCATGGCATCAGGGATGGCTTTAGATGGTTTGATATCAAAAGGGTTAAATAATATCTTCCTTATTTTTATACAGAGATATCAATACAAAATTAAATCTACTTTGCCCTATACATGAGGTCTGTCTGGAAAGTAACAAGACTAATCACGTTCTTCGGCATGAAAGGCATCGTCCACAGTAAGTTCTTACCACAGGACCAGACGACCAATGTGCAAGTCTACAAAGAGGTCCTGTGGTGTTTGCTTTGCTCAGTGCTCAAGAAGAGACGAGAGTTGTGGCTGCTTCACTGCACCTGTTCACAATGCCCTGAGCATCCGGCAGTTCCTGGCTGAGAAGAACATCGCCGTACTGGAACACCCTCCTTATTCACCTGATCTTGTACTGTGTGACTTTTTTCTTTTCCCCAAACTCAAGGGGTCATCAAGGGGACCCATTTTGAAGGTGTGGAGGCCATCAAGAAGGCCACAATGAAGGAGCTGAGGGGTATCCCAGAGGAATCCTTCCAGCAGTGCATAGAAGTGTGGGTAAATCATTAGACTCTAAGGGGATTACTTTGAAGCAGAAACTATGCAGTTTTTTGTTTGGAATTGAAATAAATTGTGACACCGGTTCCATTACTTTTCAGATAGACCTTGTACAATACATTGTCTTAAAGATTAATATTTCAATGTTATATAAATATTCCCAAGTAGCACTAAATCAAATCAATCCTAGGACATCAGCACCTATTTAAAGGACTTTTCTAGGTCTATCATTTAAAGCTATGTATAGTAGATACTAGACAAAGTTATATCATCAACACTATCACCATCTTTTCGTGTTTGTTTCTTCATGCTCACATTGGTTGGGTGGAACATAACAGACTATGTCAATACTTAATCAAAGCTTCTGTCCTGACAGATGGGTCAAGAGACCACCTTTAGCTCAATATTTTCCATTTTTGGCATGTTTTTTATTTATAATTAGATGCCCATCTATCAACAAACACTTTACAGAGAGTACTGGGTGCATTTTATGTTGGTGCTAGCACTAGGAAGGTGTTTTATGTTGTTAATGTGACTGAAGGGTCTTCTGTACCAATGTACTAAAAATGTATTAAGTCAGAAGGATTATATTATTATTTCATGTTGATAATAAAGAATTTTAAATAATAAACAAGCAATCAAGAACTGGAGGTGATATGTCTTTTAAAAATATATCCTTGACTCATTCATAATTTACTTCGAAAGAATATTTCAATGGACATTTTGCAGCCTTACATAGGCACAAACATTTGTTTCACATCATCATCATCATCATCATCATCATTTTACGTCCGCTTTTCCCTGCTTGCAAGGGTGGGACGGAAACTGATTCTGGCTTGATTTCTACAGCTGGATGCCCTTCCTAACACCAACCCCATTTACAGTGAGTGCTGGCACCTCCACAACCACTTTGCTGTGGAATGATATGGACCCCAGTCCCTATCATCTCATTTCTACAGCTGAGTAAACTGGAGCAATGTGAAATAAAGTGTCTTGCTCAAGGAAACAACACATCACCCGGTCTGAGAATTGAACTCACAACCTTTCGATTGCAAGGCCAATGCTCTAACCACTAAGCCATGTGCCTCCTCTACACTAAAATGAAATTTTGTCTTGGGTATTTAAACCTGGTAGAACACAACAGATTTCTCCCAGAGAGAGAGAGAGAGGGGGGGGAGTAAACTACCTCAGTACTAGACTGGTACTTTAGTTATCAATGTCAAAAGGATGAAAGGAAAATTTAATGTTAACACGTTAACCACAGCAGGATTTGAACAATCCAAGCACAATCAGAATGGAATAAAGAGTGCAAAGCTTTCTATCCAACATCCTATCGTCTGCCAACTTGCCAATTATATATCATTTGTTGAGGTGAGAGACATTTAAATAAAAACCACTCCAGCATCCAGTAGCTAACAGCAGATTTTACTGCAATTCTTCATCAGCAAACATAAATCTAAAGAAAAAGCTATTGAAGACATTACAATGACATTTATATTGACCAAAGTAGACTAAAGGGGAAAATTACGATGGTCAAACCTTGTTGTAAACTCTTGCTGTCCATTATACATATTTTATTAAAATATTGTACAGAACAGAAAATATTTCATTGATATACATACACGCATTATATATATGTGTGTGTATATATATATATATATACGTGTTTGTGAGTGTGTGTGTGTGTGTGTATATATATGTGTGTTTGTGAGTGTGTGTGTGTGTATATATATATACATGTGTGTGTGTGTATGTATATATATATATGTGTGTGTGTGAGTGGGTATGTATATATATATGTGTGTGTGTATATATATATATATACGTGTTTGTGTGTGTGTGTATATATATATATATACGTGTTTGTGTGTGTGTGTATATATATATATATGTGTTTGTGAGTGTGTGTGTGTGTATATATATATACATGTTTGTGTGTGTGTATGTGTATATATATGTGTGTGTGTGTGTGTGTATATATATGTGTGTGAGTGTGTGTGTGTGTGTGTGTATATATATGTGTGTTTGTGTGTGTGTATGTGTATATATATATATATATGTGTGTGTGTGTGTGTGTATGTATATATATATATATATATATATATATATATGTGTGTGTGTGTGTGAATGCGTATATGTATACATATGTGCTGCATGTGTGTTGATGTGAGTGTGTATATGCATGCATATATATATGTGTATATATATATATATACATATATATATGCGTGTGTGTATGTATTATATATGTGTATATATATATATATATATATATATTATATATTTATATGGATCTGAAGGGAAAATTTATGGTGGTCAAATCATATTGACCGTAACACCATATTTTATCCTAATATTCTACAGAAATAGTCTTATGATATATTTGTCATTTCTTCCTATCTTCATGCAACAAATTCTTCACAGTGACAAGAAGAGTTTAAATTTAAAATAACAGAAACCAAAAGTCCACAAGACTCTCTCTTCCACTTTATCTCACTCACTACTATTCCCATACTTTTAAATGGCTAAGTGATCAGCAATGGCATATTATGGAGTGGTAGAATTTGTAGAGCAGCAGACAAAATATATTGTAGGATTTAACTATGAACTCTGAGTCTCTTGCTCCAGGAGAAGGTCACTTTGATATAAAACCTTTTGACTTCGTTTGCATCCAATGATGTAAACAAGTTCTTTTTGGGTAAATGCATTCAATGTTCAGAGAATGGGATTGGTCCCTCACTTAAAAAAGCTTCAAGCACAGGCATCGCTTGATATGTGTCATTTTTTGCAACGCATGGCATTGCTGGCCACAGGCAAGTCCCTAGCAGAACTAGGAAGCCAAGTTCATAATTCTCATGCTTAAATATCAAGTGGTGATATTACTCGAAATTGAGTTGCAGCCATCATCATCATATATGTATGTACATGCATACGTGTATATGTACGTACGTATGTGCGTGTATATATATATGTGTGTGTGTGTGTGTGTGTGTGTAGTTCTCTTTCATATTTTATCTTTTACTTTCTATAATCCTCAGTCATTCTCACTCTTTATCATTTCTTGTAGACCTATCACACACACACACACAGACACACACACACACACACATACACATACAGAATCTCTCTTCTATACTTTCCTATATATACACAAATTCATACACAATTTCACACACACACACGCATGCATTCCCTCTCTTCTATACTTTCCTATAAATGCACAAATTCATGCACAATTTCACACATAAGCATACACACACTCACACAGGGCCTCTCACTCTCTCTCCTATCCTTTTTTATATATACACAATTTCACACACACACACACACTCTCTCTCTCTCTCTCTCCTTTCCTATATATACACCAATTGAGACCCTCACACCTTGAATCATGTTCTCCCAGGCAAAAACTGAGAATCAAATCTAACATACATTCCATTCCAACACATTATTATTATTATTATTATTACTACTATCATTATTATTATTATTATTATTATTATTATCGTTCAGCTATTCATTTCATTTGGTTGCTATCAGTAAAAGATGTCCCAATATACTGTAGCATTCTCCAATATCCTATATATAGCTCTTCGCAGCTTGTAAGCACACTTCTGACAACCTTTCATCATATTAACTTTTTATATTTATCTTCTCCTTACAACTTATAACTTTCTTTCCATTTCTAATATTTCTGTTTTTAGAAAAAAAAAAAAAAAAAAAAAACACTTTTCCATTAAATCTATTTTTTTTTTCTTGTGTTTCTATTCAGTTTTTGGTTTGGTTTGACATCACTGTAAGCCCAACACATCAAACACGACATTTATTTTTTGAGAGTTTCATTCAGTTTTTCAGGGGGGTTTCTTTTCTGCTTTTATTATTATTATTTTTTTTTATTTTTTGATATTTCAAAGGTGGGAAGTTATGGATGAAGAATTATGACACATTTCGTCTATGTTCAGATCACTCCAGCCATGCCCCCCCCCCCTCATACACTGACCACTGTCCAGATTATGACACGTTTTGTCTATGTTCAAATCACACCAGCCATGCCCCCCTCCATACACTGACCACTGTCCATTAATGTCCAGATTATGATACATTTCGTCTAAGTTCAGATCACTCCAGCCATGTCCTCTCCATACACTGACCAGTGTCCATTAATGTCCAGATTATGACACATTTCGTCTATGTTCAGATCACTCTGGATATCCCTCCTCCATACATACACTGACCAATGTCCAGTATATGACATGTTACATCTATGTACACACCACTCCAGCCATCTCCCCTCTATACAGACCACTCCAGCCATCTCTCCTCTAAATAGACCACTCCAGCCATCTCTCCTCTATACACACACTGACCAGTGTCCAAGAATGTCCAGACATCTTACATCTATGACCACTCCAACCATCTCCCCTCTATATAGACCAATCCAGCCACATCTCCTCTATACAGACCACTCCAGCCATCTCTCCTCTATACACACACTGACCGGTGTCCAAGAATGTCCAGACATCTTACATCTATGACCCCTCCAGCCATCTCTCCTCTATACACACACTGACCAGTGTCCAAAAATGTCCAGACATCTTACATCTATGACCACTCCAGCCATTTCTCCTCTATATAGACCAATCCAGCCACATCTCCTCTATACAGACCACTCCAGCCATCTCTCCTCTATACACACACTGACCAGTATCCAAGAATGTCCAGATATCTTACATCTATGACCACTCCAGCCATTTCTCCTCAAAACAACCAAAATCTGTTTTAACAATCAATGTTTACCGCCTCATGTGACATGGAAGAATGACTCAATACAAAGTATATAAGAGGGAAGTTCAGTCAGTACATTAATCTAGGGCTCATAAAGATTTGATCCCTCACATCATAGAATCCTCTCAAATCCCCATGAAATTTGAAGAGTTATTCTGCCCATCCTCCATCATTGACTTATAAATAGTCATGTTTAGGACTGCACAGTTTTTCTTAGAGTCCCTAGTTGGGTCTTAGCTCTATTGTTACCATATTTCCAATGAAATTAATTTTGAAAATAATAAAAAAAATTTGGAAGGATTTAGTCAAATAACTTTGTTGATATTAAGCTGGGGTTTGGAACATAACTTAACAAAGGTTCTTATATAAAATCATGGTGGAATGATTTAGATAAATATAAACACTTTAAAATAAATTGTTTTGTATCATGAAACCAGGGGTTTCAGATGGTTTTTAATTTATTTCAATTAATTGATGAATTTTGAGGGACTTACTAAAATTATTAATTATTTTACTACCAAGATATTAATTTAACATACCTTTCTTATTAAAAATTTATCCTGGAATCTCTTAGTTTAAATAGGATCCCTTTAAAATGATTGTGTATTTTTTCCATAGAATCAGAGCCAGTTGTGGGCAGGCTGGTATCATCATCATCACTGTTTACCATCTATTTTCCATGCTTGCATGTATTAACCTTTTAGTATTTACATTACTCTATATTTACTATTATATTTCCATGATAAAAGCTTTACCTCACATAGTTATCTCACCTAATATTGAATCTATGAGATTTTGATATTTATTTTGAGAACAATACCTTAACATCAGTATCAGTGGCCAGTAACAGCGAATTTGAACAGAAAGAGGTGAGAGAATTCTGGCCAGATTCAGCTGGTTTAAATGCTAAAGGGTTAAACAGATTCCTATAGTGAAGCTAGACTGGTTAGCTAACTATACCTGACTTATACATTCTGCTTTTCAGTTGATCTCTACAGCTAGAAAACTACTAGAGGATAACTACTCTATGATTCTGTGTACAGAAGAATATTACTATAGCTATGTTATATACTTGTATGGATATAGAAAATAGCTGACATGTTGAATCTAATATAAAAAATGTTAGTCATCAGCAAACATACAGAAGATTTTTAACAACTATTGTGTTGTTATTGGACCTCTGTTGGTTACGATGAAGTGTGTTTTAATTGTTCAAACAATGGACCAGCCTGCTAATGAAATCAGTTTACATGTGGCTGGGTACTCCATGAAATATACATCATTAACCCTTTAGCATTTACATTTCTCTATATTTACTATTATATTTTCATGGTAAAGTTTTACCTCACATAATTATCTCACATAATATCGAATCTATGAGATTTTGATATTATTTATTTTAAGACAATACCTTAACACTAGTATGAGTGGCCGGTTATGGCCAGTTTTAACAGAAAGAGGTGAGAGAATTCTGGCCAGATATGGTCTGTTTAAATGCTAAAGGGTTAACATAGTTTTCAAAGGGATTCAGTATGACACAAGGTATGACAAGGCTGGCCTTTTGAATTACAGGTACAATCAATCTTTGCCAGCAGAGTGAACTGGAGCAACATGAAATTAAGTGTCCTGCTCAAGGACACAACACACCGCCAGGATTCATTCTCATTACTTTATGATTGCAAGCTTAACACCCTAATAACTAAGACACACACCTTCCCCTTTCAACAAAATCTATACCAATATAAACATGTGGTATAAATCAATAATGTAATGAGTGATAGCTGAAACACATTCATGTGGTGTGAGTAGTGGAAAGATGTAGGAAGATTTGGTGTGAGTCAGATCTTACAATAGAGGGCCTCAAAGAAGAAAGAATTGAAGATAAACTGATATGATTGGTTAATATACTGTATGACAGATCCAACCAATTCATGTCGGTAGGGATAAACGGCTGTTAAAATGGAAATGGAAACGATGATTAATATTTTCCATTCTTGTCTTGAGATTATATAACCTTTCTCACAAATTTCTGTCTCTCTTATTTTGATTGATCACATGATCTTTCACCGAAGCAAGTTCAGTGTCATCAATAAAGTAATCTTGTCACGTCTGCTGCAGCTGGTATCAACTGAGTCAATAATAATAATAATAACAATAATAATAACACCGATGATGATAATGATAATAATATAAGGTAGACCTATTGTTAGTGAGAGTCCTTTCATCAGAGATGTTAGTGTGTTTTAGTTTTCTTCAATAGCCAACATCACAGCATCCTGCTGTATTGAAGATGATAGGGGATTATTCTAATTCTACATCCTATTATCAATAAGTTCAAGTGAAAGGACAAAGACATTGAAACTATGCAGAAGAAGAATGGAAATTTAGATTTAGTATAACAGTATAGTGTAGTGTAGTGTAGTGTAATGTAGTGTAGTATAGTGTTGTATAGTGTTGTATAGTGTAGTGTAATGTAGTGTAGTATAGTGTAGTATAGCGTTGTATAGTATAGTATAGTGTAGTATAGTGTAGTGTAGTGTAGTGTAGTGTAGTATAGCATAGTGTAGTATAGTATAGCGTAGTGTAGTATAGCATAGTATAGTATAATGTAAGTGTAGTGTAATGGTGTAGTGTAGTATAGTGTAGTGTAGTATAGCGTAGTATAGTGTAGTATAGTATGGTATAGTGTTATGTAGTATAGTAATATAGTTGTTTCTACTTTTTGCATAAGGCCAGCAATTATTCCAGTACATTACTGGTACTTTTATTTTATCGACCCCGTAAGGATGAAAGGCAAAGTTAACCTCGGCGGGATTTGAACTCAGATCATAAAGGGCCGTAACTCTTTGCTGCAAAGCATGCCGTCCGACCCTCTACCGATACTGCCAATATAGCATAATGTAGTGTAATATATTATAATGTAGTATAGTGTAGAGTAGTATGGTGTAGTGTAGTGTGGTTTAGTATAGTATAGCGTAGTATAGTATAGTGTGACGTGGTATAGTGTAGTAGTGTTATGTAGTATAGTAATATAGTATAGTGTA
>OZ024747.1:61229896-61247396 GCA_964016885.1 Eledone cirrhosa
ACTTGTTACAATGTGGAACCATATATAAGTGAAAAGTAAGCTCCTGGCCTTTCTGGAAGCTCAGCAACCCTGCTTCACTACTGACTCAGTCTGTGAAGACCCATCCAATCCTTGATAGCAGGGAAATCATCATCATCATCATCACCGTTTTACGTTCGTTCTTCCACGCTAGCATGGGTTAGACGGGTTGTCCTGTTGTGGGCAGTGTCCAGTCGGCTGACCTTGTCTTGCTCATACGGGAACTGATTCTGGCTTGATTTCTACAGCTGGATGCCCTTCCTAACACCAACCTCATTTACAGTGAGTGCTGGGTGCTTTTTTGCACCTCCACGACCACATTACAATGGAATGATAGGGACCCCAGTCCTATCATCTCATTTCTACAGCTGAGTAAACTGGAGCAATGTGAAATAAAGTGTCTTGCTCAAGGAAACAACACATCACCCGGTCTGAGAATTGAACTGGGAAAGTGGATGCTAATTAATACTGATGATGATAATAGTGATGATGACACCATATTCCATTATGTTTTAATAGACAACTAAAAGGTTTGATACCAAGAAGAGCATCAAGCTGTAAATGTTGCTTTTTAAAGGCCCCCATGATAAGAATGAAGCCTATCATATTTCATAGATATAAATCTTAAAGAGTGTATTTTGTATGAGTTGCGCTATTTTATTTTATTATATACTTATTGTATAGAAAGTTCTGTTTGAACTGTGCTATTCAATCAATAATGTCTTGTACAAGATATTCCTAGTGGAGTAATTTATTGGACAATGTGTAGTGTTGTGAACCCTGCTATGGCTTCTGTGGTTATTATTATGATTATTTATAGGGCAGCGGACTTGCAGTATCGGTAGAGGGTCGGACGCCATGCTTTGCAGCATAGAGTTACGGCCCTTTATGATCTGAGTTCAAATCCTGCCGAGTTTAACTTTGCCTTTCATCCTTACGGGGGTTGATAAAATAAAGTACCAGTAATGCACTGGGGTAGATTTAATTGACTTTCCCCTCCCCCAAAATTGCTGGCCTTGTGCCTATATAAGAAACCATTATTATGATTATTTGTTGTTCTACAACAGTTTCCACTTCTCTCATAAGGATTCACTCTACACCATTTTCTTAATTTAACAACGTATAGTAGTCATACATTTTGGAAAGTTTCTAACCTGTGAAGAATAGACGGCAAATGAGCAGAGTGGTTAGAGTGTCAGATAGAATGCCTTTATTGGCCACAAAGTGCCAAGACATTATAGACAATAGAAGGATGGAAAACAACACAGACTGGAGTTTACATCAAATAAAAGGACAGGAGACATCAACAAAGGGAAAATAATAGACAACAATAACACTAGTTGTAATATATTGTAATGGTGACTTTACAATAACAATAGTAATTGTAACGTATAGTACTAATAACAATACAATAACAACAACAACACTAGTTGTAATATATTGTAATGGTGACTTTACAATAACAACAATAGTAATTGTAACATATAGTACTAATAACAATACAATAACAACAACAACAACACTAGTTGTAATATATTGTAATGGTGACTTTACAATAACAACAATAGTAATTGTAACATATAGTACTAATAACAATATAACAATAACAACAACACTAGTTGTAATATATTGTAATGGTGACTTTACAATAACAACAATAGTAATTGTAACATATAGTACTAATAACAATACAATAACAACAACAACAACACTAGTTGTAATATATTGTAATGGTGACTTTACAATAACAACAATAGTAATTGTAACATATAGTACTAATAACAATACAATAACAACAACAACAACACTAGTTGTAATATATTGTAATGGTGACTTTACAATAACAATAGTAATTGTAACATATAGTACTAATAACAATACAACAACAACAACAACAACACTAGTTGTAATATATTGTAATGGTGACTTTACAATAACAACAATAGTAATTGTAACATATAGTACTAATAACAATACAATAACAACAACACTAGTTGTAATATATGGTACTAATAACAATACAACAACAACAACAACAATAATAATACTAATAATAATTGTTTCTACTTTAGGCACAAGGCCAGCAATTACCCAGTGCATTACTGGTACTTTATTTTATTGACCCCGTAAAGATGAAAGGCAAAGTTAACCTCGGTGGGATTTGAACTCAGAATGGCAAGGGCCATAACTCTATGCGTCAAAGCATGGCGTCCAATTTCTACTATAGGCACAAGGCCAGTAATTTGGGTGGGGTAAAATTCGATTAAATCAACCCCCAGTGCATTACTGGTACTTTATTTTATCGACCCCGTAAGTATGAAAGGCAAAGTTAACCTCGGAAGGATTTGAACTCAGAACGTAAAGGGCCATAACCCTATGCCGGAAAGCATTGTATCTGATGCTCTACCGATACTGCCAATCCACAATAATGATAATTGTTTCTACTTGAGACACAAGGCCAGCAATATTGGGAAAAGGGAAAGTCGATTAAATCAACACCAGTGCATTACTGGTACTTTATTTTATTGACCCCCATAAAGTGTCCCACATTCTACAGATACTGCCAATCCACCGCCCTAATAATAATTGTTTCTACTTTTGGCACAAGGCCAGCAAATACCCAGTGCATTACTGGTACTTTATACATTATTTACTAATAATAATGGTTTCTGGTTTATATTATTATTATTATTTCCATTATTATTTTTATTGCACATCATTAGTGCTCTACCGAGCACAGTTCTGTGTTCCTTGGGTATATGCAGTGTAATTTTTGCTGGTGTTGTTTCTATTGTATTGATGGTACCTTTTGTAATATGTGTGCAGTGCCTAGTAGTGCTATCTTTTGTATGCTGTATATATTTGTAAGTCCTGGGGTTTGGGCTATGTATTTGTCTGGGGTTGATAAAATAAAGTACCAGTAATGCAATGGGGTTGATTTAATCAACTTCCCCTCTCCCCAAATTGTTGGCCTTATGCCTATAGTAGAAATAATAATAATTGTTATCATTATTGTGGATTGGCAGTATTGGTAGAGGGTCGGACACCATGCTTTGTAGCATAGAGTTACGGCCCTTTATGATCTGAGTTCAAATCCCGCTGTGGTTAAATTTGCCTTTTATCCTTATGGGGCCAATAAAATAAAGTACCAGTAATAGACTGGAATAATTTCTGGCCTTGTGCCTAAAGTAGAAACAATTATTATTTCTATGACAATTGTTTAAGTATCATGTTTTGCCTTTTGCTAAATTTTATTTCAATATATTTTTTTAAAATAAATTTCTCTTTCATTTTTCATGAAATTCTTTCTATGTGAGATTTATATGATTTTTTAACATATGTATATATATATATATGTGTGTGTGTTTATGTATGTATATGTGTATGTGTATATATGTGTGTGTGTATGTGTCTCTGTATATATGTGTGTGTTTGTATCTATCTGTGTATATATGTGTGTGTATGTATGTATCTGTGTATACAAAGACTAAGACTAAGGTCCTTATAAGTAGACGAGAAAACAGAACCCAGATCCCCTCAGGGAAATGGCCTTGCTCAGTATGTAGGAAAGGTGTAGGTAGGAACTCCATTCTTTGCCCCAAATGCAAACAATGGGTACACAAGAGATGTAGCGGGATCTCAGGAAGCTTAATTAAGAATGTAGGATTCACATGCAGCAGCTGTGCTGAAACAGCAAGCAAACAGCCACAGGAAACAAGTACCACCAATCTCTGGGAGGGCCCTGTAGAAACAGTAGACAGCTTCTGCTACCTAGGTGACCGAATTAGCAACGGAGGTGGGTGCTCAGAAAGTACAATAACTAGGGTAAGAACGGGATGGAAGAAGTTTAGGGAACTACTACCACTGCTAGCTGCAAAAGGCTTCTCCCTCAGAATGAAAGGCAGACTGTATGATGCGTGTATCCGAACAGCGATGTTGCATGGTAGTGAGACCTGGGCGCTGAAGGTGGAAGACTTACGTAGATTAGAGAGAAACGAAGCCTGCATGCTCCGATGGATGTGTAACAGTAATATACGTGAACGACAAAGCATAAATGAATTGAGAGAGAGACTGAGCATAAGAGGAATCAAATGCTGCGTGCAGGAGAGGCGGTTACGCTGGTATGGACATGTGATGCGTATGAAGGATGACAGCTGCATAAAAAGGTGCAGAGCACTAGAAGTTGATGGAAACCGCGGAGTGGGGAGACCCAAGATGACTTGGGATGAGGTGATAAAAGCCGACCTTACCCAACTACACCTCTCAAAGTCAATGACACACGACAGTGACTTCTGGCGTCACGCAGTAATACAGGGTACCCGACCTCCCATGGGTACATGCTGAAGCATATAAACGATATGCCCCCCCCCCCCCCCAGCGCAAGGTGGTCGTGGAGGTGCCACGGCAAAAAAGCACCCAGCCCACACTGTAAAGTGGACGTGTAGGCGCCACGAAAAAGCACCCAGCACTCACTGTAAATGAGGTTGGTGTTAGGAAGGGCATCCAGCTGTAGAAATCAAGCCAGATCAGTTCCTGTATGAGCAAGGCATGGTCAGCCGACCAGACACTGCCCACAACAGGACAACCCGTCTAACCCATGCTAGCGTGGAAGAACGGACGTAAAACGGTGATGATGATGATGATGATGATATATGTGTGAATGTATCTGTGTATATATATATGTGTGCATGTATGTATCTGTGTATATATGTCTGTGTATGTATGTATCTGTGTATATATATGTGTGTGTATATGTATCTGTGTATATATGTGTGTGTGTATGTATGTATGTGTATATATGTGAATGTATGTATCTGTGTATATATGTGTGTGTATGTATGTATTTGTGTGTATATATATATATGTGTGTGTATGTATGTATCTGTGTATATATTTGTGTTTATGTATGTGTATGTATGTATATATGTATCTGTGTCCATATGTATGTATCTGTGTATATATGTGTATGTATGTATCTATGTATATATATATATATATATATATGTGTGTGTGAATCTATGTATCTGTGTATATATATATATGTGTGAATGTATGTATCTGTATATATATATGTGTGTGAATGTATGTATCTGTGTATGTATGTATGTGTGTGTATGTATGTATCTGTGTATATATGTCTGTGTATGTATGTATCTGTGTATACATGTGTGTGTATGTATGTATCTGTGTGTGTGTATGTATGTCGACAGTCAATCGACTTTTGTCAAATCGGACCGAGGAAACAATGTTTCCATTGGTCTTTCCAATTGCTAATACTATCTATCGGTCGCAACTCCAGGTAGAAGGAGCAACGTGAAATAAAGTGTCTTGCTCAAGGACACAACACATCGCGCGGTTCGGGAATCGAACTCACAACCTCACGATTGCGAATCCAATCTAACCACTCAGCCACGCGCCTCCACCATTGTATGTATGTATCTGTATATATATGTCTGTGTGTGTATGTATGTATATATGTGTGTATGTATTTATGCATATTTGTATGTATGTGTGTGTATGCATATATGTGTGTCTGTGTGTCTGTGTGTATGTATGTATGACTACATATTCTTCTTGGTTTTATTTTTTTTATTAATTTCTCACCAGTAGAGTCTTGTTTCTATGTCTAACACAGAAACAAGACTTTTTCATTGGAATTTAGACAATGTCAACTTGGTAATTATGTATGTATGTGTTTGTTTGTGTATGTGTGTGTAGGTATAGATGAAATTACCTGTTTGGATTTGTATGTACATATGTGTTTGTTTGTGTGTGTGTGTGTCTAGGTATAGATGTAATTACATGTGTGAGATGTAATTACATGTGTGGGTATGTATGTATATACAATATGTATATTTGTGTATGTCTCTGTGTGTGAGTGTATGAATATATGTATGTAACTATGTACGTTTGTATGTATGTCATTTTGGGGACATGTTTATCATAAAAAATATTAGCGGTTTATGTTGTAAGAGACAGGCAAGAGACATTACTAAAAGCATAGTCTACCATATATGTTTTTAGTGTTGACTAATTCTAAGAAAAATTATCAGTGGACCAGTCTACCACATATGTCTTTAGTGTCTACTAATTCTTAGTAAACCAACAGTGGACCAGTCTACCACATATGTCTTTAGTGTTGACTAAGTCTTAGTAAACCAACAGTGGACCAGTCTACCACATATGTCTTTAGTGTCTACTAATTCTTAGTAAACCAACAGTGGACCAGTCTACCATATATGTCTTTAGTGTCTACTAATTCTTAGTAAACCAACAGTGGACCAGTCTACCATATATGTCTTTAGTGTCTACTAATTCTTAGTAAACCAACAGTGGACCAGTCTACCATATATGTCTTTAGTGTCTACTAATTCTTAGAAGAACCAACAGTGGACCAGTCTACCACATATGTCTTTAGTGTCTACTAATTCTTAGAAAAACCAACAGTGGACCAGTCTACCACATATGTCTTTAGTGTCTACTAATTCTTAGAAGAACCAACAGTGGGTCAGTCAGCCATATATCATTCACAATACAATAGAAGAGACTCACAACAAATAAACAATAGATAGAATTACTGCAATGTGAGAACAATGACACAACAACAACAGCAACACCAAGAACAGTAAACCAAATAACAACAAAATTACAACAGTCAGCACAAGAATAACAACAGCAAACAACAAGAGAAGTGAAACAGAATAATAGCAAACAGTAACAAAAAACACCAACAAACAACAACTAACATGATAACAGCAAGCATAACAACAATAGAAGCAAGCATAACAACAATAACAACAAGCATAACAACAATAACAACAAGCATAACAACAATAACAACAAGCATAACAACAATAAAAACAAGCATAACAACATCAAACGCAACAGTAGCAAGCATGACAAACACAACAGTAGCAAGCATGACAAACACAACAGTAGCAAGCATGACAAACACAATCATAGTAACAACAACAATAACCACATGAACAGCAGCAATTAGAACATCAACAACTACAACAACAACAAACACAACAACAGCAAACACAACAACAACAACAACAGAAAACTCAACAACAACAACAAACACAACAGCAAACACAACAATAACAACAGCAGCAAACACAATAACAACAACATATACAACAACGGCAAACACAACAACAACAAATACAACAAAGGCAAACAACAACAACATATACAACAACAGCAAACACAACAACAACAACAAAAGCAAACACAACATATACAACAATAACAACATGCACAACAACAAACACAACTACAGTAAACACAACAACATATACAACAACATGCACAACAGCAAACACAACAACAACAAAAAACACAACAGCAACCACAACAGCAACAACAGCAAACACAACAACAAAAATGAAAGTGAAAACAAAACCTAAACAAAACTCAATATTTCTGTTATTTTGAATGATTATATACGAATCCGTTCACTTTATTATATACACCCACTGCCCATGATTATATACCAATTTGTTTGCTTTATACACCCACTGCCCATGATCGCCAAAAACACACCAGATCCCCCCACCCTCCCCAGAGTAATGGCCCGTTCCTATGACAACCAATCAAATGATTGATTTTTTTGACGATGCGAATCTAGTCTCTTCCCCATCTTCTGCTTTTGTTGCTCTCTTACCATATTAATTTATTCTGCTGCAGTTCATGCTTTTATTGCTTCTTCTCTTCACTTGATCCTAACAACAAAAATGATATACACATGCATATATATATATATATACATTTATTTATGCATGTGCATGTGCATATAATTTATATACACATGCATGTGCATATAATTTATATACACACGCATATATATATATATATGTCCCACCCTTGCCAACAGGGAAAAGCGGACATAAAATGAAATGATGATGATGATATATATATATATATATATATATATATATATATATATATATATATGTGTGTGTGTGTGTGTGTGTGTGTGTGTGTGTGTGTGGTGTGTGTATATATATATATAAAAAATATAGAAATGGCTTCTACAGGACTAGAACTGTTTCATTCGAAGAAAATTATCAGGAAAGCCCTGTTGATTTCCAGATCATTTCCCTCGAATGAAACAGTTCTAGTCCTGTATGCCATTTCTATATTAGATATTTATACTCTGCTATGTATTGAGTACCTTACTTACTGTGGTTACCCCCGATTGAACCCGACACACACACACACACACAGACACACACACACACACACACACACACACACACACACACACACACACACACACACACACACACACACACACACACACACACACACACACACACACACACACACACACACACACACACACACACACACACACACACACACACACACACACACACACACACACACACAGAGTTAATTCCCTCCTGTTAGCCAGAAGGCCTCACAATTAACCTTTGGGCTAACAGTCTGGAACTAGCTGTTCAAACAACAAGAGCTCAGCCATCGGGCCCTGACTTTTTATAATATACCTTTATTCTACTACCCCAAGTATTGAGTACTCTGTTGAGTAATGGTCTGACTAGTTTTAAACTGGTTCTATCCTGACATATATATATATTATCATCATCATCATTACCATTTAGAGTCCATCTTTCCATGCTACCATGGATTAGACTAGTTGTCCCATTGTGAGACAAGCCAGATCAGGTGACTACCTCTTGCTCATACACAACTAATTTTAGCCTGGTTTCTAACATGTAACAGTGCTGTTCATACATACACATCGTACAATCTGTCCTTTATTTATAGGGGAAAACCTTTTGTAACTAGCAGTGGTAGTAGCTCCCTGAACTTTTACCATCTCATCCTCACTCTGGCTACTGTACTTTTGGCACACCCACCTCCACTGTTAATTTGGTCACCCAGGTAAGAGAAGCTGTCAACTGCTTCTATGGAACATTCCAAGAATTTGATAGCAGTACTTTGTACTTTATCAACCTCAAAGAATTATAAGCAAAATTGACCTAGGTAGGATTTGAACTTTTGACCACAGAGAGCTGGAATAAAAACTACCTCTCTAACAATTCTGCCAATTTGCTGCTATTAATGCACTATGTAATATGATACAAGTGCACAAAATAGTGCAGTGATGACCTGTTATTATTAATGATAACATTTGGGCAATTAAGATAATAATTTATTTAACCCTTTTGATACCAAACCACCTGAAACCGCCTGTAGTTCTAGATAGAAGTCTTTATATTTATCTAAAAATTTT
Source organism: Eledone cirrhosa (assembly GCA_964016885.1). NCBI lineage: Eukaryota > Metazoa > Mollusca > Cephalopoda > Octopoda > Eledonidae > Eledone > Eledone cirrhosa. The sequence continues at coordinate 61,239,180 of OZ024747.1, forward strand.
CCACCATAGTTTTATCAAAACCTTTTGTAAGAACCAATTTAATAGTGAGAAAGTTTGTTATATTACTAAATCCTCCAAATTTGTGATTATTTTCAAAATGATTTAAAACACTTTGGTAATGTCTTTCATTAGAAATATGGCAATGGAAGGGTTAATCTGAAAATTAATGCAAGAGTCTCTCATTCAATTTGGCTATATTTTTTCTGAGACTCACAAACTTGTAATGTCTTTCATTAGAAATACTAGCAGAAAAGCAGCCCTCTGGGCAGTTTTCTGCTAGCATATGTAGGGTGCATATTGATATTATATGCAAATATATATGCATATAGATATGAAAAGTAATTTGACAATATGCACAAAAATTGAACAAAGGCCATTTTACACTTTCTTGTAATCAGTAAAGTAATCCATGATACATTCAAAAAGGATGATGATATATATAAATGGCATTACAGGGAAATGTTATGAAAAATGGGAAAATGAGATTAGTGATGGAAATATAAACTTTATAATATAACGAATGCCAATGTAAGTTGACATTAAAAAATGTTAACAGAAGTGAATCTTGAAATAAGCAATAGATTATATATAAGATTATTTATGTTTAATCAAAAGCTAAGAAATTTAGTAGATAAATTACATAATATTCATTCATGATTTATTCAAAGTAATCCAACTTATTTTGATAATGTGATGTAAAATAATAAACTGAACATAGTCTTGCAGTTCTCCAATCATTATACTAAAGATGGCAATGGGAGCTTAATCTGAAAATTATTGCAAGAGCTTCTCATTCAATTTGGCTGTATTTTTTCCTGAGATTCAGAAACTTGTAAAAGCCAGAGACCTTAACCCTTTAACATTTACATTACTCTATATATACTATTGTATTTTCACAGAAAAGGCTTTATCTCACCAAATTATCTCATATAATAACAAATCTACGAGATGTTGTTATTTATTTTGAGAATGATACCTTAACGGTGATGTCAGTGACTAGTTACAGCCAGTTTGAACAGAAAGAGGTGAGAAAATTCTGGCCGGATTCAGCTGGTTTAAATGCTAATGGGTTAATTCATTATTTTGTGTCATAATAAGGCATGCTTGTCCAGAGATACAATACCCAGATCAGATAATTGATTTGTTAGATAAATAAATAATTTACCCATTTTCTTTATTAAGAATAAATTGGTTTTCAATATTGACAGTATTTATAGGGAATTTATAATGTTCTGACATAGAAACTTCTGCCAACAAAACAGTGTCAATAAAAACTTATAAATACTTAAAGTTGGGGCAACGTTAATAGACTTATGGATTAAGGGACTCTATTGTTCCAGGTCAAACATTCAGGAGTAATAAGGACATAGGAAAGATCCTTAATAAAATCGAACAAACTTGAATACAGTCATGTTTTTAATGTAACATACTTGAAAGAGTTTCCTATTTACATAAATATATGTGTGCTTGTGTGTGTGTGTGTGTGTGTGTTTGTGTGTACGTATGTGTATATGTATGTGCATGTATATGTGTATGTGTTTGTGTGTGTGTGTTTGTATGTGTGGGTATGTGTGTATGTGTGTATCTGTGTATGTGCATGTATATGTGTATGTATGTGCGTGTGTGTATGCGTGTTTGTGTATGTATGTGTGTGTGTATGTCTTTCTTTGGTAATAAGAGTGACATGAACTCAATAGAGTACATCTCAACTCGTCTTAATGGAATTCTAACTTACAAAAAGGGGTTCCTATGTAGAAATATATAAAACTAATGCATCTGAAACATAACATTAATAATACATCAACAACCTATATTGTCACAGTAATAACATCAACAACATCCCCACCATCATCATCAACAACATAACATCATCACCATCATCATCAAAACATACCACCACCACCACCATCATCATCATCAACAACATAACATCATCACCATCATCATCAAAACATACCACCACCACCACCATCAACATACGACCACCACCACCACCACCACCATCACCACTATCAATGCCATCATTGACAACCTATATTGTAGCAGTAATAACACCACCATCATCATCAACACCATCAACCTATATTCCAGCAGCAATGACATCATCACCATCATCAATAACAAGATAACCACCCACCACCATCACTAACAACAACAACAACAACAACATACCCCCACTATCACCACCACCACCACCACTACCATCATCAACAATAATATACCACTACCCACAATAACCCTTATATACTACCAACAACAACTATTATATATACAACCACTAACAACAACATACCACCACCATTAACCAAACTTTACCACCACCACCGATACAAAAACAACAACAACAACAACATACCACCACCATTAACCAAACTTTACCACCACCACCACCACCATCACAACAACAACAACATACCACCACCATTAACCAAACTTTACCACCACCACCACCACCATCACAACAACAACAACATACCATCACCATTAACCAAACTTTACCACCACCACCACCACCATCACAACAACAACAACATACCATCACCATTAACCAAACTTTACCACCACCACCACCACGACCACAACAACAACAATATACCATCACCATTAACCAAACTTTACCATCATCACCACCACAACAACAACAACATACCACCACCATTAACCAAACTTTACCACCACCACCACCACCACCACCACAACAACAACATACCACCACCATTAACCAAACTTTACCACCACCACCACAACAACAACAACATACCATCACCATTAACCAAACTTTACCATCATCACCACCACCACAACAGATACAACAACAACAACAACAACATACCACCACCATTAACCAATCTTTACCACCACCACCACCACAACAACAGATACAACAACAACAACAACATACCACCACCATTAACCAATCTTTACCACCACCACCACCACAACAACAGATACAACAACAACAACAACATACCACCACCATTAACCAATCTTTACCACCACCACCACCACAACAACAGATACAACAACAACAACATACCACCACCATTAACCAATCTTTACCACCACCACCACCACAACAACAGATACAACAACAACAACAACATACCACCACCATTAACCAATCTTTACCACCACCACAACAACAGATACAACAACAACAACAACAACAATATACCCCCACCATTAACCAAACTTTACCACCACCACCACAACAACAGATACAACAACAACCACTAACAACAATATACCACCACCACCACCACAACAGATACAACAACAACAACATACCACCACCATTAACCAAACTTTACCACCACCACCACAACAACAACAACAACAACATACCACCACCATTAACCAAACTTTACCACCACCACCACCACCACCACAACTGATACAACCACTAACAACAATATACCACCACCACCACAGCAACAACAATAACCAATACAACAATAACAGTATTTCTAATGTCCTAATGTAAAACAGTATAAATCAACAACAAGAATACCAACAATAGGATTGAAAGCCCAGGAAATATAAAGTCAGTTTTAAAGGATATCTCGAGTATTCCAATAATGGCTCAACTAACTCTAAGATTTACCAAGTAAACCCTCCTTCACTACATAGTTGTAAGTTTTCTTATGATGTTTCACACAGTAAATAACATACCATTTACTATTTTGATGCTAAACTCCACCAGTTGCAGACTGCGCATCAACATGAGATATTTTTCTCCACAATGTTCGATCACCAGCAACAGAGTTCAAAGAGCAAAGATCAAGTCCAGTCCTTAAGTTGACATTATCAAGCCATCGTTTTGGCTGCCAGCCTCTGTGTCTCTTTCCAGCCAACCTTCCTTCCAGGCATAACCTACTCACACCACAAGTTGATCTTTTTATATGACCATATAACATAGGTTTCATGTATTAGACCAGACATGGACAAACTACAGCCTGTTTGGCTTGCTGAATGGCACACCTAACTTCAATATTGCTTTGAATTTTTTAAAAGTGCAAGTCTATATGAGTGCATGTATGTGCAAGTCTCTGTGTTTATGATGTATATACATACCGATATATGTGTTGACATCTATCAGTCTGTGTAAGTGTGTATGCCTTTGTGTATGTGTGTCTGCATGTTTGTTTATGAGTGCATATATGTCTTTAATTGTATGGGTGATGAAGGAACGTGGCTTTCTGGTTAAGGTATTCAGCTCACAATTAAAAGGCCATGAGTTCGATTCCCAGCAGTGCATTGTATCCTTGAGCAAGACATTTTATTTCATGCCGCTCCAGTCCACTCAGCTGCTAAAAATAAGTTGTACCTGTAATTCGAAAGAGCAGCTTTGTCACATTCTGTGTCACCCTGAATCTCCCTGAGAAATACATTAATGGTACACATGTCTGTGGAATGCTCAGCCACTTTCACATTAATTTCATGAGCAGGCTGTTCTGTTAATCGGATCAATTGAAACACTAGTCGTCATAACTGATGGAGTGCCTTCAATTTGTATATGTGTGTATGTGTAAGTATATGTAAGTGTTTGTCTGTGTGCATTTATGTGCATTTCTCTATATGTATATATGTGTTGGTATATGTGTCTATATGTGTAATTCTGTATGCATTTGTGTATGCATGTTTGCATGTGTGTTTATGTGGGTGTGTTTATGTTGGTGTATTTGTACGGGTGTGTATGTGTAAGTCTATGTGAGTGTCTGTATGTGTGCATGTATGTGTGCTATGTCAGGTCACCAGTTGGTGCTACTGGTAACATGTATCCCAGTACAACCTGTCTCATGGTCGGGTCGTTGGCGACTAAACTGGCAACCCCACCAAGGTTTCTTGGTGAGGAGGGTGACTTTGGACATCCTGCAGGACTAAAAACAAAACCTGTCAAAGGGCAAAGGATCTCTTAACAGTCAATGGCCATCCAAAATCACCGGGAGAGATGACTCCTTAGCCTTTGTCAAGGCAGAATTCTAGGAAAAGGAAAACTCTGATATAACACCTGCAACTCTGATGGTATCCAATGATGTTGACTTGTTCTTCTTTTTGGTAAATATCATCTTGGTTAAGAGAGTGGGACTGGCTTTGTGCAGTGCCTTTGCACACTATAAAAGCTTCACGACACAGGCATTGCTTTATATCTGGAGACCTCTCTGCACTTGTCGTCACAAGGTACCATGGGCCCAGCACTATGTGTTAATAATGGTCACAAGTGTAGTGTTTGTACCAGAGTTTTCAAGTCACTGGCTGGACTAAAAAGTCACACTCGTTCAGCGCATCGGTAGGGGTTCTCCTACATGGATATAAAGTAGTGGCCGTACTCGAAAACGAGTTGGCAGCCACCATGTGTGCATGTATGTGCATTTCTCTATATTTATGTATATATGTATTGGTATGTGTGTCTATATGTGTGATTTTATGTGTAAGTGTGTATGCATTAGTGTATGTATGCCTACATGTGTGTTTATGCGTGTATATGAGGATGCATTTGTATGGTTGTGTATGTGTAAGTCTATGTGAGTGTTTGTATGTGTGTATATATGTGTGCATATATGTACATTTCTCTATATTAATGTATATATGTGTTGGTATGTGTGATTCTGGCCAAATTGGTCTCAAAAGAGTTAACCCCATAACTATTAACCTACGCCTGGTGGCAGTTGTTTGCTGTCAATGAATTATAAGCTACAATCCAGTCGGGGTTAACCAATACATTAATTATTGAGAACAATGTAAAATAAATGCAACATTAACCCTTTAGCATTCACATTACTCTATATATACTATTGTATTTTCATAGTAAATGCTTTAACTCACATAATTATCTCACATAATATCGAATCTATGAGAGTTTTGAAAGTATTTATTTTGAGAACAATACCTTAACATCAGTTTGAGCGACCAGTTACAGCCAGTTTCAACAGAAAGAGATAGAGAATTCTGGCCGGTTTTGGCCGGTTTGAACATTAAAGGGATAATGCATGTTGTGTGTGTTGTGTGTGTTGTGTGTGTGTGTGAGTGACCAGTTACAGCCAGTTTCAACAGAAAGAGGTAGAGAATTCTGGCCGGTTTTGGCCAGTTTGAACATTAAAGGGTTAATGCATGTTGTGTGTGTTGTGTGTTGTGTGTGTGTGTGAGTGACCAGTTACAGCCAGTTTCAACAGAAAGAGGTAGAGAATTCTGGCCGGTTTTGGCCAGTTTGAACATTAAAGGGTTAATGCATGTTGTGTGTGTTGTGTGTTGTGTGTGTGTGTGAGTGACCAGTTACAGCCAGTTTCAACAGAAAGAGGTAGAGAATTCTGGCCGGTTTTGGCCAGTTTGAACATTAAAGGGTTAATGCATGTTGTGTGTGTTGTGTGTTGTGTGTGTGTGTGAGTGACCAGTTACAGCCAGTTTCAACAGAAAGAGGTAGAGAATTCTGGCCGGTTTTGGCCAGTTTGAACATTAAAGGGTTAATGCATGTTGTGTGTGTTGTGTGTTGTGTGTGTGTGTGAGTGACCAGTTACAGCCAGTTTCAACAGAAAGAGGTAGAGAATTCTGGCCGGTTTGGGCCAGTTTGAACATTAAAGGGTTAATGCATGTTGTGTGTGTTGTGTGTTGTGTGTGTGTGTGAGTGACCAGTTACAGCCAGTTTCAACAGAAAGAGGTAGAGAATTCTGGCCGGTTTTGGCCAGTTTCAACATTAAAGGGTTAATGCATGTTGTGTGTGTTGTGTGTTGTGTGTGTGTGTGAGTGACCAGTTACAGCCAGTTTCAACAGAAAGAGGTAGAGAATTCTGGCCGGTTTTGGCCAGTTTCAACATTAAAGGGTTAATGCATGTTGTGTGTGTTGTGTGTGTTGTGTGTGTGTGTGTGAGTGACCAGTTACAGCCAGTTTCAACAGAAAGAGGTAGAGAATTCTGGCCGGTTTTGGCCAGTTTCAACATTAAAGGGTTAATGCATATCGTTTAAATAACTTTAGAATAAAATCATGTTTTCTTTCTTTAAATTTAATAAAATTTATAAACACATATAATTCTTCTACAAGAAAAAACTTTCCAAAGTTATCGTCTGTCTCTCCAGCTCATAAAACTGACCAATATATTAAAAGTCCAATTAAACTTTTACAATTTATTACAGAAATTAAAATGTTTAAAAGTGAAAGTAGGAGGAAGGGGAGGAGCCTGTCAGAAAATTAATTTAATCTGATGTATCACAATTACATATGACTGCATGTATGTGTGTTTATGAGTGGATATGTGTATGTATTTCTATGGTTGTGTGAATGTGTGTGTGTGTGTTTATGTGTGTGTGTTTATGTGTGTTTATGAGTGGATATGTGTATGTATTTCTATGGCTGTGTGTGTGTGTGTTTATGAGTGTATATGTGTATGTATTTCTATGGTTGTGTCTATGTGTGTGTATGTGTGTTTATGCGTGTTTATGTGTATGTATTTCTATGGCTGTGTATGTGCGTTTATGTGTGTGTATGTGTGTGTATGTGTGTTTATGAGTATATATGTGTGTGTATTTCTATGGCTGTGTGTGTGTGTGTGTTTATGTGTGTGAATGTGTGTTTATGCATGTATATGTGTATGTATTTCTATGGCTGTGTGTATGAGTGTATGTGTGTTTATGCATGTATATGTGTATGTATTTCTATGGCTGTGTGTATGAGTGTATGTGTGTGGGGGGGAATGTGTGTTTATGAGTGTATATGTGTATGTTTTTCTATGGCTGTGTGTGTGTGCGTTTATGTGTATGTATGTGTGTATGAGTGTATTGTGTATGTATTTCTATGGCTGTGTGTGTGTGTGTTTATGTGTGCATATGTGTGTTTATGTATGTATATATGTATGTATTTCTATGGCTGTGTGTGTGTGTGTTTATGTGTCTGTATGTGTGTTTATGAGTATATATGTGTTTATTTCTATGGCTGTGTGTGTTTGTGTGTGAATGTGTGTTTATGAGTGTATGTGTGTATGTATTTCTATGGCTGTGTGTATGTGTGTGTGTGTGTGTGAATGTGTGTTTATGAGTGGATATGTGTATGTATTAATATGGCTGTGTGTATGTGTTTATGTGTGTGTATGTGTGTGTGAATGTGTGTTTATGAGTGTATATGTGTATGTATTTCTATGGCTGTGTGTGTGTCTGTTTATGTGTGTGTATGTGTGTGTATGTGTGTTTATGTATGTATATGTGTATGTATTTCTATGGCTGTGTGTAT
>OZ024747.1:61252396-61254896 GCA_964016885.1 Eledone cirrhosa
TTTAAAATTCAATCATCTCACCTGTCAAGTAAAACCAAATGACTGGGATAGTGATGTTATCTCATTGTTATGAAATGTAATAGCCAGAGATAGTTGTTAGAGACTCTTTCAGCTATAGAGTATTGGAATATTTGGTTATGCAAAATAGGGCAGGGGATTGGCAGAAGCGTTAGAGTGTCGGACAAAATATGTAAAAATGTAAAAATGATGATGATGGAACAAGTTTAAATGTTATGAATTAAACAACCTTAGATATGCAATAAAATTAAAGATAATTAAAATATTTAACATTATGAAACAAGCTTGACTGTTAAAGTTTAACCCTTTAGCATTTACATTACTCTAGATTTACTATTGTATTTTTATGTTAAAGTCTTTATCTCACATAATTATCTCATTATATCAAATCTGAGTTCAAATCCAGCCGAGGTTAACTTTGCCTTTCATCCTTACGGGGTCGATAAAATAAAGTACCAGTAATCATTATCATCGTTTAACGTCCATGTTCCACGCTTGCATGGGTAATTGCTGGCCTTGTGCCAAAAGTAGAAACGATTATATCAAATCTATGAGATTTTGATATTATTTATTTTGAGAACAATACCTTAATGTCAGTATGAGCAGCCAGTTACAGCCAATTTGAACAGAAAAAGGTGAGAGAATTCTGGTCGGATATGAATGGTTTAAATGATAAAGGGTTAAACAAGTTTACATGTGGGGCAAAATTAAGGACACAATCAGAATCTTTAATAAAATTGTATCTAATATAGGCACAAGCAATAGGCAGCAATTTTGGGAGGGGGTGAAAGTTAATTCACAAACAGACTATTCCATTAATCGAACAACTGGAATACTCATTGCTGAAACTGAAGGTGGTCCATTCCATTTATATATGTATATATATACACACATATGTGTGTGTATCATCATCATTTAACATCCATTTTCCACGTTGGCATGGGTTAGAGGGGTTGTCCCATTTAAGGAAAGTTGGGTCAGGTAACCATGTCTTGCTCATACAGAACTGTTTCTAGCTTGGATTCTATGGCTGGATGCTCTTCCTAATGCCAACCACATTTACAGTGTGGGCTGGGTGGTATTTGTTATGACACCTACGCAACCACTTTACATTGTGGACTGTATATATATATATAGAGAGAGAGAGAGAGTGATTAGGTATCGGGAGAGAGAAGAGAGTGGAAATATGGTTGATACATATATTTAGTTGCCAATAGTTTATACATGTGTGCTCATATATATATATATATATTATATTATACAGATATATGAATAGGTGACCTACACTTCCAAGTAAAATATGTTTACTTGTTTTTATACATACACACATCCCTAAACACATATTGTGTGTGTATATATATATTCAGAGGTAACCAGATTAATTCTTTATGATAGGAAGAAACCGTTTTCCAAACAAACGTAAAAGAAATCCCTCAGGAAATATATTTAACATCATTCATATTTTATATCAGGGAAAACAAAAATCATTTCAGTCTATATATATATATATATTTTAAACGTTTTTAAACTGCTTTAAATGTTCAATAAATTTCTGTTTAATCTATATTAGGAAAAACAAAGCAAAGAAAACAAAGATGATATGTAAACATCAATGTATATAAATGAAATTTCCTATATGATTCACTGGACCTTTTTTTTTTTTTTTTTTTATTACTTGATGCGATCAGCTTTGATGTTTATACTGCAATACACAGAAACTGGCCAGGAATTATATGAAAGCTATATGCTACACCTGGGACTTCCACATAAATGTTAAGCTTTCCATTTTTGTGTGTGTTTTATTTTGAAACACAATTTTGATATTAGCCGGGTATTTCTTCCTATGAAATGTGATGAGAAACAGATCTACATTATTGAAAAACAACAAACAAACAAAATAACCCCTACAAAACCTGACTAAATCTGATTTCCATGTTTAACAAATATACTTCACTCTAATGCTTTTGATAGCAAACTGCTTGAAACTGCTTCTTGTTTGTTCTACAATACAAAACTGTTTTAAAGTGTTTATAGTCATCTAGAATACTTCTCTCGTAATTTTATGTAAGAAACTTTCAATTATGTTCACAATTATGTTCACCTCTTTCTGTTCAAACTGGCTGTAACTGGCCTCTCATACTGATGTTAAGTTATTGTTCTCAAAATAAATAACATTAAAATCTCATAGATTCGATATTATGTGAGATAATTATGTGAACGAAAATACAATAGTATATATAATTGTTTCTACTTTTGGCCAGCAATTACTCAGTACACGCTGTTTCGAAAATATTCTTACCATATATATATATGTATGTATATATATATATATATGTATGTATATCATCATCTTCGTTTAACGTCCATTTTCCACGCTAGCATGGTATATACATATATATATTATGTATGTATGTATATATATATATATGTTATGTTGGTACCACAACATCCAGGCCGAAACAAATGAGGTCGTGTAGGTGTC
>OZ024747.1:61259896-61262396 GCA_964016885.1 Eledone cirrhosa
CACTCAACAAGTTTTAGAGTAGATATACGATATTAAACAAATGGAAACTATATTTATAAAACCATATTTATTTCATTATACATATTTCAGGGATACCATATTAAAAATATGGCATGCCTTCCTCAGATAAAATACAATATATAAGCAGTTTTATAAATAAATTTGACGTACCATAAATATTGATCAACTTCCATTTCAAATGGAAGTTGATCAATATTTATGGTACGTCAAGTTTATTTATAAAACTGCTTATATATTGTATTTTATCTGAGGAAGGCATGCCATATTTTTAATATGGTATCCCTGAAATATGTATAATGAAATAAATATGGTTTTATAAATATAGTTTCCATTTGTTTAATATTGTATATATATATATATATGTGTGTGTGTGTGTGGCATGCCTGGTTTTTCTATCCATGCATGGACAGGAAAGGAATAACTATTACAGCTGAAATGTAACAAAATTTGAATAAACATCAAGTGAAAAATTAATATAATAATAATAATTGTTTCTACTTTTGGCACAAGGCCAGCAATTATTCAGTGCATTACTGGTACTTTATTTTATCTACCCCGTAAGGATGAAAGGCAAAGTTAACCTCGGCGGGATTTGAACTCAGACTGTAAAGGGAGGTAACTATGCTGGAAAGCATGGCGTCCGACCTTCTACTGATACTGCCAATCCAATAATAATGATTTCTAGTATAGGCACAAGGCCAGTAATTCTGGGGAGGGGGTCGATTAAATCGACCCCAGTACGTTACTGGTGCTTTATTTTATCAACTTCGTAAGGATAAAAGGCAAAGTTAACCTAGGTGGGATTTGAACTCAGACTGTAAAGGGCCGTAACTCTATGCTGCAAAGCATGGTGTTCGACGTTCTACCTATACTGCCAATCCACTGCCCTTAATATAATAATAATTATGATTGTGTACAGTGCTCAGGTGCACTACAACTCATCAAAGGTGCATGTATAGTACATAGAATAATTGTTTCTACTTTTAGGCACAAGGCTAGCAATTACCCAGTGCATTACTGATACTTTATTTTATCGACCCCGTAAGGATGAAAGGCAAAGTTAACCTCGGCGGGATTTGAACTCAGAATGGCAAGGGCCGTAACTCTATGCGTCAAAGCATGGCGTCCGAACCTCTACCGATACTGCCAATCCACTGCCCTTTTGTTTCATAATGGCAATGAAACTAGGATGAACTCCAGATTGAAATGCCTCTGGATAGGATTGGATTTAGACCTGGGAGAGGGCATTTCAGGTTAGCCCACCCCCTCCCCCATTCCATACACAACAAATTAGAATACACAGCAAAGCCCCCAATTTTACATATCAAAGTTAGCTTGGTGCAAGTAATTGGAACTGAAAAGTTATACATACAGGTATTAAATTCAAAAAATTCTAACCATCCTAAAACTAAAAAGCCCAGCTGAGGGCACAAATAGATTACTACGGCTGACACTGGTGGTGCCCTCAACTGCAAGGAGGCCTGCGGCAATTGACCCCTCCCTCCCCCCTTAAAATCCGGCCCTGCCTCTGGGTTTAAGATAGACTTAAAAATCTTCGGTCATCATCATCATCATCATTTAACATCCATCTTCCCTGCTAGCAAGGGTTAGCTAGGTCTGTACAGACCAAGTCAGTATTATTTAAGCAGAACTTCTGACTTCTCAGATGGGCCAGGGGCCTACATCTCACTTATATATACATTCCAGCAAGTTCTCTCCCTTGAAATTGAAACTAAACCAACCAATAAGGATGAAGCTTTTAAATCTATAAAGTTGTACCTTGAAAACTAAGTAACAAGTGTGTGAGTGGTGTCACTAGTGTTGAGTCAGTTGTATTAAAGTGAATATATTGAAGTGTGTGAAATGGTTAAAGAGGAATTAAGTGTTTGTATCTCTTGTACAGGAGAGATGAAAGAGATTATCTGACTAATCATAGCAAAGATAAAATACACACACTCACACACATATCATATGTATCATGTATAAATTATATATGATTATATGTGTGTTATATATATATATATATATATATATATATATATATATATATATATATATATATATATATATATAGCTATCTCTCTCTCTCTCTCTGTATATATATATACATTTATACAGATATATACATATATACAGATATATATATATATATACAAATATACAGATATATATATATATATATATACAGATATATATATATATATATACAGATATATATATATATATATATATATATATATATATACAGATATATATATATATATATATATATATATATATATATATCACTCTCAAGCGTGAAACTAATACTAATATCATTTGTACTGCCTCTTTTTTTTTTGTTCTCTGTTTATTTATTAAACTATATACAGTATATATATAATATGAGAGAAAGCTAGATCAATTGATTGATGCATAGATATATTTCTAATGATTGATAGGTTTACCCCCCCCCCCCCCGCCACACACACACCCGCGC
>OZ024747.1:61264896-61269896 GCA_964016885.1 Eledone cirrhosa
AACTTTAAAAGTCTACATTTCACATCTGGCCTGGGCTTGTTACTAGCTTTGGGAGGCTTATATTTTACATCAGGCCTTAGCTTGTTACTAGTTTGAGGGCATACATTTAATTTCTGGCTTGGATCTATTATCAGCTTTGCATTAGTCAGCATAGCATCAGACATATTTCTTTAGTTAGGTTAAGTTGTGGGTTCTCCCAGGGAAAGGCATGATTGTCACAACAACCCATCCATATTACCAATAAATACTATATTTTGTGGCTTGTGTAAAAAACATGATTATGTAAATAAATGTTTCGACACAAGGCCAGCAATTACCCCAGTGCATTATCGACCCCGTAAGGATGAAATGCAACGTTAACCTCAGCAGGATTTGAACTCAGACAGTAAAGGACCGTAACTCTGTGCTGCAAAGCATGGCATCTGACTCTTTACCGATACTGCCAGACCATCGCCCTGATTATGTAAATAATGTTACTATATTACATAATATCAGGAAGGTACATGTCTTAGTGGTTAGAGGATTGGGCTCGCAATCGTGATGTGAGTTTGATTCTTGGGCCAGGTGATGCATTGTGTCCTTGAGCAAGACACTTTATTTCACATTGCTCCAGTTTACTCAGCTGCAAAAATGAGTTGCAAAATCACTGGTGCCAAGCTGTATCAGTCATTGTCTTTCCCTTGGACAACATTGGTGGTGTGGAGAGTGGTAGACTGGTATGCATGGGCAACCGTTCGTCTTCCACAAACAACCTTGCCTGGACTTGTACCTTGGAGTGGCACTTTAGATGTAAATCCCATAGTCATTCACGACCGAAGGGGGGGGGGTCTTTATCCTTTATTATATAATATTACATTGACTTCAGCTGAATGAGAAATTAAACTTCTCTTCTACCTGGTTTGAGTTTATGATGTAGAGAGATGAAGTTAATTTCTTTCACATACATTACCATTTCTGTCACTCCATTGCTTTTATATCACTAATACTGCTGGGAAAGGCATGAATGTTACACATTCTCATTTACCTCCCTTCTATAAATCTGAGGTTTTAATATTGTATATACAAAATGTCCTGATGGGTGAGAAATAAATGATCGTTGCTTGAGCTGAAGTGGAAATGTGCATTGGGTAGAGGATTATGTGGTCTGGGGAGAGAGATAATTGTTTCTACTTTTGGCACAAGGCCAGCAATTACCCAGTGCATTACTGGTACTTTATTTTATCGACCCCGTAAGGATGAAAGGCAAAGTTAAACTCAGAATAGCAAGGGCCGTAACTCTATGCGTCAAAGCATGGGGTCCAACCCTCTACCGATACTGCCAATTCAAGAGAGATAATGTGGGTTAGAGAAAGGTGATTATGTGAACTGGGTAGTCCCTTTACGGACTGGATTTGAACTCAGTCCGTAAAGGGACGTAACTAATAATAACTACTACTAATAATAATACTGTTGCCACCACTACCACTGTTACTGCTACTAGTACTACTTCCATTACCACCACCACCACCACCACCACCACCACTACTACTACTACCAGTAGAGAATGACAAATGTAAATGTGTCCAACTTCACCCCACCTCACCCCACTTTTCCTTTTAAAAGCTCATCATTGAAGTGTTACTTCTGTCCAAATTGATAAAATATTAGCCAGTGAAATACCAAGTAAACCTACTAAATTGTACATTTTGTTAGCAAGAGACTATGAGAAATGGTGACAAATAAACATTTTTATGGGATACCAACTGCATCATAATTCAACAAGTCCAATTTAAATCATTAAATATGCTTTCACTTATATAATGTAATTATCATGTCAATGATGGCTTTCCATTCAATTATCCTGTAATTTTGTGTAGTGGACTAACAAGTTGAGACACTAATTAAATATATGGTTAAATTTCCTACTTCTCTGCCATATTTCAAGTTAAGTTGATTGTGTTAACTCAATGACAAACAATACATTAACCCTATGATGGATACAGTGAGTGGAAACACTTGTACGGCCAGTTGTAAGGTCAACAGTTGCTGCATGTTCTTATAAGGTCAGCAGTTGCTACATGTATTCATGAGGTCAACAGTTGCTACATGTACTCACAAGGCCAGCAGTTGCTACATGTCCTTATAAGGTCAACAGTTACTACATGTACTTCTTAGGTCAACAGTTGCTACATCTCCTTATAAGGTCAAAATTGCTACATGTTCTTATAAGGTCAAAAGTTGTTACATGTTCTTATAAGGTTAACAGTTGCTACATGTTCTTACAAGGTCGACGGTTGCTACATGTCATTGTAAGGTCAACAGTTGTTACATGTTCTTATAAAGTCAACAGTTGCTACATGTTTTTACAAGGTCGACGGTTGCTACATGTCATTGTAAGGTCAACAGTTGCTACATGTTC
The DNA here is from genome assembly GCA_964016885.1 of Eledone cirrhosa. NCBI lineage: Eukaryota > Metazoa > Mollusca > Cephalopoda > Octopoda > Eledonidae > Eledone > Eledone cirrhosa. The sequence goes on from OZ024747.1 coordinate 61,267,295, forward strand.
TTATAAGGTCAAAAGTTGCTACATGTTCTTATAAGGTCAAAAGTTGCTACATGTTCTTATAAGGTCAACAGTTGTTACATGTTCTTATAAGGTCAACAGTTGCTACATCTCCTTATAAGGTCAAAAGTTGCTACATGTTCTTATAAGGTCAAACGTTGCTACATGTTCTTATAAGGTCAACAGTTGCTACATGTTCTTATAAGGTCAACAGTTGCTACATGTACTTCTAAAGTCAACAGTTGCTACATCTCCTTATAAGGTCAACAGTTTCAACATGTACTTATAAAGCTACATGTTAATGGTTCACATTAATGGAGAGCACACCCACATTAACCCTTTAGTTACCAACCCAGCCAAAACCACCCATTTGAAAAGTTTCCAATTTAAATTAAAATCTTCCAACAAAATTTTATATAAGAACCTTACATTAAGTTACTATCTTAGTAATTGTTACTACTTTTGGCACAAGGCCAGCAATTATCCCAGTACATTACTGGTACTTTATTTTATCGACCCCCGTAAGGATGAAAGGCAAAGTTAACCTCGACAGGATTTGAACCCCGACCGTAAAGGGACATAACTATGCTGGAAAGAATGGCGTCCGACCCAATGAAATGATTGATAATTTTAGTAAATCCCTCAAAATTTTTCATCAATTATATAAACTAGAACATATTCCAATAGAAATGTGGCCATGAAAGGGTTAACAAATGGCTGGCTATTTTTTTATGCTTCCATTCTTTTACTGGTTTAAGTCATTTGATTGGCACTGTACTGGGGCACTGCTGTCAAGATTTTAGTGAATCATATTGATCCAAGTGCTTATTTACTGAAAGTCTGGTGCTTATTTCATCAATCTCTGTTTGTCAAACTTCTAAGTTATAGAATGTAAGCACGTAGTATCAGTTGTTAAGCAATATATTTACAATTGACAAACTGACAGACATGAACAGACAAGCACACGCATGCACACACGCACACACATGCACACACGCACACACATGCACACACATGCACACACCCACATGCATACACACAACACACATGCACACACCCACATCCACCTGTATACACTCACACATGCACACACCCACATCCACCTGTATACACACACACACATGCACACACACACACCCACACCACACACACACAAAAACATATATCTAACAGACTTCTGCACAGTTCTAATCTACCAAATTTCACTCATAAGGAATTGGTCAACCTGAGGTTTAGTCAGTGTGATTAATGGTTAAGGTGTTAGTCCCTCAATTGAAACTTCGTGGGTTCAATCCTTGGGGCATGTGACAGGTTGTACTCTTGAGCAAGGTACTTCATTTCATATTATGCCAATCCAGCACAGCATCTAGGATATGGGGAACGGGGTGGTAACCTTTCAACAGACTGCCGCCGGCCTAAGTCTTGTACTCACAGTCTCTTAATGCAACATAAAACCAGAATAAGATCTGGCCTGATGAAGGATTTTAACCCTTTAGTGTTTAAACTGGATATATCCAGCCAGAATTCTCTCACCTCTTTCTGTTCAAACTGGTCACAACCGGCCACTCATACTAATGTTAAAGTATTGTTCTCAAAATAAATAATATCAAAATTTCATAGATTTGATATTATGTGAAATAATTATGTAAGGTAAAGCCTTTACCGTGAAAATATAATAGTATATATATAGAGTAATCATCATCATCATCATCATCATCATCCTCACTGTTTAACACACTGGCATGGGCTCGAATAGTTATCCTGTTTTGAACAATGCCAAGTCAGGTGACCATGTCTTGCTTGTACAGAACTGATTTTGGCTTGGTTTCTACAGCTGGATGCCCTTTCTAGTACCAGCCTCACTCACAGTGAGTGCTGGGTGCTTTTTGTAATGCCTCCTACACAACCACTTTACAGTGTGGACTGGGTGCTTTTTGCTGTGACACCTACACGACCACTTTACAGTGAGTACTGGGTGCTTTTTGCTGTGAAACCTACATGACCACTTTACAGTGTGGACTGGGTGCATTTTGCTGTGACACCTACATGACCACTTTACAGTGAGTGCTGGGTGCTTTTTGTTGTGACACCTATAACACCACTTTACAGTAAGTGCTGGGTGCTTTTTGTTGTGACACCTATAACACCACTTTACAGTAAGTGCTGGGTGTTTTTTGCCGTGACACCTACATGACCACTTTACAGTGAGTGCTGGGTGCTTTTTGCCGTGACACCTACATGACCACTTTACAGTAAGTGCTGGGTGCTTTTTGTTGTGACACCTATAACACCACTTTACAGTAAGTGCTGGGTGCTTTTTGTTGTGACACCTATAACACCACTTTACAGTAAGTGCTGGGTGCTTTTTGTTGTGACACCTATAACACCACTTTACAGTGTGATGTAAATGCAAAAAGGTTAATATATATATTTTTTAACTACAACATTTAGGGATATTGTGTACTTATTCTAAAACCCATGATAGACATAAATAAAGTCTAATACTCTACCAAATAAGCTATGAGAGAAGACGACTACAACAGCTGGAATAACAAGTTGAAACCCTTTGATATCAACTCACCTGAAACTATCCCTGGTCCTCAGA
>OZ024747.1:61272396-61289896 GCA_964016885.1 Eledone cirrhosa
AAATATACAATATCTGCAGGTTCTACATATATTACCTGTAGACATTTCATTGTTCTTATTGCTTTATTGTGGTGGGTTGGCAGTATTGGTAAAGCATCGGACAGCATACTTCGCAGCATAGAGTTATGTCCCTTTATAACCTGTGTTCAAATCCTGCTGAGGTTAACTTTTACCTTTCATCCTTATGGCGTCGATAAAATAAAATACCAGTAATGCACTGGGATTGATTTAACTGACTTTCCCCTTTCCCAAAAAACTCTTGGCCTTGTGCCTAACTCAGAAACCATTTTTTTTTTTTTTTTGCACCAGTCATACCAGTTAAACAATTGGACCCTGAAAACTGTTTAAATTTTGGGGTTTTGAAGTTTCTTCAACCTTCTTTTCTTGTTGTTACAGTTCACACCTATGGAGGTTTAGCTAGCTTCCTACAAGGTTGCATCTCAAAACAAAAAAAGGTTTCTCAGGTGTTTTAATGAGAGGAGCCAGAGTGTTATGTTGTTGTCGCCTCTCACATCTATGGAGGCCTAGCTGACCTCCTACAAGGTTGTATCTCATAGGAGGTTTCTCGGGTGTTTTAATGATAGGGGCCCCAATCTTATGCTGTTCTCACATCTCACACTTATGGAGGTTTAGCTGGTTGCATCTCATAGGAGGTTTCTCCGGTATTTCAATGATAGAATCACCAGTCTTATTAGGAAAAGCAATGTGAAATGAAGCATCTTGCTCAAGAACACAATATGCCATCTGCTCCAGGAATCAAACTCATTACCTTACGATCAGGAGTCCAAGACTTAAATCAACCCCAGTACTTGGTTGGTACTTTATTTTATTGACTCCTGGAAAAATGAAAGGAAAAGTTTACCTATGTGGGGTTTAAACTCAGAATGTAAAATGTCACAAAGCACTTTCTACAATATTCTAACAACTTTGCCAACCCAACAAGTACTATTCCAAGAAACTATAGAAGTCCATATTCTTGTAAACAATCTTCACTCTGACTTGAACTTACAACTATGATATTACAGTCAATTTCTTTCAGGCACAAGCTCTTAACCTCCATTCTCATAACCTCATCACACTCCAATTTTATATATAATTTCTTTATCAAAAAGTTTCACTACTCCATTCTACTCTCTTTCATAGACAAATACTGCTGAACTTCACCCAGCCTCACCTCCTTCCAAGTTTCATTCAACTTCTTCACATCTCTCCTCTTAGAATTACCAACTTACAGCAATTAATATCACAACAAAGACACAAAACAAACAAGCAAACAAACAAAGAGAATTTAACATTAAATGAAGAAGTTAAATAATCCAATCGTTAAAATTTAATTCTGACAAGATTGAGATTTTTGTTATAAAATAGATTCTGTTTGTTTTTTGAATAAATTTTAATCACTTTCAGAGATTAACTGTTCAAAACAAACAAGATTTCTTAAGACATTATTGATGCTTTCTCAAAAACAATAAAAAGTGTAATATTTAGAAAGGAATATCAAGTTACTGAATGGTTAGACTAAATGTCTTGGTATGTTATAAGACATGAAGTTTTGTTGAAGAAGATTTGGCTATGTGGTTGTAAAGTTACTGAGTGGTTAGACTACATGTCTCGTTCTGTTCTCTTATAAGACATGTTTAAGTTTTGTGTTGGTATCATGACAAAAAGCACCCAGCACACACTGTAAAGTGGTTGGCATTAGGAAGGGCATCTAGCTGTAGAAACCAACCCCAAATCAGTTCTGTGTGAACAAAACTCTGTCCCAAAACCTGGCTGTCTCACAACAGGACAACTTGTCTAACCCATGCTAACATGGAAAATGGATGCTAAACAATGATGATGATGATGAAGACTTGACTGTGTGGTTAAAAAGTTTGCATCACAACTATAAGGTTTTAGGTTCTATCCCATATCATGATACATTGGACAAGAGTATTCTACTTATAACCTTGAGCCGACTTGGGCCTTGTCAGAGGATTTGATAGACAGGAATAGTAAGGAAGCTCACTTTTACATGAAATTCATAGAAAAGTCCAAACTTCCTGATCAAAAATAGGGCGAGGTGAACATTTACATGTGTTTATATGGTGTGTCATTTGATTGTGTGATCATCATGCTATTTCTGTGGGCCTTAGAAATGCATTGAGGTGCCCATTTCCTCACTAAACATCCAGTCACTCACTAAGTTTAGCCTGCCAGCTGAAGCAATTACTGAGCTGTGGTGGAAAAATTCCCCACAGCAAAGGTGTGAGTCAGGTAAAAACCAGTGTTCCTGCTAATCTCTAAGGATGTGGCTGCCGAACACCCAGGTATTTTCTCAACTCAAACACCCCATACAACATTTTTATGTGTACATAATGTAGCATAGAGACCAGTGGTGATAGCTGGCTGCAAAAACATCAGAAGTGGTACCCCAATGACTGGCTACACCAGTTGTGAAACCTTGATGATGATTTGTTGTGCGTGAATGTTTATATGATACACACACACACATGTACTCTTTTAACTGTTCCAGCCATCCAGCTGAGACCATGCTGGGGCACCATATATAAATATATATATAAATATTTATATAAAACTATGCTAAATGATGATGCTATATATATTATATATATATATATATATATATATATATATATATATATATATATATATATATATATATATAGGAATGAGTAGGACCCCGACGGCTGAGCTCAAGCCGTTTCGACGGCTAATTCTGGACTAAAATAAAAATTTTAGTCCAGAATTAGCCGTTGAAATGGCTTGAGCTTAGCCGTCGGGGTCCTACTTGTTCCTATTACCCACTCTATTACCCTAAGTATTGAGTACTTTGGTGCGTTATGGTCCACCTGGTTCCTTACCACATTTCCTTCGTTATATATATATATATATATATATATATATCATCATCATCATCATCATCAACGTTTAACGTCCGTGTTCCACGCTTGCATGGGTTTGGACGGGGGTATTCCCACTTGAGGCAAGAGTGATTGTCTTGCTCGCATAGGACTGTCTGGCAGGTTTTCTACAGTTGGATGCCCTTCCTAACACCAACCACATTTACAGTGTGGGTCTGGGAGGTTTTTACCGTGTTGCCTACACGGCCACATTACAGCGTGGACTGTGTGTTTTTTTGTTGTGACACCTACACGATCTCATTTGTTTCGGACTGGATGTTGTGGTACCAACATAACTTTACATAGGAGGGGGTGGTGTGGATGGGGTGGGGGTGGTGTATTTTGTTAGAGATGCCTACTGGCTGTAGTAGGTTTTACTATGTATTTAGGTAAGGCGGGTCTTCTCTATTACTGAGTACCGCCATATATATATATATACAGCATCATCATTTAGCATAGATTTTATAAGTTATCACAAACTAATTGAAGCCACTAACATCTCAAATGAGCTGGAGGCTGAAGCTTGCTTATATACATTCCCACAATTATATAGATGAGTGGGTATTTCTTATCATGTCCCCAAACACAACTGAAGAGTACGCTTGGCTGTGTGTGTGTGTGTATATCTATCTATCTATCTATTAGATATATCTAATATCTATTTAGATATTAGATATATCTATCTATCTGTATATATATTATTTAAAATGTTAATAAATGAAAAATATTCTCATACTCAAAATATATATTTTATTATACATATTTAAAAAGTACAATGGTGTTTAAGTATGTTTTCACACCATTGTACCTTTGAACTATGTATAATAAAATATATATTTTGATTATGATAATATTTTTCATTTATTAACATTTTGAATAATATTAAAAACTCCAGGAAAATCTCTTGTTGAATGCTTCTAATCTATTGTAATGTTGTATTTGTTGAGTAATCAACGAACCATATTAATCTTTGGTCATATCTGTATATATATATATATGGAGGCACATGGCTTAGTGGTTAGAGCATTGGCCCTGCAATCGAAAGGTTGTGAGTTCAATTCTCAGACCGGGTGATGTGTTTCACTTTATTTCATATTGCTCCAGTTTACTCAGATGTAGAAATGAGATGATAGGGACTGGGGTCCATATCATTCCACTGCAAAGTGGTCGTGGAGGTGCCACGGCAAAAAAGCACCCAGCACTCACTGTAAATGAGGTTGGTGTTAGGAAGGGCATCCAGCTGTAGAAATCAAGCCAGAATCAGTTCCTGTCACACCCTTGCAAGCAGGGAAAAGTGGACATAAAAATGAAATGAAATGAAATGAATATATATAACAAAGGAATTGTGGTAAGGAACCAGATGGACCATAACGCACCAGAGTACTCAATACTTAGGATATTAGAGTGGAAAATAGGAAAAAGTATGACCCCGACGGCAGAGCTCAAGCCGTTTTGACGGCTATTTCCGTCCAGAAATAGCCATCAAAACGACTTGAACTCTGCCGTCGGGGTCATACTTTTTCCTATATATATATATATATGAGTCCCAGGTTCAATCAGGAGTAACCACAGTAAGTGAGGTACTCAATACATTAGAAGAGTGTAAACATCATGCTTAATATAGAAATGTATTCTACAAGACTAGAACTGTTTCATTCAAAAGAAATCATCAGGAAAGCCAACTGTTCTTGTAAAACTAGTATTTATATGTTTTGGGGGAGTTGGGGAAGGTGGGAATTTTAGGGATCAATGGAGGTCATTGGCTAAGGGATTTTAAAGAACAGGTATTCTTTGCCTTGGTGATGGTTATAAGGGGAAGGGTTAGGTGCTAAGTGATATGTGAGGCCCATGTTCAACTGGGGATAACCATATATATATATATATATATATATATATATATATTTGCTTATATAGGCTTTAATATAAATATTATATATATATATATATATATATATATATATATATATATATAATCCTTATTGAGCCCACTTCAGATTTTAGTCTTTCCATTTATTATTACTATATATATATATATATATATATATATATATGTATGTGTGTGTCTGTGTATCTGTGTGTATACGTGTGTGTGTGTATGTGTAAGTATGTGTTTGTCTCTCCTCTTTACCTTTGACCTCACAGGCAGTGACATTTGTTTATGGTCTGCTGAAACAGAAATCACACTACTCAGTAGTTAGACATGCAAAGGTTAGGACCTCACTTACATCATAGAGAATTCTGCCTCAAAATATCTCATCCAGCCCATGCCAACATGGTGGTGGTGGTGACGATGGTGGTGGTGGTGGTGATGACGATGGTGGTGGTGGTGGGGACGGTGGCGGTGGTGGTGATTACGATGGTGGCGGTGGTGATGATGATGGTGGTGGTGGTGATGACGGTGGCGGTGGTGATGACGATGGCGGTGGTGGTGATGACGATGGCGGTGGTGGTGATGATGATGGCGGTGGTGGTGATGACGATGGCGGTGGCCGCGGTGGTGGTGGTGGTGACAGCGGCAGCAGCAGCGATGATAATGGTGATGATGATCAGGGCTGGATTTACCATTGTGTTAGGTGCACTTAACCATAGTTCTCCGTTGGTTAGGGGATGGGACAGTGCATCTTCCTGTGTAGGCCTACCAGGCCTACTTTCTTCAGGGCCCAAGTAAGGGTCCTCAATTGTCCTTAACCCAGCACTCATAATGATGGTTCCATATCATTTACTTTCATACATCCTATATATATATAAATCCAATTAAAATCTAAAACCCTTCTCTTTTAAGACCCTTCTCTTTTAAGACCCTTCTCTTTTAAGACCCTATTTCTAATGAAATGCCTTCTATTTCAATTAATTGATGAAAGATTTTTAGAGATTCCTTAAAATTATTAACCATTTCATGCTTTCCAGCATAGTTACGTCCCTTTACGATCTGAGTTCAAATCCCGCCGAGGTTAACTTTGCCTTTCATCCTTACGGGGTCGATAAAATAAAGTACCAGTAATGTACTGGGTAATTGCTGGCCTTGTACCTAAAGTAGAAACAATTATTAACCATGTCATTACTAAGATAGTTAAGGTGTGTGTCTTAGTGGTTATGGTTTTCAGTTCATAATTATAAGGTAACGAGTTCAATTTCTGGATTGGGTAGCACATTGTGTTCTTGAGCAAGACACTTTATTTCACATTACTCTAGTCTACTCAGTTGGTAAAAACGAATTGTAGCCATAATTCAAGCAGTCAGTCTTGTCACATATAGGTTATGCTGAATCTCCCTGAGTACTAAATTAATAGTGAATGTTTCTGTGGAATGCTCAGTCAAGTACTATACATACACTTTTGAGGAGTTGTAGTGCACCTGAGCACTGTACACAATATTTTCATTTTATTTATTTAATGAGCTGGCAGTTCTGTTGATTCAATCAAATGGAGCCCTTAACAACAAAAACAACAGAGGTACAACAACAATAATATGTTAGTAAATAACATTGATACATTAAAAATTTGATCTATGGCAACTGACTTGATAAACACCTACAAAATTATTAACCATCTTTCCAACAACAACCCTGAGCACCTTTTTGACTCCCATATGTCTAACACCCGTGGACATTTTTTTGTGTATGGGGGAGCCCCCAAACCTAAAATGCCCCCCCCCCCCCCCCCGGTCTAAGTACAATCCTACCCAGAGGCATTTCAATCTGGAGTTCATCCCAGTTTCATTGCCATTATGAAACAGAAAGTGGACTGAAAAATATGAAATAAAGAGTCTTGTTGAAGAACATAATGTGCCACCTTGTCCAGAAACTCATTACAATCTTTAACCCAACGCCCTAAATACAAAACTACATGGCTTCACACACCATCTTTCCAACAACAACCCTGAACACCTTTTTGAATTCCATATGTCTAACACCCGTGGACATGCTTACAAAATCAGAAAACAGTACAGCTCCCATGACTTTCGGAAACATTTTTTCACATTTCACAGTTGCGGAGCGCATGGAACAAACTACCTACATCAGTTGTTAACTGTTGGGACACTACATCCTTCAAAACTTCCATGCTTCCCGGAATTAGCCAACACTACACCTGATATTCCACCTCCATACACATGCACGCATGTATCTGTGTCCATTTATGTTCGGGGTTTGTATGATATATCCCACTAGGTTTGAAAACACTCATACACTGTTCACTTTCCTGACATTTTTACATTATTCTATGAACTATACATGCACTTTTTATGAGTTGTAGTGCAGTTTCAGACACCATGGTTTGCAGCATAGCGTTACGGCCCTTTACACTCTGAGTGCAAATCCTGCCGAGGTTAACTTTGCCTTTCATCCTTACGTGGTCGATAAAATAAAGTACCAGTAATGTACTGGGGTAATTGCTGGCTTTGTGCTAAAAGTAGAAACATTATTTTGGAAGATTAAAATTTAGATAGGAATTCTTAAAAATTGGTTGTTTTATTTCATAGAAGTAGAGATGGATTTAGCTGAGTTTGTATCAAAAATTTAAAAGAATAATTGATCTTCCTGAACCATCATCAAATTATTTCAGTTTTGATTTGATATTTGATCAAGGTTCAAATCTGTCTTTCAACAATTCCCTTGAGAAGCTAATCTGCTGTCAAGGATGTTTCAACTCGTTAACCTTTTCATTACCGTATTTTTAATTAAATAATTAGTATTTTAATTCATTAATAGAAAATTTGGAGGGATTTACTGGAATTATTGTTTCATTAAAATGGCATATAACAAAATGTTCTAAGATAAAATTATGTTGGAAATTTTTAATCTAAATAGGAGCTCTTTTAAATTGTGATCCACAGAAACAGAGGTGGTTTTGGTAAGGTCAATATAAAAGGTCTTAATCTTTTCATTATCATATTTCTAATAAAACACACTGCCTATGATTTATTAAAATAATCAAACATTTGGTTGGATTTAGTCATATATCTATCTTTTGAATATTAAGTTGGTGTTTATATCATAACTTAAGAATATGTTCTTACTAAAACATAGAAGGAAAGGTTTAAATTCAAGCATGAACATTTTAAAACAAAGATTCTCATTCTAGAGCCTGTGGGTGTTCAGGTGAAATGGTATAAAAAGGGGAAATTATAATAATCATAGATCCATTTAACTTATTCTCTTGTTTGGATTCCTGGAAAAAGAAATTAAATTAAGTGAAATTGTTATCATTTAATTCTATAAAGGTTTGTTGTTAATAAAGGGCAAGTGAGATGAGATGATGAGCTAAGAGAAGTAAATTTTCAAGTGATGTAACTTAAAATGTGGAATGTAGAGAGAGGTGGAAGCTGAATAACGATATAGAATATCTATATATATAAAACTGAGGATGTCTGTGTGTGTGTGAGTATGAATTCCTAAAACTAGAGAACCACCCAACCGACTGTTTTCAAACTTTACACATGTAATACTTATGTTTCAGGGAATGTTCTGAGCAAAAACAAATTTCAAATTTTCAATGCTCTAGCGATTTAGCGATCTCTCCCTATAATTCTTAGTCTTTCTCTTTTTAGATAGATACATACATATAACATCGCGCCCTTATAATATCTGTCTGTATATCTGACTGTCTGCATTACGTCACTTCCTTCAATTCCCTCTCCAACCAGAATGCGCCCTTATATCTGTCTGTATGTCTGGCGGTCTGCTGCCTGCATTAGGTAAAAAACTTCATTTTTTCAGCTTTTTAGGGCTTTTTTCCCGAAATTTCAAGGCATATTATGCACATAAAAAAATTAATTTTCTTGATCCCCTAGGGCCTGCATTAGGTGAAAACCTGCATTTTTCCTGCTTCATCGAGGAAAATCTTAAAGATTATCCAGCCATCAGAGTATTCGGTTTATTTTCTTTACACATATTGTCGGGGCATGCAGTTTTTCTACAATTAGGTCTGTTGGCCGCCTGCGTTCCAAAATAACTTATCCCATGCAATGCCGAGTACCACTGCTAGTGATTAATAAATGAGATTAAAACTAAGGAGGAAAATAGCTTATGAAAGTTTGAGGAGAATATTGAATAACAACTAATTCTACAGAGGAGTAGATACACTAAGAGAAAAAGGACTTGGTATGGCAGAGTGTTTAGACAGAATACAAAAGCTCTCAAAGGGTTGAAATTGGATATAATATAATATAACGCTGTAAAGTGGTTGTGTAGGAGACACGGTAAAAAGGCTCCCAGTCTACACTGTAAATGTAGTTGGTGTTAGGAAGGGCATCCAGCCGTAGAAAAACCTGCTAGATACAGTCCTATATGGGTGAGCATGTCTCACCCAATCAATCTTGCTTCAAGTGAGACAATTCCCGTCTAACCCATACGGTCAGAGATATTTAAACATGTAGCTGAATGAGGTCAGAGAGGTTTAAACATGTAGGTGGATGATGCCAGAGAGGTCTTAACATGTAGGTGGCAAGATCAGAGAGATTTAAACATGCGGGTGGATAAGATCAGATAGATTTAAACATGTAGGTGGATGAGATCAGAGGGATTGAAACATGTAGGTGAATGAGATCAGAGAGGTTTAAACATGTAGGCAGAACAGAAGTTGCAACTGAGTAGGAAGGGTATCACCCAGCCATAGAAACGATGCCAAAATATGGAACATATGAGCAACACATACTCTGGCCTCTCTAGTCTTGGAGTGTGGCGACCCAGCCAAGCTATGCCAGCATGGAAAATGAACTCTGTAATGGGGTTGGTGTTAGGAAGGGCATCCAGCTAAAGAAAACTTGCCAAACAAAGTATAGTGAGGACCTTTTAGTGGTGCTATGATAAAATGAACTCAGCAGAGTGTGGGATTGTAAGTCAGATGTTCAGCCCTTCAGAGCAATCAACAGAGTAGAGGAACATATGTAAATAGGATGTGTGTTACTCAGCCCATCTGGAGGTCAGTAGCTCCAATTAAGTACTGACTGGTCTGGGACAACATGTCCAACCCTTGCTAGCAGGGAAAATGTACATTAACCCTTAACATTTAAACCAATGATATCTGGTCAGAATTCTCTCACTTCTTTCTATTCAAACCAACAATAACTGGCTGCTCATACTGATGTTAAGGTATTGTTCTCAAAATAAATAACATCAAAATCTTGTAGATTCACTATTATGAGATAATTATGTAAGATAAAGCCTTTACCATAAAAATACAATAGTATATAGGGAGTAATGTAAATGTTACAGGGTTAAACAATGGTTTCTTATATAGGCACAAGGCCAGCAAAATTGGGGGAGAGAAAGTCGATTATATTGACCCCAGTGCATGACTGGTACTTTATTTTATCGACCCCGTAAAGATGAAAGGCAAAGTTAACCACGGCGGAATTTGAACTCAGATCATGCCACAAAGCATGATGTCTGACGCTCTATCGATACTGCCAATCCACCACCCTTACAAGGTTAAACGATGATGATGATGATGTTGATGATGATGATGATGATGATGATGATGTTGATGATTATGATGATGATAGCTTTTCACAAAAATGCCAACTATTTTCCAGTTGGTCATTTCTATCATAGTTACATATCTGTAAATTAAGAAGTTATATATTAATTAATTAATTAATTAATTTAGGATGATAATGATGATGGTGGTGATGGTGGTGTTTATGCTGATGATAATGGTGTTAGTTGTGGTGGTGGTAGCAGTGGTGATAGTGATGGTGGTGATAGTGGTGGTGATGGTGGTGGTAGCAGTGGTGATAATGATGGTGGTGATAGTGGTGGTGATGATAGTGGTGGTGGTGGTAGCAGTGGTGATAGTGATGGTGGTGATAGTGGTGGTGGTGGTGGTAATGGTTGTGATAGTGGTAGTAAATTGATAGTCATAAATGGTAAAGATTTATTGTGTTTTTCCCTGAAAGGATTCAATACATCTCCACTGATGAAATATGAAGTCCTGTCATTTCAACCATAAAGGTCAGCCATCTTGTATTTGTCACCTGTTGTGACAGTACAGTAGACTATCCTACCTCTAACAAATAACAACAATGGCTAAGGTGAATGATTACAAAAGATGTTTTCAACCAATAAGATACACACTTAATCATTGCCATATCCATCAACAGTGATGATGGAATAGTGATAAGAATGAAGGCCCCTTGTGTCCTTAATCAAAAACCCAAATTATGAAGGCCACTTACTTCCTCAATCTACAATATATCTTCAATATTCAATATATCTTTTTGTATCTTCTCAATTAAAATGGAAACCAATTTACACCTCCCTTTTCTTCTCTTCTTCCTTCCGCTTTCTTTAACCCTTTAGTTACCAACCCAAACAGAACCAGCTCTGGTTCTATGAAATAAAACCACCTCTCTTTTGTATAATTCACTCACCTTCTCTGGAAGAAATTGGTTGTGAGGGAAGGGCTCTTTCAGGTTTAAAATGCTTAACCCTTTAGTTACGAACCAGACTAAAACTGGCTCTGGTTCTATGAAATAATAAAACCACCCATTTTCAAGGTTTCCAATTTAAATTAAAATCTTCCAACATTTTATATAAGAAACTTGCATTAAATTACACATTTTTCATTAATCAATTAAAATAGAGTGTATTTCATTAGAGATGCAGCCATGATAGAGTTAACCTGAATGATTGACTAAATCAAGGCAGTGCCTTAACAATACTGTTGTCTAATGATAGAAATAAGTACTAGGGTCAATATGATTGACTAAATCAAAGCAGTGCCTTAACAATGCTGCTATCTAATGATTGAAATAAGTACTAGGGTCAATATGATTGACTAAATCAAGAAAATGCATTAACAATGTTGCAGTCTAATGATAGAAATAAGTACTAGGATCAATATGATTGACTAAATCAAGGCAGTGCCTTAACAATGCTGCAGTCTAATGATAGAAATAAGTACTAGGGTCAACATGATTGACTAAATCAAGGCAGTTCCTCAGTAGTGCTGCAGTCTAATGATAGAAATGAGCAAAAGTATCAACAACAACCAGAAAGAAAGCAAATAAATGCCTCCTTCTTCCACCAAATAAATAGATAAATAAATAAATGAATAAATAAATAAAATGGAAGTATATTTAGTGTTGGATTAACCAGACCATTTTAAGATTCTTCGGAACAGGTCAGAGAGAAATGATCCTTCTTTGATTCTTAACTGCATTCTGCACTGTCCATCTATAAGATGTGATAAGTTAAACGAGATCAAGACATAGATCTATTATTTATGACATACATAATAAATAAGAATGAGGGAGACCATTGAATGGCATAAATAATAAATAGGGAGACATTGAGAGATATATAGGTTGATAAGTTTAGAATGACTGACATTATATAAATACCAATACCATTGATTCTTATTTATATTCCTTAGATGGGTTTTCCTGTGTCCACTGATGCAGAAAGAACACTGACGAAGTCCACTGAATGAGGCTTCTGTCTTCTTATACACTTCTTCTTTTTCCTTTTCTTTTTCTTCTTCTTCTTTCCATCACCTTTTGTTCATACCTTTTCCTCCTTTATTTTTTTCTTTGTCCTCTACTTCCCCCTCCCCCTTATAATTCTGACAATGATGAAACCCAGAGATGGCAAAGTAAAGCCAAAATATATAATATGATTATGTTGTTGGAGTGGAGTAAAGCCAGAATATACAATGTTATGTAAAGTGAGTCAGGCTGGAGTGGAGTATAGTCTGTAAAGTGAGTGAGGCTGAGTGGAGTAGAGCCTGTAAAGTGAATGAGGCTGGAGTGGAGTAGAGCCTGTAAAGTGAGTGTGGCTGGAGTGGAATAGAGCCAGGATATAGAATATGTTAGGTAAAGTGAGTAAGGCTGGAGTGGAGTATAGCCTGTAAAGTGAATGAGACTGGAGTGGAGTAAAGCCAATACATACATTATATCACGTAATGTGTTTTTTTTTTGTCATATAACATATGCTCAGTAGCTAGAGAGGCAAATGAAGACCAGCAAGTCAGACCAAGGTGTCATTTGCAGCATTATGGAGAGCCTCCAGGCCACCTGGGATACATTTGAGGGGGGGGGGGGGGGCAATCCCTGTCTGGTCAGGATCCCCAGTCACCTGCTGGGCTGTCTTTCATTTTCTATCAATGGAGATGATGGGCTGTCTTGGCATGTGTTGAGCAGATCTGATTAAGGGACACCCATTGCTTTCTGGGAAGGTCCAAGCTAGCTGGTTTAGATGTGAGGTCCTAGATAAGGTCTTGGCTGGCAAATTTGGACACATTCCATGATTTTTGCCATGATCTTTGCCACTCTTCCTTCAAATCAAAGTTAGTGTCTTAAAGGGTGTTTATTGATCCCCGAATGCTGTATGTGATTTCAAGCACATGTTGGAGTAGAGCCAATATATAAAAAATTACTTGTTTTCGTTAATAATATGGTTGAGAATTTTCTGTAAAAACTATGGTTAAATGACAAGATTTCCTGTGAGATTGCTAAGCTAGGGAACATGATTATTATTTTACATGAAATCCAGCCCAGCATATAACTGTAGCGACCTTCACCTGATAGTACTGTATGTTGTTCAGGATTTCCCCCTCAAATGTTTTCCCAGTGGCCTGGAGGCTCTCCATAATGCTGCAAATGGCACCTTGGTCTGGCTCACCAGTCTTGACTTACCTCTCTAGCTACTGATCATATGTTATACGACAAAAAGAAGCCTCACTTTACTTGATATGATATATATTCTAGCTCTACTCCACTCTAGCCTCACTCACTTTACAGGCGATACTGTTACAAATACAACTGTTGAGTTAGGAATTTTGCTTCACAACCACATCATCTTTGTTTCCATCCCAATCCATGACATCTATTCTTAACTGGATACACATAAACAGTGATAATGATTTCTGATTTAGGCACAAGGCCAGCAATTGTTTTGGGGAGGGGGAAAGTTGATTAAATCGACGTCAGTACATTACTGGTACTTTATTTTAGTGACCCCGTAAAGATGAAAGGCAAAGCTAACCCTGGCAGTATTTGAACTCAGAATGTTAAGGGCCGTAACTCTGTGCCGTTAATCATATTGTCCAATGCTCTACCAATACTGCCAATCCACCTATACAAACAATGATAATACAAATAATTCTTTCTAAATTTGGCACAAGGTCAGCAATTTCTTTTGTGGGGTGGGGGTGAAGAATGTCGATTATATCCAGCCCTGTAGTAAACTGATTCTTTATTTTATTGACTCTCAGAAGGATTTAAAGTAAAGTTGGCCTCAATTGAATTTGAACTCAGAATGTAAAGAGTCAAAACAGATATTTGTCTGATTCTTTAACAACTCTGCCAATTCACCAGTATGTATGTCACTTTGAGTGTGATATTTGTTAATGAGTCATTAATGCTTGCAGTAGTTAAATGGTTAGTATATTTTGGAAGGCATCGTAGATGAATATCTAGCATTAAATCTTCTTCGTGTTTACACAGTTACTTTATATTTTTTCCAAAGATATCTTCAGCTGTTTTTTCTATCATCATAGTTTCGTGTCACCATTAAACGGTTTCAAACCTCAAGTCTAATTTGCCAAAAGAAATTTTTTTTTTATTTCGAAGGGGAAAAAAAAATTATTGCTTATCTATTTTTATTGCGTTTTATTTTTTCTATTAAGCACATCTTTTTGTGGATCAAATTTCTTTTTTAGTGTTTTCACTGCAATCTAAATTCTCAATCTTCACGGAAACGGAGTTCTTACTTTTGATGTTTTGAAATTTTATTTTTATTCTACTCACTATCCTCTCTCTTTCACCCACCCACCCCAAACTGATGCAGTAATTCACCTCTAAGACAGATAACAACAACAACACCAACAACAACAACATCAATAGCAACTATAACAACAACTGAAAAAGTAACTGACATTTAATTGACTGTAAATCATTCTTTTCAAGTGTGTGTTGATCTATCTATCTATCTATCCATCTAGCTATCTCTCTCTCTCTCTGTGTCTCTGTCTCTCCCTCTCTTTCTCTCTCTCTCTCTCTCTCTCTCTCTCTGTGTCTCTGTCTCTCTTTCTCTCTCTCTCAATATATATATACATATTTATATATATATATATATATATATATATACATACATACACACACATGTGTATGTGAGAGTATATATATATATATATATATATACACATAAAATGATGATGATGGTGATACACATGTATGTAGTATATATATATATATAGATATATATATACACGTGTATTTATGTATATATATATATGGGGGGGGGGTGCATATGTGTGTGTGGGTGTGCTTACACATGCAAGTATGTATATTTTGTGTGTATATGGGATGTTGAATGTCAAATTGGAAAACAGTTTCTGTCAGACATTCAATTAAAGTTTGTGAAAGTAAGTGTAACATATCATTGGTTACAACATGTAAAGTTGACATGTTAGGGGATACATGTAATGTTGACATGTTGGAGGATAGAACATGTAGGGTTGACATGTTGGAGGATAGAACATGTAATGTTGACATGTTGGAGGTTGAGAATGTAAGGGTTGTCATGTTGGAGGTCACCACATGTAAAGTGGACATGGTGGAGGTTACATCATGTTAAGTTGTCATGTTGGAGGTCACCACATGTAAAGTGGACATGTTGGAGGTTACATCATGTTAAGTTGTCATGTTGGAGGTTACAGAAAGTAAGGTTGTCATGCTGGAGGTTACCACATGTAAAGTGGACATGTTGGAGGTTACATCTTGTTAAGTTGTCTGTCATATTGGAGGTTACAGAATGTACGGTTGTCATGCTGGAGGTTACAACATGTAAGTGGATGATGGTGGGAAGGGTATCCAGCTGTAGAAACCATGCTGGAACCAGAACATGTGTAAAATATGGTTCCCAATCTGTTCAAGAGGACAGTAACTTCAGTAAAGTACTGACTTTGTCTGTGACAACCTGTCAAACCCATGCTAGCATGGAAAAACAGACATTAAACGAAGGATATATTTGTGTGGACATATATATTATATATATATATGTTGTGAATGTACATGGCATAGTGGTTAGGGTGTTTCTCTGATATCCTGAGCTCCAGATGTATGTAGCCTCATTGTCTCAGCAGACAGAATAGAGAAGTGTTTCCATGGAGGATATTGAGGGAGATACATTGAAATAGACTTATGGGGCTCACTGACGTAAGTTACAATTCCAACCTAATAACAATGAGAAGAGATGTGGTTCGGTGACCCAGAATGCCAGAAGTCCCCACTCCTTTAAGTTACCAATTCCCACCAGAAGTCTCTACCCCTATAAATTATCAATTCCAACCAGACGTCTCCACCCCTATAAATTATCAATTCCCACCAGAAGTCTCCACCCCTATAAGTTATCAATTCCCACGAAGTCTCCACTCCTATAAGTTATCAATTCCCACCAGAATTTATCAATTCCCACAAGAAGTCTCCACCCCTATAACTTATCAATTACAACCAGAAGTCTACACCCCTATAAGTTACCAATTCCCACCAGAAGTCTCCACCCCTATAAGTTATCAATTCCCACCAGAATTCTCCACCCCTATAAATTATCAATTCCTATCAGAAGTCTCCACCCCTATAAATTATCAATTCCCACCAGAAGTCTCCACTCCTATAAGTTACCAATTCCCACCAGACGTCTCCACCCCTATAAGTTACCAATTCCCACCAGAAGTTTCCACCCCTATAAGTTATCAATTCCAACCAGAAGAGATGTGGTTCAGTCCCCCAAACTGCCAGAAGCCCCAGCAGCTATAGGTTATCAATTCCCACCAGAAGTCACCACCCCTATAGGTTATCAATTCCAACCAGAAGTCCCCCACAGCTATAGGTTCCACAACAAATCTATCAGAAAGGGACCAATACTTCAAAAGTTTCCAATCTGCAGCTTGTCAAGGAACAAAACATGGTTCTATTACTGAATTGACCAGCTTGTCAGAGAACAAAACGTGGTTCCATTACTGAATTGACCAGCTTGTCAGGGAACAAAACATGGTTCTATTAATGAATTGACCAGCTTGTCAGGGAACAAAACATGGTTCTATTACTGAATTGACCAGCTTGTCAGGGAACAAAACGTGGTTCTATTACTGAATTGACCAGCTTGTCAGGGAACAAAACGTGGTTCTATTACTAAATTGACCAGCTTCTCAGGAAACAAAACATGGTTCTATAACTGAATTGACCAGCTTGTCAGGGAACAAAACGTGGTTCTATTACTGGATTGACCAGCTTGTCAGGGAACAAAACATGGTTCTATTACTGAATTGACCAGCTTGTCAGGGAACAAAACGTGGTTCTATTACTGGATTGACCAGCTTGTCAGGGAACAAAACGTGGTTCTATTACTGAATTGACCAGCTTGTCAGGGAACAAAACGTGGTTCTATTACTGAATTGACCAGCTTGTCAGGGAACAAAACGTGGTTCTATTACTGAATTGACCAGCTTGTCAGGGAACAAAACGTGGTTCTATTACTGAATTGACCAGCTTGTCAGGGAACAAAACGTGGTTCTATTACTGAATTGACCAGCTTGTCAGGGAACAAAACGTGGTTCTATTACTGAATTGACCAGCTTGTCAGGGAACAAAACGTG
>OZ024747.1:61292396-61302396 GCA_964016885.1 Eledone cirrhosa
GTTTATATATTCATGTGTGTGTGTGTCTGTTTATATATTCATGTGTGTGTGTGTCTGTTTATATATTCATGTGTGTGTGTGTGTGTGTGTATATATTCATGAGTATGTGGGTATATACTCATGTGTGTCTGTTTATATATTTGTGTGTGTGTGTGTGTGTATTCATGTGTGTCTGTTTATATATGTGTGTGTGTAGACAAGAGATATAAAGGGAGACAAAGAAATAGACAGATATGTTTGTGTCCTATAAGCAACCAACTCTGCATTACTGCATTTTAGCATTTCTCACTCTTCATTTCTTAAAGATAACTGAAACTATAAACTTCTTTTCACCTCTAAATACGAAAAATCTAGAAAGATTCTATCTCAAAAGTCATTAACTCTCTTTAAACATTGAAAAATATTTTCTGTAATAACAACAACAACAACAACAGTTATTATATAATCCTCTCCATTTGGCAGTTGGGTTTTTATTTTTAAAAAATATAGACAATAAAATTTGTAAATTGTCGTAGTTTCTCAATTTTATATAGTTTAAAATCATATTTTCTTTATCTATATTTGTCTTATTTTCAAATGTTATTATTATTTATTTTTTTTTTTGTGATTTAAAAGTTTTTCATTAAAATTTTTTTTTTTAATTTTATATTTATTTCTTTCCATCATTTTTATCTTCCGCTCAATTTCTGTATCTTGTCAATTTTTTAAAAATTATTTTTTCATTTTTTCTAAAATGTCATGTTTAAAAAGAAGAAAACATTTGTACATATTGTTAATTTCTGTGGTTTCCACAAATTCTTTTATATTATATTTCTCAATTTCATCCATAATATTTCTACCATTTTCCTTTTTTCATATTCTATTTTATTTTAACCATTTTGTTTTTAGATTGTCTAATTTTTTTCTTTTTCTTATATCTGCTGCCATTAAAACAAATTTTCTTAGGTTTAAAATCATTTTTACATATTTTCTAATTTCCTTAAACCTCCATCCATCACCCACCCCATCAATTTTCTCTGTTATTTGTGTTCGATGATGTTTTTATTTCAATTTTTTTTTTTTTTTTACATTTTTATCAAGACTACAAATAATATTTGTGGTTTCACAGCTGAACTTTGCTTTTTATCCCCTTAAGGTTCATCATCAAACGTTGCTTTGTTTTTGCTCTTAAAAACAGAGCAAATACCTCTTAAGTGCAAAAGTGCAAATACTAAGATCCTAACCTAATTTCAGTTCTCTATGAAAGTCTTTCTTTATGTATTACAAAGAACACATGTTCCTGGAAAAGCAGGAATCCCACAACACATCAGTCTCTTCTATCAATTTGTGTGAATATGCTTTACGAGAACATTAGGAAAACAAATGAGACAACATAAACAATATCAGTTTTTTGACCAGTATAAACATACACACACATACATACAAATAAAAACACACACACACACACACATTTCAATCACAGAACACAAGACAGACAGTGAGTCACCAAAAATTGCACTATTATAACCCCCTGCAGATATAAACTCACTGGTTGATATGTTCACACTCTCCTGTTTGTTACAAATTTCTGGAAGATGTTGTTTAGCTCCATGTCAGCCCTGCGATTGAACAAATCGGTCATCAAAAGCATTCCAATT
Source organism: Eledone cirrhosa (assembly GCA_964016885.1). NCBI lineage: Eukaryota > Metazoa > Mollusca > Cephalopoda > Octopoda > Eledonidae > Eledone > Eledone cirrhosa. The sequence goes on from OZ024747.1 coordinate 61,294,034, forward strand.
ATGACCACCCCATCTATTGTTTAGGTATATACAGAAATAGTTATGCTGTATATAGATCTCTAACCTTTTGCAAGATGGTAGGGTGTAAATTTAGAGCAGATTTTGCTGCTATATCTAACAGTTGAAGCATGTAGAGGATTCCTCACTAATTGTTGGTATTTCCTTAACAATTGAATGTTATAGCAACCCTCTAATTATGAATCAGGCCAAAATCAGTTCTGGTTCTATGAAATAAAATTATCCATTTTAAAGGTTTCCAATTTAAATCAAAATCTTCCAACATTATTTTATATAAGAACCTTTCATTAAGTTACTGTCTTAGTAATGAAATAATTAATACTTTTAGTAAATTCCTTAAAATTCTTCATTAATTAATTAAAATAGAGTGTATTTCATTTTAGTAAAGAAATAATTAATAATTTTAGTAACTCCCTAAAAATTCTTCATTAATTAATTAAAATAGAGTGTATTTCATTAGAAATGCAACATGAAAGGGTCAACTTGTATACTATATCATTAAAAGGATACAAATTCAATTAATTGTAGAGAAAAATTATGTTCATACTTCTACTATCATTTATTCATTCTTTGTTATTTGGTATCTAATTTGTGTGTGTGACAGCAAATAAAAACATCTTGCAAGTTATTATATGTGGATATTTTTCCATGATATCAAAGATTTACTTTAAATTACTTTAAATTTAAGATTTATCTCAAAAATATCCAACCCACCAGCTCATTTAAATATTTGTCAGACATATTTTTTTAAAACCCAGAACAAAATCAGTAGCAGAAGAGAGTAAGAAAATACTAATCGGAAGTAAACGTTTAAGTTATATTATTTATTTACTTTACAATTTACTTTTTCGAATTTCTGTTTTTGAAATTGCAAACAGAATATAATAAAACTTTCACACACATACAAAACAAATAAAAACATAAATAAAGAATCTATAACTATGGAATATTGAAATGTAGGTTCTGGAACAACAACAATAAAAATGTAGAACAGAAAAAGTAAAATATATTCCAAAATTTTCAAAATCTATGTATTTCCTATTCAACCAATTTTTTTTATTGTGATATATATATATATATATATATATATATATATATATATATATATGTGTGTGTGTATATATATATATATATACATATATATGTATGAATGTTTGTATGTATATATATATATATATATATATATATATATATATATATATATGTATATATATATATATATATATATATATATATATATGTATATATATATATATATACATATATACATACAAACATTCATATATACATATATATAGATATATAGATAGACAAACACATATACATAGACCTGAACACTGTACACAATAAATTCATTATTATTATTATTATTATTATTATCATATATACATGCATACAACAACAAGAACAATAATAATAACTAATAGTCTGAAGAAAAAAGAACATTTCCTTTCAATCTTTCAATCTAAATGTAACCAAAAGTCTGGATTTAAAAACTATAGAAATGACGTTTCTGTTTGGTTAAAGGTAAACTTAGAAAATATATACATTTTCTTTTTTCTCTCTCTCTCTATATATATATACATGCACATACATATTCACATGTACTTACAATATATGTATGTATGTGTGTATATATATAAGGTGTAGGTAGAAATGAAAGAAAAAAACAATCAATAAAAGATGCTGTAGTAGTTGAAACTATTTATGTCAACAATTTGACATATTTCTGTTTTACTTAAATTTATGTTTACGAAACCGTTTGTGATGCTGAAATTATCCAACCTTTTAATATAAATACTATATCATCATCATCATCATCATCATCATCATGTCCACCATACATCATCTATTTTCCAGGCTTGGATAGGTTAGATGGGTTGTCACTTATTGATGTTAGTCTCACAAGCACTGCCCTTACGAATGTCACCACATTACAGCATATACTGGGAATATTTACAGAATGGACTGAGTGATTTGTTTTTTGTCACACTATATATATCATACACAATACGCCAGCATCAATGGTTTTCCAAGAGATGTCAACATGAATGGACCTGTTATTTTTATCTAAAGACATTTTTTCCAATTCCACCCCACTCGTCCCTTCAATCTATCTTATTTCTCATTCTTTCTTCTGATGAAGGACTAGGATCCGAAACGTTATGACCCTCTTTCAGCTATTTCAAGCGTTAACCTAATATATTCCTTCCATATACTGTATCGATTGTGTTGTTATTTCTGTTTACATTTTATATATATATATATATATATATATAGATAGATAGATAGATATAGATATACATATATAAAAGAAAGTAAGGTTTTTTAAAATACAACTGGAGTCTTTTAAGAATATTTATTTACTTTACCAGTTTCACTGTTCTTATGATTTTCAAGAATAAAATTGAGAGAGGGATTTCTGTTTCTGTTGTATTTTATCTCGCATCTAATTGGAGTTTGAAAATTCTTTCTGTTTTTTGCGCCATCCATTTTTTGTGCAAATATTTTTAAGTCTAATAACATGACTGTCATCAACAATTAAAAAGCAATCCTGAGCCACTTTTTTCGTACAAAACAGAAAGAATTTTCAATCTCCAACTAGATACGAGACAAACTACAACAGAAACACAAACCCTCCATCTCAATTTTACTTTTGAAAATCATAAGAACTGTGAAATTGGTAAAGTAAATAAATATTCTTAAAAGACTCCAGTTACATTTTCAATTTCTTTTCTTTATACATACATACATCATCATCATCATCATCATCATCGTTTAACGTCCATCTTCCACGCTTGCATGGATTGGTTGTCTTGCTCGCATAGGACTGTCTGGCGGGTTTTCTACGGCTGGATGCCCTTCTTAACACCAACCACGTTTACAGTGTGGACTGGGACGGTTTTACCATGTTACATACACGGCCACATTACAGCGTATATATATATAGAGGAATCAGGATAGAACCAGTTTAAAACTAGTTAGACCATTACTCAACAGAGTACTTGATACTTGATGTAGTAGAGTATGGCTATATTATAAAGAGTCGGGACCTGATGGCTGAGTTCTTGCCATTTCAATAGCTAGTTAATTTATATATAAAATATATATATAATGGAGGCATATGGCTTAGTGGTTAGAGCATTGGCCTTGCAATCGAAAGGTTGTGAGTTCAATTCTCAGACCAGGTGATGTGTTGTTTCCTTGAGCAAGACACTTTATTTCACATTGCTCCAGTTTACTCAGCTGTAGAAATGAGATGATAGGGACTGAGGTCCCTATCATTCCACTGCAAAGTGGTCGTGGAGGTGCCACAGCAAAAAAGCACCCAGCACTCACTGTAAAATGAGGTTGGTTGGTGTTAGGAAGGGCATCCAGCTGTAGAAATCGAGCCAGAATCAGTTCCCGTCCCACCCTTGCAAGCAGGGAAAAGCGGACGTAAAATGATGGTGATTTGATATGATGATATATATATATATATATGGGTGTGTATGTTGTATGTGTGCATGTTTATGCATGTGTTAATAGTACTTGGATGTATCTGTTTGTTAGTTGGTGTTTGTTAGCAGTGTGTGTGTGTGTGTGTGCATGTGTGAGTGTAACTAGGTATTGTTTAGTCCAAGCAACAAAACAACAACAACAATAACAACCAAAAGACAAATTTCTTGCTTATTTCTTTCTTTCAAACAATATACAGATTTATGGTGCAATATTTATCAATAATAGATAATAATATATCACTACTGACCCTGCTGCCACCTTTACCCCTAATTCCATATACCTGAGTATTTTAACTTCTATATTATTGGGGAAATACGGCACTAAAGTCTTTATCTCTCTCCCTTGAAGAAACTTTCATATCTATAAGCAATTTCTATTATTGCAACTATTAATCATTTCATTTATCTGGAATTACCGCAATAATGTTTCTTTGATATCATTAACAACTGCAATAATAACAATATCATAAAAGGTTCTAGTAAATATAATAATAATAATAATAATAATAATAATAATAATAATTTCTACTTTAGGCACAAGGCCAGCAATTACCCAGTGCATTACTGGTACTTTATTTTATTGACCCCGTAAGGATGAAATAATAATAATAATAATAATAATAATGCTTTCTTTATTAACCACAAGGGTTTACATAAAGTAGACATTAAGGACTGTACAGGACAATACAGGACGGTACAAATGGGCATTTCTGCGTGTAAAAAAAACAGAGGATGTAATAAAAAATAACAATCTCATAGCGCTCAGCGTCGACCGTCGAGATGCGCAGCAAGCCGTCAAAGTAGGGACTGAAATCCGCTACTCTCTCTGACTCGCCACTCTCCCTGAACAACCGAGCAAAGTGCTGGCAAAAGGCCTCACACATCCGCTTGGAATCGTTTATCTCGTGTCCGTTTCGGTCCGCCAAAGACCGAATTGTGGTTTTATTACCACGCTGCACCTCCGCCACGCGGGCCCATCGAACAGCTTTAGTTCCCTCGTTTCTCAGCGCATGCACCTTAGCTCTGACAATGCAACCTTCGTGTTTGGCATTGAAGAAATGGTCTAATGCCATTCTCTCCGCTAGCACGTCAGTTGCGATGCCACTACAAATAGCCTCGTCTAACTTATCTACCAGCTCCCCCTCCTTTCTATGTTTCTCTAACGCTAGTTCTTTGCTGAACTCTATCGAAGTTACTCTAATCTCTCTTTTGAGAGCCCCCCACCATCTGTTGTTGATGATCCCCCCTGTCAACTTTTGCTTAACTAAATTGTTGACTCGGTCCCTGTAAGCCTTACGTGCCGGAAATGACATGTTCAGCTTCCAGTAATCCGGTCCTAACCTACGCGTTTTATTTAGGTCGACCGTACAGATCACAAATTTGTGATCTGAATAGGCAACCGTTTTAAAAAGTGGGCAGCCCACACTATTTCTATCTATTTTCCTAATGAAGATCCTGTCTATATACGATCTAGATGACCCCATTCGGTTGGTCCATGTCCATACTGGCACATTGGGGAAATCTAGTCTATACCTGTCAGACAGTTGGAACTGGCTGAGTAGGTGCTTGAGGCTTTTGCACCCCCCGCTCCTATCAGCTACTCCCACACAATCCCAGCGTGCGTCTAAGATGCCATTCCAGTCCCCCGCTAACAGTAAAGGGCGAGACGTACCCAGAAAGGTCTCCAGGCGCCTAAAGAAGTCAGGTCGTCCGGCCCCTGTAGGGGCGTAGATGGCCAGCAGTCTAAAGGCACCACCTTCGCTACTGCTCACATCCCAGACCACCAACTTACCGTCCGGGTCCCGGAAGATCGACCTTACCTCGAGATCCAGTCCTTTCCTTAACAGCACTGCCACCCCACCCTCCATTCCCGGCCTGCTAACAGATGCGAAGATCTGATAGTCGTCGAAAATGGGGGCTAGTGCGCGCTTGTCGGAAATTCTGGTCTCGCTTACGGCAATCACATCCATTTCCAGCGACCGGAGGTCATTGAGCAGGCGACCCTGCTTCCAGGGTGACCCCAGGCCGCGAACATTTAAATTTCCTACTCTTAATATGGCCATATTGGAAAGCTAAGAGAGAGAGAGGGAAGGTTTAGAAACATTAACCACAGACACAGCAGCAGCGACCACAGTAGTAATAACGGTAACAATACAAACAACAACAACAATAACCACAGTGGTAATAATGGAAATAGTACATGTAGCAACATCAATGATAGACACAACAAAAACAAGAAACATAATAAAAGTAACAACCACAATGGTAGAAATAACAGTAACAACAACAATAACGGTGAAGTAAACAACAATACATCTAGCAATCATAACAATAATAATAATGCTAATGATAGAAACAACAACAACCACCATGATAACAATAATAGCAACACACACAACTATGACGATAGATATAATGACAACCCCTTAGAGAAACTATTTTTCAACCCAGCTGACAAAACATATAAGATGGGTAATATCTATCCTACGAGGTTACCCTTTAATAAAAGAGTTTGCATACCACAACAAATAGATGACAAGACAGAGGCACAGTTCACCATAGCTAGAAATAAGATTAGACAAATAGTAGACAGGTATACTAAGAGACAGAGCAGACCAGAGGCCCAACAACTTGGGAGGAAACCTGTAGAAGGCTTGGTTAGCCTCAAGCAGCGCACAAGGGATGGTGAGTAAATAAAATAAAATAAATAAATAAATAAATAAATAAAGCACAATAACAACAAGCACATAAACACACACTAGTCACCCATCACACGGCAAACAAAACACTATACACACACGCAAACGCATGCGCAAAGAAGACAAAATAAAATAAACAAACAAGCAAATAAATAAATAAATATATAGACAGACTGAATAAAAATGGCGTAGACATACAATACAACAGGAGGAAAAGATAGCACCACTGACGATGTTGCAGATGTGCAACGAAAGATTTATGATAAACTATATATATGTGTTTGTGTCTATATTGTATCTGTATTATTTTTGACCGTTGGTCAGTCAATGGCAACATTGAGGACCGAGTAAGTTAGATTACCGATATAAAAGACACAGAAGCGAGAAGCGAAAACCAACCAAACAGTGAGTGTGTTCTGTTATTAATTCTGGCAATATTACACAAATATGACCTCCCCAAGTATAACAATATTTGTTTCGACACACGATTTCATATAAAAAACCTCGCAAAACTAATTCATCGCCGCTATATATTTATATATATATATATATATAATATATATATATCATATATATATAAAGCATATATCATATATATATATTTATATATTATATATATATATATTAATATATATACATCATATATAAAACATATATTATATATATATATATATTATATATATATATATATATTAATATATATATATCATATATAAAGCATATATCATATATATATATATATATATATATTATATATATATATATATATTAATATATATATATCATATATAAAACATATATTATATATATATTTATATATTATATATATATATATATATTAATATATATATATCATATATATATAAAGCATATATCATATATATATATATTTATATATTTATATATATATATATATAATATATATATATCATATATATATAAAGCATATATCATATATATATATTTATATATTATATATATATATATATATATTAATATATATATATCATATATAAAGCATATATCATATATATATATATATATATTATATATATATATATATATTAATATATATATATCATATATAAAACATATATTATATATATTATGTGTGTGTGTGTGTTTACACCCCCTTCCTCCATCTCTTTATAAGTGTTCCTCTTCCCCACCATCAGTTTCATGTGAGTGATATAATTTTCTTAATTAGCTTTAACAGTTAATTAATGGACTACTCAATTAGTAAAGCAATTAAGAGATTGGCCCAGAGGCCAAATGATAAACTGATTATTTCCCTTTAGTTTATAACGCTGTTATATTTCAGTTTGCCATGTAGATCGTAAATAGTTATTGGATATTTACGATATTTATATGGACTATCTGGGTGTAGGATATTTCCAGCTCATTTTTATTGGAAATATATAATATTTACATAGAACATGTGGCCTAATGAGTAGAGTATTGAATTGATTATGAGACAGTCATGGATTCAATTCCCGGACCATGTAGTGTAGTGTGTTATATATTTTTAGCAAGATGTTTCATTTTATATATATCCAATGAAATATGGTTTTAAATTAAATTTGGAGAGAATTTACATAGATTTAGAAATGTAACTAACTTTCTCATTGCTAAATTGGTGTTTGGAACATAGCTTAAAGAAAATTCTGACGGAACGTATTTAAATAAATATAAGTAGTTCCATATTGTAGAACCAGGATTGGTATAAAAAAAAGGTAAGATAATTTGATTAAGTAAATACCTCACAGTATTTCACCCAACTCTCTGTATTCTGAGTTCAAATCCCACAGAGGTCATCTTTGTCTTTTATCTTTTCAGAATCAATAAATAATATAGTAGTCCAGGGCAAATCATCATCATTTTTATGTCCGCTTTTCCATGCTTGCATGGGTTGGACAGGTCCTTCTCAGCACGGCATCTCTCCACTTGTCTCCCTCCTTTCTCATCTTCTCTGCCGCCAGACTTAGCAATTTGCAGTGCTTCATAACCTCTACCCAGGTCTCTCTTAGTTGTTCTCTATTGCAGCTTCTTTCCACTAGGATTTCCTGGCATTTCTTCACCCATCGGTCATTGTCCATGTGCAGATCATCATCATCATCATCATCATTTAACGTCCATCTTCCACGCT
>OZ024747.1:61307396-61327396 GCA_964016885.1 Eledone cirrhosa
CCTCACAACTGAGCAGATGTCGCTGTACATTGCTGCGATCCAACCCTTGAAAATGGGCCCGAAACCGGCTGCCTCGAGGACCGCACCAGATACCGATGGTCGACCCTATCGAATGCTTTGGATTGATCCAAGTTGATCAGGGCCCACCCGTGCCAGGTTCCTTAACCACCCTCTCAATGATGTATCGCATGAGGTGGAGGTTGTCGTGTATGGATCCGTCCGGAATGGCGCATGTATGCGCCCCTCCCACCAGACCCTTGACGACAAGCGCCAACCTCATTGCTAACACCTTGGCCAAAATCTTGCACTCTGCGTTTAGCAGGGTTATGGGCCTGAAATTATCGATAACATCCCCCTTGTTCGGGTCTTTTCTCAGCAGCGCCACCGCTCCCCGGCTCACAAAACTGGGAATGCTTCCGTTCTGCTGCCAGTTGCAGTAGATGTCTGCCAAGAGGTCACCGAACAAGTCTGGCATAAATGCATAAAGATCGTAGGGCAGACCATACAAACCTGGCGATTTACCCCTTGTGCAGTTAGCCATCGCTTCCCATATTTCACAGGCTGTTATTGGCTTTTCGCAACACTGTGCTGCGATCGTCGAGAGCCGAGGAAGTCCGTTGAGGTATGCACTGAAGTTCATTCCCTGATCCGGGCCACCGCCGCTCCTGAACAGTTCAGCAAAGTGCTGCTGAAAAGCTTCACACATCCGCTCGCGTTCAAGCATCACGCACCCGTTTTGGTCAGACAAAGACCGAATTGTGGCTTTGTTGCCACGTCGCGCCTCTGCCACCCGGGCCCATTGGACGGCTTTTGTCCCCTCGTGTTTCAGAGCACGCGCTCTAGCTCTGACAACGCAGCATTCGTGTTTTGCGTTGAAGAATTGGTCGAGTGCCAATCTCGCCGCAAGCACGTCGGTTGCGATGCCTGTCCTAAACGCCTCTTCTAGCTTTCTGACTAGCTCTCCCTCTACTCTATTTTCCTCTATCACTACTCCTTTGCTAAACCTAATCGACTCTACTTTAATTGCCCTTTTCAGGGCGAACCACCACCTGTTGTTGACGACCGCTCCCGTCAACGCCCGCTTAACTAATACGCTTATCCAGTCTCTGTAGGCTTTGCGCGCCGGGAAAGACGCGTTCAGCTTCCAGTAACCAGGCCCTTGTCTATGTTGATCTCACAGATCACAAATTTGTGGTCTGTGTAGTCGACTATTTTAAATTGTGGACAACTTATCTAGTTCTTTGCAGAATACCCTATCAAGATACGATCTGGATGACCCGATGCGGTTTGTCCATGTCCACATTGGCACATTCGGGTGATCCAGTCGATACCTGTCAGACAGTTCAAAACGTCTGAGCAGGTTGGTGAGGCTCTTGCACCCTCCTCCCCTATCCACTAGCCCCACACAATCCCAGCATGCATCCAAGATACCGTTCCAGTCGCCCACTAACACTAAAGAGCGGGACGTTCCAAGAAAGGTCTCTAGACGTCTGAAGAAATCTCGCCGTCCTGCCCCTGTTGGGGCGTAGACGGCTACTAGCCTGAAAGCATTGCCTTCGCTGCCAGTCACGTCCAGCACCACCGACTTACCTTCTGGGTCTAGGAAGATGGCCCGTATTGCGAGATCCAAGCCCCTCCAAAAAAGGACGGCAACCTCTCCCCCCGATCCTGGACGGCTGGGAGATGTGTATACATCGTAGCCGCCGAAGATCGGTGCAAAGGCTTGTGCTTCGGAGATTCTGGTTTCACTGATGGCCACCACATCTATGTTTAGTGACCTGAGGTCGTTGAGCAGGTGACCCTGCTACCAAGATGACCCCAGGCCACGTGCATTTATGCTGCCTATTCTGAGTATGGCCATGTTGGATGAGAAACGGGGCAAGTGAGAATTGTTTCTACTTTTGGCAGAAGGCCAGCAATTATCCGAGTGTATTACTGGTACTTTATTTTATTGACCCCGTAAGGATGAAAGGCAAAGTTAACCTCAGACCATAAAGGGCCGTAACTCTCTGCTGCAAAGCATGGCGTCAGACCCTCTACCGATACTGCCAATCCACATGAATGAATATTACATAATTTATGTACTAAATTTCATAACATAAATAATTTAAAATTGACTTCTTTTCAAAGTTGCACTTCCGGTATATCATCGCCACCACCACCACCACTTCAACAAACGATACATATAGAGAGAGTGTGTGATGAGAGAGATAGAGAGATTATGACTTTCTACATGCTGACGCGTATGAGTGTGCACATACATACATCTATATGTATGAGTATATAACTATAATCGTGCAAACACAAACTTATAAAAATACACCTTCACAGAAATACACATACATTCACACAAATACACATACATTCACACAAACATACATACATTCACACATACATTTACACAAACACACACATAGTCATGATAGCAGCGTTCGGTGAAATTAGAAATGGGAGGGTAAAACAAGTATAACGTTTTAATATATTTATTAACTCTTTTTTTTAAAACTCATTTAATATAATTGTTACAGAACGAAAACACTAACAAATATTATACAAAAGAAAGGGAAAGGAAAAAAAGAAAGAAAAAATACACACATCTTAGTTCATAGAAAAATATGCAGGCAAAAGAGTGGTAAAATGAGACGCTACCAGAGCAAAAGATAGCAATATAGCGAGGAGCACTGGGAAACCTCTCTAATAATTTTTGAGTCAGGCCAGCACGCTTGCAGCGTTACCTGGGGGTGATGGTGAGGCTGAGGTGCTGGAATAACCAAGTGCCCTCACGAGCATCAGTTACCTGTGTGGCGAGCCGCCAGTGAAGATAAGAACCTCGCTGTCAGTAGCCCGACTCCCTCAAACGTCTCGAACGCCACAGGCTGGATAATGTATTTATCTGACAGAACACGGTATTTTAGGGTTTTGTTCCATTCAGCTGCGGATGCTGTAGCTCTCGCCCTTACCTCTGCATCCAGAATGTGGAAAGAAGCAAAAGAGTCACTAACTGTGACGTCCCAGGTAAGGCTCCTGCCTGCCTCTTGACCAAGAGCACAGAGTGAGACTGTCAAGTTTCTCATCAATTCAGGACAACCCAGACGGTTCCAAAATTGAGGAGATGTTTGCCCGGGCCAAAGTTCTTGAGTGGTAATAGGACAGTGTGTGTATGTGTGCGTGCGTGAGTTTGTCGGCGTTCTTAAATTAGAGACACGTGTGTGTGTGTGTGTGTCACTGTTTTTGAGTTAGAGATGTGTGTATCCCTTTCCTTCCTTTCACACAAACACATACATTCACACATTGCATGATGGACGGGTGGACAGAAGTCCCTTGAATTTATATACATGTGAATGGAGTTCTACTGAAGCAGTTAGAGAAGTTCAAGAATCTTGGAGCCGTGTTCATGAGTGATGGAATGCAGGGGGGTAAATTAAGTGCAAGAATTACAAAAGCTGATGCAGTAATGTGCCAGCCTCAGCATTCAGCAATCAGAAGAAGGGGGTAGGTGTAAAAGCCAAACTCACTGTCTTCCTGGTATTCCTGCCAACTCTTACCGAGGATCATGAATCTTGAGTAATGACCAAAATAATACAATTGCAAATAAAAGTGGCAGAAATGGGATCCTCCGAAGGGTCTTTGGAGTAAAGTTACTCGATAAAGTGCATAACTCAGAGACCAGAGTCACTCCTGGTAGAGCCGCTACTTCTCCGAATTGAGAGATCACAACTCCGATATTATGAGCATGTGGTTAGAATGTAAAGAATCGCTAGACACATAATAAATAATTATTGTGGGTCAAGTTGTGGTTAAAATGGTAGGTAAAATAATTATTGTGGGTAAACGGGTAGGTAAAATAAATATTGTAGATAAAATGATTATTGTGTGTAAAATGGTGGGTAAAATAATTATTGTGGGTAAAGTGGTAGGTAAAATAAATATTGTGGGTTATTGATTATTGTGTGTAGTGGTATGTAAAATAATTATTGTGGGCAAAGATGTGGGTAAAATGATTATTGAAGGTAATAATTATTATTGTGGGTAAATAATTATTGTGGGTAAAGTGATGGATAAAATGATTATTGTGGGTAAAAGCGTGGGTAAAATGGTAGGTAAATAATTATTGTGGATAAAATGGTAGGTAAAATGATTATTGTGGGTAAAATAGTGGGTAAAATAATTATTGTGGGTAAAATGTGGGTAAAATAATTATTGTGGGAAAATGATTATCGTGGGTAAAGTGGTGGGTAAAATGATTGTTGTGGGTAGTGGTAAGTAATAATTATTTATGTGGGTACATGGTGGGTAAATAATTATTGTGGGTAAAATGGTGGGTAAAATGATTATTGTGGGTAAATTTATGTGGGTAAAAGATTTGTGGGTAAAATGGTAGGTAAAATAATTATTGTGGGTAAGACGGTAGGTAAAATGATTATTGTGGGTAAAGGGTGGGTAAAATAATTATTGTGGGTAAAAGGTGGGTAAAATAATTATTGTGGGAAAATGATTGTGGGTAAAGTGGTGGGTAAAATGATTATTGTGGGTAAAAAGGTGGGTAAAATAATTATTGTGGGTAAAATGGTGGGTAAAATAATTATTGTGGGTAAAACGGTGGGTAAAATAATTATTGTGGGTAAATTGGTGGGTAAAATAATTATTGTGGGTAAATTGGTGGGTAAAATAATTATTGTGGGTAAAATGGTGGGTAAGACGGTGGGTAAAATAATTATTGTGGGTAATATGGTGGGTAAAATAATTATTGTGGGTAAATTGGTGGGTAAAATAATTATTGTGGGTAAAATGGTGGGTAAAATAATTATTGTGGGTAAAATGGTGGGTAAAATAATTATTGTGGGTAAAACGGTGGGTAAAATAATTATTGTGGGTAAATTGGTGGGTAAAATAATTATTGTGGGTAAAATAATTATTGTGGGTAAAATGGTGGGTAAAATAATTATTGTGGGTAAAACGGTGGGTAAAATAATTATTGTGGGTAATATGGTGGGTAAAATAATTATTGTGGGTAAATTGGTGGGTAAAATAATTATTGTGGGTAAAATGGTGGGTAAAATAATTATTGTGGGTAAAACGGTGGGTAAAATAATTATTGTGGGTAAAATGGTGGGTAAAATAATTATTGTGGGTAAAATGGTGGGTAAAATAATTATTGTGGGTAAAACGGTGGGTAAAATAATTATTGTGGGTAAATTGGTGGGTAAAATAATAATTGTGGGTAAAACGGTGGGTAAATTAATTATTGCGGGTAAAATTGTGGGTAAAATAATTATTGTGGGTAAAACGGTGGGTAAAATAATTATTGCGGGTAAAGTTGTGGGAGAATGATTATTGTGGGTAATGTGGTAGGTAAATATTTATTGTAGGTAAAAAACGCCCCCCCCCCCAAATAAAAAACAGACCCCCAAATAAAAAACGGGCGTTGTTCATTGATCAAACCATCCCTGGTCTTCACCTCTACACGAAGCGCCCAAACCCAATAGAGCTTGGCAACCCAGCAGGGATTATGACTGTCTTAACAAAAGTACCTCACCCTACTGCTCCTCCATTCAGTTCAGTTAGCAGGGTGCTCGATTTTCTCCAAAATCTACCTCAACCGAGGTTATCATCAATTACCTGTACTAGATAATATGTAAATACAATTTAATACAAAAAGAAAAAAGAAAATTTAGATTAAGAAGAAAGAATGGAATGTAAAATAAAATATTTAAAAAAACGGAAAAAGAAAGATATGGCAAGAGCTCTAGTAATAATTGTTTCTACTTTAGGCACAAGGCCAGCAATTACCCAGTGCATTACTGGTACTTTATTTTATCGACCCCGTAAGGATGAAAGGCAAAGTCAACCTCGGCGGGATTTGAACTCAGATCGTAAAGGGACGTAACTATGCTGGAAAGCATGGCGTCCGACCCTCTACCGATACTGCCAATCCACCGCCTTGCCAATCCACCGCCTAAGAGCTCTAGTAATAATAATAATTGTTTCTACTTTTGGCACAAGGCCAGCAATTATCCCAGTGTATTACTGGTACTTTATTTTATCAACCCCGTAAGGATGAAAGGCAAAGTTAACCTCGGCGGGATGTGAACTCAGACCATAAAGGGCCGTAACTCTTTGCTGCAAAGCATGGCGTCTGACCCTCTACCGATATTGCCAAATAATAATATATATACTGACTGATTAGATTGAAAGACACAGACAGACAGACCATGAGAAGAAGAACTGGACAACTAGATGGACAGAATATATGAGAAAAAGAGAGGGAGAGATTGACAGATATATAAAGAAAGGGATAGATAGATTTGAGAGAGGGGGGGGGGCAGAGAGAGATAGGGACAGAAAGAGAGAGAGGAAGGAAGAAATAAAGGAATGGGGAAACCAAATAAGGGAAGAAATGGATAGAGAGAGAGAGAATGAGGGAAGGATCTACAGACTGATGGTCAGTTAGAATTTACCAAAATATTGATTTCCAGTTACTTTGGTTTTACGAGGATATTGTTGTCTATATACAGGAAGGTAAAACCCCATTCTTACCAAATACAAGTCAACACCACTAAGCATTATGGTTGGGATTTTACCTTCCTTTTCACCTACTCTGCTTCTTCCCATGCTTAGAGTACTACCCTGATTTGTGGTCTTTCTAGTCTTGGCACCAGACTTTACATATGTCTCTCTCTCACTCCCTCTCTGTTTCTCTCTCTCACTCCCTCTCTGTTTCTCCCTCTTCTTCTCACTCTCACTATCGAGGGTAAACACAGTAAGTAAGGTACTCGATACATTAGTCGAGTATAAAGATCATGTTTAATATAGAAATGGCTTCTACAGGACTAGAACTGTTTCATTCAAAAGAAATCATCAGGAAAGCTTTCCTGATGATTTCTTTTGAATGAAACAGTTCTAGTCCTGAAGAAGCCATTTCTATATTAAACATGATATATATATATGAGTAAGACAGAGTCACCTGACCCAACTTACCTTAAATGGGACAACCCGTCTAACCCATGCTAGCGTGGAAAATGGATGATAAACGCTGATGATGATGATGATATATATTTATTTTTGGGATGAAGCTTATTGAATAGAATGGACACACCTTCAGTCGTTTCTTTACTCACTCAATTATCTAATTAAGTCCAAATTATTAAAATTCAGACTCAACCAATTAGATTGGACACATGCGTTAATCAGTGAGGAAGACCACTTTGTGTGGTTAGGAAAATTAAAATATATATATATATATATGAGAAATCACATGGCTAAGTGGTTAGTGTGTTAAGCTTATGATCATAGAGTCATGAGTTCGATTCCCAGTGGTGCATTGTGTCCTTGAGCAAGACACTTTATTACATATTGCTCCAGTTCACTCAGTTGGCAAAAGTGAGTTGTACCTGTAAGGATGTCAGTGGAATGACACTTGTTATCAGAATCAATAATATATTTCCTTCATTGTACTGTGTCATTTGCTTTATTATTTATGTTTACCTTTGGCATATATATATATATATATATATATATATATATATATATATTTCCAAGAGATGTCAGCATGAATGGACCTGTAATTTTTATCTAAAGTCATTTTTTCCAATTTCTCCCTGCCCGTCCCTTCAATCTATCTTATTTCTCATTTTTTCTTCTGATGAAGGACTAGCATCTGAAACATTAAGATCCTCTTCCTGCTATATCAAGCATTAACCTAATATATTCCTTCCATATACTGTACCGATTGTGTTGTTATTTCTGTTTACCTTCTCCATATATATATATATATATACATACATACACACATATTGACATACTTATTCAGATATATGTGTATATGAATGTTTATATAGATTAGACATCTACCCAGTAATGTCTGTTTCTGCTGCACCTGCTCCCTTAAACATTTTGTTTTGCCAGATTGGTTGATCCGAGCGTAGTGAACCCCAGCTGCTGTGTTTGATGTTGAGGTTTTTGAGGAACAATTTCAAATTGTTTTTGCAGTGTTTTTTCTGTCCACTAACTAAGCACTTGCCTTGGCTCAGCTCTCCATACAGTAGCTGTCCAGTGTGTGTGTGTGTGTATGGCTCAGCTCTCCATACAGTAGCTGTCCAGTATGTGTGTGTGTGTGTATATATACAGACTGAACAAAAAAAATGGTGTAGACATACAACACAACAGGAGGAACAATGAATATAACACCACTGACGATGTTGCAGATGTGCAACGAAAGGTTTATGTAAATTATGTAAACTATATATATGTGTTTGTGTCTATATTGTATCTGTATTATTTTTGACCGCCGGTCAGTCAATGGCAACATTGAGGACCGAGTAAGTTAGATCGCAGATATATATATATAAAAGACAGCGAGAAGCGAAAACCAACCAAACAGTGAGTGTGTTCTGTTATTAATTCTGGCAATATTACGCAAATATGACCCTCCCCAAATATAACAATATATATATATATATATATATATAAGAGAGTATTGAAGTTTGCTTGAAGCATTGTGGAATAATAAATAAATATCTTTAAGTCGTTTGGAAGCCTCGACAATGCAAAGATATTCAAAACAACAAACAGCGGAGGACGCGTTTCGCACCTGTCCGACAGACAACCTTTACCCCGGAAAAAAACCCCAGTTGATGGATGTGAATCCGAAATATATAGGGACTATTAAATCTCGCCCAAGGTAACTCCCTCTTGTGTTGTTATTTTTATTTTATCCTTTATACTCTTCCCTTCTTTCTTCTACACATTTACACATCTTTACACACCACGTATCTCAACGTACACCCACTTACATCTCTCTCTCCACCACCGGATCTTGTTACCCGGAGATTTACCCATTTGCATTGTCGAGGCTTCCAAACGACTTAAAGATATTTATATATATATATATATATATATATATATATATATATCATCATCACCGTTTAACGTCCATTTTTCTACACTAGCGTGGGTTAGATGGGTCATGTGACCATGTCTTGTTCACACACAGAACTGTTTCTGGCTTGGTTTCTATGCTTGCATGTCCTTCCTAACGCCAACCACATTTACAGTGTGTGCAAGGTGCTTTTTGTTGTGACACCTACACGACCACTTCACAGAGGGGGCTGGATGCTTTTTGTCATGACACCTACATGACCATTTTACAACATGGGCTGGGTGCTTTTTGTTGAGACATCTACACGACCACTTCACAGAGGGGGGGCTGGATGCTTTTTGTTGAGACACCTACACGACCATTTTATAGTGTAGGCTGGAGTCTTCACTGGACATCTACTACAGTCTGTCCTGTTGAGATGTGTATGGGTGTATGGGAGGGGTGGAGAAACACACACAGACATATGTATAGACAAATGTATAGACATGTTTACATACACTGTATGTGAGGGTGTATATATTCATATATATAAATCAAAATGTGTACATATTTAAAGCTACATAAGCTGAAATACACACACACAAACATAGAAGTATATATTCAGTTATATATATATATACACACATATACATATATATATTATATATATATATATATATACATATATATACATATACATATATATATATGTATATGTATATATATGTATATGTATATATATGTATATATGTATATATGTATATATACATATATATATATATACATACATATATATATATACATATACATACATATACATATATATATATGTATATGTATATATATATATGTATATGTATATATGTATATATCTATATATACATATACATGTATATGTATATATACACACACACATATATATATATGCGTGTATAATGTGTACTTATAAATCTACAATGACAACATTTTCTTCAACTGCCATTGTTTTTATCGGGATAGCCATTTCACTAAAACACTCCGCAAATGCATTAACTTTTTTTTATTGGTAAACCATCAATAAAAGCTATAGAACATCACACACATATACACACAGAGGTACACACACACACAAGCATACACACACAAGTATACACACATAGACAGGTACATACATATACATTGTCTGTCCATCTTTACTATTTCTGTTTTAAGGAGGTCTTTTGGGGGTATTTCCATTTATTTGTTCACATCCGCAATAATAACTTCAGATTCTACAACAATTATATGCCATTACAATGAGAAATCATAACAATTCTTTGATAAAATGATATGTATATATGTATGTATATATATATATATATATATATATATATATATATATATATATATATATGATGGCTGCCCCCTCATTATCGAGTATGACCATTGCACGATATACCATTATTAATAATAATTAATTAATTCTATCGTGCAATGCCTGTGCGTGAAGATATTTTTTAAAGTGAGGAAAGACTGTGCACTGAGCCAATCCCACTCTCTGAGTGACAGTAGCTATAACCCGAAAAGAAGAAAAGATCAACATCATCGGTAACTACTGAGCCGCAGGTTTTATATCGGAGTTATCCCAGTTTCCTGAGTTGCCTTCTCCTAGAAGAATGCCATGAGAAAGGCTAGGGGTCCTTCACTCCCAGTTGTTTAACCGCGTGATCGGGTGTCCAGCCCGACTATTTCTATGTCCCCCGCGCATATACATACACATGCACCCATGCATATACACATATACACACACATGTACATGTGTATATACCTATTTACACACTTTTGGATGTCCGTTGACCCTTATGAGTTCTTCCGCACTCTGTTTATATACATATATATATATATATATATATATATGTGTATATAAACACCACTTGTTTAGATATTATCAATATTATTATTACTATTACATGGTTTGGAAGCATTGTTAGAGCGTTGAACAAAATGTTTTGCATCATTTGCACCAAGAGTAGAACCAGTAGTGTCGAACTACATGCTTAGCAGCATAGAGTTATGACCCTTTACGTTCTGACTTCAAATCCCGCCAAGGTTAGCTTTGCTTTTCATCCTCACAGGGTCGATAAAATAAAGTACCAGTAATGTACTTGGGTTGATTTAACCGACTTTCCCTTTCGCTCAAAATTGTTGGTCTTGTGACTAAATCAGAAACCATTATTTGCTGTGACTCTTTATATTATTTTCCATTTTATATAAAATCAATTACCAGTAATGCACTGGAGTTGATTTAATTGACTTCCCCTCCCCCAAAATTGTTGGCTTTGTGCCTAAATCATTGGATTGGCAGTATCGGTAGAGGGTCGGACGCCATGCTTTGCAGCATAGAGTTATGGCCTTTTACGTTCTGAGTTCAAATCCTGCCGAGGTTAACTTTGCCTTTCATCCTTACGGGGTCGATAAAATAAAGTACCAGTAATGCACTCGGATAATTGCTGGCCTTGTGCCAAAAGTAGAAACAATTATTATTATTATTATTGGAAAGACCCAAACCTTACTTCAGTCCTATTATCAATCTGCAATGACTCCTTAAGTAACAAAACTCCTCCAACAAGTTGGCTAAAAGAAGGCATAGTTCCTGTCCCCCAAAACTACTGGGAATATCACTTATGCCCATTGTTGCCAAGATCTACAACAAGCTTATCCTCAACCGTATAGTTCCGTATGTTGATCCAATCCTTTGCATCAACCAAAACGGTTTTAGACCATAATAGATCTACACTTGCACAGATTTTGGCCTTGAGAAGTGTAGGGGAAGAGATGAGAAACTCCAACAGACAAATGGCTCTAGTCTTTGTTGACTTTAGAAAAGCTTTTGACAGCATAAACAGAGACATTCTGTTTGAAATTCTACCCTTGTATGGCATCCCAGCAAGATTTGTGAAGCAATTAAGGCTCTGTATCTCAACACAAGTGCCCCTATCATCACCACTGATCACCTAACAGAGTTCTTTTACATCTCAGCAGGAGTGCTGCTGGGTGACACACTTGCCCCATTTCTCTTTATCATTGCACTAGACTACGTTCTGAGGCTCTCAATTGACAAAATCAATAACAAAGGTATAACCATCAAACCCCGCATGAGCTCTAGGCATCCCTCCAAACATCTCACTGACCTTGACTTTGTGGATGACATTATACTTCTTGCAGATTGCCTAGAAAATGCGACAACTTTTGAGATCTCTCCAGGAAGCATCCGCCCTTGTTGGCCTACATCTCAATGAGGGTAAAACAGTAGATATCAAACTGTACAGGCAACAACATCAAAACAATCAATGGCAGTTAATTCAAGCAAGTCGAGGATTTTAAGTATTTGGGGTCTGGGATCATGGATTCTGGGAAGGATTATGCCATCAGGAAGGCTCAAACATGGTCAGCTTGCAACAAGATGGATCGAGTTTGGAGGTCAAATCTTTCCAAACACACCAAAATCAGACTCTTCCAAGTAACAATTCAACCAATTTTACTATATGGAAGTGAAAGATGGATGTTTTCATCCAAACAACAAAAGCATCTTGATGGCAGCTTCACTCACCTACTTCGACGCATTTGGATCATAAGCGACATCTGACTTTGAAAGAAATATATGCCGGCCTTCCACGCATATCTGACATTGTACGCAAAAAGAGAGTAAGATTTGCTGGCCACTGCCATCGTGCAACCTCTGAGGCTGTGTCCCCATTAGTGCTCTGGAAACCACAAGCAGTCACTAATAACAGGGGGTGCAAGCTCTCCTATCCCAATGTCATCTCCAGAGATTCTGGTATTGAAATCCAGGACTTGGCAACGGCAATGAACGACAGACCCACATGGAGATCAACTGTTGAGTCAATTTTGGCTGTGACTGCCGGATGATGATGATGATTATTATTAGATTGCCAGCATTGAATCGCGGCTGAAGTTAACTTTGCCTTTCTTCCTAATGGGGTCAATAAAATATAGTACCCGTAACACACTGGGGTCAATTTTATTGATTTCCCCCTCCCCCAAAATTGTTGGCCTTATGCCTAAATCAGAAACCTTTATTAAATGGTAAGGAATTTGGCAGGATTGTTCGTGTGTCAAGCTTTATTGCAGTTGTTCCACATCTTTACATTCTGAGTTCAAATCCCATCAACGTCAACTTTACCTTTCATCCATCCAAGGATCATAAAATAAGGTACCAGCTATTTACTGGGCTGGTGTAATGGACTTTCATCTTCCCTTCAAATTTCTGGCCTTCTGCCAAATCTAGATCCCTTTGTTATGATATCTTAGACTATTTCATGGAAATTTCTAATACAACACCACATGTTTCTATCTGGTTTTGGTGTATGTGTGTGTTTGTGTGTTTGTGTGTGCGTTCAGCATGTGTGTGTGAGTGTGTGTAGCATGTGTGTGTGTTCAGCATGTGTGTGAGTGTGTGCAGCATGTGTGTGAAGCATGTGTGTATGCAGCATGTATGTGTGTGTGTGTTCATATTTTCCCTGGTCGTTGGTGAAGTATAAACCTCAGTTAGTATACTACATCAGTGTTAAGATGTTTTAGTATGATTTGATATTACAGAAGTTACTATAATCATATCTCTTGCCCTCCCCCATCACACACATACCAGGTCGGAACACAGAAGAGCCAAACTCCCACTGTCATCACCTCCATCTCTCTTGCCCTCCCCCATCTCACACACATACCAGGTCGGAACACAGAAGAGCCAAACTCCCACTGTCATCACCTCCATCTCTCTTGCCCTTCTCCCCCATCTCACACACATACCAGGTCGGAACACAGAAGAGCCAAACTCCCACTGTCATCACGTCCATCTCTCTTGGCCTCCTCCCCCATCTCACACATACCAGGTCGGAACACAGAAGAGCCAAACTCCCACTGTCATCACGTCCATCTCTCTTGGCCTCCTCCCCCATCTCACACATACCAGGTCGGAACACAGAAGAGCCAAACTCCCACTGTCATCACGTCCATCTCTCTTGGCCTCCTCCCCCATCTCACACATACCAGGTCGGAACACAGAAGAGCCAAACTCCCACTGTCATCACCTCCATCTCTCTTGGCCTCCTTCCCCATCTCACACACATACCAGGTCGGAACACAGAAGAGCCAAACTCCCACTGTCATCACGTCCATCTCTCTTGGCCTCCTCCCCCATCTCACACATACCAGGTCGGAACACAGAAGAGCCAAACTCCCACTGTCATCACCTCCATCTCTCTTGGCCTCCTCCCCCATCTCACACACATACCAGGTCGGAACACAGAAGAGCCAAACTCCCACTGTCATCACCTCCATCTCTCTTGGCCTCCTCCCCCATCTCACACACATACCAGGTCGGAACACAGAAGAGCCAAACTCCCACTGTCATCACCTCCATCTCTCTTGCCCTTCTCCCCCATCTCACACATACCAGGTCGGAACACAGAAGAGCCAAACTCCCACTGTCATCACCTCCATCTCTCTTGGCCTCCTCCCCATCTCACACACATACCAGGTCGGAACACAGAAGAGCCAAACTCCCACTGTCATCACGTCCATCTCTCTTGGCCTCCTCCCCCATCTCACACATACCAGGTCGGAACACAGAAGAGCCAAACTCCCACTGTCATCACCTCCATCTCTCTTGGCCTCCTCCCCCATCTCACACACATACCAGGTCGGAACACAGAAGAGCCAAACTCCCACTGTCATCACGTCCATCTCTCTTGGCCTCCTCCCCCATCTCACACACATACCAGGTCGGAACACAGAAGAGCCAAACTCCCACTGTCATCACCTCCATCTCTCTTGGCCTCCTCCCCCATCACACACACATACCAGGTCGGAACACAGAAGAGCCAAACTCCCACTGTCATCACGTCCATCTCTCTTGGCCTCCTCCCCCATCTCACACACATACCAGGTCGGAACACAGAAGAGCCAAACTCCCACTGTCATCACCTCCATCTCTCTCGCCCTCCTCCCCATCTCACACACATACCAGGTCGGAACACAGAAAAGCCAAACTCCCACTGTCATCACCTCCATCTCTCTTGGCCTCCTCCCCATCACACACACATACCAGGTCGGAACACAGAAGAGCCAAACTCCCACTGTCATCACGTCCATCTCTCTTGGCCTCCTCCCCATCACACACACATACCAGGTCGGAACACAGAAGAGCCAAACTCCCACTGTCATCACCTCCATCTCTCTTGGCCTCCTCCCCATCACACACACATACCAGGTCGGAACACAGAAGAGCCAAACTCCCACTGTCATCACCTCCATCTCTCTTGGCCTCCTCCCCATCACACACACATACCAGGTCGGAACACAGAAGAGCCAAACTCCCACTGTCATCACCGCCATCTCTCTTGGCCTCCTCCCCATCACACACACATACCAGGTCGGAACACAGAAGAGCCAAACTCCCACTGTCATCACCTCCATCTCTCTCGTCCTTCTCATCTCTATCAATCCCTCCAAATTCTGAATTTTCAACATTATTGGAAAATCCTAGGCAGTGTATTTATTTCATTAGAAATGTGGTAACAGAAGGATTATATCTATTTCTCCATTGCCCAGTTTTCCCAAGTATTCACCATGAAGAAACTTTTGTCAACAGATTTGCATGACAATCTACAGTTCCATTTGGCTATTTACTTTTAGTTTTTAAAAAAAAATACTTTTACCTTTTTTGTTTAATATTTCCTAACTTGTTTTTATTATTATGACTAGTCATTATCACTGTTATTATTATTATTATTGTTGTTCTTGTTGGTGTTGTTATGGTAGACATATTTATGTGTTACCACTTCTGTTTTTGCCATATTCTCTACCATCTAATCTAAACTACCTTTTTTTTTTTGGTTTGTTTCGTTTGTTTGTGTATTCAATATTTAATGGCAGAGAGTAAATAGATTAAAAAAATAGACTCACATTTGTGTTTGTATCTCTCTCTCTCTCTCTGTATATATATATATATATATATATATATATATATATATATATATACATATATATATATATATGCGTGTGTGTGTGTGTGTGTGTGGATAAAATAACGTAATTGAAAAGTTCTATTCCTTCCATAAGCTATTCAAAACCACTCTAATTCTAAAAGGTGGTGGTAAGATTTCACATTTGACACGCACTGCAAGCATCTTATGTATGTGTAAGTGTATATATATATATATATATATATATGCAAGCACACACCTTCTAAGGCATTTTATGTGTGTATGTATATATATATAAGATGTTTTATAGAATGTATATATATATATATATATATATATATACATATATATATACACACACACACACATATACACCCTTTAAGAGATATTTCTCAGAGTGACCGGCACCAAGAATGCAACAAATGCAATGACAGTAGTTTCACCTTGCTTTAACTAATGGCAACAACAATAAAAACAACAGTAACAACAATAAAGAGATGAGGATGAAAATATATGAGAAGCCATTCCTTTTTACTAATGTCTCTCTGTATCAGGCTAAATTTCTCTTATATTTCACATTCCTCATTCTTTTTTCCCCCAATATTTAACTACTTAAATGTATGTAATTTGCCATAAAAAGAAATGAAAGAAAATGATTCTTTATCATGGAACTACCAGGGTTTTTTTCAATTTAGTTTTTCACTTGTTTTTACAGTAAAAGAACCAAGTGCTATATTATAAGTAAGTTGCTTGCATGTCTGTATGTCTGTATGTATGTATGTATGTATGTGTGGTGTAATGTGGTGATTGTATCTATGATAGAAGCGATAGATCCTTGAAAAGCTCTGTGTGTGTGTATATATATCTGCTTCTCTCTCTCTCTCTCTCTCTCTCTCTCTCTCTCTCTCTCTCTCTCTCTCTCTCTCTCTCTCTCTCTCTCTCTCTCTCTCTCTCTCTCTCTCTCTCTCTCTCTCTCTCTCTCTCTCTATATATATATATATGATGGCGTCTCCCATCGAAAACATGTAAGTGTACCATAGTAGATAGAGCAATATGTATGTACATATATGTAGCGACGTGGTTAGTCGGTCTGGTCACTACTTCTGATCGGATCTGAGAATAGCCCTTAAAAGGACTGTTATCACATACGGTCTGATCGGATCTGGGGATAGCCCTTAAAAGGACTGTTGTCACCTACGGTAAGGATGAACAGATGAAAGAACAAGTTGAAAGGACGAGCAAGGCGAGAGACGTAGTTTCGGTCAGCTATTTATTTTCACATGAAGCGACGATACAGAGGTACAAGGCGTGTGTGAGTGACAAGAATGGCAGAGGAGAGGAACAATGATACGTGAGCTAACTCTGTCAAAGGTTGACTGGCGAAAGTGTTTGGAATCACTCTATTTATACAGAAATAATCGTTTGATGTTTAGCCGCTGTGTAGGCATTTTATTTTGGTGGCTTTAAGGGCTGTTTGTTTCACGGTGAGGTACCTAGCTAAGCAGATAGAGTTATTTATTTCACAGATGTTATTTCCGGTGGCTGTACATATATATATATATATATGTGTGTGTGTGTGCGTAGTCATCAGACACAGTGTACCTATCCTAAACTGGACAGACACACACACACACGCACATGGCTTAGTGGTTAGAGCATTGGCCTTGCAATCGAAAGGTTGTGAGTTCAATTCTCAGACCAGGTGATGTGTTGTTTCCTTGAGAAAAACACTTTATTTCACATTGCTCCAGTTTACTCAGCTGTAGAAATGAGATGATAGGGACTGGGGTCCATATCATTCCACTGCAAAGTGGTCGTGGAGGTGCCACAGAAAAAAAGCACCCAGCCCACACTGTAAAGTGGACGTGTAGGCGCCACGGAAAAAAAAGCACCCAGCACTCACTGTAAATGAGGTTGGTGTTAGGAAGGGCATCCAGCTGTAGAAATCAAGCCAGAATCAGTTCCCGTCTCACCCTTGCAAGCAGGGAAAAGCGGACGTAAAATGATGATGATGATATATATATATATATATGAGAATCTGTAAAAGCTAGAAATACTGTTCTTACATGGAAGGTACAATATACATCTGGTTGCTGATAGAAAGGGCATTCAGGCGTAAAACATATTGAGCTATATTTGATTCCAGGATAGAGAATGTTGTTGTTTTACATTAACTTCTCCAGCCTTGGATTGGGGAGGCCCTGGAAGATAAAAACTGACCTTGCCCAATTGCACCTATCAAAGGCGATGACACAGGACTGAGTTCTCTGGCGTTACGCAGTAATTCAGAAAACCCGAGTTCCCATGGGTACAAGCCGAAGCCGAAGCATATAGAGAATAGGCCCCCAGACCCCTCCCACTGTAAAGTGGTCGTGGTGGTGTCACAACAAAAAGCACCCAGCCCACACTGTAAAGTGGTCGTGTAGGCGCCACGGTAAAAAGCACCCAGTACTCACTGTAAATGTGGTTGACGTTAGGAAGGGCATCAAGCTGTAGAAACCGAGCCAAAGTCAGTCCTATATGAGCAAGCCATGGTCAGTTGACTTGGCATTGCCCACAACAGGACAACCCGTCTAACCCATGCTAGTGTGGAAACAGTGACGTAAAACGGTGATGATGATGATGATGATACTAGCATGGGTTGGAGGGAAATTTTTGAGGCAATATTTTACAACCAGTTTTTCTTTCTGACGCTAGTTTTTTCTTAATGACTTTTTACATCCTGCAGAGATAAGAGATAAGGTCTACCTATTCTAAAGCTGATACACATCTACATAAAATCATGATGAAGATTATTGGTGATGGTAAAACAATTAAAATTGAGTCTTTACAGAGGGGAGGCTTCTGCAAGAGAAATAGTTGAGGAACGATACAGAGGATACTTTAGTGCCTCTGTATGATAGTCATGTCAGGAATGGGCTCTACATGTAATAGTTAAAGGTTCTCTAAAACTGTCTCCTCCTCCTCATCATCACCATCACCACCATCACCACCACCACCATACCACCACCACCAACATCGCTACCATGGGTTAGATAGGTTGTCACTTTCTAAGACTAGGAAGGAAAGATAAAACAACTTTTGCTCATGCATTACATCATTATCATCATCATCATCGCCATCACCACCACCACCAGCATCACCACCACCACCACCACCACCACCACCACCACCAGCATCATCACCACCACCACCATCATCTCCACCACCACCACCACCACCACCAGCATCATCACCACCACCACCATCATCTCCACCACCACCACCACCACCACCATCATCATCTCCATCACCACCACCATCACCATCACCACTACCACCATCATCACCACCACCACCAGCATCATCACCACCACCATCACCACCACCACCATCATCTCCACCACCATCACCACCACCACCACCATCATCACCACCATCACCACCACCACCACCACCATCACCACCACCACCACCACCATCACCACCACCACCACCATCATCACCACCATCACCACCACCACCACCACCATCACCATCACCACCACCATCATCATCCTTTTCCCCTACTAGCAAGGGTTGGGACAGATTTTCAGCAGATAGGGTTGGTACTGAGAATGGTGGCACTGAGTCGACAGTGGGCTGGAACCCTGCATTTTACTTCCATACTTGCCAACCCAGTGCTCAGACCAGCTGGGAGTACGCAGCTCAATTTTATATGGTCCCACACATTAACAAGTGCAATTTATTGTGACACCAGCATGGCCATGATGGTGATGATGGTGGTGGTGGTGGTGGTGGTGGTGGTGGTGGTGGTGGTGGTGGTGGTAGTAATTGTAATTGTAACAATGATGGTGGTGGTGGTGGTAATGAAACTGATGACAATGACATAAATAATTGTATAGTTACAATGATGAGAGTTGTGGTGGCAGTAGTAATGATTGTGATGGTGGTAGTGATGGTGGTAGTGATGGTGGTAGTGGAGGCAGTGGTGGGGGGTAATGATGGTGGTAGTGGAGGCAGTGGTGGGGGTAATGATGGTGGTAGTGGAGGCAGTGGTGGGGGTAATGATGGTGGTAGTGGAGGCAGTGGTGGGGGTAATGATGGTGGTAGTGGAGGCAGTGGTGGGGGTAATGATGGTGGTAGTGGAGGCAGTGGTGGGGGGTAATGATGATGGTAGTGGAGGCAGTGGTGGGATAATG
>OZ024747.1:61334896-61349896 GCA_964016885.1 Eledone cirrhosa
CTGGTTGTTTATTACTGTTTCAATATTGTTTTGGTTTTGTTGTTGTTGTTTTCACCTGTTTTGAACTGAATATGATTCAATTAACCTGAACATGACAATATTTTGTGACAAAATTGCTAAAAGAAATAGGAAAAAATAACATTATACAAATATGTAAAACAACATTATTTCCACATGCATTCCCAGCCAAGCAAACATTTAGAAATTTAACAGTGTATAACTTCCAAAAGACAAGACTCTTCTCATATTACACCTTAGGTTAACAAATGCAACACAAATATTTATATATATACACACACATATATGCATATATATATATGAATATATATATATATATACACACACATATATGCATATATATATATATGTATATATATATATATGCATATATATATATGTGTATATATAATATATATACACACACACATACATGCATATATATACACACACACATACATGCATATATATATATATATATATATATATATATATATATATATAATACACCCCCGTCCCACCACCCCCACCCCATCCACACCGCCCCTTCTATGTAAAGTTATGTTGGTGCCACACCATCCAGGCCGAAACAAATGAGATCGTGTAGGTGTCACGACAAAAAAACACACAGTCCACGCTGTAATGTGGCCGTGTAGGCAACACGGTAAAAACCTCCCAGACCCACACTGTAAACGTGGTTGGTGTTAGGAAGGGCATCCAACTGTAGAAAACCTGCCAGACAGTCCTATGCGAGCAAGACAATCACTCTTGCCTCAAGTGGGAAAACCCCCGTCCAAACCCATGCAAGCGTGGAACACGGACGTTAAACATTGATGATGATGATGATGATGATGATGATGATATATATATATATATATATATATATATATATATATATATATATCATCATCATCATCATCATTTTATGTCCGCTTTACCTGCTTGCAATATATATATATATAAATAAATGTTAGAGAAAACAATACCAAATTTGAACAAATATATTTAATGGCTGACAATTGTTTCAGGAACCATATCAGTATTCTGCGCATACGGATGATAATTATCGATAAGTGATAATAAAATGAAAAGTTAGATATGGTCTCCTTATCGGGACCAAAAAGGAAAAAGATAAATATAAAAATTCAAAAATACATCTCATTGAAAATAGGGACTACATCATCATCATCATCATCAACGTTTAACGTCCGTGTTCCACGCTTGCATGGGTTTGGACGGGGGTTTTCCCACTTGAGGCAAGAGTGATTGTCTTGCTCGCATAGGACTGTCTGGCAGGTTTTCTACAGTTGGATGCCCTTCCTAACACCAACCACATTTACAGTGTGGGTCTGGGAGGTTTTTACCGTGTTGCCTACACGGCCACATTACAGCGTGGACTGTGTGTTTTTTGTCGTGACACCTACACGATCTCATTTGTTTCGGCCTGGATGGCGCGGCACCAACATAACTTTACATAGAACGGGGTGGTGTGGATGGGGTGGGGGTGGTGGCGGGACGGGGTGTAGTTTGTTAGAGATGCCTACTGGCAAGGCGGGTCTTCTCTGTTACTGAGTACCGCCAAAGGTCACGGTCCAGTGACATTGTCTTGGAGAGGTGTAAGTGTGTGAGGTCGGAGTTTATCAGCTCATCCCATGTTTTTCTAGGTCTGCCTATTCCGTGGCTACCGTCTATCTTTATTGCCCTGCACTTTGTAATACAGCTATCGACTTTCATGCGCATCACGTGTCCATACCAACGCAGCCTTCTCTCGAGTAAACAACATCTGATCCCTCTTATCTCTAATTTTTTCCTTAGTTCGTTTATGCTTTGCCGTTCACGTATATTACTGTTACACATCCAGCGGAGCATGCAAGCTTCGTTCCTCTCTAGTCTGCGTATATCCTCTGCACACAATGCCCAGGTCTCACTACCATGCAACATTGCTGTTCGTATGCAGGCATCGTACAACCTGCCTTTCATTTTTAGGGAGAACCCTTTAGCAGCTAATAGTGGTATAAGCTCTCTGAACTTTTTCCAACCAGTTCTGACTCTAGCTACAGTACTTTCAGAGCACCCTCCCCCACTGCTGATTTTATCGCCCAGGTAACGGAAGCTGGCCACTATTTCTATAGAACCCTCTGCGCAATTGAAAGAGCTAGTATTTTGTGGGCACTTGCTGCTACTTATTGCACCAGAACACCGGCCACATGTAAAGTCTATGTTCTTAGTTAGCTTACCTGTGATCCCACTACATCTTTTATGCACCCATACTTTGCATTTAGGACATAAGATGGAGTTTCTACCTACGCCTTTCCTACATACCGAGCACGACCATTTCCCAGAAGGGACCACCGCCTTGTTTTCTTTCCTACAAACTAGAACTTTGGTCTTAGCCAGGTTAATTTTAAGTCCTTTTGACTCTAGGCCGTGCTTCCATGTTTGGAATTTCTTCTCTAGCTCGGCCATTGATTCCGCTATGAGTGTCAGGTCGTCTGCGTATAGGAGTTCCCATGGGCAGCCTGTCTTGAACTCCTCTGTTATAGCCTGAAGGGCAATAATAAATAGTAGGGGGCTGAGAACAGAGCCCTGATGGACGCCAACTTTTACGCTAAACTCTTCACTATATTCGTTGTTAATTCTAACCTTGCTGACTGTTTCTTTATACATGGCTTGTATAGCCCTCACAAGCCATTCGTCAACGCCTACTTTTCTAAGAGCCCACCAGATAATGGAGCGGGGGACTCTGTCGAAGGCTTTCTCCAGGTCGACAAAAGCTAAGTAGAGGGGTTTACCTTTAGCTAGGTACTTCTCCTGTAGTTGTCGTACTATGAAAAGAGCGTCTGTGGTGCTTTTGCCTGACACAAACCCGAACTGCATTTCATCTAGATCAATTCTCTCTCTGATTAGTTGCGCTATTACTTTTTCCGTGACCTTCATGACCTGGTCGATTAATTTAATGCCTCTATAGTTACTCCTATCTAGGGCGTCTCCTTTACCCTTATAACAGTTAACGATGATGCTGCTATGCCAGTCCTTCGGAACAACCCCATTCTGTACGACTTGGTTAACTATGCGGGTGACCATGGTGTGTCCCACCGTGCCAGATGCCTTCAGCATCTCAGCAACTATTTCCGAAGGCCCAGCCGCCTTACCAGTCTTCATATCCTTGATTGCCTTACTTATTATACTCCCCTCGACTAACACTGCTGGTCCCTCTATCGGGTCGATATGGGGGAGACTGTCTTTCTCCCATTTATTCTCCTCATTTAGTAGCCTTTCATAGTGACACTTCCAAGCTACCTTCTTATCAGTGTCGGTGATGGCAAGTATGCCATCATCGTTAAGTACACACTTCTCCCCGACAATATCACGGTTTTCCTTGACGCATTGCCTGGCAATCCTGAACACCTCACGTTTTTGGTCATCGCGTTGTAGAACATGCTTGAACTTTCTTTCCTCAGCTTCCCTTCTTGCTAAGTACACTTCTCTCCTAGCTTCCCTCCTGGCCACTTGATAGTCTACTCTACTTCCCCCATCCCGCCATACTTTCCAAGCCTGCTTTTTGACCTTAATTGACCCCTCCACCCTACTGTTCCACCACCATGATTACTCTCCTCCTGCCTACAGGCCTGCTCCAGCCACAGACTTCGTCTGTCGCCAACAGCAGGTTTGCTTTCAGAAATTTCCACTGTCCCTCTATATTGTCCGATTCTAGATGCTCTTCCTTACTGTCGAAAGCATCAAGTAATATGCTTTGAAATTTATTTCTGGCTGTGGGGTCCTTTAGTTTCCATATTTTCCTCCTGAGGATAGTCCTCTTCTGCTGTCGGGTACGTCTCGTCCTGACTATGAGGTCGCTAATTATCAGTCTATGTTGGGAGGTGCATTCTTCATGGGGGAGGGATTTAGTGTTTACAATAATGTAAAACTTGAAGAATACCTGTCCACATATTAGAGATGTAAGTAAGATAATAATACATTATAAATCCTAAGAGTTTAACCGTTTAAAAAAAAAAATGGAGAAAATATGAAACCGGTAGTAGGTATAACTTTTCTTTTTATTATCACTTACTATTATCGATTTTATAACCGATAATTATGATCTGTATGTGCAGAATACTGATATGGTTTCCAAAACAATTGTCTTCTTCTCTTGTGATGCTAAACTCCGCCAGTTGCAGACTGCACATTAACATGTGATACCTCTCTCCACAAAGTTCTATCACCAGCAGCAGAGTTCACAGAGCAAAGATGAAGTCCAGTCCATAAGTTGACATTATCAAGCCATCGTTTTGGCTGCCAGCCTCTGTTTCTCTTACCAGCCAACCTTCCTTCCAGGCATAACCTACTCACACCATGAGTTGATCTTTTTATATGGCCATATAATATATTTGTTCAAGAATTTGGTATTTATTCTCTAACATTTAATTTCTGTTTATACAATTTTTTGCTTGACATTATTTCTCTGACTTACCCACATTGTTCGCTTGTCTTGCATCTAGCACACATTGAGCACACTGTCCCTTTTACTACTGGTATATCATTCTCATAACTAATCACTTATCTCTCCTCTTCGATTAGTTTGTATGTATAATTTATATATATATATATATATATATGCAGAGGTTATATTTAATTTGCTGGGACAAACTATATATATATATATATATATATATATATATAGAAACGGCTTCTATATTACATTTTGTATATACTCTACTAATGTATTGAGTACCTTATTTACTGTGGTTACTCCTGATTGACCCCGGGACTCACATATATGTATATATATACACACAAACATATATATATACACATACATATACACATATATATATACACTCACATACACATATATATATATATACACACATATATATATATATACACAAATTACACACACACACACACATATATATATATATATATATATATATATTTCTATGTACAAACGAAAGAAATGAACTATCAATACAAAATGTGGAAGTTGAAAATAAATATATACTAACAGTTTGACTTAGTTTTGCATTACCAAATAGTTTCATGACTGTAAATACAACTACCATTTTCACACAAACACATGCAAACCCCACACAGATACATACATGATGGCTGCAAACTCTGCTAAGAGTATTGCAATCGCTTGTCAGATTATAGAAAATGGTGCACTTTTAAGCCAGCCACACAAACCTGTAACAGATCTGTGTTTTGAAGGTCTTTTAAATGGGGAAAGGCCTTGCACTCGACCAATCCCACTCTCTGAGCATCGAAAACACTATCCGAAAAGGAGAACTACATATACACATATAGAGAGAGATTTACACCCCTGTATGTCTATCCACACACACACACACATACAGGCATACGCACACATATATATATATATATACCTATTTAGTGAGATTTACACACCTTTATGTCTACCCACACACACACATACAGGCATATACACATATCATCATCGTTTAACGTCCATATTCCACGCTTGCATGGGTTTGGATGGGAGGTTTCTCACTTGAGGCAAGATTTGTTGTCCTGCTCGTATAGGACTGTCTGGCGGGTTTTCTACGGCTGGATGCCCTTCCTAACACCAACCACGTTTACAGTGTGGACTGGGAGGTTTTTACCGTGTTACCTACACAGCCACATTTACAGCGTGGACTGTGTGTTTTTTTGTCGTGACACCTACACGACCTCATTTGTTTCGGTCTGGATGTTGTGGTACCAACATAACTTTACATAGAAGGGGGCGGTGTGGATGGGGTGGGGGTGGTGGGACGGGGGTGAATTTTGTTAGAGGTGCCTACTGACTGTAGTAGGTTTTACTTTGTATTTAGGTAAGGCGGGTCTTCTCTATTACTGTGTAGCGCCAAAGATCTCGGTCCAGTGACTTGTCTTGGAGAGGTGTAAGTATATATATATATATATGCCTATTTAGTGAGATTTACACACCTTTATGTCTATCCACACACACACATACAGACATACATATATATATACATATACCTATTTAGTGAGATTTACTCACCTTTATATGCCTATCCACACACAGACAGACACACACATACACATATATATATATATATATATATGTTGGCCTGTATATTTTGGGTATGTAGATATTAACCCTTTAGCATTTAGACCAGCTGTATTCGGCCAGAATTCTCTCACCTCTTTCTGTTCAAACTAGTTGTAACCAACCACTCATACTTATGTTAAGGTATTGTTCTCAAAATGAATAATATCAAAATCTCATAGAATCAATACTATGTGAGGTAAAGCCGTTACTACAAAAATATAATATTAAATATAGAGTAATGTAAAT
Organism: Eledone cirrhosa; assembly: GCA_964016885.1. NCBI lineage: Eukaryota > Metazoa > Mollusca > Cephalopoda > Octopoda > Eledonidae > Eledone > Eledone cirrhosa. Next base: position 61,341,219 of record OZ024747.1, read on the forward strand.
GGTAAAGAGTTAATGGTGAAACGACAGTATTTGATTTATATCTACATGTATTCTCCCTCCAGAGAAAAAAGTAGTGCCATATTTAATAGTTATTCTCTGTTAAATTGAAATGGGATAGGAGATTTAATGAGAAATACAAAACTCAATTACTTAATTCCGTCTATTACTTATTTTTCTTTGTCATCTCATTTATTTTTCAGTATTGTTCTTTTTTTACCATCAAGCTCCATTTCAGAGTTTAAAATAAGAAGAATTGCTTTTTGATCTTCTAGGGGGTCTCCACCACTATTTATTTGCAGTATTGGTTGTGCATCAGACATGGTTTGCAGCACAGAGTTACGGCCCTTTACGTTCTGAGTTCAAATCCCGCCGAGATTTACTTTGCCTTTCATCCTCGTCCGGTCAATAAAATATAGCACCAGTAATACACTGGGGTTGATTTAATCGATTTTCCGCTCCCCCAAATTCCTGGCCTTGTGCCTATAGTAGAAATCATCATTGTGAATTGGCAGTATCGGTAGAGGGTCGGACGCCATGCTTTGCAGCATAGTTACGTCCCTTTATGATCTGAGTTCAAATCCCGCCGAGGTTAACTTTGCTTTTCATCCTTACGGGGTCGATAAAATAAAGCACCAGTAATGCACTGGGTAATTGCTGGCCTTGTGCCAAATGTAGAAACAATTATTATTATTATTATTATTATTATAGTTATGTCCCTTTATGTTCTGAGTTGCAATCCCACCAATGTTAGCTTTGCCTTTTATTTTTATGGAGTCGATGAAATAAAGCACCAGTAATGTACTGGGGTCGATTTAATCGACTTTACCTCCCCCCAAAATTGTTGGCCTGTATCTAAATCAGAAACCATTATTATTATTATTTTGAATTCGATATCTCAGTCAACCTCAGATATTCCGGACATATCGGAGGAGGGTCCTTGCTGTTTCTCAGTAAGCATGCCCTTTTGAAGTGTTCCAAAAAAGCCTTGAAAGCTCTTCTAGATAGTATCTATTGTTCCTGTGATGATGGTGACGACCTCCATCTCATGACAATCCCAAATCCTTTTCAATTCCCACATTAGATCCTGGTAGCAGTTAATTTTCTTCTTCTCCATTTTCTTGCTCTCTTGTGTCAAAGGGGCCAGCTTGTCTAACAACATGTTAACTTGGAAAAATGGATGTTACACAGTGATTATTATTATTATTATCTAGGGCGGTGGATTGGCAGTATCGGTAGAGGGTCGGACGCCATGCTTTCCAGCATAGTTACGTCCCTTTACGATCTGAGTTCAAATCCCGCCGAGGTTGACTTTGCCTTTCATCCTTACGGGGTCGATAAAATAAAGTACCAGTAATGCACTGGGTAATTGCTGGCCTTGTGCCTAAAGTAGAAACAATTATTATTATTATTATTATAAGGGCATATATAGCAGCGGATTGGTAGTATCGGTAGAGGGTCGGATGCCATGCCTTGACACATTGAGTTATGGCCCTTGCCATTGTGGGTTCAAATCCCGCCGAGGTTAAGTTTGCCTTTCATCCTTACGGGGTCGATAAAATAAAGTACCAGTAATACGCTGGGGTAATAGCTGGCCTTGTGCCAAACGTAGAAACAATTATTATTTTCATCAGGGCAATGGATTGGCATTATTGGTAGAGCATTGGACACCCTGGCATAGAGTTACGACCCTTTACGTTCTGAGTTCAAGTCCCACTAAGGTTAGCTTTGCCTTTCACCCTTATGGAATCGATAAAAGAAAGCACCAGTAATGCACTGGGGTTGATTTAATTGACTTTCACCTCCCCTTAAAAAAATTGCTGGCCTTGTGGCTATATCAGAAACTATTATTATTATTTTGTCCTTCCTCAGGATTGATCTTAATTCCTGGTTTAGTCAAGCTAACAGACCTAGTTTTAGATATCATCATGTTTGGTTCCTTCAGTTTCTATCTAATAACTTTCACATTTTTCTAAGCTGTTCCAAGAAAACAGGGTTTTTCTAATATTTCTACTGTAAGATTCATGTTTGTATCTTTAATTATTATTATTATTACCATTATTATTATTATCACTATTATTATCATCATCATCATCATCATTATTGTTTATTTATTTATTTATTTTGGTTACTGGAGATAACAAGATTATCCAGTTCTTATAAAAATACATCCCTTTACGTAGTGAAGAAGTTAATGAAACAAGATAAGGGGGAAAACACAAGCCATAAATCCAGGAGAGAATTTAAATTGATGTTATGACCACAAAGTAAACCAATTTAATCACTTCTCCAAAATTTCTTCAACCTTTGACCTATGAAATTTTCTAAAATATCTCTTTTATTACCTTACAATAACAAAATGACAAACTATTTTCCATGAAATTACAGTATTTCTCTCCCCACCACCTACACTTCTTTTTTTTGTCTGTATTTTTGGTTGTTTATTCTCATTATAGATATTTTTTATTAAATATGTTTTTTGTATTAATAGCTAATTTTATGTTTTTGGGGAGGGTTTTTTTGCCATAAATCGAAAATTTACCAAAGGCAAGAAAAAGAAAAAAAGCAAAAGAAAAATATTTAAATAAGAATGAACTTTAACAAACAATTCTCTCTTTCAATTATTTATTGTTGTCCCAAAGGGAATCTTAATTAAGGTTCTTCAACCATATCTAAAATTGTCCTCCTAATGTCCCTAAGTATCATCATCATCACCAGCAACAGCAGCAACATTAACAACATTAACATTATTCCTTCTGTAACTTGTACTGCTGCTGTTGTTGTAACCTCTATTGCTGCTGTTGTAACCTCTATTGCTGCTGTTGTAACCTCTACTGCTGTTGTAACATCTATTGCTGTTGTAACATCTATTGCTGCTGTTGTAACCTCTATTGCTGCTGTTGTAACCTCTACTGCTGTTGTAACCTGTATTGCTGTTGTAACCTGTATTGCTGTTGTTGTAACCTCTACTGCTGTTGTACCCTCTATTGCTGTTGTAACCTGTATTGCTGCTGTTGTAACTTCTATTGCTGTTGTAACCTCTATTGCTGCTGTTGTAACCTCTATTGCTGTTGTTGTAACCTCTATTGCTGTTGTTGTAACCTATATTGCTGTTGTTGTAACCTCTATTGCTGCTGTTGTAACCTCTATTGCTGCTGTTGTAACCTCTATTGCTGCTGTTGTAACCTATTGCTGCTGTTGTAACCTCTATTGCTGTTGTTGTAACCTCTATTGCTGTTGTACCTCTATTGATGTTGTTGTAACCTCTATTGCTGTTGTTGTAACCTCTATTGCTGTTGTACCTCTATTGCTGCTGTTGTAACCTCTATTGCTGTTGTTGTAACCTCTATTGCTGCTGTTGTAACCTCTATTGCTGTTGTTGTAACCTCTATTGCTGTTGTTGTTGTAACCTCTACTGCTGCTGTTGTAACCTCTATTGCTGTTGTTGTAACCTCTATTGCTGTTGTAACCTCTATTGCTGTTGTTGTAACCTCTATTGCTGTTGTAACCTCTATTGCTGTTGTTGTAACCTCTATTGCTGTTGTTGTAACCTCTATTGCTGTTGTTGTAACCTCTATTGCTGTTGTTGTAACCTCTATTGCTGTTGTAACCTCTATTGCTGCTGTTGTAACCTCTATTGCTGTTGTTGTAACCTCTATTGCTGGTGTTGTAACCTCTATTGCTGTTGTTGTAACCTCTATTGCTGTTGTTGTAACCTCTATTGCTGTTGTTGTAACCTCTATTGCTGTTGTTGTAACCTCTATTGCTGTTGTTGTAACCTCTATTGCTGTTGTTGTAACCTCTATTGCTGTTGTTGTAACCTCTATTGCTGTTGTTGCTGTTGTAACCTCTATTGCTGTTGTTGTAACCTCTATTGCTGTTGTTGTAACCTCTATTGCTGTTGTTGTAACCTCTATTGCTGTTGTTGTAACCTCTATTGCTGCTGTTGTAACATCTATTGCTGTTGTTGTAACCTCTATTGCTGCTGTTGTTGTTGTAACCTCTATTGCTGCTGTTGTTGTAACCTCTACTGCTGCTGTTGTAACCTCTATTGCTGCTGTTGTAACCTCTATTGCTGCTGTTGTAACCTCTATTGCTGCTGTTATAACCTCTATTGCTGTTGTACCTCTATTGCTGCTGTTGTAACCTCTATTGCTGTTGTTGTAACCTGTATTGCTGCTGTTGTAACATCTATTGCTGCTGTTGTAACCTCTATTGCTGTTGTTGTAACCTGTATTGCTGCTGTTGTAACATCTATTGCTGCTGTTGTAACCTCTATTGCTGTTGTTGTAACCCCCTCTCTTTCTATATATTATAACGCCCTCTCTCTATATATATTATAATCCTCTCTCTATATATATTATAACCCTCTCTCTTTCTATATATATATTATAACCCTCTCCCTATATATTACTGCCCCCCCCCCCTGTAACTTCTGATAGAGTTGTATGGGTGCTGTATTGACATATGGCATTTCTTGGACATTTTAAGCCTGGCACAGCCCTTGCCTTTCTAGGCATAAATAACATTATAAATACATAAATAACATTATATATTAGTCACAATTATTTCAGAGAAATATATTACAAATATATTGTTGATAAACACAAATATAATCACATAAAAGAGAGAAGAAAAAGAAGAAAAAAAGAAAAGAGGTGGGGAAGCAAAAACAAGAAGGAAAACGACCATCAATTAACCACCAAAGGCGACAATCAGCTACACAGCATAACGGTTGAGTATTTTCGGAGGAAAATAATCAATGCTAGTATAGATGTAAGACTTCGATGTGGACCAAATAAGAGTAAGAATTGTCAGAAGATTTAAGAATGTGAAGAAAAGATACAAATCATTTAAAGAAGGAATTGTAGAAATTATTCTTTTGTAAGCAAGGTTTACTGATCCTCATACAGAAGATGGATCATAAAGAAAAAAGGTTTGTTATTGAAAAATCTGAATTTCAAGAAACCAAAAAATACATATAAATATATTCTCAAAGAAGACTGTTTCTTGTTTCCTGAAGAAAATTGGTCGTCTGATAGGCTGACATAGACGTCTTAACTTGGTTGCTTTTCTGTCATTCTGTTTTAACCCTCAAGTCAACATTGACAATGCTAAATTGTATGATTTACAAACCAAGGATACATTTGTGAATATCAAAAATAATTACAAAGATACGACAGAAGAAAATAAAGAGTCTCTAGAATCAGTGATGGTTTACATTAAATATAAAGACATAGTTGAGTGGATAAGAAGTTTGCTTCACAGTCAATAGGTCCTGAGTTTGATCCCCGTGCATGTCATCTTAAGTAAGAGTTTTTACCATAGCTTCAGATTGATACTTGCCTTGTGAGTGAAATTGGATAGACAGAAACTGTATGGAAGCCCATTAAATGGATTATACCTTTAATTCAAAGGGCCTGCCTTCTCACATATTGTATGACAGTGATTCATTAAAGGTACATTTTTCTGTGGAATACTCTGCCACTTACAGTGACTCTGTTACTTGGAGTGGATGAGCTATCTCCTATGTCCACTCCAGCCTCTACATTAATCACTATATCCAGTTTTTCTCCAGAATGTCAGCTCTCTGGAATTCTCACCATATATATTAGTCTTAGAGTTGTTGATTTACAACTGTTCAAGAAGAACATTAACCATTTTGATACACCCCTTCCAGATGAAGCCACCCCCACTTCTATGATACAACATTCTTTATTTTAAAGTATTTATATTTCTCTAAAAAGACACCTTCCAATATGTTTGAAACATCAGCTAAATTATAGAAACTTTAGTTATGTTACAAAATCTTTTCAGAATCTTGAATATTTAAGACATTATTTGAAAATAATAAGCAATGCCTTTCATAAGGAATATGGTAACAAAAGGGTTAATTTAGTTAACCATTTTAATATCTTGTGGGCAATGGAAGGTCATGGTCACAGACCCTATCTCCTGATCTATAAAAAAAAATTACATCACACACTCATAAACACACATACACACACTCATAAACACATACATGCCTCCATCATACTGTAAAGTGGACATGTAAAAGACACAGCAAAAAGCACCCAGCACACACTCAATGTGGTTGGCGTTAGGAAGGGCATCCAGCTGTAGAAAACCAGCCAGAAAGTCTCCTATATGAGCGAGACACAGTCACCCGACCCAAATTGCCTCTAAATGGGACAAACCCTTCTAGCCCTTGTTAACGTGGAAGATAGAGTTTATCGATGATGATGATGATGATATATATATATATATATATATTTATTTATTTATTTTCTGTATCTTTCCTTTGTGATCCTGTCTCTATTTTTTGTACTCCTGAAACATGTTGAACTTTCTTTTCCTTTTTCCATATAAAGTGTGAACCTAATAAGACTTTGTATCTCTGTTTTGTCGGTTCCTTAAACTACGTGTGTGTGTGTGTGTGTGTGTGTGTCATTGTTTTACAACCAATCTAGAATTGATATGAAGTAAAAACTCAAGAGATATAGCCGAAATTCTTGGCAGCCATGGCATGGATACCAAAGTGACAGAACTGTTTGACATTTTTGAAGTTTTTATCAGAATTCATTACACTTCAGTTCCCATGATACCAACAAAACAAAAAAATAAAATAAAATAAAAATAAAACACCTGATGGGCAAAGAGGGAAAAAATGTCAAAACTCCCACAGGTGAATTAATTTGAATATTGATATAGTTTTGATACCTGTGAAGCTATTTCTAAGACACCAACAAGGCAGTAGAACTTTAAACATTTGGTATACTAAAGTATATTTATAAGAATATCACCATCACCATCACCACCACCACCATCATCATCATCAGCATCATCCTAAAGTACGTTTAAAAGTCTATCACCACCACCACTGCAACCACCACCAACACCATCATCATCACCACTGCAACCACCACCAACATCATCATGACCCTCATCATTTTAATGTCTATTTTCTCATGATGGTATAGGTTAGATAGAACTCTTTACACCAGTGTATCCTGCCCCCCCCCCCCCCACACACACACACACTTCTGACGACATGCAGGGGTACGACGTGCCTATTAAAAAAAGAAACAAATTTTTTTAAAAAGGGATAAACACAGGAGATTTTTAAAGATTTGGAATACTAATATATATAGAGTAAAAACTATTTATTAGAATCATGGATAATTTTACCAAACAATTATTGCTGTCAAAATTAGAAGGTCTTAAACAGGCTCAGGATATTATTATATCTTCTGCTTAAGCTCTTACCATTTCAACCAGCCATATCCAACCAGAATTCTCTCACCTCTTTCTGTTCAAACCGGCTGTAGCCAGCCACTCATACAGATGTTATGGTATTGTTCTCAAAATAAATAATATCAAAATTTCATAGATTTGACTATATACATATTTATATATACATACTATATACTGACTATATACATATTTATTTATAATTGAACCTCAGTAATATGTTTGGTATTAGGAAAGGGAATCCAGCCATATATGGAAATCCTTCCAAATATGAAATGTATAATTATAATAATAATAATTGTTTCTACTTTTGGCACACGGCCAGCCATATCCCAGTACATTACTGGTACTTTATTTTATCGACCCCGTAAGGATGAAAGGCAAAGTTAACCTCGGTGGGATTTGAACTCAGAATGGCAAGGGCCATAACTCTATGCGTCAAAGCATGGCGTCCGACCCTCTACCGATACTGCCAATCCACCACCCTTATAGTAATAATAATGAAAATTATTGTGTACAGTGCTCAGGTGCACTACTACTCATCAAAGGTGCAAATATAGTACATAGAATGATTGTTTCCACTTTTGGTACAAGGCCAGTGTATTACTGGTACTTTATTTTATTGAGCCCTGTAAGGATGAAAGGCAAAGCTAGCCTTTGCGGGATATGAACGCAGAACATAAAGGGTCATAACTCTATGCTGCAAAGCACGGGGTCTGACGCTCTACCGATACTGCCAATCAACTGCCGTTAGTACATAGAGAAATGTCCAACTGTGAACAGTGTATGACGTCTCTCCAACCAGTCTGGTATCGGCTAATCACAACTCTCCTAACACACGTCATTACAATGATGATGATGATAAACATGGTTGTTGTTATCGAAACAACTTTCTTCTAAAATCACGTGTAAGTGTGTATGTGTTCATGCGTGTGTGTATGAGTGTATGTGGTCATGCGTGTGTGTGTGGGTGTATGTGGTCATGCGTGTGTGTGTGAGTGTATGTGGTCATGCGTGTGTGTGTGAGTGTATGTGGTCATGCGTGTGTGTGTGAGTGTATGTGGTCATGCGTGTGTGTGTGAGTGTATGTGGTCATGCGTGTGTGTGTGTGGTGCATGGGTGCGTGTATGTGTGGTGCACGGATGTGTGTGTATGTGTGTGTTCATGTAAGCGTGTGTGTGTGGGCGTTTGCATGTGTGTGGTGTATAGGTGTGTGTGTGTAATTGGTGCATGGCTGTGTGTGTATGTGTGTGCGCATGTATGTATGTGTGTGGGAGTTTGCATGTGTGTATGTGTGTGGTGCATGGGTGTGTGTATGTGTTCATGCGTGTGTGTGTGTGCGTGTATGTATGTGTGTGGGCGTTTGCATGTGTGTATGCGTGTGTGGTGCATGTGTATGTGTGTGTGCATGTATGTATGTGTGTGTGCAT
>OZ024747.1:61354896-61357396 GCA_964016885.1 Eledone cirrhosa
CACACAGAAGAGCAGTGGATTGGCAGTATCGGTAGAGGGTCGGATGCCATGCTTTGCAGCATAGAGTTACTGCCCTTTACGGTGTGAGTTCAAATCCCGTTGAGGTAAACTTTGCCTTTCGTCCTTACGGGGTCGATAAAATAAAGCACCAGTAATGCACTGGGATAATTGCTGGCCTTGTGCCAAAAGTAGAAGGTTTGGCTGATAAGAGAAAGGTTTGGCACATAAGTCGTATGTTGCTAATTCCATTTGATTGTTTCAGTAAAATAAACTCCTTCTTATCTATGAATATGTATGGTAACTTACTGACAGGTTTAATAGGATTAAAAGAAATCCTAACAAATTTGCTTCTTGCTTTTCCAACCAATACTGCTTGCAAAATTTCAAATGCTACATCAATTGTCATATTCTCTCTCCTTAAATTATGTTCCCTCTGTCTTGTCCTTCTCACTAACACCTTGCAATTTAGTGGATTTATTGCCTTGCTTGGGGTGAGCAAATAAAAGTAGGTTGTGTTATTCATAAATTACTAGGGTTAGGGGCTAGAGACCCATAAATTTCTTTTGTTGTAGCTGAGTGAAAGATTGAAGTGCCTGAGGGGACCCTAAAATACCTGAAAACCTGGAGGCCCAACCATGTTTAAATACAGCCATGGCTGAAAGGTATCAGTCAACCAATCCCATTTCTGTTGAATCTCTAAAGTCCAAAGTTTGTCTCAAGCTCGGAGGCTCATCAGGCCGATGCTTATCCTGGTTTCTATGGTATGAAGTGACTGACAGCATAAGACTCCTCCCTGGACAGGCTGCCAGTCCATTGCAAGGTTAAACCTCCAGTTATTGCTGGCACGCATTTTCAGCTAAGTATACTGGAGCAGCATGGAATGAAGTGTTTTGCTAAAGAACACAACACGCAACCAGCTCATGTTCTGCTGAATCTACAATGCTGAAAATCTAACAAAATTTAACCAAAAATAACAAAATTTGTGCATTAAAAAGACTTCTGTTCACCTTAACATCTACCTGTGTGGTTAGATTGTATTCCGCCGAGGTTGACTTTGCCTTTCATCCTTACGGGGTCGATAAAATAAAGTACCAGTAATGCACTGGGTAATTGCTGGCCTTGTGCCTAATGTAGAAACAATTAATGATTATGATTACAAACTAATGAATTTATGCTATCAAAATTCCTGGCAATTCACATATTAACCCTTTAGCATTCACATTATTTTATATATACTAAAATAAAGTACCAGTAATGCACTGGATAATTGCTGGCCTTGTGCCTAAAGTAGAAACAATTATTTTATATATACTAGACGGTGGATTGGCAGTATCGGTAGAGAGTCGGACACCATGCTTTGACGCATAGTTACGTCCCTTTACGGTCTGAGCTCAAATCCTGCCGAGGTTAACTTTGCCTTTCATCCTTACGGGGTCGATAAAATAAAGTACCAGTAATACACTGGGTAATTGCTGGCCTTGTGCCAAAAGTAGAAACAATTATTTTATATATACTATTATATTTTCATGGTAAAGGCTTTACCTGACATAATTATCTCACATAATATCGAATCTATGAGATTTTGAAAGTATTTATTTTGAAAACAATACCTTAACATCAGTTTGAGTGGCCAGTTACAGCCAGTTTCAACAGAATGAGATAGAGAATTCTGGCCGGTTTTGGCCTGTTTGAACACTAAAGGGTTAAATATTATTCATGTGAAGAAATGAAGGAAAGCCTCAGCAATGAAGTGGAAGAGAGAGGAAGTTTCCTAGATGGATTGATAACTGGCCATTAAAATCCTTCTAAATATATGTGATTAGAAAAGTAGAGACCAATATTGTATCAGTATGTTTCGATATATTACTTACATTTGTGTGCGTGAGTATATTACTAAATACAAAATAAATATGCCTATACTCTCAGCAACACATTTAGTTAATGTAATGCTGGTTCAAATTTTATATAAACTACATTCGTTTGCTTTTAACCTTCCTACTTCTCTTTGTCTGCCTCGCTCTTTGTCTCTCTTTTGGCCTGTTTCTCTTTATCTCTAATCCCCTTTCTCTGTGTTTTTTCCTCTTGTATTCTATCATGCATTTCAATATGCATGGTGTTTGTTTGTGATGCTACATTCGTTTTTCATCCACTTTTAGTCTTTCTTTGATCTCACTATCTCTTTCACTGTTCCTAAAAATCATATTCTATGACACATCACCTCTTTCTGCTTCTCTCTTTCACAGCATGACAGCCGTCTGTGAAAAAGTACATGTTAGTAAAGTTGTAAGAGTGAGAAAGATAGGGAGATAAAAAGAGAAATAGTCAACAAAAGTAAGAAAGAGATGAAATAAGAGCTTGTGGAGAGAGCCTACGTAGATTATATATAAAAAGATCTGCTCAGGTCATTTTCCTTGCTTTGAAGCTGGGTTTAATCTTGTGGGCCCCAAGATAGAATTCATGCTGATCAGAGAGACACTTCTGAGACATTTTACAACTAGAT
>OZ024747.1:61362396-61364896 GCA_964016885.1 Eledone cirrhosa
CTATAACTATTTCTACTCTATAACTATTTCTACTCTATAACGGTAGTTACTGTATAACAGTTTCTATTCTATAACTGTAGTTACTCTATAACTATTTCTACTCTATAACGGTAGTTACTGTATAACAGTTTCTACTCTATAACTGTAGTCACTATATAACAAGTTCTACTTTATAACTGTAGATACTCTATAACTATTTCTACTCTATAACTGCAATTACTATATAACTATTTCTACTCTGTAATTGTAGTTACTATATAACTATGTCTACTCTATAACTATAGTTACTGTATAACAAGTTCTACTCTATAACTGTAGTTACTATACAACTATGTCTACTCTATAACTGTAGTTACTATACAACTATGTCTACTCTATAACTGTAGTTACTGTATAACTATGTCTACTCTATAACTGTAGTTACTATACAACTATGTCTACTCTATAACTGTAGTTACTATACAACTATGTCTACTCTATAACTGTAGTTACTGTATAACTATGTCTACTCTATAACTGTAGTTACTATACAACTATGTCTACTCTATAACTGTAGTTACTATACAACTATGTCTACTCTATAAGTGTAGTTACTATACAACTATGTCTACTCTATAACTGTAGTTACTGTACAACTATGTCTACTCTATAAGTGTAGTTACTGTACAACTATGTCTACTCTATAACTGTAATTACTATACAACTATGTCTACTCTATAACTGTAGTTACTATACAACTATGTCTACTCTATAACTGTAGTTACTATACAACTATGTCTACTCTATAACTGTAGTTACTATACAACTATGTCTACTCTATAACTGTAATTACTGTACAACTATGTCTACTCTATAAGTGTAGTTACTATATAACTATGTCTACTCTATAACTGTTCCTCCTATAATTACAGTATAACTGCGTAACTCTTTTGATAACAAACCACCTAATACTACTTCTTCTACTTCTAATTACTAAGCTGTATTTTTTTTTTATGTTTTTGTTTATCTAAAATGCTTCCATTACAATTTAATGTCAAGCTTTGTTAAGTTATGCATCAGCTACCAGCTTAATAATGAGAAAGGTAGTTATATTATTAAACCCATCAACATTTTTTATATTAAAAATGATTTGAAAATCCCAAACTGCGTCTTTCATTAGAATTAGAAATATAGTAATGAAAGAGTTAAATTATAACTGTAGCAACTCTCTACATCTCTCTCCTAACTGCAAGCAATATAAAGAGTAACGGTAGCTTTAGACTCTGATAAGGCAAAAGGAAGGAGACTGGCAGCTGAGATATTAAAATAAAGCATAACAATATTTAGGTGTGCCTCCCCATCCTCTCTCACACATGAAACCATATTATAGAACAAGAATATAATTACAATAATATAATGTAAATACAATAATGTATTGTTATTGAAAATAGCAATACATTATGGTAGCAACTAGTTCAGTAAATCATCCATATGTTTGTATTGTTATATATTTATTGTTCATGCACTGGTGCACACACATACATCATACGCATGTACACACTCATAAACACACACACACAGAGTAAAAGATAACTGTAAAATGGTTTCTACAACAATTTATTGGGAAATGTACCACGTGATAAGATAGACTTTAAAACCATGTAGTTGTGAATCAAACTTCTTAATCACAGCCATGCCTGCAGCTATGAACAAAATATTTTGTAGAAAAAAATGATTTTACTCCTCAACCAACCAACCCACAAAAAATCCTATTAAATTACAAATCAGGACTAAGAATGTTTCATCTTCCTGTCAAAGCTGAGATGAAACTAAACTCTGAAATGTTTGAAAATATTATAGTCACCTGTAGTTTTACAAGGAATAACGAAAGACAATTTCCAATATGAGATGATTGAGCTAAATGGAAGAATAACTTTCAAGGAAACGATTAATTCCATGCTGTGATTGTATTAACCGCTGGCGAAAACCGTAATTTTTCAATACTGCCACTGAAAATATCAAAGAGCTTTTTAAAAATAGAAGTCATATTCTTCCATAATTTAGACCGAAATCTTCATTACTTTAACAGGAATTTCAAATTAGGAATGATTTTATGGCTAAATAATGTTAACTAACTTCACTTTGCTCCCTGTAATTTTCTTGTTCTACTTGGAAAATATGGACTTGAAAATTGAAACATGTTAATGCACCATTTCACTGCAGGACACATCTGCTTTATAATTAGACTTTCATGAGCATATAGCTGACTTGCTGCTTTGTAGTGTGCGAACAAACAACAGCTTTTGTTGAATTGTTCAAATTGAGTTGATGAGGCCAGAGATAATGTATCAGGCAGTAATTTTATGGGTTAAAATATCAAAATAGTAACCAGAAGCAATGCTGAGAATAGCAACAGTAGTGGCAATGGCAGTAGCAGCAGCTGTGGTAGCAACAGTGCAGCAACAACAGCAGTGAGAATAGCAGCAACAACAGTAAACATCTTAATCCTCCTCTGCCACCA
>OZ024747.1:61369896-61372396 GCA_964016885.1 Eledone cirrhosa
AAATCAAATTCTATTGTCTTTCTACAAATTACTGGTCAATAGGAACCAAAACAACTTCTGTCTATACCCCCCGCGCCCCTCCACTGCTGTCACCACCACCAACACCACCACCACCACCACCACCACCTATAAACACACAGACAGACAGATAGACAGACTTCACACACACAGAGATGAAGACAGAAGAATTGATAATTCATTATTCACTAAACAAAACAAAAGAAATTAAATAACGATAATGATGGTGATGATGATGATGGTAATGACAATAGTGATAATGATGATGATGGTGATGACACTGACAATGGCAATGGTGATGACGGTGATGGTGATGACGGGGATGGTGATGACGGGGATGGTGATAAGGATAATGATGATGATGATGATGATGACAATGGTGATGAGGATGGTGGTGGTGATGACAATGGTGATGATTGTGATGATGATGATGGTGGTGGTGGTGATGACAATGATGATAATGATGATGATGATAACAGATGATGATGACAATGATGATGATGATGACGATAATGATGGTGATGATGATGATGATGAAAATGATGGTGATGGTGATATCAGATAATAATAATAATAATAATAATAATAATGATAATAATAATAAACATGAAATAATGACTAGAAATATTTGAGGGGGAAAATAATTTACATAGAGAGGAGATTTCTTCTGTATTTAGTACTGAATATGGTGATGTTTAATTCATAAGAATTGATTGAAAACCTTGACTGGCTGCTGGTGGTGGTGGTGGTGGTGGTGGTGGTGGTCGTGGTGGCGGTGGTGGTGGTGGTCGTGGTTTTGGTGGTGGTGGTGGTGGTGGTGGTGGTGGTCGTGGTTGTGGTGGTGTTGGTGGTCTTGGTTGTGGTGGTGGTGGTGGTAGTGGTGGTGTTGATGGTGGTAGTGGTGGTGGTGGTAGTGGTGGTGGTGGTGGTGTTGAGGGTGTTGGTCGTGGTTTTGGTGTTGGTGGTGGTGGTCTTGGTTGTGGTGGTGGTGTCAGTGGTGGTGTTGCTATTGTTGGTGTTGGTAGTGGTGGTTTTGGTGGTGGTGGTGGTGTTGGTAGTGGTGGTGTTGGTGGTGATGGTCTTGGTAGTGGTTGTGGTGGTGTCAGTGGTGGTGTCAGTGGTGGTGTTGGTAGTGTTGGTGGTGGTGTTGGTAGTGGTGGTTTTGGTGGTGGTGGTGGTGTTGGTAGTGGTGGTGTTGGTGGTGGTGGTCTTGGTAGTGGTTGTGGTGGTGTCAGTGGTGGTGTTGGTAGTGTTGGTGGTGGTGTTGGTAGTGGTGGTTTTGGTGGTGGTGGTGGTGTTGGTAGTGGTGGTGTTGGTGGTGGTGGTCTTGGTAGTGGTTGTGGTGGTGTCAGTGGTGGTGTTGGTAGTGTTGGTGGTGGTGTTGGTAGTGGTGGTTTTGGTGGTGGTGGTGGTAGTGGTGGTAGTTTTGGTGATAGTGTTGGTCGCAGTGGTGTTGGTGGTAGTGTTGGTGGTTGGTGGTAGTGGCGTTGGTAGTGGTAGTGTTGGTGGTTGTAGTGGAGGTGTTGGTGATAATGATGGTGGATTTTGCAATGGTGGTGATAGTGGTAGTGTTAGTGGTAGTAGTGTTGGTGGTGGTGGTGGTGTGTTCTGAGGTAGGGTAACCAAGAAAGAAGGAAAGGAAGAAAGAAGAGAACGAAGGAAGAGAGGAAGAAAGTTTGATATTTTGTGAATGTTTTAAAACATTTGCGCGGCTCTTTCAGCTTCTTATTTCTCCAATGTTGGATGTTGAAAGATGTAAGTAAACATTCACTTTGTTCATGTCTTACCAAGCTGAACATAGGCAACAAAATAAACTCACACACACACACACGGAAACTAATGCACACACACAAACATACACATGAACAATAATGCATAGACACAAACATACACGGAAAATAACGCACACACAGACACACTAATACAAAAGATAGCATGCACTTGCACAAACACACGCACACACACACAAACATACATGGAAAATGGGGCATGCACACACACACACACACATGAAAACATGAAAACTAATGCATGCACACGCACAAACACACACACATACACAAACATACACGGAAAATAGCGCATGCACACACACACAAACATTAAAGTTACTTATACATAGAAACACACATATTCTCTTCCTTACAGGCACACACCACACACACACACACATGCGCAAGCATTCACACATATGCACACACATGTTCTCAGTTTAGAAATAATAGGTTCAAATATATGCAACTTTGACACACAAACACACACATATATATATATTCACTTTCTCACACACACACAGACATGCACACAAACATATATATATATTCACTTTCTTAAACATACACACACACATGCACACACACACGCATGCACACAAACACACATATATATTCACTTTCTCAAACACACACACACATGCACACAAACACACATATATATTCACCTTCTCAAACATACACACACACAGATACACACACAAACACAT
>OZ024747.1:61374896-61379896 GCA_964016885.1 Eledone cirrhosa
AGGCTTTTTTTCTCTTCTTTTCTTCTGTTGTAGGATGAAAGATTGACGTGCTAGATAGGGTCTGAAATGTTTGAAAGTCTAAGGATCCAACTATGGTTAATAAGGCCCAGAATAAGGGAGCAATGTTTGGAATTGGTTAACCATAACCATTCTTGAGATTAAGGTGTTTTTGATAGGCAGAAGAACATCAAATTGCTATAAGTGAATATATAGTTGAGTTGACCCACTGTATTACTGGTATTTATTGTTTCAGTCTTAAAAGAGTGTTGGATTGGTAGTCTCAGTAGAGCGTCGGACAATATGCTTTGCAGCATAGAGTTACAGCCCTTTATGTTGAGTTCAAATCCCGCCAAGATTAGCTTTGCCTTTCATTATTATGGGTTCGATAAGGCGGTGTATTGGCAGTATCGGTAGAGGGTCAGATGCCATCCTTTGCAGCAAAGAGTTACGGCCCTTTATGGTCTGTGTTCAAGTCCCGCCGAGGTTAACTTTGCCTTTCATCCTTACGGGGTCGATAAAATAAAGTACCAGTAATATACCAAAAGTAGAGACAATTATTATGGGTTCAATAAAATAAAGTACCAGTAATGCACTGAGGGCAATTTAATCGACTTTCCCCCTCCCCCAAAATTGTTGGCCTTGTGCCTTAAATCAGGAACTATGATTTCAGTCTTAAAGCCATGACAAACAAACTGAACTCTTGCAAGAGTTTATAATGAAAGCAAAGATAAAACTACATCAACCCTTTAATGTTCAAACTGGCCAGAATTCTCTACCTCTTTCTGTTGAAACTGGCTGTAACTGGTCACTCAAACTGATGTTAAGGTATTGTTCTCAAAATAAATACTTTCAAAATCTCATAAATTCGATATTATGTGAGATAATTATGTGAAGCCTTTACCATGAAAATACAATAGTATATATAGGGTAATGTGAATGCTAAAGGGTTAAACCCTTGATTTAGTGATCTAATAGGAGGAAAAGTGTGTCTGATAATACCAAAAGTCTTTTAAATTGAAGGTAATCATGATTGTTTTTATTATTTTCAATGTAAAAAAATCTTTAATACAATATATATGAGTGCACTGTATAAAATTATTCAACCATGGGGAAGAATATGTAATGTTTATTTCACTTTTGTCTAAGTAGCTGAAGATTATTTTTTGTCATGACCATAGTGGTAGTACAGTATTATTGTTCTTGGGTCTGTTGAGCCCCAAATCTGTTAAGTCAGGGTCCAATAAACTGAGAGTTTATTATTTTTATTAAAATAACATTTCTGGTCCATTACTTTATTGCCTCGGTTCTTTCCACTATTCTAATTGAACTTATATTTTTACTTCATAACCAGAGAGGGAAAATCAATGCTCATGACCCTTTATTATCTCAGAGCTTCTAAGACATGTGAGAGGAGGGCTGAAGACCTGGCTTGAATGCTTGCAATAGACTGGACAAATGAAGGTTTTTGCTATAGATTTATGCCTAAAAAAAAAGTCTTGTCTAATTGTCCAACCCATATCAGCTTGGAAAAACAGACATAAAAATTGTTGATGATGAAGGACTGACATTTTCAAGACAGTGATTCCATTTATTTACAATCTATATATAAATTTGAGTGACTTCCGTCTGTCCATCACACAATGTGTGTGTGTGTTTGTGCGAATGTATATGTGTGTTTGTGTCAATGTATGTGTGTTTGTGTCAATGTATCTCTGTGAGTGTGTATTTTTGTAAGTGTGTCTGTGTTTGCACGTTTATATCTGTATACTGAAGCTGAAGCATATAGACAATATGCCCCACCACCGCCCACTGCAAAGTGGTTGTGTAGGCACCACGGAAAAAAAGCACCCTGCACTCACTGTAAATGAGGTTGGTGTTAGGAAGGGCATCCAAGCTGCAGAAATCAAGCCAAAATCAGTTCCCGTATGAGCAAGACAAGGTCACCCGACCTGGCACTGCCCACAACAGGACAACCCGTCTAACCCATGCTAGCGTGGAAGAATGAACTTAAAACAGTGATGATGATGATTATGATACTCATACATATAAATGTATGCATATGCACATACACACATGCACAAACATATATATACATGTCAGGATGTTGAAAAAAAACCTGGTTATATAAATTTGATATGTAACACTTGCAAGGCTTTCTTTACTTAGGTGCTGCTCTACAGAACCAATCAATTATATTTGATACAACATATTGAATCTCTTAAATCTGGGACTCAATAGTCTGGCAACTCCCAGGGTCCAGGATGTTTTGAATTTGCCTACATATATCTTTTACAATTTATAGTTTTAGATTTTATATTACTGCGTAAACTGGAGAGAAATAAAGCAACAATGTTTTGTTGGATGAGTAATGTAAATGTGAGAGAAAGGCAGAGCCTGGATGAGCTGAGGGAGAAGCTGGGTTTAAGAAGAATCCGAGAGATGACTGCATTGGTATGGACATGTGATGCACATGGACAATGACCAATGAGTGAAGAAATACCAGAAAATCCCATTGGAAGGAAGCCACAGTAGAGGACGACCAAGAAAGACCTGGGAAGAGGTTGTGAGAGCTGACCTCAAATGGCTAAGACTGGAAGAGGAGATGTTGAAGGAAAACAACAAGTGGAGAGATGCCATGCTGAGCAGAACCCATCCAACACTTGCAAGCGTGGAAAAGCAGATATAAAAACGTTGATGATGATGATTAATGAAATAATAAGAACCTTGTTTAGAAGATTTATTAGCTGTATTAGTTCCAGTTTTGAGCTTTGTTCTAGTTTTGATACAACATCAGTCTGTGAGTGTGAAATCTGTGTGAAAAGAGATGACAAAAAAGTATGTCTACATACCTATAGAAGTCAGTTTCTATTTCTAGCATTTCTCAGTGGTTGGGCAATGGTATAGCCCAAAATTTGTCAGATTTAAGAGGTTTAAATTGTCTGTGTATTCACTGAAGTGAAGAAAATAACTTCTCAGATAAACGAAAGCTAGATATCATTCACACTTTGCAAACAAAATGGCTGATTTTAGTAAATGGAATAATTCTATAAAATTTCTTCTTTTATAAATTTCTAAATTTGCATAACTCTCCAACCAATAATCTAACTATCAACCAATATATTTAAAAAATGAGTATATAGATAGTGTCTATGAAATATATAGAATACAGTTCTCTTTCAATTTTGTTTACAGAAGAAAATTGTCATAGCCTTAAGAAATGGTGAGTTTTATTATTTCGAGATTATCTTTTATGGAGAAAGAAAAAATGCTATGAGAGAAAAGTACATATTTTTAAAGTCAATTTACTAACCAATATATTCTAACAACTAACTATACCAAAGTAAGAGAACCAATACAGAAAAAAAAGCTGAATATATTTTAAAATAATTTATTTCTTTTTAACAATAAAATGAAATGTATCTGAATTTTCTTTCAAATTCTCACTCTTTCTTTTCAACAAAATTTTGTATAGAAAAAAGTTCTTTCAAGATTTTGCAATAGAAAGTATTCTGACAATATTTAAAACACTAGTCAGTGTTTCATCGATTCAAAATATCTGCTTCTCCCAAGAGCTCTTACACAATTTTCTATGATTGAAACAACTTGTCAAAAGGTTTCCATTGAAAAGGTTTCCAGAGTTTTTGGAGAGGTGGGGTAGAGTTGAAAAATAAAATTGATGGAACAATAGTTATAGGATAGTATTGTCAGTAATTGGTTTTGTTATTGTTTCTATTTATTCTATTTTCCTCTACATCATATTGACTATGGGATTTTATATCCACCATATTGGTTTTTCTTCAATAAAACCTAAACTGTCATAGATATAACAATAAATAAAATGTAAAAAATACTTCTTCAGTGTAGTTTAGATATAAACAATTTGGACAAAAAGAAAAGAGAAACTAATTTTTGTTAGAATTCATTCAATTTGTTTTTTTCCCCTTTCTGTTTGTGTCATTTTTTAAAAAATATTTTCCTTTAAAATTGTTATCATTAGATTTATCTACTTCTAAAATTTAACTTGCATTAGTTTCTTTTTGTTGTTTTGGTATGTGTTGCTTTCTTTGTCAGTTTTGTGTCTTACATTTTCTCTGCAATTCTCTTTAGTATAGAGTAATTTAAAAGATTTAAGAGTCAAGAAAACATTATCAACATCTGATCACAACAAACCAAACTACTTTGAAATAACTAATTGAGGGAGCCATTTACATTGATTAGTTCCCAATAGCCAAGAGAAATCTTAGTTCCCCTTTCATTAATGTTATTTAAAAGTCAGCTTATTATGTTGTTCTCCCAAATATTAAAAGTGTAAAGCTTGCCACAAAATACATGTAAAAAATAAATTCATTAAATCAAAATGATTGTTTCTGAGACACTCTGGGTCGCTGATAAGATGAAACAAAATGAAAAATACAGCTCATACCTATATAAGTTTGAAGTTGTATCTCATAAGGGGATTATCGGATATTTTAATGATAGAGTCCTCAATTCTAACACCTTGATTCAGGACTCAACATGCCACTCACCTTGTCTAAGAATCATACCCATGACCTTATGTTCACAGGTCCAGCACCATAACCATGTGTTGTTTATGTCAACCTTTCCATATTTGCATGGGTCAGATGGGTCTTCTCCAGTACAGCCTGGTTTTACTCATTATGGTTTTTTTGTCATCTTTCTAAAGTTCAGTATTTTGAAATCAACTGTCACCACTCCAGCCCAGTTTTCCATTGCAACAAACATACACACAAATCCCAAACTAATATACATGCATGAAAAATAAAATATATAGAATTGTGTGCGCCTGTGTGTTCCAGAGTATTCCAGAGTGTTCCTGGATGTACCTGTGGTGTGTTCCTGTGTGTTGCTGGATGTACCAGTGTGTTCATGGATGTGCCTGTGGTGTGTTCCTGTGTGTTGGTGGATGTGCCTGTCGTGTGTTCCTGTGTGTTCCTGGATGTGCCTGTGGTGTGTTCCTGTGTGTTGGTGGATGTACCTGT
>OZ024747.1:61382396-61397396 GCA_964016885.1 Eledone cirrhosa
ACAAAAAAAAAAGTTTTGGTGAAATAAATGTTCATGTTTTCAAAATCTTAAAGTTCAACTTCTAATGTGCCTTAAGGATTGTGGTGAACACCATAGAAGAAAAACAAACAAAACTCACGTCTTTAGTATTTCAGCTAATGCAACATGTGGCTTGTATTACCTGGGTTTGGAGAAAAATAAATGGACATAATTATTATCATCATCATCAACATTATCAGCCTTACCATCACCATGTCCATTTTGTTTTTTGTTCATGATGGTTTCATTTAACCCTTTAGCATTCAAACCAGCTGTTATTGGCCACTCATACTGATGTTATGGTATTGTTTTGAAAATAAACAATATCAAAATCTCATAGATTTGATACTATGTGAGATAATTATGTGAGATAAAGCCTTTACCATGAAAATACAACAGTATATATAGATTAATGTAAATGCTAAAGGATTAACCTTTTAGCATTCAAACCAGCTTTAACTGATGTTATGGTATTGTTTTGAAAATAAACAATATCAAAATCTCATAGATTTGATACTATGTGAGATAATTATGTGAGATAAAGCCTTTACCGTGAAAATATAATAGTATATATAATGTAAATGCTAAATTCTTTCACATCTTTCTATTCAAACCTGTTGTAACTGGCTGCTCATACTGAAGTTAAGGTATTGTTTTCAAAATAAATAATATCAAAATCTCATAGATTTGATACTATGTGAGATAAAGCCTTTACCATGAAAATATAATAGTAAATATAGATTAATGTAAATGCTAAAGGGTTAAAAAGAGTTTTTGAGACAGTAACCTATGGCCGGATGTCTTTCTTGATGCCAGATTTCATTTGGGTTTTCTTAATAAATAAATAATGTTTGGTTCTCCACAACACTAATATCAAGAAGTCTTCTTGTGAACGTGACCTGGGCATTACGGTCAGCAGCGATTTGCATTGGACGAAGCACGTCTCTAAAATTGTCAAGAAGGCCGAGGGTGTCTTAGCATCACTCAGTAAGACCTTTGTCAGCCGCTCTCCAGCTATCTATTTAAAGCTGTATATAGCTATGGTGCGGCCACACTTAGAATTTGCATCACCAGTCTGGAACCCCTATCTTGCTCAGAACCTGGAAACTGTTCAGAGACGTGCAACCAAGCGAATACCCTCCATCAGGCATCTACCATACTCTGAATGCCTTGCTTCCCTGGGCATGGATACATTGAAGCTCCGACGTCTGGCAACTGACTTGGTAAACAACCACAAAATTATTAACCATCTTGCCAACAACAACCTTTTTGATTTCCATGTATCTAACACACGTGGGCATGCTTACAAAGTCAGAAAACAGCACAGTTCCCATGACTTTCGGAAACATTTTTTTCACGCTCAGAGTTGCTGAAGCATGGAACAAACTACCTGCATCAGTAGTTAGCTGTCGAGACACTGCATCCTTTAAAACTTCCATGCTTCCTGAGATTCGCCAACACTACACTTAATATTCCTCCTCCATACACATACACACATGTATATCATGACTCATACATTATTCACTTTCCTGACATTTGTATATTATTCTATGTACTATACATGCACCTTTGACGAGTTGTAGTACACCTGAGCACTTTGCACAATAATTTCATTATTATTATATTATTATTATTATATCTAACTACCAAACAGCAGGATTCCTGTTTACACAGAACATAAATAAATACTCACATACACTTACAAACACATACACACATATATATATACACATACAAACACACATATACATACAAACACACATGCACATATGTGCACTTACATACACATACATACATATATGATCCATACTCACACATACATATACATACACACATACCTGCAAGGAAATGGAGAGAGAGATAGAGAGAATGAGACGAGAAAAAAAACTACAGACAGATAACGTTAAAGAGAGACAGACAAATGTGGCTCGTGGCCATGACAGATGGAGAAGACTAGTGTACAACATGTCACAATGGCGCCTCTGGGATCCCATCATGAGTTGAGAATCTGTGACACAATACATACATAGATATGATGGGCTCCTTTACAGTTCCTATCTACCAAATTCTCTCACAAGACATTGATTGGCCCGAGGCTGTATTACATATATTGGCAGTATCGGTAGAGGGTCGGACGCCATGCTTTGTAGCATAGAGTTACGCCCCTTTACGGTCTGAGTTCAAATCCCGCCGAGGTTAACTTTGCCTTTCCTCCTCATGGGGGTCGATAAAATAAAGTACCAGTAATACACTGGGTAATTGCTGGCCTTGTGCCAAAGGTAGAAATAATTATATATATATACAAGTAAATAAATAAGTAAATAAGTGTTGATGTTCTCTCTCTTTCACTTACTATCTCCGTCTCTCTCACTCTCCCTATCTCTCGCTATTATAAGAAAATGGGGGCCCATGCGCTGGCAACCCCGCAGCCACAGTGAACAGAATAGAGAAGGCGTTTCCCTGGAGGATAGTGAGGGAGATGCATTAGAAGAGCCATTCTAGATAACACTTGCCCAAAGTGAATTACAGTAGAATATAAAAACCACCAGATGTTAACAATTGAATAAGATTTTTAATTCGGCAATGAAGAATATGCAAATACTCCCATGATCCTTTGTAGTCACAGCAAAGCATGCAAACACCACACCGTTACTACAGTTACGAGGGGGCTTCAATAAGTTCGTGAGAAAAGGACAGTTGGAAAAAATTGGTTTAAGTTATGATGTATATTGTCAATATATGACCCATCTACGTCAATACAATACACTTCTGCAAATGTTGATACCAGCCTTTAAGTCCATCTGTGTAAAACCTAGGGCCGTGCGATTTAAACCATGCCAAGGCAGCTTTTTTTACATCTTCAACTGGGGATCATCTTCAACTTCATCTCTTCCACTTCTAAAACGACATCCATTTGTAGATTGTTGATTTCTTTGGGGCACTGTCTCCATAAACTTGCTCCACAGTGTCAATGATTTGGCTGCTCTTCCACCCTAGCTTCACCATGAATTTGATGTTTTGATGGAGGCCATGCTGCTCAAGCAAGTACTGACTTCCGACTTGCAGCACCTCATTGCAACATGTATTTAAGGTTTCATGCTAGAACATGTTATGACACATTAGTATGAGAACGGACAAATGCATTTCAATCAACATCTCTGCATATGATTTTTAGTTATATACTTTTTCCACAAACCTTTTGAAGCCCCTCATGTTTATATTATGAATTTGGGGTTGTAAAGGTCTAAACAATGATAATAAAGCATGGAATGTTATTGTCTTAGACCAAACATAGAAGATTAATAAATCCTTAATATAAAAACAAAAGCCCAGAACAGACCAGAATACAATCACGTTTTTAATATATCATTTGAAACACAAATTGTTCTTCTCCTTATCTACACATATATAACTGTGTAGTGTCTGTGTGTGTATTTGCAGCTGTGTATGTGTGCATGTGTGTATGTGTGTGCATATTGTGAATGTGTGTATGTGTGTGTGCATATGTGTGAGTGTGTGTGTGCATGCGTACGGCTGCGTGCATGTGTGCGTGTACAGGTGTGTGTGTGCCTGTCCATGTATGTGTGTCTGTGCATATGTGTGTGTCTGTGCATGTGTGTGTGTCTGTGCATTATTGTGCGTGTGTGTGCCTTTGCATGTGTGTGGCTGTGTGCATGTGTGTGTGTGTGTGTGTGTGTGTGTGTGTGCAGGTATGTGCGTCTGTGCATGTGTGTGTGTCTGTGTGTGTGTCTGTGCATGTGTGTGTGTGTGTGGATGAGTGTGTGCCTGTGCATGTGTGTGTGTGTGTGTGTGTGTGTGTGTGTATGCATGTGTGTGTGTATACACGTGTGTGAGAGATTAACATTTCACTTCCTTGTACATGTTGCAGTAAGAAGCTGAGAAAGATGGAGCCCGCTACGGCGGCAGGAGAACAGCTTTATATCTGGCATTCCAAACAAACATCGAAATACTGAGGTAATAAAAGAAACATCATCATCAACATCATCAACATCATCATCATCATTTTACGTCCACTTTTCCCTGCTTGCAAGGGTGGGACGGGAACGGAGTCTGGCTTGATTTCTACAGCTGGATGCCCTTCCTAACATCAACCTCATTTACAGTGAGTGCTGGGTGCTTTTTTACTGTGGCACCTCCACGACCACTTTACAGTGGAATGATAGGGACCCCAGTCCCTATCATCTCATTTCTACAGCTGAGTAAACTGGAGCAATGTGAAATAAAGTGTCTTGCTCAAGGAAACAACACATCACCCGGTCTGAGAATTGAACTCACAACCTTTCGATTGCAAGGCCAATGCTCTAACCACTAAGCCATGTGCCTCCAAACAATAACAATTATTTTATTAAATAAAAAACAAAAAATGGTTTCTGATATAAGCAAAAGGCTAGTAGTTTTTTTTTTTAAATCTACCCCAGTGCATTACTGGTGCTTTATTTTGTCAACCCCATCAGGATGAAAGGCAGGGCTAACCTAGGCAGGATTTGAACTCAGAACGTAAAGGAAAGTAACTCTATGCTGCAAAGCATGGCATCCGACCCTCTACTGATATTGCCAATCCAGTAGTAATGATGATGATGATGATTATAGTGATGATGATAATGGTGATGGTGAAGATGGTGATGGTGATAATGGTAGTGCTGATGTTGGTGATGGTGATGATGGTGATGGTGATGACAATGATGATGATGATGGTAATGATAGTGATTGTGATAGTGACAATGATGATGATGGTGAAGATAGTGATGATGATGGTGATGATGGTGAAGGTGGTAATGGTGATAATGGTAGTGCTGGTGTTGGTGATGGTGAAGATGGTGATGGTGATGGTGAAGATGGTGATGGTGAAGGTGGTGATGGTGAAGATGGTGATGGTCCTGAGGATAATAATGAAATGGATTTAGAAAAAAAACACCGTCGTTTAATGGAGATATTTGGTGCCAGATTGGCTAAATGGCCATCAAACAGATAATGTTAAAATTGGAAATGAAAGATGGCTGTGATGGAGTCAATTGACTGTGTAGAGTGACTGTGTAGAGTGACTGTGTAGAGTGGCTGTGTAGAGTGGCTGTGTAGAGTGACTGTGTAGAGTGGCTGTGTAGAGTGACTGTGTAGAGTGGCTGTGTAGAGTGGCTGTGTAGAGTGGCTGTGTAGAGTGGCTGTGTAGAGTGGCTGTGTAGAGTGGCTGTGTAGAGTGGCTGTGTAGAGTGGCTGTGTAGAGTGGCTGTGTAGAGTGGCTGTGTAGAGTGGCTGTGTAGAGTGGCTGTGTAGAGTGGCTGTGTAGAGTGGCTGTGTAGAGTGACTGTGTAGAGTGGCTGTGTAGAGTGGCTGTGTAGAGTGGCTGTGTAGAGTGGCTGTGTAGAGTGGCTGTGTAGAGTGACTGTGTAGAGTGGCTGTGTAGAGTGACTGTGTAGAGTGGCTGTGTAGAGTGGCTGTGTAGAGTGGCTGTGTAGAGTGGCTGTGTAGAGTGGCTGTGTAGAGTGGCTGTGTAGAGTGGCTGTGTAGAGTGACTGTGTAGAGTGGCTGTGTAGAGTGACTGTGTAGAGTGGCTGTGTAGAGTGGCTGTGTAGAGTGGCTGTATATAGTGACTGTAGAGTGACTGTGTAGAGTGGCTGTGTAGAGTGACTGTGTAGAGTGACTGTGTAGAGTGGCTGTGTAGAGTGGCTGTGTAGAGTGACTGTGTAGAGTGACTGTGTAGAGTGGCTGTGTAGAGTGGCTGTATAGAGTGACTGTAGAGTGACTGTGTAGAGTGGCTGTGTAGAGTGGCTGTGTAGAGTGACTGTGTAGAGTGGCTGTGTAGAGTGGCTGTATATAGTGACTGTGTAGAGTGACTGTGTAGAGTGACTGTGTAGAGTGGCTGTGTAGAGTGGCTGTGTAGAGTGACTGTGTAGAGTAACTGTGTAGAGTGGCTGTATATAGTGACTGTAGAGTGACTGTGTAGAGTGGCTGTGTAGAGTGGCTGTGTAGAGTGACTGTGTAGAGTGGCTGTATATAGTGACTGTAGAGTGACTGTGTAGAGTGGCTGTGTAGAGTGACTGTGTAGAGTGGCTGTGTAGAGTGGCTGTGTAGAGTGACTGTGTAGAGTGGCTGTGTAGAGTGACTGTGTAGAGTGGCTGTGTAGAGTGACTGTGTAGAGTGGCTGTGTAGAGTGGCTGTGTAGAGTGACTGTGTAGAGTGGCTGTGTAGAGTGGCTGTGTAGAGTGACTGTGTAGAGTGGCTGTGTAGAGTGGCTGTATAGAGTGACTGTAGAGTGACTGTGTAGAGTGGCTGTGTAGAGTGGCTGTGTAGAGTGACTGTGTAGAGTGGCTGTGTAGAGTGGCTGTATATAGTGACTGTGTAGAGTGACTGTGTAGAGTGGCTGTGTAGAGTGGCTGTGTAGAGTGGCTGTGTAGAGTGACTGTGTAGAGTAACTGTGTAGAGTGGCTGTATATAGTGACTGTAGAGTGACTGTGTAGAGTGGCTGTGTAGAGTGGCTGTGTAGAGTGACTGTGTAGAGTGGCTGTATATAGTGACTGTAGAGTGACTGTGTAGAGTGACTGTGTAGAGTGGCTGTGTAGAGTGGCTGTGTAGAGTGACTGTGTAGAGTGGCTGTGTAGAGTGGCTGTATATAGTGACTGTGTAGAGTGACTGTGTAGAGTGACTGTGTAGAGTGGCTGTGTAGAGTGGCTGTGTAGAGTGACTGTGTAGAGTGGCTGTGTAGAGTGACTGTGTAGAGTGGCTGTGTAGAGTGGCTGTGTAGAGTGACTGTGTAGAGTGGCTGTGTACAGTGGCTGTGTAGAGTGGCTGTGTAGAGTGGCTGTGTAGAGTGACTGTGTAGAGTGACTGTGTAGAGTGGCTGTGTAGAGTGACTGTGTAGAGTGACTGTGTAGAGTGACTGTGTAGAGTGGCTGTGTAGAGTGGCTGTATATAGTGACTGTAGAGTGACTGTGTAGAGTGGCTGTGTAGAGTGACTGTGTAGAGTGACTGTGTAGAGTGGCTGTGTAGAGTGGCTGTGTAGAGTGACTGTGTAGAGTGACTGTGTAGAGTGACTGTGTAGAGTGGCTGTGTAGAGTGACTGTGTAGAGTGGCTGTGTAGAGTGACTGTGTAGAGTGACTGTGTAGAGTGACTGTGTAGAGTGGCTGTGTAGAGTGACTGTGTAGAGTGGCTGTGTAGAGTGACTGTGTAGAGTGACTGTGTAGAGTGGCTGTGTAGAGTGGCTGTGTAGAGTGGCTGTGTAGAGTGACTGTGTAGAGTGACTGTGTAGAGTGGCTGTGTAGAGTGGCTGTGTAGAGTGACTGTGTAGAGTGACTGTGTAGAGTGGCTGTGTAGAGTGGCTGTATATAGTGACTGTAGAGTGACTGTGTAGAGTGGCTGTGTAGAGTGGCTGTGTAGAGTGACTGTGTAGAGTGGCTGTGTAGAGTGGCTGTGTAGAGTGGCTGTGTAGAGTGGCTGTGTAGAGTGACTGTGTAGAGTGACTGTGTAGAGTGGCTGTGTAGAGTGGCTGTGTAGAGTGACTGTGTAGAGTGACTGTGTAGAGTGGCTGTGTAGAGTGGCTGTGTAGAGTGGCTGTGTAGAGTGGCTGTGTAGAGTGGCTGTGTAGAGTGGCTGTGTAGAGTGACTGTGTAGAGTGGCTGTGTAGAGTGGCTGTGTAGAGTGGCTGTGTAGAGTGGCTGTGTAGAGTGGCTGTGTAGAGTGGCTGTGTAGAGTGACTGTGTAGAGTGGCTGTGTAGAGTGGCTGTGTAGAGTGGCTGTGTAGAGTGGCTGTGTAGAGTGGCTGTGTAGAGTGGCTGTGTAGAGTGACTGTGTAGAGTGACTGTAGAGTGACTGTAGAGTGGCTGTGTAGAGTGGCTGTGTAGAGTGGCTGTGTAGAGTGACTGTGTAGAGTGACTGTGTAGAGTGACTGTGTAGAGTGGCTGTGTAGAGTGGCTGTGTAGAGTGACTGTGTAGAGTGACTGTGTAGAGTGGCTGTGTAGAGTGGCTGTGTAGAGTGACTGTGTAGAGTTGCTGTGTAGAGTGGCTGTGTAGAGTGACTGTGTAGAGTGGCTGTGTAGAGTGGCTGTGTAGAGTGGCTGTGTAGAGTGGCTGTGTAGAGTGACTGTGTAGAGTGACTGTGTAGAGTGGCTGTGTAGAGTGGCTGTGTAGAGTGGCTGTGTAGAGTGACTGTGTAGAGTTGCTGTGTAGAGTGGCTGTGTAGAGTGGCTGTGTAGAGTGGCTGTGTAGAGTGGCTGTGTAGAGTGACTGTGTAGAGTGGCTGTGTAGAGTGGCTGTGTAGAGAGACTGTAGAGTGGCTGTGTAGAGTGACTGTGTAGAGTGACTGTGTAGAGTGGCTGTGTAGAGTGGCTGTGTAGAGTGACTGTATATAGTGACTGTGTAGAGTGACTGTGTAGAGTGGCTGTGTAGAGAAGAAGAGAAGCCAGGTTTAATGAGAAGCCAGCTGACATTAACCCTGGCTTCTCTTCTTCTTTCTTCCCCCTTCTTCTCTCTCCTTCCTTTCTTTCTTTCTTTTACCTTGTGTCATGGGATCGACGTTAACCTATGCTCCCATCCCTTTATGTTTTCGTTCATCTGACCGGTAGTAGCATACTATAAAATTTAGCCACGTCACTCCAGGGCGACCGGCTGAGGTTGAAGGAACAGAATAGCAGTCGCCCTCGGGTCTCGATTTTCAGCCCCATGGATTTTACCTATTACATTCACGTATTATATTTCGAATACCTGATGATATCACCGGATTCACACGGAACCCGGTCATTGAAATGATCATAGTATAATAAACCTTTCAAGGATTTACACAAATCCAGCCTCCTGTCATTTCATTATAATATTTAACTCCGTAATAGCACCACCAACTACAAAAACAAAGACGGTTGAACTGCTTTATGTTGAGTACTCTCTATATTATTGCATTACGATTGACCATACGGAATAGACCAGCTCTATACAGTGGTGAACCTCAAACCTGAATAAATATATATATATATATATATATATATATGCTGGTATATACATACTTTAGTCATTATCTACTGCACTGAAGAGACCATTTTCACTGCACATAACTCTCACTTGATGCACACTTATGCACAATACCTTCCATATAGTAATGCAACTGCAGTCTATTTTAGAGCAATCCTGACAAACTGAAGCCACTTGTACACAGTTTCACATGGAGCTCATTAATGCATACACACACGCACGTACACACACACACGAACACACACACACACGAACACACACACACAAACATACACGTACACACACACACACAAACATACACACGTACACACACAAACACACACGCACAAACACACACACAGACACAAAAACACACACACGTACACACACACACACAAACACACACACAGACACACAAACACACACACGTACACACACACACACGTACACATACATACATACTATGATCTAAATGTTGTTCTCTGTATATCAAAACCATAGATCTGGTGAGATATCAGATACAATACTGACATAAAAAAACAGCCACCTAATCCTGTATGGTGGTAGTGCTGGTGTCACAACAAAAAGCACCTTTCCTACTGTATAAAGCGGTAGTGCTGATGCTATGATAAAAAAAAATCGTCCAGTCCACCCTGGAAGATGTTAGTGCCAAAATGACAATAAAATACTCCCAGTGCACACTGAAAAGTGGTTGGTACTATGAAGGGCATCCAGCTATAGGAATCAAGCCAAAAATGGATTCCCTTTGGGGCATTGTGTCCTTAAGCATGACACTTTACTTCACTTTGCTCCAATCCATTCATCTGGAACAAATTACTCTCAGATCCCAAATAATATGGAGGGTTAGAATAAGTGTGTGTGTGTGGGGGGGGGGGGCATTTGCTTAACCCTTTGGCATTTACATTATTCTATATTTACTATTGTATTTTCATCTCACATAATATATGAGAATTTGATATTATTTAAACGGAAAAAAATGAAACGATATTTCATTTCCCACTCTTAGTACATACTGATATTATTTATTTTGAGAACAATACCTTAACATAAGTATGAGTGGGCAGTTATGACTGGTTTGAACAGAAGGAGGTGAGAGAATTCTGGCCGGATATGGCCAGTTTAAATGCTAAAGGGTTAAATTCTTATATGGGGTGGGAATTATAATTATATAGTGTACGTTTGTAAATATGGAAATGCTTGTAATGTTCTTTTTTTGTCAGATCTAATGTTTTGTAATCATCATCATCATCATTTTACGTCCGCTTTTCCCTGCTTGCAAGGGTGGGACGGGAACTGATTTCTACAGCTGGATGCCCTTCCTAACACCAACCTCATTTACAGTGAGTGCTGGGTGCTTTTTTGCCGTGGCACCTCCACGACCACTTTGCAGTGGAATGATAGGGACCCCAGTCCCTATCATCTCATTTCTACAGCTGAGTAAACTGGAGCAATGTGAAATAAAGTGTCTTGCTCAAGGAAACAACACATCACCCGGTCTGAGAATTGAACTCACAACCTTTTGATTGTAAGCCCAATGCTCTAACCACTAAGCCATGTGCTTAATGTAAAATAAAATAATTATTAGATTCTCAAGCGGCTGTATAGATATAAATCACTTACAATAAAATTTCACCGGACATAGAATAGATTAACAAGATTTGATAAGTGGGGGATTGGTGGGGTGGGGAGGTTGGAAACATTCTGAAAAATTAATAATCAGGACCAGTGGGGACAGGACAATTATTCAAGACCTGAGAGTTGTTGCATCTATAATTCATTCAAGAAGTAATTAGTATGTCATCGTAGTAGTAGTAGTAGTAGTAGTAGTGGTGGTGGTAGTAAGAAGCCAACCGATCCATCTCTTTAAATAACTTTAAGTTTCAAATATAAGAAGGGAAATAAATAATTTTCTAACTAGATAATGAAGACAACCACAAGGATGTGGTCCGAACATGGACGAGCCGAACTCCCTGTCATCGCCTCCATCTCTCTCGCCCTCCCCATCTCTCTGAATGGTGAGCAAATGGGGCCCCATGTGCTGGCCTCCCCCACAGCCCTCTCGCCCACCCCATCTCTCTGAATGGTGAGCAAATGGGGCCCCATGTGCTGGTCTCCCCCACAGCCCTCTCGCCCTCCCCATCTCTCTGAATGGTGAGCAAATGGGGCCCCATGTGCTGGTCTCCCCCACAGCCCTCTCGCCCTCCCCATCTCTCTGAATGGTGAGCAAATGGGGTCCCATGTGCTGGCCTCCCCCGCAGCCCTCTCGCCCACCCCATCTCTCTGAATGGTGAGCAAATGGGGCCCCATGTGCTGGCCTCCCCCACAGCCCTCTCGCCCTCCCCATCTCTCTGAATGGTGAGCAAATGGGGTCCCATGTGCTGGCCTCCCCCACAGCCCTCTCGCCCACCCCATCTCTCTGAATGGTGAGCAAATGGGGCCCCATGTGCTGGCCTCCCCCACAGCCCTCTCGCCCTCCCCATCTCTCTGAATGGTGAGCAAATGGGGCCCCATGTGCTGGCCTCCCCCACAGCCCTCTCGCCCTCCCCATCTCTCTGAATGGTGAGCAAATGGGGCCCCATGTGCTGGCCTCCCCCACAGCCCTCTCGCCCACCCCATCTCTCTGAATGGTGAGCAAATGGGGCCCCATGTGCTGGCCTCCCCCACAGCCCTCTCGCCCTCCCCATCTCTCTGAATGGTGAGCAAATGGGGTCCCATGTGCTGGCCTCCCCCACAGCCCTCTCGCCCTCCCCATCTCTCTGAATGGTGAGCAAATGGGGCCCCATGTGCTGGCCTCCCCCACAGCCCTCTCGCCCACCCCATCTCTCTGAATGGTGAGCAAATGGGGTCCCATGTGCTGGCCTCCCCCACAGCCCTCTCGCCCTCCCCATCTCTCTGAATGGTGAGCAAATGGGGCCCCATGTGCTGGCCTCCCCCACAGCCCTCTCGCCCACCCCATCTCTCTGAATGGTGAGCAAATGGGGCCCCATGTGCTGGCCTCCCCCACAGCCCTCTCGCCCTCCCCATCTCTCTGAATGGTGAGCAAATGGGGTCCCATGTGCTGGCCTCGCCCTACCCATCTCTCTGAATGGTGAGCAAATGGGGTCCCATGTGCTGGCCTCCCCCACAGCCCTCTCGCCCTCCCCATCTCTCTGAATGGTGAGCAAATGGGGCCCCATGTGCTGGCCTCCCCCACAGTCCTCTCGCCCTCCCCATCTCTCTGAATGGTGAGCAAATGGGGCCCCATGTGCTGGCCTCCCCCACAGTCCTCTCGCCCTCCCCATCTCTCTGAATGGTGAGCAAATGGGGCCCCATGTGCTGGCCTCCCCCACAGCCCCAGCGAACAGAATGTAGAATGCGTTTCCTCGGAGGATGGCAAGGGAGTTGCACTGGAAGAGCCATTCCATTCATTCGGCCGTGTCACACACAAGGTGTCACACTAACTGTTCCTGAAAACTAAGCCCAGGGTTTATGTATCTGTGGAATGTTCAGGTACCTTCACATCAATTTCACGATCAGGCTGTTCCATTCAATGAACAACTGGGATACTTGTTATCAGAACTGACAGAGATGCAACAACAACAACAACAACAACAACAACAAAACATGTATAAAGATCTCGTAGACTCCTGGAAAGCAAGAGTATTCAGTGTAACTCTGGTAACTTAACCAGTTATTTCACTTCACTTGCTCCCTATACTTGCCATCTGCAGCTGTTAATCCATAGTTGAGAAAGGGATGGTCTCCACTACGCTCTCTTTCACACATTACGTGAAGACAAAGGACCTGGTGCTCACCTAAACAATGATCTGCTGATAATGGTGGTGGTGGTGGTGGTGGTGGTTATGGTGCTGCTGCTAATGAAGGTGGTGGTGCTCGTGGTAGAGGTAGTATTGGTGGTAATGATGATGATACTGATTGTGGAGGATGTGGTGGTGATGGTGGATGTTGTAATGGTGGTGGTGGTGTTGGTGATAATGATGGTGGATGTTGTAATGGTGGCGGTGGTGGTGGTGGTGCTTGTGGTGATGATAATGATGGTGGATGCTATAGTGGTGGTGGTGGTGGTGGTGTTGGTGATGATAATGATGGTGGAAATTGAAATGGTGGTAGTGATGGCAGTGGTGGTGGTGGTGGTTGTGCTTGTGGCGTTGGTGATAATGATGGTGGATGTTGAAATGGTGGTGGTGGTGGTGGTGGATGTGATGGTAATGATGGATGTGGTGGTGGTGATGATGATGATAATGATGGTGGATGTTGTGGTGGTGATAATTAAAAGGATGATCTCTATATTTTCAATCTCGCTAAATACATATTTTTCTCCCCCAGTCACACACACACAAACATACATACATACATACACAGACAGACATACACACATACATTAGCTAATTTACATATCTGTTTCAACTACTCACTCTCCACCCCACCCCATCTACCTCAATATCAGTAACAGATCTA
The DNA here is from genome assembly GCA_964016885.1 of Eledone cirrhosa. Classification (NCBI taxonomy): domain Eukaryota; kingdom Metazoa; phylum Mollusca; class Cephalopoda; order Octopoda; family Eledonidae; genus Eledone; species Eledone cirrhosa. Next base: position 61,395,850 of record OZ024747.1, read on the forward strand.
TCAGATACATAGTAATCATCTTGATGGGAAATTATCAATAAAGTTTTATTTTTTCTTCTACCTTTCATTTAAAAGCCTCTCACCATCCTTCAACCAACTCTCCCCTTTCTACTTCCATAAATTCAGATTTGTAACCCCTTTGAAACCAACCAAACCAAACCTGGCCCTACACTGTGAATTAAAATTACTTGTTTTAAAGGGTTCTTATTTAATTTAAAATCTTCCAACATAATTTATGTAAATACCATATGTTCAGTTGCTATCTTAGTGAAATAATTAATAATTTTAGTAAATCCCTGAATATTCTTAATTAATTAATTAATTGAAATAGAGCATACTTCATTTGAATTATGGTCATGAAGGAGTTAATATCTAATTCTTCATTTCAACATGAATATCATTTACATGTGAGATATAAAGTCATATAGAGATATTACACCTTCATTAAATCATCAGTTAGGTAACTATCATATTTCCCTCTATGGTACAAATAATTTTGAAACAAAATTAAGGGAGGAAACAGAATGGACATAGGTGAGGTGGGATGGGATGCGGTGTAATATTACACATGGGTCCACATTTGCATTTTTACTGTGCTTAAAAATACTTGTTTCAAATAACAAGATTCTAAACATGTGTTGATAACAATTGTTTACAAATGGTATTTGATTTATTGAGATGCATTGTTTCTTTTGGAAATGCACAATAATACAGAAGACCCGACTTCCCATGGGTACAAGTTGAAGCATATAGACAGTATGCCCCCGCCTCTCTCCCACTGTAAAGTGGTCGTGTACATATCACAACAAAAAGCACCCAGCCCACACTGTAAAGTGGTCGTGTAGGTGTCACAACAAAAAGCACCCAGTACTCACTATAGATGAGGTTGGCATTAGGAAGGGCATTCAGCTATAGAAATCAAGCCAAAATCAGTTCTGTATGAGCAAAACATGTTACCTGACCTAGCATTGCCCACAACAGGACAACTCATCTAACCCATGATAGCATGGAAGAATGGACATAAAACAGTGATGATGATGATGATGATGAGTAATTAATCTTTAGCACCCTAGTAATTTTTATGAGTTATTTCCTTTGACACTGCATTTTCTATTCAGGGGAGATTACTTATTGCACCCTGTGTTGCCTACAGTGTATTGAAGGTTAAACATCATTTGTCTCAGACAGGAAATTGATCAAATAAATAAAAAGACAATATAAGATCTGTCATGACTTCATATTTTGATGGGTAACATGGTATAAATTCTGGTCATCCTCTACAGCGTCTTCTTTCCATTGGGATTTTCTGGTATTTCTTCACCCATCAGTCATTTTCTATGCACATCACATATCCATGCCAATGCTGTCATCTCTCCTGCACACCATCTTGGATTTTTCAGTAACAACAGTAACAACAACAAAAGTGACAGAACTACAGAAACAGTGACAACAACAAAAGCAACACAACAGAATAAGTGACAGAACTACAGAAACAGTAACAACAACAAAAGCAACACAACAGAAACAGTGACAGAACTACAGAAACA
>OZ024747.1:61402396-61404896 GCA_964016885.1 Eledone cirrhosa
ATTTCAGGGATACCAAATTATATCATAATATGTATAATGAAATAAATATGGTTTTATAAATATACTTTCCATTTATTTAATATCATTGTATATATATATATATACATATATATATCATCATCATATTACGTCTGCTTTTCCCTGCTTGCAAGGGTGGGACGGGTCCTATTCAGCACAGCATCTCTCCACTTGTCACAGTCTTTTGTCATCTCCTCCACACATACACACACATATATATACATATATACATACATATATATATATATATATATATATATATATATTGAACGCATATATGTATATATCTGTGTTTGTCTTTCTTTATTATATATTATATTATATTTTATATATATATATATGTGTGTGTGTATATATATATATATATATATATATATATATAGTAATATTAATAAATTTGAAGACTAAAATCCAAAGAGGGCTCGATAAGGATAAATATATATCAAATATATAAGAACTGTAGAGCAAATATTTATTAAAATAACAGATTAAAGTTTAAGCAAAGAATCGCTACTTTCACCCTTAACGGGATCTTCTGAAAGATCCTGTTAAGGGTGAAAGCAGCGATTTTTTGCTTAAACTTTAATCTGTTATTTTAATAAATAATATATATATATATGGAGGCACATGGCTTAGTGGTTAGAGCATTGGCCTTGCAATCGAAAGGTTGTGAGTTCAATTCTCAGACCGGGTGATGTGTTGTTTCCTTGAGCAAGACACTTTATTTCACATTGCTCCAGTTTACTCAGCTGTAGAAATGAGATGATAGGGACTGGGGTCCCTATCATTCCACTACAAAGTAGTCGTGGAGATGCCATGACAAAAAAGCACCCAGCACTCACTGTAAATGAGGTTGGTGTTAGGAAGGGCATCCAGCTGTAGAATACAAGCCAAAATCAGTTCCTGTCCCACCCTTGCAAGCAGGGAAAAAGCGGACATAAAATGATGATGATGATGATATATATATACAGGATATCTTGAAAACAATGCTCAATCTATTGCAAGAGAGCTTATTTAGAATATATAAAGTTTCATACACATAATATGTATATGTATGAACTTAGGTTTTGGGGTCCAATTATGGCCACCACTCAATAGTGGAGAGCCTCTTCAAAACTGGCCTCTAATCGAAACCAAAGATCACACCCATACATATTCAGTGTATGAAAGTTTATTTGTAATATATGTATGCCACGAGTGCCACCATCATCACCATTACTACACCTGCCATTCCATTGTCACAGTCACCACCACAACCATCATAATTACCACCACTCCTATCACCACTACTACCACAGCCACCATCACCACCATACTACTACCTCTACCCCTACCACCACAACCATCATCATCATCATCCCCACTATTGCCACAAGCCCAACTACCACCACCATCACCACAAATACTACAGCCACTGCCACCACACCAGTACCACTATCGCTACCACCACTTACACCACCATCACTGTCTCCACCACCTCTGCCCTCACCTCCACCACCACTTACACCACCATCACTGTCACAACCACCTCTGCCCTCACCTCCACCACCACTTACACCACCATCACTGTCACAACCACCTCTGCCCTCACCTCCACCACCATCACCACTTACACCACCATCACTGTCACAACCACCTCTGCCCTCACCTCCACCACCATCACCACTTACACCACCATCACTGTCACAACCACCTCTGCCCTCACCTCCACCACCACTTACACCACCATCACTGTCACAACCGACTCTGCCCTCACCTCCACCACCACTTACACCACCATCACTGTCACAACCACCTCTGCCCTCACCTCCACCACCATCACCACTTACACCACCATCACTGTCACAACCACCTCTGCCCTCACCTCCACCACCACTTACACCACCATCACTGTCACAACCACCTCTGCCCTCACCTCCACCACCACTTACACCACCATCACTGTCACAACCGACTCTGCCCTCACCTCCACCACCACTTACACCACCATCACTGTCACAACCACCTCTGCCCTCACCTCCACCACCATCACCACTTACACCACCATCACTGTCACAACCACCTCTGCCCTCACCTCCACCACCATCACCACTTACACCACCATCACTGTCACAACCACCTCTGCCCTCACCTCCACCACCACTTACACCACCATCACTGTCACAACCACCTCTGCCCTCACCTCCACCACCACTTACACCACCATCACTGTCACAACCACCTCTGCCCTCACCTCCACCACCATCACCACTTACACCACCATCACTGTCACAACCACCTCTGCCCTCACCTCCACCACCATCACCACTTACACCACCATCACTGTCACAACCACCTCTGCCCTCACCTCCACCACCATCACCACTTACACCACCATCACTGTCACAACCGACTCTGCCCTCACCTCCACCACCATCACCACTTACACCACCATCACTGTCACAACCACCTCTGCCCTCACCTCCACCACCATCACCACTTA
>OZ024747.1:61407396-61409896 GCA_964016885.1 Eledone cirrhosa
CACACGCACATACACACATGCACATACGCACATGCACACACGCACATACACACATGCACATACGCACATGCACATACGCACATGCACATACACACACGCACATACACACATGCACATACACACATACACATGCACATACACACGCACATACACACACGCACATACACACACACATACACACATGCACCACCAGACCATACACACGCACATACATACACACACACCACCAAACCATACACACGCACATACACACACACACCACCAAACCATACACACGCACATACACACACACACCATACACACGCACATACACACACGCACATACACACATGCACCACCAAACTATACACACGCACATACACACACACAACACCAAACAATACACACGCACATACACACATGCACCACCAGACCATACACACGCGCATACATACACACACACCACCAAACCACACACACGCACCACCAGACCATACACATGCACACACACACACGCACCACCAAACCATACACACGCACATACACACACGCACCACCAGACCATACACATGCACACACACACACGCACCACCAAACCATACACCAGCACGCACACACACGCACCACCAAACCATACACCAGCACATACACACACGCACCACCAGTCCATACACACGCACACACACGCACCACCAAACCATACACCAGCACATACACACACGCACCACCAGTCCATACACACGCACACACACACACACACACACACACGCACCACCAGATCATACACATGCACATACACACACACACGCACCACCAGATCATACACATGCACATACACACACACACGCACCACCAGATCATACACATGCACATACACACACACACCACTAGATCATACACACGCACATATACACACGCACCACCAGACCATACACATGCACACACACACATGCACCACCAAATCATACACATGCACATACACACAAGAACACACACATATACATACATACATATACATATATACACCACACCACACACACGCACCACCAAACCATACACATGCACATACACACATACATGAACACACATATACATACATATACATATATACACCACCACCACCACACACATGAACACACACATATACATACATACATATACATATATACACCACCACACCACACATGCACATATACACATGCACTACCACTCCACACCACACAACACACATGCACCACATACACACACACACACATGCACCACCACTCCACATGCACATACACACACAGACACATACATCCACATACACATATACACACACACATTTACAGTGAATTAAACATGCTTATATAAACTAATACAAACATACAAGCAAACACGGCTGTGGGTGTGTGTATGTATGTATATACACTTACATACATATATATATATATATATATATATACATACATATACACACACATACATACATATACACACACATACATACATATACACACACATACATACATACATATATATATATATATATATACATACATACATACACACACACATCATACATATATTTATATATACATACATACATACATATATATACACATACATACATATATATATATATATATATATACACACACACACCCATATATATATTATAGTTTTAATATAGAAGAGCTTCTACAGGACTAGAACTGTTGCATTCGTGAGAAATCTTCTCACAAATGAAACAGTTCTAGTCCTGTAGAAGCTCTTCTATATTAAAACTTTTACACTCTGCTATGTATTGAGTACCTTACTTACTGTGGTTACCTCCGATTCAACCCGGAATAACTTATATATATATATATATATATATATATATATATATATATGTATATATATGGAAAGTTATATTTAAATTGTTGGGTTACAACTAGTAAATATTTATAACTGATATAAAAGCACTCGACAAGTATTTGGAGTATATTTACGATATTAAATAAATGGAAACTATATTTATAAAACCATATTTATTTCATTATATATATTTCAGGGATATCATATTAACAATATGCTATGCCTTCCTCAGACAAAATACAATATAAAAAGTTTTATAGATAAATAGATTTGACATACCGTACAACATCGACTTGTATTTGAAAAGTTGAATTGGCAGTGAAAAAATTGTACACAGAGAGAAAGAAAGAGAGAAAAAAGGAAAGAACGACAGAAAACGAAGAAAAAGAAGAAAAAGAAGAAATGCATGGAACAAAATAGAGAGATGGAAAGATAGATAAAGAGAAGAACTTCATGTAAAGAAACAGAGAGATATATATATAGAGAGAGAGAGGAAATAGAGATAGATATATATATAGAAAACCAGGTAGTGGGACATCCGTTGAGTAAACATATCAATGATACATTTATTTATTATCAATGATATTTATTATCAATGATACATTTATTTATATAATGAAATAAATATGGTTTTATAAATATAGTTTCCATTTATTTAATATCGTATATATATATATATATA
>OZ024747.1:61414896-61417396 GCA_964016885.1 Eledone cirrhosa
TGAAAGACACTGCCTATGTCATTAACCCTTTCATTACTATATTTCTAATGAAAGACACTACCTATGTTGTTTAACCCTTTCATTATTATATTTCTAATGAAAGACACTGCCTATGTCATTAACCCTTTCATTACCATATTTCTAATGAAAGACACTGCCTATGTCATTAACCCTTTCATTACTATATTTCTAATGAAAGACACTGCCTATGTCATTAACCCTTTCATTACCATATTTCTAATGAAAGACACTGCCTATGTCATTAACCCTTTCATTACTATATTTCTAATGAAAGACACTGCCTATGTCATTAACCCTTTCATTACTATATTTCTAATGAAAGACACTACCTATGTTGTTTAACCCTTTCATTATTATATTTCTAATGAAAGACACTGCCTATGTCATTAACCCTTTCATTACCATATTTCTAATGAAAGACACTGCCTATGTCATTAACCCTTTCATTACTATATTTCTAATGAAAGACACTACCTATGTCATTAACCCTTTCATTACTATATTTCTAATGAAAGACACTACCTATGTCATTAACCCTTTCATTACCATATTTCTAAAGAAAGACACTACCTATTTCATTAACCCTTTCATTACTATATTTCTAATGAAAGACACTACCTATTTCATTAACCCTTTCATTACTATATTTCTAAAGAAAGACACTACCTATGTCATTAACCCTTTCATTACCATATTTCTAATGAAAGACTCTGTCTATGTCATTAACCCTTTCATTACCATATTTCTAATGAAAGACACTGCCTATGTCATTAACCCTTTCATTACTATATTTCTAATGAAAGACACTGCCTATGTCATTAACCCTTTCATTACTATATTTCTAATGAAAGACACTGCCTATGTCATTAACCCTTTCATTACTATATTTCTAATGAAAGACACTGCCTATGTCATTAACCCTTTCATTACTATATTTCTAATGAAAGACACTACCTATGTTGTTTAACCCTTTCATTACTATATTTCTAATGAAAGACACTGCCTATGTTGTTTAACCCTTTCATTATTATATTTCTAATGAAAGACACTGCCTATGTCATTAACCCTTTCATTACCATATTTCTAATGAAAGACACTGCCTATGTCATTAACCCTTTCATTACTATATTTCTAATGAAAGACACTGCCTATGTCATTAACCTTTTCATTACTATATTTCTAATGAAAGACACTGTCTATGTCATTAACCCTTTCATTACCATATTTCTAATGAAAGACACTGCCTATGTCATTAACCCTTTCATTACTATATTTCTAATGAAAGACACTGCCTATGTTGTCTAACCCTTTCATAACTATATTTTTAATGAAATGCAGTACTTGTGTATTATAGTTGATTTTGAAAATAATAAAAGATTGGGAGGTGTTCTGTAAAATAACATTTTCCTTACTAAGTTTGTTTGTGGAACATAATTTAACAACTCTGAGATATATTGTTATACTCAGGGAGAGTCATGCTGCTAATAAAAACACATGCACCTATTGGTTTTCACTTAAATTTTTCATAAATTTCCAGTTGGTTAGTTTAATAACTGGATGGTTGTTTATTTGTTGATTGTCAAAGCTCTTTCGTCACACATTCTGTGACCTCCTTAGTGACTAATTTGTTATTTTGAGAGTCACAAAATACAAAAACCAAGTTCTTAGATATAGTTCTGTTCGAAGGTTTTAATATAGGTACGAACACTTTAAAACCATTTTGTATCATAGAACCAGGAACAGGTTCAGGGTAGTTGGTATCAAAAGAGTTCAATGTTGATGATGAGGAAGGTAATGGTGACAACAATGGCAGTCATAGAAAAGTAAACAAACAATGACTTTATATGTGTGTATGTGTGCTTTCTTGTATGGTTGTCATCTAGGCAGAAAGTGCTTTCAGCAAAAACCAAGGCTGTGGTTAAAGACAGTTTAACCCTTTAGCATTTAAACTGGCCATATCCGGCCAGAATTCTCTCACTTCTTTCTGTTCAAACCGGCTGTAACTGGCCGCTCATACTGATGTTAAGGTATTGTTCTCGAAATGAATAATATCAAAATCTCATAGATTCAATATTATGTAAGATAAAGATTTTACCTAAAAAATACAATAGTATATATATAGAGTAATGTAAATTGTTAAACAGTTAAGTCCTCTTTGAAAGCATTTGTAATAAGTTTGGTCAACCGAGATAGAATTAGTTTTGATCTCCTCCAATAGAAAAAATGGGTAAAAATTTGCAAAAATCCCTCCATTTCTATGTAGAGATGCATGGAAACCAGGGCCGGATTAAATATTAAGCAAAATAAGTACATGCTTATGGTATCAAGAGAAGAGAGGCACTATTTTATTCAAGTTAAATGTATTTGTCATTCCAAAAAGGATTTTTTTATAGACTTTATATGTTGAGAGGAGGTGACACTATAATCTTTTAAGTGCTTAGGTTCTCAGAAGGATTTACGCCAGCCATGATGAAAATGT
>OZ024747.1:61422396-61444896 GCA_964016885.1 Eledone cirrhosa
GATTTTCCCCTCGCTGAAAATTGTAGGCCTTGTACCTAAATCAGAAACTATTATATTAAATAGTAAAGTTTTTACTTTAATACTATAAATTTCCACAATAATCTGTCTACAAGTAAAGATACTATGAATATTTGAATTAACAAACCCACTTTGAGATATTTTCTGTGAAACATTACAGGATATTTGTTAAAGTAACTGATTATACATATATTCCCACTCAGGCATAGATTAGATCCTTTAGGGGTACAAAACATTAAAAACTCATATATAGTCTGCAAACATTCTTTTTTAATAAAATAGTCTCCCTGTTCCTTTGATGCCCTAAGAATGTGCTTATTTTTCTTAACCCTTTAGCCTTTACATTACTCTATATTTACTATTATATTTTCGCAGTAAAGGCTTTACCTCACATAATATTGAATCTATGAGATTTTATATTATTTATTTTGAGAACAATACCTTAATGTTGGTATGAGTGACCAGTTATGGCTGATTTCAACACAAGGAGGTGAGAGATTTCTGGCTGGATATGGCTAGTTTAAATGCTAAAGGGTGAATCTAGTCTTGTTCGCACTGTTAACACCTCAACTCCAAGGAAAACTGGCTTATGTCTGTCAGTTACATAAATAAAAAAATTATATTTCATCAATGCTTGCATATTAGGCCAAATAAGAGAAGAAAAAATTAAATAGAGAAAGGAGGGAGTTGCACATTGAATCCAACCTGAGCCCTGTGGTGGACAAAATAGTGAAGCTATTGCTGTAGAGAACAGCTATAAACACTCACTGTGTCAGCCACCACACTACCTTACAGTGCTGTTTCCTCAGGTGCAATGTACTCCTGATTTTGAGAGGGAAAATGGCAATTGTAAAGCTAGCTAAGTGTTATTTAACTTTGTAGCAATTTAGAACCACATTGTCTGCCATTAACTGTCAATATCTGATATAAATTATTCAGTGGCTATAGATATATGAAACATGTATTACTCAACTAAACCATAGCAATTACTTAATCAACCATTATAACATGACATGTGTGTTTGTATATATATATATATATATATATATATATATATATATATATAGAAAAAGAGATGAAATCGAAAATGCAACTGGAGTCTTATTTTTTTTATAAAAATATATATATTTATTTGGTTCCTTTACCGGTTTCGCAGTTCTTCTGCTTTTCAAAAGGTGGGTTGAGATGGAGGGTCTGTGGTTTTTCTCACATCATATATATATATATATATATATATATATATATAGGAAAAAGTATGACCCCGACGGCAGAGTTCAAGCTGTTTCGACGGCTATTTCTGAGTCCAGAAATAGCCGTCGAAACAGCTTGACCTCTGCTGTCGGAGTCATACTTTTTCCTATTTCCCACTCTACTACCCAAGTATTGAGTACTCTGGTGCATTATGGTCCATCTGGTTCCTTACCACAATTCCTTTGTTATATATATATATATATTTATATAACTATGTATATGAAGTATGTGAATTTGTATATCTGGTGATATACAGTATGTTTCTAAATAAACATGTTGAAAGCCTTCAACTATGAATTTGGAAACTGCCATCTAGCAGATTCCAGCAGAAGCTAAGGATAGGTAACTAGCGACAATGACGTCATCATTTCTGACTCTGGTTGTTATCAAGCTAGTGTTCCTGACACTGTTCTCAGCTGGAACTCAATATAGGCAAAAACATATAGTCTAGACGCCTATGTACCTGGGCTGATTAGCCTCATTTGCATATAGAGCTCCTGGCTTGCTTGGCCGAAAAATAATATTAAGGTATTAGCTCTAACATAGCTGTGTATATGAAATATATATATATGCACATACACATATATACATACACATACATACTCACACTCACGCATGCATACACACCTACACACACCTTCACACTCACGCACATACACATATACACATACATATCACAGACAAGCACACACACACACACACACACACAAACAAACACACACATGTTTTAAATCAGTACTATTTACTATCTATATTCCTATTCAATATTACTATATGATGTTCCCATAACCAAACCATGCTACAGATATCAACTGATGTTTTAGAATTGATTTTCGTGTCCAAATATTCTGACCTTTGACCTCTCATCTACTTACTTTCTAATTCTCATATATCCACAATTATTCTTCAGATATTCTCAAAAAGCTTTCTCATCGATCACCAATCCCTCACTTCCATTGTTTGTTGCTCCTCTCTTCAAGTTTACTCTAACTCATTCTACTACACATTCTTTCTGTGTGTGAGCAAGGCAAGAATTATCATAAGACTACCTAGGTAGCTACCAGGTTGTAGACCACAGAGTAACATGATACTGAAGCTTAAAGCAGTCATGGGAAAACTGTTCAGATATTTTCAAAAAACTTTCTCATCAATCACCAGTCCCTAGCTTCCATTATCTGTTGCTCCTCTCTATACTCTTCTAGTTTACTGCAACTCATTTTACTACACATATTTTTCTGTGTGTGAGCAGGGCCAACAGGGCCAGCATTACCATCAATGAGGTAGCCACCTAGATTGTAGACCACAGTGGAATATATTACTGAAGTTTAAAGCAGTCATGGGCAAACTGTGGCCCGAGGGCCATATGTGGCCTGTTTGGCTTTCTGAATGACACGCCTAATTTCAAAATGGCCTTGAATTTTTTTTAGTAGTGTGGAAACACCTTATGACACATCCTATACGGCTCACTGCGCGAAAAAGGTTGCCCATGACTGGCTTAACACCCTAACACAAAGCCACATGATTCTAACACCCTAACCACTAAGCCACATGACTCCAACACCCTAACCACTAAGCTGCAGGAACCTAACACCCAACACCCTAACCACTAAGCCACATGACTCCAACACCCCAACACCCTAACCACTAAGCTGCATGAGCCCAACACCCAACACCCTAACCACTAAGCCACATGACTCCAACACCGTAACCACTAAGCGACATGAGACCAACACTCCAACCCCCTAACCACAAAGTGACACGAGGCCACATGCGTCTAACACCCTAACCATTAAGCCACATGAGTCCAGCATCACAACACCCTAACCACTAAGCCACATGTCTTTCCTAGCACTGAAGACTAGATGAAAATCTACAGAAACAACAACATACTCTCAATCAAACAATGAAGAATCTAAACTATAATAAAGTAAGAAGCGCGGGATTGCGTACGGTTTGTAATTTTTTATCTCGTTTGTGAAATAAGTTGGATTACTTTGAATAAATAATGAATGAATATTACATAATTTATCTACTAAATATCGTGGCTGTTCATTAAATATATTTTATTACTTATTTAAAAATTCACTTCTTTAAAAGTTTCAAATGTCAACACTTCCGGGGGCGATCGTTTAAATAAATATTCATATATTTCTGTCACTAATTTTCTCCTAATGCAGTTTATATATAATATCGTCTTTTTTTAATGTGTCATGGATTACATTACTGATTACATAAGACAGTGTAACACAGTCTTTGTTCAATTTCTGTGTATATTGTCAATTACGATTTTATTTGATGTATCATATCTACATGTATATATATACTTGCGTATAATATCAATATACACACTACACAGGGTTATTTTTTCTACGACGGGTTATACAAACAAGAAGAATTAATATAGAGTTATATAGATATAGAGTTGTAGATATATAGAATTATATGATATAGAGTTATATAGATATCGAGTTGTATAGATATAGAATTATATGATATAGAGTTATATAGATATCGAGTTGTATAGATATAGAATTATATGATATAGAGTTATATAGATATCGAGTTGTATAGATATAGAATTATATGATATAGAGTTATATACAGTTATATAGATATATAGATATAGAAAAACAAAACAAAGACATTTCGTTTGCTGCAACAAGAGGAATGTAAAACGATGTTAGTTTGTTAGTTATCTTAAAGAACGATGACATTGATTGAGATAATAAGGACTCCATGGTAGACAATCGGGGGTTCCCAATTATCCAAGCAAGTGTAAGACATTGAAGACAAGGATTTAAGCAAAAATTCAGACATTTTATTGCTACTTAGTTGGCTTTTCTCGTTTATTGGATTAAATTCTCTGGCAGCAAAATGGTAAGGCAGCTTATCTGGGATGGAACTGGTAATGTTAATCTTAGTGTGTGTGTGTAAATATGTGTATATATGTGTGTGTATGTATGTATGTGTAAATGTGTGTATGTGGCTGTGTTTATATGTCTGTGTAACTATCTGTGTGTGATTGTTTACTGGCTTATATATGTGTGTGTGTGTATGTGTCTGTATGATTGTGTATATGTGTGTGAGAGACTGCATATATGATTGTATATGTGTGACTGTATATGTATGACTATATATATGTGTGTATGTACATGTGTGTGTATGTATGCATGAATACATGTGTGACTGCGTGAGTGCATGAATACGTATGTGTATGTGTGTAATGGAGTTGAGTTTTGTTGTGAGGGTTAAATGGATGTATACTTCTCTTAAGAGATTTTAGCTTATGGCAAGATCTAAAGGAATGAGATGAACTTTATAGGTCAAAGAGTGCAGTGTTTTAAACACTGTTTTAGTCAGTTTATTTACAGAATGTGGTGTAGGTGTGGGAGTGATAAAGTAGGGGTAATCTCCCAAAGGCTTCGATCTATCAACTAGTTTTAGCCTGTTGGTTGAAACCAATTTACTCCGCTATGTCACCAAGTGGTTAGAATGTTGAACTCAAGATTATAAGGTTATAGCTTCGATTTCTGGACTGGGTGGTGTGTTGTGACCTTGAGCAAGACATTTTATTTTTGACATTGCTCCAGTTCATTCATTTGAAAAACAAAACAAGTACCAACATCAGCTGAGGGTGAGCCCTATGGCAGACAAGTGACTCTTCCGGAGAGGAGAGTATTGTACTCTCAGTTGCTTAACACCAAGGAAAGCAGATTATACTGCATCCAGTTGAGCTTCTAGACTCAAGAGAGACATTGTTACATACTTTGAGAGAGAGAGTGAAGGGGGAAATGACCTTTCTCTCATTCCTCACCTCCTCAAGGTCCATTGCTATGCTTTGGTTCTGCGGGGCAGCTTCAAAACATTCTATATAGCCACTCTTTCACCATGAACATATTTCTGGATTTTTTTTTATAAACTCTACTTTCTACACACACACACACACGCACACACACCTTGGCAATTCTGAGTGTGAAAAAATATTTCCAAAAGTTATGGGAGCTGTGTTGCACCCTAACCACTGGACCACATACCTTTACCAGTAACATAGAATTTGAACTATTAACCCTTTAGCAGTTATATTACTCTATATTTACTACCATATTTTCATGGTAAAGGTTTTATTCCACATAACTATTTCACATAATATTGAATCTATGGGATTTTCATATTATTTATTTTGAGAACAATAACTTAACATCAGTATGAATGGCCAGTTACAGCCAGTTTCAACAGAAAATGGTGAGAGAATTCTAGTTGAATATGGCCGGTTTAAATGCTAGAGGGTTAAACCAAAAACCCTAACCACTGGACTACATACCTTCACCAGTAGCGTAAGTTGTGAACTACTATATCACCCTAACCACTGGACCACATACCTTCATCAAGCTAACTTTGATATGTAAAATTGGGAGGGTTTGCTGTGTATTCTAATTTTTTGTATAGAGGAGGTCCCCAAACCTGAAGTGCTTCGGGGCCCCCAAGGTCTAAATCCAACTCTGCAGGTTGATCTATTAAACCAAATACCCTAACCCCCTAGACCACATACCTTCACCAGTAGCGTACCACCCTAACCACTGGACCACATACCTTCACCAGTAACATACCACCCTAACACCTGGACCACATACCTTCACCAGTAGCGTACCACCCTAACCACTGGACCACATACCTTCACCAGTAACATACCACCCTAACACCTGGACAGACAT
The DNA here is from genome assembly GCA_964016885.1 of Eledone cirrhosa. Classification (NCBI taxonomy): domain Eukaryota; kingdom Metazoa; phylum Mollusca; class Cephalopoda; order Octopoda; family Eledonidae; genus Eledone; species Eledone cirrhosa. The sequence continues at coordinate 61,428,378 of OZ024747.1, forward strand.
ACCTTCACCAGTAACATACCACCCTAACCACTGGACAGACATACCTTCACCAGTAACATACCACCCTAACACCTGGACAGACATACCTTCACCAGTAACATACCACCCTAACACCTGGACCACATACCTTCACCAGTAGCGTACCACCCTAACCACTGGACCACATACCTTCACCAGTAACATACCACCCTAACACCTGGACAGACATACCTTCACCAGTAACATACCACCCTAACCACTGGACAGACATACCTTCACCAGTAACATACCACCCTAACACCTGGACAGACATACCTTCACCAGTAGCGTACCACCCTAACACCTGGACCACATACCTTCACCAGTAGCGTACCACCCTAACCACTGGACCACATACCTTCACCAGTAATATACCACCCTAACACCTGGACAGACATACCTTCACCAGTAATATACCACCCTAACACCTGGACAGACATACCTTCACCAGTAATATACCACCCTAACACCTGGACCACATACCTTCACCAGTAGCGTACCACCCTAACCACTGGACCACATACCTTCACCAGTAATATACCACCCTAACACCTGGACAGACATACCTTCACCAGTAGCGTACCACCCTAACCACTGGACCACATACCTTCACCAGTAACATACCACCCTAACACCTGGACAGACATACCTTCACCAGTAACAAACCACCCTAACTACTGGACCACATACCTTCACCATAGGATGTGAACTATAAACCCTTTAAGCATTTCACTGACAGACTTAACAACTCTGCATCAAATTCAATAAACATTTCCATATGTTCTTGTAATCTAGACAGAAAGATCTGTTCTCTTTCAACACTATCATCTTACAGTGAAACCATTCTAATGTCTTTTAAAAACAGGATATTACTCTTTTAATCTAACATTCTCCACTAACTTTAACTATTTATTATTTTCTGTCTGAGATCTGATCCTATGGCAGAAAATAATCCACCTTTCCTTCTCCATCTACAATGTATACCACCCCCTCTGTCTGCCTGTCTCTCTGTTACTCTCTCTCTCTCTCTCTCTCTCTCTCTCTCTCTCTCTATATATATATATATATATATATATATATATATATATATAATGAAGGAAATGTGGTAAGGAACCAGATGGACCATAACGCACCAAAGTTCTCAATACTTGGGGTAGTAGAGTGGGTAATAGGAATGAGTAGGACCCCGACGGCTGAGCTCAAGCCGTTTCGACGGCTAATTTTGGCTAATTTTAGTCCAGAATTAGCCGTCGAAACGGCTTGAGCTCAGCCGTCGGGGTCCTACTCATTCCTATATATATATATATATATATATATATATATATATTTATACATATATATGTGTGTGTGTATATATATACATATATATATATACACACACACATATATATATGTGTGTGTGTGTATATATATATATATATATATATATACAAACACACCTATAAATATATATATATATATACACACCTTCCAATTTACCCCACCACCACCACCACCATCAATTGGTCAGTGTCGTATCTCTGTTTAAATGAAAAAGATATCATGACAATCCCGAAGATTATATTCCATTCTGTAATTCCTTGTCACCTCATATTTCACATAATTCCACTAATATTTCATGTGTCCATGGAACTGCCTGCTAAAATAAATTATCTGTGTGACATTAGCAACAAAGTAGATTGCAACCTTTCCCGCTACACCGTATCATACCCACCACCCCACATATTCTTTGATTTAATTAGACACACATATACACCCACAAAAAATAACACATGTATATATACATATATATATACACACACACATTCTTGCATACACACACACACACACATTCACACACTCATGAACACACACACGCATTCACACACACACACAAACACTTATACACACATACACAATACTCATACACATACACATACACACTCATTCATACACACCCACACACACACACACACACACACACACACTCATACATACATAGATACACACTCATTCATACACGCCCTCATACACACATTCATACACCATTCATACACACATACACCCACTCATTCACACACACATACAATACTCACACACATACACAATACTCATACACATACACAGACTCATTCATACACACCCACATACACACACACACACATATATATACACACTCATTCATACACACCCACATACACACATACACACCTACATACACACACACACACATATATATACACACATTCATACACGCCCACATACACACATACACACCCACATACACACACACACACACATATATACACACACTCATTCATACACACCCACATACACACCTACATACACACACACACACATATATATATACACACTCATTCATACACGCCCTCATACACACATACTCATACACACACACACATACAGACACACACACACTCATTCTCACACACACACACACACACGTTTTTATCAATTTCATTCATTTTATTTTTAAAAACCAATGTCTTCAAATTTCCTCTATTTCCTCGTATCAATTATATCAATTTCAATTTGTATGATAATTACTTTTGAAAATATCCTCATTATTCTCATCATCATCATCGCCATTATCATCTTTGTTGTCATCATCATCACCATCATCACCACTATCACCATCATCACCATGACTGTTGCCATGATCATCATCACCACCACCACAACCACTACCACCACCACCACCACCCCAACCCTCATCATCACCACCACCACCACCACCACCCCAAACCCTCGTCATCACCACAACCCTCATCACCCCCACCCCCACTCCTCATCATCACCACCACCACCACCCCAAACCCTCATCACCACCACCAACACTCCAACCATTATCACCACCACCACCACCCCAACCATTATCAGCACCATATCCACCACCACCACCACCACCACCTCCTCTACTACCAAGCCCTCACAATCAGCATCATCATCATATCCATCATTATCATCATCATCATATCCATCATTATCATCATCATCATATCCATCATTATCATCATCATCATCATTATCAACATCACTATCACTACCATCATCACCATCACTGCTCCTATGATCATCATCACTACCATATCCACTGCCCTCACAACCAGCATCATTATCACCATCACCATCAAGTAGACCATCATCATCCACTGCCAACACCAACACCGCAACCATCTGCGAGCCACACAAATGTCGTTGCGGATCCACCGTGGACTCTTTCAGCCTCCACCTGCTTTCTTGCCACCACAGTGCTGGCCGCATTCCACACCATGCTGCCCTCAACGAGGTCATAAAGCATGGCTTGGATGCTGCAGGCTTCCCCTCCCAGCTCAAGCCAGTGGAGTTGGACTGAGGGGACGACAAAAGGCGGAACGGGAAGATGGCATGACCATCTTCCTGTTCCGCGGAGGTAAACCCCTCATCTGGGATGCCACTTGCAATGACACATTCTACAGCTGCAACCTGGTACAACCTGCAACTAACCGAGGTTCAGCTGCACCACCACACTGCTTTCACAACCATCATCATTATCATCAACACTATCATCAGCAGAACTGCCTCCCTCGCCCAGAGCATTGCTCCCATGTCCATCATCATATATCCACCACCACCACCAACATCAACACCATCCTTACCATCATCATCAGTAAGTTAACTGAAGCAATAAAGCCCCCTGATTAAAAGCCTACTAATATGTGATCCTCCTTTGTCAATGTTCTGACTTGAAACCCTGCTGTTGTGGTTTATTTACCACTTACTTCTCCATAAAAAAAATCATTATCATCACCACCATTTTATGTCTGTTTTCTATGCTAGCATGGGTTGGATAGGTTGTTATATTCTAAGACTAGGAAGGACAGATAAAACAATCTTTGCTCATACATTACATTTTTGGCATGATTTCTACAGCTGGATGTCTCTCCACCACCATTTACTGTCCATTTTTCCATGCTAGCATGTTAGACAAGCTGTCCTATTGTGAGATAGACCAGGTCATGTAACCAAGTCTTGCTCACACAGAACTGATTTTGGCTTCATTTCTACAGCTGGATGCTCTTTCTAACGTAAATAACATTTACAGTGAGTACTTGGTACTTTTTGTTGTCACCTACACAACCACTTTATAGTATGGGCTGGATGCTTTTTGTTGTGTCACCTACACGACCACTTTATAGTATGGGCTGGATGCTTTTTTGTTGTGTCACCTACACAACCACTTTATAGTATGGGCTGGATGCTTTCTGTTATGTCACCTACACGACCACTTTATAGTATGGGCTGGATGCTTTCTGTTATGTCACCTACACGACCACTTTATAGTATGGGCTGGATGCTTTCTGTTGTGTCACCTACACGACCACTTTATACTGTGGGCTGGATGCTTTTTGTTGTGTCACCTACACGACCACTTTATAGTATGGGCTGGATGCTTTCTGTTATGTCACCTACACGACCACTTTATAGTATGGGCTGGATGCTTTCTGTTGTGTCACCTACACGACCACTTTATACTGTGGGCTGGATGCTTTTTGTTGTGTCACCTACACGACCACTTTATAGTATGGGCTGGATGCTTTTTGTTGTGTCACCTACACGACCACTTTATAGTATGGGCTGGATGCTTTTTGTTGTGTCACCTACACGACCACTTTATAGTATGGGCTGGATGCTTTTTGTCATGACATCTACACAACCACTTTACAGTGTGAGCTGGGTGCTTGTGCTTATGTCACCATCACAACCACTTTTTCAAAGTAGGCTGGGGACTTTGGTGCGAGAGGTGTGTGGGTATTGGGGACATTGGTATATATATGTATGTGAGGGATGGTGGGGGAGAGGAAGAATGGGATGGTTAAAACTGAAACATCTTAGTTATCTCCAATTTTTTTTCTAAGAGAAAGTTTGATGCTTTGAGCAAAAATACTTTGCTACTGTGTGGCAACATTTCAAAGCTGCTGAGCCAGAAACCTTTTATATATATGGCACCACCAATACAGTGACTTCACAGCTACACAGCTAAGAGGGAATACTGGTCATAGGTCTTCTGGACTAGAACTGTCCTCAGGCTAAATAATAACAACATTCATTTTGTGTATATAGTTTGGTTGTTGAAGATTGCTTCAGGGTTAAAATCTAAATTAATTGGTTACATAGACAGAAATAGGTGTTATAACATACGTTGTGAGGTGTAATATAAATTTAACTTTCTAATTGCTTTTTGACAAAACTACATGGTACTCTGTATATAAGTAAATATTTACAAGGTGTGTAATATGTGAATGAGAACACAGCCACACATCTCAAACATATCTCACCTAAGGAAACATTAACATTCTCTATTACACAATCTTATTAACAACCAACACAGAAACACTACATATGTTTACATACACAAAATTAAATGCCATAACTAATGAAAAATCTGTCTCTATTCATTATATTTTTTAATAAGAATATGTAAAACTAATCTATATTAAATGTTTTTCTGGATTTTTTTCTTTTTCATTAAAAAGTGTCTCATTATTTTAAAACTATTTCTATATTTTAATTAAAATTTTTATATAAATGGTTTTTCAAATTCACTAGTGACGTTGGCACATTCGAACAATAATGTATAATTGATTTTTTTTTTATTTCAGCTAATGAGGGGTCTTCTTTGGGTCACTTAACTTTCTAGAAATAACAGTTAAATCTCTCTTAAATCACATGCTACAATCTAAAGAAAAGAATGGCTCTTTATATGTATTCTTATATACTCTATGCCTAGAAAAAAAATGGGATGGTTACAACTGAAATATCTTGAACCAGAGATAACATGTCTTCTGGGCCAGAGTTTAACTTGGGCTAAATTATATGTCTTCAGGCCTAGAGATGACCTTGGGCTAAATTACGTCTTCTGGTCTAGAAATAACCTTGGGCTAAATTACATGTCTTCTGGTCTAGAGCTGACCTTGGGCTAAATTACATCTCTTCTGGCCTAGAGATGACCTTGGGCTGAATTACATGTCTTCTGGTCTAGAGATGACCTTGGGCTAAAATACATGTCTTCTGGTCTAGAGATGACCTTGGGCTAAATTACATGTCTTCTGGCCTAGAGATGACCTTGGGCTAAAGTACATGTCTTCTGGCCTAGAGATGACCTTGGGCTAAAGTACATGTCTTCTGGCCTAGAGATGACCTTGGGCTAAATTATATGTCTTTCAGAGAAAGTTGGAAAGTGAGAGAGAAGTGAGAAAGAGATACAGATGCAAGATTGACCCCAGTACTAGACTGGTACATTTTTCAACGACCTTAAAAGAATGAAAGGCAAAATTGGCTTCAGTAGGATTTGAACTCAGAGAATAGAGAGCCAGAACATTCTATCAGATGTTCTAAGAACTCTGCCAATTTTCCACCCATATACATACTTATGCATACAAGCAGGGTCTCGTTTGCCTTAAACATATGAGGGGGGCAAACCAACAGTTTGATAAACAATGTATTGTTTATTTATCTATATTCACTTAATGAGATAAATACATAGAAAAATGTTATACAATTCTCATTCAAATTATTGATGAGTTGGTCTTTTTTAATTTTTAGTAAATAAATGTAAATATTGAACGAACAAAATTCAATACTGATTGCAACTTAGGATCTATATATATTTATATAAATATATGCGCCTAAATAAACATGTAAAAATATGTATTATACATATGTATAACTTGTTAGTGGGATTTTCTTTGTTTTTTAATTGGGAAAAAGTAGGGGGGACAAAAGATGGTTTGTCCTCCGTTCATCAGAATGAAATTTTATTTAATATTAAATAAAATTTCATTCTGATGAGCGAATTCAGATGTCTATGTCGAGCTTGTCTGTCTTTGTGAAACCTTTGGTAAATGGAATAATTGTCTTATGTTGTTTATTACATAACTTTATATATATATTTATATCAGATCTGTATGAGCAAGACATGGTCATCTGATTTGACTTGCATCACAGCAGGATAACTTGTATACCCCATGCTAGCATAGAAAAAGCACATATATATATATATATAAGTGTGTGTGTGCATGTGTATATATATATATATATAAATGTATATCTAAATACAAAGCAAAACCTACACTCAGTAGGCACCTCTAACAAAATACACCCCGTCCCACTACCTCCCCCCCCCCCCCATCCCCCCCTTAAATGTGAAGTTATGTTGGTACCACAACATCCAGTCCGAAACAAATGAGGTCGTGTAGGTGTCAGGACAAAAAACACACGGTCCACGCTGTAAATGTGGCCGTGTAGGTAACACGGTAAAAACCTCCCAGACCACACTGTAAATGTGGTTGGTGTTGGGAAGGGCACCCAGCCGTAGAAAACCCGCCAGACGTGTAGGTGCCACCACAATAAAGCACACAGTCCACGCTGTAATGTGGCCGTGTAGGTAACACGGTAAAAACCTCCCAGTCCACACTGTAAACGTGGTTGGTGTTGGGAAGGGCACCCAGCCGTAGAAAACCCGCCAGACGTGTAGGTGCCACCACAATAAAGCACACAGTCCACGCTGTAATGTGGCCGTGTAGGTAACACGGTAAAAACCTCCCAGTCCACACTGTAAACGTGGTTGGTGTTAGGAAGGGCATCCACCCGTAGAAAACCCGCCAGACAGTCCTGAGCAAGACAACCAATCTTGCCTCAAGTGGGACAATTCCCGTCCAGACCCATGCTAGCATGGAAAATGCACGTTAAACGATGATGATGATGATGATGATATATAGTCCTACAAAAAGAACAGATGGCCAGAGCGGGAATAATAACAGAAGAAAAAAAAAAGAAGTTTTGTATTGATCACACATAGTCACATTGCGAGCTGAAGGTTAAGCCAAAGTATAAGAACTTATCATTCATAAGTTCCAGTTAATCATTACTGACATATAGGTTATGTGTCCAACATTGCTATTCTACACTTCAGTAGCTCCCATTAAATCTATAGTCCAGTCTCCTTACTAACAAACTCTGCCTCTGGCACTGCATGATGGTCAGCAACAAAGAGGCTAGCTAGCTACATTTGAATTGATCAGTCTTTGACCCTGCAGGAATTCCTTGGTTGCTTTATTAGACATTCCATATCATGGTGATCACATTAGGAATGACAGCACTGTGTAGTATATTGGTAAAGTGGAGCATAGTTTGGTGAGGGAGAGAGGAAGAAGAGAGACAATAGGAGATAGGGAGACAGATATATATATATATGTGTGTGTGTGTGTATGTAATATATATATATATATATATATAGAGAGAGAGAGAGAAGAGAGAGGGGGAGAGTGTTATTGGTTGGGTCCTTTATCATAATGAAATAAAAGATTTCATATCATCAAATAGACATTTCAGTCAGTTGTGATTGAATGATATTAATATGACAGGTCTATCACATCTAGGACAAATATATTATTAAATATGGCAGCTGGTTTTTCTCTACAAATATAGAGCAGAATGAACTGAGAGCATTTCGGCATAAATTAGAAGCTAAGTCAAAAATAAATAGTAATAAAGTTAAGAATTAAGAATATTAAAAAGGACTTAATAGTATTATTGCCAATTTTACAGCATTTATTTACATTTGTAACATGTTAATCAATGAAACCCCGAAAACCTATAATTATTTCAATACTCTAAATATTAACATTGTGTTTGAATGTTGAAATGTATTGAAGGTATTTTAAATAGATGAAAGAAAATATTAAAATAATCAATGGTTACAATATTTTAAAAGAGAATAATTTAGTGCTTTGTGTGTTTCTAAGTCAGGCATGAATGGTTAAGAGGTTTGCCCTGTGACCAGATGGTTTCATGTTCGCTCTCACCACATAGCATTTTGTGCAAATGTCTTTTACTATGGTCTTGGACTGTAAATAGATAGCTTGTGAGTAAATTTGGCAGACAGAAACTGTAAAGATCCCTCTTATATCTATGTGTATATATATATATATATATATATATACACACATATATCTAAAAAGTCTAAAGTCTGCCTTAAGCCAAAAGGCTCATTTGGCCGGTGTTTATCCCGGTTTCATGGCGTGAAGTGACTTAGACTGTAAGACTACCCCCTGGACAGGACGCCAGTCCATCTCAAGGTTAAACCCCCAGCTATTGCTGTTACTCATTTTCAGCTGAGTATACTGGAGCAACATGAAATGAAGTGTTTTGTTCAAGAACACAATACGCAGCCTAGGAATCAAACCCTCAACGTTATGATCATAAGTCCAACTCCCTTACCACTAGGCCACCTGCCTCCACTATACACACATACACACACATATATATAATATAAATAATCTGGATTAGCTGTTGAGACAACAAGAGCTCAGCCATTGGGTTCCGACTCTTTATAATATGGCTTTACTCTACTACCGCAGGCATCGAGTACACTGTTGAGTAATGGTCTAACTAATTTTAAACCGGTTTTATCCTGATATATATATATATGTGTGTGTGTGTGTTGGTTTGGTGTGTAACTACAGTTACAAGCAGCACGCTGTTCAAAGCACTCAATGCTGTTACGAGGTCCGTAATATGTCAGCAAAGTTTGGACATATGCTGCAACACTGACTTTGATTCTACTTTCTCTTTCTCTCTCTCTATATATATATATATCATCATCATCATTTTACGTCCGCTTTTCCCTGCTTGCAAAGGTGGGACGGGAGCTGATTCTGGCTTGATTTCTACAGCTGGATGCCCTTCCTAACACCAACCTCATTTACAGTGAGTGCTGGGTGCTTTCTTCCCGTGGCACCTCCACGACCACTTTACAGTGGAATGATATGGACCCCAGTCCCTATCATCTCATTTCTACAGCTGAGTAAACTGGAGCAATGTGAAATAAAGTGTCTTGCTCAAGGAAACAACACATCACCTGGTCTGAGAATTGAACTCACAACCTTTCGATTGCAAGGCCAATGCTCTAACCACTAAGCCATGTGCCTCCATATATATATATTTAGTAGGCAAGGATGCAATTCTCTTCAAGCACTTAACATAATATTACGTCTTTAAAATAAGGATAAGTATATTTATAAAGAGGAAAATACAAAGTTGTAGATGTTAGAGACATATATAAAAATACAAATGCAATATAGAGACACATATATACACAACATATAGACATATATATATATATATACACGATAGACATACAAACACAGACATACATATACACAATATATACACACAGACATATAAAAATACAAATGCAATATAGAGACACATATATACACAACATATAGACATATATATATATATATACACGATAGACATACACACACAGACATACATATACACAATATATACACACAGACATATAAAAATACAAATGCAATATAGAGACACATATATACACAACAAATAGACATATATATATATATATATATATATATATATATATATATATATACACGATAGACATACATATACACAATATATACACACAGACATACATACACACAGACATACATACACAATATACACACACACACACATACAGACTTACATACACAATACACACACACTGACATACATACACAAAATATGCACACACACACACACACACAGACTTACATACACAATATACACACACACACACACAGACATACATACACACAATAAACACAGATACACACATACATACACACAATATACACAGACAGTGACATACATACACATTTAAGGCTAATAATTGGGTTTTAATCAAAATTAATATTTCCAATTGATAAAAATTAATATTGGCACCAAAGATGTAAAGATCTTAAGCAATTGAACTGTTTGCTGTTTTCAAAAGAAAGGAATTTAATTCTTCAAAACCATTAATTGAAAGAAGGATGTTGAACAAAAATAAGCACATAACGATAACAACAACAACAACAATAACAATAATGACAACAACAATATAATAATAATAATAATAACAACAATAATATAATAATGATGATAATAATAATAATAATAATGATTTCTTTCTTTCTTTATTTATTTATTTATTTATTATTTATTTATTTATTTATTTTAATAATAATAACAACAATAATATAATAATGATAACAATAATAATGATAACAATGATAATAATAATAATAATAATAATAATAATAATAATAAAAACAAGAAAATGGTTGAATGAAAGAAATTGCAGAATACAATTAGAGATGGTTGCTAGCATCAGAGAAGCTGTAGAAAATAGTGATTAACTTAATCGTTATTTCAGCAAGATGATCAAAAGTTAACCTTTGTGTGAAATTTACAGCTCTACTAGAAGGTGGCTACTATGTCTAGCACACAACGACCTTCCTCGTTAATATCTTGTAATTATCTAACAAGATCAAGTAGAAAGATAAATGAACAAAGAGAGAATGAGAGAGAGATAGAGAGAGAGAGAGAGAGAGAGAGAGAGAGAGTGAGTGAAAGAGAGAGAGAGTGCAAGGGAAAGTGAGATATAGGGAGAGAGAGAGAGAGAGAGACAGTGCAGGAAAGAGAGAGAGACAGAGAGAGAGAGATTGAGAGAGAGTGAGTGAAGGAGTAAGGGAAAGAAATACTGAGAGAGAGAGAGAGAGAGAGAAAGAGCAAGGGAAAGTGAGATATAAGGGGAGAGAGAGCAGGAAAGAGAGAGTGAAGGAGTGAGGGAAAGAGAGAGAGTGAGAGACAGAGAGAGAGAAGGAGCAACAGAGAGAAGACGAAATCATTAAAAAGAAATGAAAGTTGTTTGGTAACCCCTTTTTTCAAAATGGCTGGCTGTCAGCTTGTTTGGTAGAATTGGTTTTCTGCTATATACTTAAATATTGTCTTTTCTTTTTATTTTCTTTGGTGTTTCATTAGTAAGAAATACAGCTTGTAAAATGCCAAGTGATTTGTAATAAATCTATATTAGAATCTCAGGGTATTTTTATAATACGTGATTCCTATAATATCTCTTTGACGATATTCTTAAATTAGTTAATTCACTTTGACTCAACAAATTCATTTTGTTAACCAATTCTGCTCATTATGTATTTTATATATATATAAGGAGATATTCTGTTCTCTAAGTCTTGTTTTGTGCTTCACTTATGAAATAATATATGAATTTCTTTTGAGGTACACTTTTCTGTAATTATTATATCATATATATTTGTGTATAATTACACCTTTTTTCCACAAACAAAATTATGTTAAAACAAGCATGAGATGTATCTACCAGCTCTTCAAAACCTTATATGTGAGTCAAGTACTGAGCTGAGAATGTTGTATGCAAAATAGAGAGGTGAGTTATCTCCTGGATCTACATAACATATGTGAATTAGGTGCTGTGCTGAGAATGTTGTATGTAAAATAGAGAGGTGACTTATCACCTGAACCTACAAAACCTTATATAGGAGTCGAGTACTGGGCTGAGAATGTTGGATATAAAACAGAGAGGTGATTTATCTCCTGAACCGATGAAACCTTAAATGTGAGTCAAGTACTGAGCTGAGAATGTTGTATGTAAAACAGAGAGGTGATTTATCTCCTGAACCGATGAAACCTTAAATGTGATTCAAGTACTGAGCTGAGAATGTTGTAATGTAAATAGAGAGGTGATTTATCTACCAGATCTTCAAAATCTTAAATGTGATTCAAGTACTGAGCTGAGAATGTTGTAATGTAAATAGAGAGGTGATTTATCTACCAGATCTTCAAAATCTTAAATGTGAGTCAAGTACTGAGCTGAGAATTTTGTATGTAAAACAGAGAGGTGATTTATCTCCTGAACCTACAAAACCTTATATGTGATTCAAGTACTGAGCCTAGAATGTTGTATATAAAACAGAGGTGACTTATCTCCTGAACCTACAAAACCTTAAGTCAAGTAATGAACCCGGAATTTATATTAAATGAAGATGTATTCTATCTACTACTATATATATATCATGTATACATGAGAATATATCTGTTATATCTTCCAACACACTTCACTGTAATATTGAAACAGGTTTTAATTTAACACACATTTACTTTAACACTTTAGCATTTATATTACTCTATATTTACTATTGTATTTTCAGGGTAAAGGCTTTATCTCATATACTTATCTCAAATAATATCGATTCTATGAGATTTTGATGTTATTTATTTTGATAACAATACTTTAACCCTTTAATGTTCAAACCGGCCAAAACCGGCCAGAATTCTCTACCTCTTTCTGTTGAAACTGGCTGTAACTGGGCACTCAAACTGACGTTAAGGTATTGTTCTCAAAATAAATAACATCAAAATCTCATAGATTCGATATTATGTAACATAATTATGCGAGGTAAAGCCTTTACTGTGAAAATATAATAGTATATATAGAGTAATTTGAATACTAAAGGGTTAACATCAGTGGCAGTTACAGCCAGTTTGAACAGAAAGAGGTCAGAAAATTCTGGCCGGATACGGTTGGTTTAAATGCTAAAGGGTTAAACATTCATGGATAATTTAGAATATGTTCTATAATCCTGGTTGCTCACTATTACTCACTCAAAAAGATATTGTTTTAATGTATATGTGAGCTAACTCTTCTTAGAGTGCTAACAAAATGTATATTTGTAATGGAACAGTTGAGCATGTATGTGTGTGTATATATATATATATACACGAACACACCACACATCTATGACTATATATGTCATATTTAATACATAGAGAAAACATACACTCTCCCTCCTATCTTACATAATTACTAACCCCTACAACCAATCGGAGACTACTCCACACCCAACCACTTGAACTAAACATATAAATAAACCAAAGAAAGATTCTATCTAACTCACAATCTGAACAGACACCACCACCACTACTACTACTACCATCACCACCACTACTACTACTACCATCACCACCATCACCACAACACCGCCACTACTACCGCCACTTTGAAATCATTGCCACCTCTTTTCTTCAGAAAATACACTTCATACTCTCCTCACTTGTATTGAGTGTTCATTCAATTAATGTTTTATCCTTCTTATATATATATATATATATATATATATATATATATATAGTAATAATAATAAATTTGAAGACTAAAATCCAAAGAGGGCTCGATAAGGATAAATATATATCAAATATATAAGAACCATAGAGCAAATATTTATTAAAATAACAGATTAATATAGTTATGTATAATTTAAAACCCTAAACAGTGAAGGTCAGTAATTTATTACTACCTTATTACCAGTAAGATAAATAGCTCAATGTAATAACATCAGTTGTTCTACAAAGCAGTTATATAGAATTCACAAGAATCAAAGCTATGTTCAAAGCATTTATTCACTTACAATTGGATGAAACAATTGTAAGTGAATAAATGCTTTGAACATAGTTTTGATTCTTGTGAATTCTCTCTCTCTCTATATATATATATATCAGTTTGTTATTTAATTCAATGAGAATATTTTTGGTGTTCCTCAGGGAAAGGTACAAATAAAGAAAACACAGTGGAAATTATATTGATAGACAGATTATCCCAAAAGGGGTTAAGCTGGTTAACACTTTCCCTACAAACCAGTTAATTATCTTTTCTATACAAACCAACTTATGGCTTTTTATGGAATTCCTCTTTGTAGGTTTTTATGTGATTTAACAAGATGAAAAAAAAAGGAATGAACGAAACAAATGAACTGCAAAGCTAGTTATTTTAACATTTCATTTGATAAAAAACCTTCTGATAACCACATGCTTTGTTCTAACAAACAGGAACACAGTGTTCAGTGTAAACTGAAAACATTTGTAGTTCAAGAAATGTATTAGGACTACTGAAGCATCTTAATTATGTGTAAATCTGAAGTATAATCATGTTAGCACCCTTGAAGTGAAGACAGTGGGTGGTGATTCTAAGGTTAATGTAGTGGTGATCATTAGCACAATATATTGGTGATTAGTCATTAGGTTAACAACCAGCAGTACATTAACCTAAGCAGCAGAAACTAGAATATTTCTAAATAGTGAAGATAAGAACATTTAAACTAATGTTAGATTGAAAACTTTTTTTTTTTTTTTGGTGGGTATTTTCATGACAGTCTCCGTTATTCCCATATACTAAGATACACAAATATGTGTATTTAGTATCAGCATGTATAGAGTTTGTTTTAAGAAGTAGATTATTATATACCTAAATACAAATTGGCTGAGAGGCCCTCTCAGACAATTTGTGAATGATCATCATCAACATCATTTTATGTCCTGTTTCCCCTCCGATATGGGTTTGATATATTGTCATGTGAAGGCGTGTGGCTGAGTGGTTAGAGAATTGGATTCGCAATCGTGAGGTTGTGAGTTCAATTCCTGGACCGGGCGATGCGTTATGTCCTTGAGCAAGACATTTTATTTCACGTTGCTCCTTCTACCTGGAGTTGCGGCCGATAGATAGTATTAGCAATTGGAAAGACCAACGGAAACATTGTTTCCTCGGTCCGATTTGATGAAAGTCGATCGTTCCTTTATATTGTCATAATTTGAGACCTGATTGATCGGAGAGGTCAATTTTACCAGTTACATTCCATATTTGGCATGATTTCTATAGCTAGATGCTCCTCCTATCACCAACCATTTTACAGGTCACCATCAAGACCTCAGGCGTACTCGGACCACATACTGCCAACATGCTCCACAAGATCGAAACATCAGCAGCCCACCTGAGAAAGGAGCCCCACGAAGTGGGATGACTGGTTTTGTGATTTTATTCATGCCCTGGGCCCAGAGCCCATAGTGTGGTGTGGTTGTGGTACCACAACCACAACACAGACAGCCCTACAGCCTCACCATGTACACACCAGAATGTCTAGCGCAAGCCAAAACACCTCAACCCCCAACACACATCAACCTTTGCTCCTCACTACTACCTCGTCACTATAGTCACCTCCCACCTATCATACAAGCCAAAACATTCCTCATAACTAACCCACCAATCAAAATAACATAAACTGACCAACATTTGAACGTTGGACATTTCATATGCCATGTATATTGATTCTGTCATTACTACAGCAGAGGTCCGATGAGCTTTTGATTCCAGAGTCAGGCCAGATAGAAACAGATAGAAACAGATTGAACCTTGAGTGGATCAATAGCGAAATGCACATCACCAACCAATAAACGTAATGAAAACTTAACCAATCATCCTTGTATTATATATATATAAGGGCGGTGGATTGGCAGTATTGGTAGAGGGTCGGACGCCATGCTTTCCAGCATAGTTATGTCCTTTTACGATCTGAGTTCAAATCCCGCCGAGGTTGACTTTGCCTTTCATCCTTATGGGGCCGATAAAATAAAGTACCAGTAATACACTGGGATAATTGCTGGCCTTGTGCCAAAAGTAGAAACAAATATATATATATATATATATAATATAAAACTAGAAGATGGTTAAAAGAGTTCCATGTATTTTATTATGCGCATTTCAAAAACAAATATCATCATGGGATGATATTTGCGTTCTCATCAGATAAAATAGGGACATGAT
>OZ024747.1:61449896-61457396 GCA_964016885.1 Eledone cirrhosa
AATACTTTATATATAAAGCATTTCCGTTTCATGTGTGCAAGACTCTGTGTGTGACACCCCCACCCCACATCCCGGTGTTTCTATGTTAAAAAAACACCAGAGATATAAATTCCAATACTACAATTGCTTTGTGCAAATATAAATATTACAGAGAAAAAAACATTGATATGTAATAAACAACACAAACACCTTCGGACACCTCCGTTGAGGTCGCCTGTCTTCATGAAACTTTGGGTAATGGAATAATTATATTGTGTTGTTTATTATATAATTATATATATATATAATGAGGCACATGGCTTAGTGGTTAGAGCATTGACCTTGCAATCGAAGGATTGTGAGTTCAATTCTCAGACTGGGTGATGTGTTGTTTCCTTGAGCAAGACACTTTATTTCACATTGCTCCAGTTTACTCAGCTGTAGAAATGAGATGATAGGGATCCCAGTCCCTATCATTCCACTGCAAAGTGGTCGTAGAGGTGCCACGGCAAAAAAGCACCCAACACTCACTGTAAATGAGGTTGGTGTTAGGAAGGGCATCCAGCTGTAGAAATCAAGCCAGAATCAGTTCCCGTCCCACCCTTGCAAGCAGGGAAAAGCGGACATAAAATGAAATGATGATGATGATGAATGATATATTAGTTTAATTTTTTATATAGTAGGAAAAGTGTCTTAACGTTTTGGACGTTAGTCGTTCATTAGAAAATAGAATGAGAAATAGAAGAAATAAAAATGTCAGAGGAGAGTGAGAAGAAGAAACGGAACAAAATTTTGAGGGAGAAAAGCATGTCTGTGTTTAATTTGTCATCTACCAAATTCCACTCACAAGCAGGGCTGGATTTAATGGGGGGGGGGGGGGACAAATGAGAGCAATTGCACCAGGGCCCCTTCTGTGGGGGACCCAACCAGCGACAACCATAGCAACTTATTTCTGCCCTCAGCTGGGCTTTTTAGTTTTAGGAGGATTAGAATTTTAGAATTTAATACCAGTATGTATCATTTTTCAATTCTAATTACTTGTATCAAGCTTACTGTGATATGTAAAAATGGAGGGGTTTTTTTGTATGGGGGTCCCCAAAACCTGAAGTGCCCTGGGACCCCAGGTCAACTCAAAGCTATATATATTAGAAGACACTTGCCCAAGGTGCAGCAGAGCAGGATTGAACCCAGAACAATATGGCTGTGAAACAGACTCCTTAATCACTCAGCAATTCAGCAATTCTTGCACCAATATGGGAAAAGAAAGAAAACATTTCATCAACCAACCAACAACAACAACAACAACAACAACCGCAACAACAAACAGTTATTTCTAAAGTAGAAATATAAATGTCGAAATAAGTGAACTTTTAAATGATATTTTTCTATCAGAAACCATATTTTTATTTATCGTTTCATGGTATTGTTAATGTTGTTATTGTTATTATTGTTAATGGTGTTGTGAAAGTCTTTTTGTGGAAAGGAGAAAAATTGTTTTAATCAAATTCTTTGAATTATGCAGAAGAAATTTGAAATTCCCAAAGAGAGTTTAGTTTGTAAATGAAACTAAGGCACAAAATATCAATTTTACCTCATACTTTTTTCAATATCTAGTTATTTAGTAGTAGTAGTAGTAGTAGTAGTAGTAGTAGTAGTGTTGGTGGTGGTGGTAGTAGTAGTAGTAGTAGTGGTAGTGGTAGTGTTGGTGGTGGTGGTAGTAGTAGTAGTGTTGGTGGTAGTAATAGTAGTAGTACCTCTAGTGGTGATGGTGATGGTGGTGGTAGTAATAGTGGTTTTGGTAGTCGTAGTAGTAATATTAGTTGTAGTGGTGGTGGTGGTGGTGGCAGTGGTATGGTTATTGTTATTATTATTATATTCAAATGAAATATTTAATTTCAATTCAATCTATCGAGAAATTTTTTTTCTCTGTAATATTTATATTTGCACAAAGCAATTGTAGTATTGGAATTTATATCTCTGGTGTTTTTTTAACATAGAAACACCGGGATGTGGGGTGGGGGTGTCACACACAGAGTCTTGCACACATAAAACTAAGTTAACAACATGAAAGTGCTCTTAAACCTTCCATTATAATTTTACATAAGAAATTTTCTTAAGCCATGTTTCAAACACCATCTTTACCCTTTCAATATCATATTTGTAATGAAATACAGAACTTAAGTGTTTCAATTAATTTTGAATATAATAAAAAGTTTGAAAGGATTTAGTAAAAAAGACAATTTTTTTTCCTCATCAAGCTTGGGTTTGAAATATTATTTTTTTTTAATTTTCCTATAAAATTTAAGTTTGAATGCTTTAGACCTTTACCAGCTCTGGATCTATGAAATAAAACCACCCTTTTTAAAGGGATGCTATTTAACCCTTTAGTTACCAACTTGGCCAAAACCAGCTCTAGTTCTATGAAATAAAGTCAGCCATTTTAAAAGTTTCCAATTTAAATTAAAATCTCCCAACATAATTTGATATAAGAACCTTACATTAAGTTACTGTCTTAGTAATGAAATAATTAATAACTTTAATTTCTCGAAATTCTTCATTCATTAATTAAAATAGAGTGTATTTCATTAGAAATGCGTTGAAAGGGTTAAAATAGGAAATGTTGTAAAATAGAACTGGTGGTAGTTTAAGTGAGATGGTATCAAAAGGGCTAATAATGAAAGAGTTAGTTATGCTACTAAATCCTCCCAAATTTTTTATTATTTTCTAAATTATTTCAAAAACAGAGGCAGCATATCTCATTAGAAATGCTGTAGGCTTTCTCCATTTTTCTAATAATTTCATCATCATCATCATTGTTTAATATCCATCTTCCACGCTAGCATGGGTTAGACAGGTTTTGTTCCATTTGATGCAGGATTGGTTAGGAGACTGTGTCTCGCTCATACAGAAGTCTTTCTGGCAGGTTTTCTATGGCTGTAGACTGGGAGCCTTTTTACCGTGTCTCCTACACGACCACTCAATGTTAACAAAGCTTTTCTAAAGCAATGCTGATCAATCATTTGAACTCTCTCCATTTCTTTAACTCTTTCTCTCTCTCACACACTCACTTGCTCTCTCTCTCTCTCTCTGTCTGTTTATATATAAATAATTAAGGAGTATTTTCTAAAGGGAATGAGAAAGAACCGCAGCTGAATAAGGTTCTGAATAAGGTACTCAAGAAACATTAATTTTACTAGCAGAAAAACCACCTTTCGGGTGGTTTTCTGCTAGCATATGTAGTGTGCATATTGATATTATACGCAAGTATATATGCATGTAGATATGATACACCAAATAAAATCGTAATTGACAATATACACAGAAAACTGCGTTCGCTGTCTTAAGTAATCAGTAACGTAATCCATGATACATTAAAAAAAGACGATATTATATATAAACTGCATTAGGAGAAAATTAGTGATGGAAATATATGAATGTTTATTTAAGCGATCGCTAACCGGAAGTGTTGACATTTGAAAATGTTAAAGAAGTGAATCTTAAAATAAGCAACAATATTATTTATATTTAATCAAGCATAACGAAATTTAGTAGATGAATTATGTAATATTCATTCATTATTTATTCAAAGGTTAACTTTGCCTTTCATCCTTACGGGGTCGATAAAATAAAGTACCAGTAATGAACTGGGTAATTGCTGGCCTTGTGCCTAAAGTAGAAACAATTATTTATTCAAAGTAATAGTTACAGTCCTTTATGATCTGAGTTCAAATCCCGCCGAGGTTAACTTTACCTTTCATCCTTACGGGGTCGATAAAATAAAGTACCAGTAATGCACTGGGTAATTGCTGGCCTTGTGCCAAAAGTAGAAACAATTATTTATTCAAAGTAATCCAACTTATTTTACAAACGAGATAAAAATAATATATTCTGGACGCAGTCCTGCACTCCTTACTTTATTATAGTTTAGATATTCATGCAAATGAAACAATTCTAGTCCTGTAGAAGTCATCCCTCTACATTTATATATCTTACTAGATACAGGCTATATACTTATATAAATAACCCGGTGTAATACAATAAACTTTGGAGAAACTTACTAGATACAGGCTATATCCCTGACGATTTCCTGTCCCAGTCTGTTGCTCCAGTCTTCAAAACGCGGAACAATTCTCTTGCATTGAATTACCATCCAATCTCACTCACCTCTCATATACATCGAGAGAGTGGTGAGATTACAAATAACTCACTTCCTTGAAAGTCTGCTGAACTCCAACCAGCTTGGGCTCCATGATTGACAAGGACTGCCTGACACAGCTTCTGCATCACTTTAACCCTTTAGCATTTAAACTGGCCATATCTGGCCAGAATTCTCTCACCTCTTTCTGTTCAAACCGGCTGTAACCAGCCACTCATACTGATGTTAAGGTTTTGTTCTCAAAATAAATAATGTCAAAATCTCACAGATTTTATATTATGTGAGATAATTATGTAAGGTAAAGCCTTAACCACAAAATTACAATAGTAAATATAGAGTAATGTAAATGTTAAAGGGTCAATGACAAACTAAAAGCTTTGTAAGATAGCTCCAGCATGAATATTATTTACCTTCATTTCAGCAAGGCCTCTGTCAAAATTGATCATAGCATTCTGTTGAAGAAACTATCCAACATTGGAGTCTGTGGAAAGCTACTGCAGTGGATTAAATGTTTCCTGACAAACAAATCCCAGCATGTTGTAGTCAAAGGAATATGATTAAGTTCAGCCAAAGTCAGTAGTGGAGTCCCACAAGGCACTGTGTTCGGCCCACTTCTCTTCAATATTTATATAAATGATATTATAGATCTCATCAAGTACAGCAAAAAATAATTTTCGCAAATGATTCCAAGCTCCAGAAGGTCATCAACGGACTGGGGGACCAGATATGACTTCAATCAGATCTACTGGCTGTTATCCAATGGACAGAAAAGAACAATATGCTACTAAATGAGGATAAATTTGAATTAATCCACTTTGGAAAAGAGAATACATTGAAGTTACTATATTCTCTTCCATCAGGTGAAACCCTCGTGACATCAAGCAACACCAGAGACCTTGAATGTTTGATATAGTTGTAAGAGTTGTAATGCTTTGGAAAATAAAATGAGAAATAACAGAAGAATTACAGGAGAATGAGAAGATTAAGACACATAGAATAATTTAGTGGGGAGAAAAATCAAGTGTGTGTTCAGTCAGCCATATAAAGAAATATATACATGCACACACACACACATATATATATATATATATGTATATATACACACACACACGCACAGCCACATATATATTTGTATATATATCATTATCGTTCATCATCATCATTTAACATCCATCTTCCACACTAGCATATATATATATATCCAGAGAACCTTCAACCGTCAAGGTTATTTTTCCGTGGGTATGTCAACATTTATAAAACAAATTTTGTATTTTATCTGATGAAAGCGCACCAAAATTTGCCTTGGTTGCCCTTGAAATATATATAATAAAATAAATATAGTTTTATAAATATAGTTTCCATTTATTAATATATTGAATATTTACTCCAGTATCTGTTGAGTGCTTTATATCAGTTATAAAACTTTTAACCTTGTTGAATCCCAACAAATTAAATATAACTTTTGCATATATATATATATATATATATATATATATATATCATGATATTAATAAATGAAAACTATATTTATAAAACCATATTTATTTTATTATATATATTTCAAGGGTACCAAAATTTTGGTACGCTCTCATCAGATAAAATACAAAATTTGTTTTATAAATGGTGACATAGCCAAGAAACAGACCTTATCGCTTCAGGTTCAGTTTGGATAGTGAAAGAAAAATTTCAAATCTTTAGGATGAATATGTAAATGAGGTTGAAACGTAAGGCTGAAAAAAGATCGTTATATTTAGACGCTAAGTAAATTTAAATAATAATTAGGATAATTTATAAAGGGAAGAAGAAAAAAAAAAGAGAGGCTAATATTAATATTAGGGTGTAAGAAAATTTAAGGAATGATTATAAGAAAAAATTATAGTTAGAAATACACTATTATTATTAAGATAAAATTGTATGGATCATATCAGTGATGATGTAAAGAGAGTGATATAATTATATTTAATTATTTAATTATATAATCATATATTCTGGTTGTAACTATAAAATAATATAAGAGTTAAAAATGTGTTGAAGTGGTAGAATACCAATTAAAAGTTTTTTTAAATTGAGGTATACAGCTAATTATTGGATCTATTCAAATCATATATAAGTATATTTTAAGGTTGTAAGTATATTTTAGTTTATTGTATTACAACGGGTTATTTATATAAGTATATAGGAGGCACATGGCTTAGTGGTTAGAGCATTGGCCTTGCAATCAAAAGGTTGTGAGTTAAATTCTCAGACTGGGTGATGTGTTGTTTCCTTGAGCAAGACACTTTATTTCACATTGCTCCAGTTTACTCAGCTGTAGAAATGAGATGATAGGGATTGGGGTCCATATCACTCCACTGCAAAGTGGTCGTGGAGGTGCCACGGCAAAAAAAGGCACCCAGCACTCACTGTAAATGAGGTTGGTGTTAGGAAGGGTATCCAGCTATAGAAATCAAGCCAGAATCAGTTCCCGTCCCACCCTAGCAAGTAGGGAAAAGCGGACATAAAATGAAATGATGATGATGATGATTTATATAAATATTTTTGGTGAATACCAATTTAAAATTTTTAAAAATTGACATATACAACTAATTATTGGATCTATTCAAACATATATATATACACTCACATAAATACATATATATATATATATATATATATATATATATATTATATATTCATATTTATATATATAAATCATGCTAGCATGGAAGATGGACATTAAATGATGATGATGATGATGATGCGCATACAAAACTGCATGTATACATGCATACACACAGATGCCAGATGCACACACACCCACATATTATATATATTTATATTAAAAACCTACTACAGTCAGTAGGCATCTCTATCAAAACACCCCCCTCCCCCGTCCCACCACCTCCACCCCATCCACACCGCCCCTTTCAATGTAAAGTTATGTTGGTCCCACAACATCCAGGCCGAAACAAATGAGATCGTGTAGGTGTCACGACAAAAAAAAAAACACACAGTCCACGCTGTAAATGTGGCCGTGTAGGCAACACGGTAAAAACCTCCCAGCCCCACACTGTAAATGTGGTTGGTGTTAGGAAGGGCATCCAGCTGTAGAAAACCCGCCAGACAGTCCTATGCGAGCAAGACAACCACTCTTGCCTCAAGTGGGAAAACCCCCGTCCAAACCCATGCAAGCGTGGAACACGGACGCTAAACCTGATGATGATGATGATGATGATGATATATTTTATACATACATATATGTATATATATAAAAGTATATGCATATACATATAACACACACACACACACACAAATATATGGTGCCTTAACACACACACACACACAAATATATGGTGCCTTAACACACACACACACAAATATATGGT
>OZ024747.1:61464896-61494896 GCA_964016885.1 Eledone cirrhosa
AATATATGTATGTGTATGAATGTATGTATGTGTGTGAATGTATGTATGTGTGTGAATGAATGTTTGTGTGTGAATGTATGTATGTCTGTGAATGCATGTTAGTGTGTGTGTGTGAATATATATATATATATGTGTTTGTGTGTGAATGTATGTTTCTGGATGTATATTGTGTGTCTGTCAATATATGTATATGTGTGAATGTATGTTTGTGTGTGTATATGTGTGAATGTATGTGAATGTATGTTTGTGTGTGTTTGAATATATGTATGTGTGTGAATGTATGTATGTGTGTGAATGTATGATTGTGTTACTGTGTGTAAATGTTTGTTTGAGTGTATATATATATATATATATTTATTTATGTATGTAGGTAGGTAGATATATATGTATATTTTTGTATGCATCTATGTATGTAGTTATATATGTATGTGTATATTTGGTATGTATTTATATATTTATGTATTTACCTATTCCCCTTTTTAATTGTATATATATATATATACAAATATACATTCACACATACATATATACATTTACCCATATACATATATACATTTATACACATATATACATATATACACATCTTGCAAGCAAGGAAAGGCGGACGTAAAATGATGACGATGATGATGATGATGTTATACATATATACATATATACATATGTATACATATATACACATATATATACATATATATTCTTTATGATCAACGTTCGTCAAACTTTTCAATTATTAATCTATCGGTCGCAACGTGAAATAAAGTGTCTTGCTCAAGGACATAACGCATCGCCTGGTCTGGGAATCGAACTCACAACCTCACGATTGCGAATCCAATTCTCTAACCAGTCAGCTACACGCCTTCACATACATATATATATATGTATATATCTTTGCGTTTCGCTTCGCCATTCCTGCCCGCCAAAATGCGATTCTCGCATTTTACGTCCGCTTTTTCCCTGCTTGCAAGGGTGGGACGGGAACTGATTCTGGCTTGATTTCTACAGCTGGATGCCCTTCTTAACACCAACCTCATTTACAGTGAGTGCTGGGTGCTTTTTTGCCGTGGCACCTCCACGACCACTTTGCAGTGGAATGATAGGGACCCCAGTCCCTATCATCTCATTTCTACAGCTGAGTAAACTGGAGCAATGTGAAATAAAGTGTCTTGTTCAAGGAAACAACACATCACCCGGTCTTATATATATATATATATAGGCATAAGAAGAATCAGGTGCAGTGTGCAAGAATCGAGATTGCGTTGGTATGGGCATGTGATGCTTATGAAGGACTACATTTGTATAAAAAGGTGCAGAGCACTCAAAGTCGATGAAAGCCTTGGAGTGAGGAGACTCAGGAAGACTTGGGACGAGGTGATAAAACCTGAAATTGCCCAATTGCACCTCTCAAAGACAATGACACAGGTCCAAGATCTCTGTTGTTACAGAAGACCTGACTTCGCATGGGCACAGGCCATAGCTGAAGCATATATATAGTATGCACCACCCCACACAATCCACTGCCATAAGAACAGGCTGAACTATACATCCAGTGAAACCTCCACACTGTAAAGTGGTCGTGTAGGTGTCACGATAAAAAGCACCCAGTACTCACTGTAAATGAGGTTGGCTTTAGGAAGGGCATCCAACTAGAAACTATGCCATCAGTTCTGGATAACTTGTCTAACCCATGCTAGTGCAGAAAAATGGACATTAAACAGTGGTGATGATGAAGATGATGATAATACACATATATATTTAGGATCCCCTTTGGTCACTATTGACCATGGGATTTACATCTAGAAAGTTCCTCTCCAAGGCACAAGTCCGAGCAAGGTTTGTTTGTGGAAGACCAATAGTCGCTCATGCATATCAGTCTCCCTTCTCCATCCCACCAATGTTGCTCAAGGGAAAGGCAATAGATGATACAGCTTGGTACTAATGACATCACAACTTATTTCTACAGCTGAGTAAACTGGAGCAACATAAAATAAAGTTTCTTGCTCAAGGACACAACACATCACCCGAAACCACAACCTCCTGATTGCAAGCTCAATGCTCTAACCACTAAGCCATGCGCCTTCACACTTATATATATATATACATATATATCTATATACATACAATAAATATTTTTCATATGTAAACGAAACTTTCTTGTTATCGATAAAAGGCCTTGGGTGCATCGCTGATTGCTTTTAGATGTCCTGTAATAAGCGCCAAAACATCTATGATCTCGGTTTACAGCTGATGGAGGATTTCTTCTCTTGTTTCGTCCATACTACCATCTTAAACTATATATATATATATATATATGGTATGGTCACGTGATGCGCATGAAGGATGATAGCTGTATAACAAAGTGCAGGGCAATAAAGATAGACGGTAGCCACGGAATAGGCAGACCCAGAAAAACCTGGGACGAGCTGATAAACACCGACCTCACACACTTACACCTCACCAAGACAATGTCACTGGACCGAGACCTTTGGCGGTACTCAGTAATAGAGAAGACCCGCCTTGCCAGTAGGCATCTCTAACAAAATACACCACGTCCCACCACCACAACCCCCACCCCATCCACACCACCCCGTTCTATGTAAAGTTATGTTGGTGCCGCGCCATCCAGGCCGAAACAAATGAGATCGTGTAGGTGTCACGACAAAAAAACACACAGTCCACGCTGTAATGTGGCCGTGTAGGCAACACGGTAAAAACCTCCCAGACCCACACTGTAAATGTGGTTGGTGTTAGGAAGGGCATCCAACTGTAGAAAACCTGCCAGACAGTCCTATGCGAGCAAGAAAATCACTCTTGCCTCAAGTGGGACTACCCCCGTCCAAACCCATGCAAGCGTGGAACACGGACGTTAAACGTTGATGATGATGATGATGATGATGATATATTTATATATAGGAAAATATTCAGGAACCCGACGGCTGAACTTTGGCCATTTCGAAAGCTAGATCTTTTCCTATTATCCACTCTACTACCCTAAATATCGAGTACTCTGGTACGTTATGGTCCACCTGGTTCTTTACCACACTTCCCGACATTATATATATATATATACACACACACATATATGTATATATAATATATTATATATTATATATACATATATGTGTGTGTATATATATATATGTATCATCATCATCATCATTTCATTTTATGTCCAATTTTCCCTGCTTGCAAGGGTGGGACGGGAACTGATTCTGGCATGATTTCTACGGCTGGATGCCCTTCCTAACACCAACCTCATTTACAGAGAGTAGTGGGTACTTTTTTGCTGTGGCACCTCCACGACCACTTTGCAGTGGAATGATAGAGACCCCAGTCCCTCTCATCTCATTTCTACAGCTGAGTAAATTGGAGCAATGTGAAATAAAGTGTCTTGCTCAGGGAAACATCACATCACCCGGTCTGAGAATTGAACTCACAACCTTTCGATTGCAAGGCCAATGCTCTAACCACTAAGCCATGTGCCTATATATATGCCACTTATATATGCCACTTGTATATATATATATTTGTGTGTCTATATATATATATATGTGTGTGTGAGTATATATATGTATATATATATATATATATATACATATATATACTCACACACACATATATATATATATAGACAGCAAATAGAATGAAATGGTCAGACAGCAAATAGAATGAAATGAAATTACAAATGTGTGTGTATATATATATATATATATATATATATATATATATATATACACACACACATTTGTAATTTCATTTCATTCTATTTGCTGTCTGACCAGCAATACATGGTGTTGTTGTTGTTGATGATGTCATAATCAATAATTATATCTACTCTTATTATTGTATTGATAAAAATAAACAACTTCCTTCACTGCATCTCATTAATGACCATCATGTCTTATTTTTGAATTAACACTGTTTGGATAGCAACTTATATGGCTGATTAACCCTTTCATTACTATATATCATATATATATATATATATATATATGAGAGACGTAAAATAAGAAAATTATAAAAATTAACTTACTTACTAAAATTTCACTCCAACTAATTAGTTTCTGAAAGGGAATAAACAAGCTTTCCGAAGAAACGCTCGGAGAAGTCCTTTCGTTATCAGGGAAGTCTATTCTCAGCTAAGTTTCCAGGCAATGCGTGGACACAGGGAGCTGTCTTCTTAACAAACCACTCCTCACTGATTAACCTCGATGTCACGTGATTGATTCTTTTGAATTTGCCACTGACCCAGTAGGCAGTGATTTTTTTTCAATGTCTTGGAACTTAGTCCACGCTTTGCTTTTTTCCATCCACTGAATTATTTTTGTATAAGTTCCCTGTGTCCACGCATTGCCTGGAAACTTAGCTGAGAATAGACTTCCCTGATGACGAAAGGACTTCTCCGAGCGTTTCTTCAGAAACCTTGTTTATTCCCTTTCAGAAACTAATTAGTTGGAGTGAAATTTTAGTAAGTTAATTTTTATAATTTTCTTATTTTACGTCTTTCATATTATTGTTCTGCATCCCCATGCATTGAACCACAAAGACAAAACCTATATATTTGCTGGCATAGGTATGCATCTGTATATATATGTTAGTAGATATACTAATTCTTTATATATATATATATATATATAGGAACCAGTAAGACCCCGACAGCTGAGCTCAAGCCGTTTCGACGGCTAATTCTGAGTCCAGAATTAGCCGTCGAAACGGCTTGAGCTCAGCTGTCGGGGTCTTACTGGTTCCTATTACCCACTCTACTACCTCAAGTATTGAGTACTTTGGTGCGTTATGGTCCACCTGGTTCCTTACCACATTTCCTTCGTTATATATATATATATATAGTCATGAAGCATAAGTCAATTGCATGAACTCATAATCCTTTATTTACTGCTATATATATTTCGATGATAGCCATTGAATGGCTATGACCTCATCAGGCAGTTAGTCAGTTCTTAGATATGCCAGCTCTCTGTGTATAGTGTTGATGGTATCAGAGCCTTGGGACATATATATATATGTATAAGAACAAGAAATTAACAGATGGTTAAAAAAGTTCCATGTATTTTATTATGCGCATCTCAAAAACAAATATCATCCAGGGACGATATTTGCGTTCTCGTCAGATAAAATAGGGAGTCATGATATGAAGCTTAAAAAGAACACTTGTGAGCAAGGTAGTGTCTAAACAACATATGATAAATAAATTTAAAAGGATATAGGAGATTGGAAAAAAGGAAAGGAAGGGGAGAAGGGTAAGGAAGATGAAGAAAGGAAAAAGAAAAAAGAAGGAAAGGATAAAGGAGGAAGATTATAAGGAGGAGGAAGGAGAGAGAAAGTGCTACAATAATTGTGCTAAAATAAAACTCACCTTCTATATATATATATATATATATATATATATATATATATATATATATATATTAAAATAGGAAAAGAATGACTTCACTTGTAGTTCTAAACAATTTAATTTAATTTTATAATATTATAATTTTACAATTTGATTTGGTAGATCTAGTAAGTTCTTTATTAACTTCGGTGGGGAGACTTTTTAAAGATTTTTGCTTAACTTTT
The DNA here is from genome assembly GCA_964016885.1 of Eledone cirrhosa. Classification (NCBI taxonomy): domain Eukaryota; kingdom Metazoa; phylum Mollusca; class Cephalopoda; order Octopoda; family Eledonidae; genus Eledone; species Eledone cirrhosa. The sequence goes on from OZ024747.1 coordinate 61,470,471, forward strand.
CTGGAGAAATTTCTCGCATTTGTATTTGCCGGTGGCGATTGTCAAACTGATTTTGTACCAAGGATTTCACACATTTTCCAATATATGTATATATGTATATATATATATTTTACATATTTGACTTTATTTATTTATTATTTGATTTTATATATATATATATATATATATATATATAAAATCAAATTATAAATAAATAAAGTCAAATATGTAAAATTTGGCTTCGTACTGAGGTGTCGGTAAACAACCAACATATACTTTGCCTTTCATCCTTACAGGGTCGATAAAATAAAGTACCAGTAATGAACTGGGTAATTGCTGGCCATGTGCCAAAAGTAGAAACAAATATATATATATACGCACAGACATATACATATATATATATATATATATACAAACACATATACATATACATACACACACATGCACACACATACACACACACATATATATATATGGCAAAGTGTTGTAGTTTGCTTAAGGCATTATGGAATAAGAAATACAAATATAACTAGGAAATAAGTTTAATTATATGGAAGCCCAACAATGCATGTGAGATTATAAGTGCCAAGGTAATAAGAATTAGAGAAAAGAGTGACAACAGTAGAATTTTAACTTAGCAGTTTTAATGATCCCAAATACTTTTGGATTTACCATTCATTATCAAGAGAAGCCATGGTGGGGATGGCTTAGAGAGCTATCTAAGAAAAGTTGTTGATGGCTGGTAGATTTAATTTGAATGAATGGAAAACACTTTAAGGCTTGATGTTTTGTGCATGTGTGTAGGGAAATACCGGTGTGAATATGTGTATGATATATATACATATATGTAGTGAGGAACGCAGATTTAAATTGAAAGAATGAATGAAAAAACGTTTATCTGTGTGTGTATATATACATGTATGTGTGTGTGCATATGTATATATATATATATATATATATATATATATATATATATATAAGACAATCACTCTTGCCTCAAGTGGGACTACCCCCGTCCAAACCCATGCAAGCGTGGAACACGGACGTTAAACGTTGATGATGATGATGATGATGATGATGTATGTGTATGTGTGTATGTATGTATGTCTATATATATATATAAAACAAAAGACAATTTTCAAATTATTTTGAGGAATATTGTTATATAAATAACTTTCTCATTATTAATTCATTATTAAATTGATATTTGGAAAATGTTCTTACATAAAAATATGATGGAAGGTTATTTTTTTTTTTTTGGGGGGGGGGATTAAATATAAACACTTAATTATAAACAGTTTTCTATCATAGAACCTGGGGCAGTTTCAGGTGGTTTGGTATCAAAATGTCAACATTCAGTTTCAAAGACAGACCGACAGACAGACTAATTTGTATATGCTGAACCAAAAAAAAAGGGCCCTGAACCTGGACATTGAAGGTGGAGCCTCAAAAATATCTGATGGCTTTGAACTAAACAAAACCCTCAGAATCTCTTTGAAATTTGAGAAGTGCTCTTCCCATTCCTTTCCCTACCACACTGAAACCAGCATTGCTTCACCTTGCAAAGTTTCTCTCAGAGGCCCTGTTTGACAGACATACAGACTGATGAATAAATTTATAGCCAGATGGCTATACAGGGGTGGTGAAATAATTTCTGAATTTGGTGGGGGAGGAGGGATGGTTAGTCAATTTTGTTGTAGTGATTAGTTTAGCTGTTATTATCAAATATCAACCAAGATATGAAAAACTTTGATATGCGATAAACATAACATGTACATAAATTGTAGCGTATATACAAAGAGATGTGTGTTTTGGTAGTTTGAGGAGAAAAATATAATTATTGGGGTATCCATGGCCCTCCTGGCACCCTCAGTTCCACCACCCCTCCTATAAATATAGCTGTATGTCTTTTACAAAATGAAGAATTTAATGTTTATGGCATAATTGTTGCTAGGTGCTGGTTGAAGGATATTGGTTATGTAACTAATTATAAACATTTTAAGATTATTACAGAAATTCTAAGAGACAAAGAAACAGTAATGTGGTTGTTTGCTGAACAATGAATGCATGAGAAGGATTTTATAGAAAATACAGATGCACAGAGTTAGAAAATAAAAGGACTATTATCATTTATTGTTATATACCCCAACACATGTGGACCTCTTCTCATTGTAATAATGAAATAATAATGATAATAATGAAAATTATTGTGTACAGTGCTCGGATGCACTACACTCATCAAAGGTGCATGTATAGTATATAGAATAATGTACAAATGTCAGGAAAGTGAACAGTGTATGAGTCATGATATACACACATACACATGCATGCGTGTGTATGAAGGGGGAATATCAGGTGTAGTGTTGGCAAATTTCGGGAAGTATGGAAGTTTTAAAGGATGCAGTGTCTCGGCAGTTGACAACCGATGCATATAGTTTGTCCATGCATCAGCAACTCTGAGCGAGAAAAAAATGTTACCAAAAGTCATAGAAGCTGTGCTTTTTTCTGATTTTGTACCATGTGGTATTATAATCTAAAACAGTTAAAAAACAGGCTTCAAACTGCAATATTAGTAAAATCAAGGTTTACATAAATCATCATCATTGTTTAATGTCCATTTTCCACGCTAGCATGGGTTAGACAGGTTGTCCCGTTTAAGGCAAGTCAGGTCAGATGACCATGTTTTGCTGACACAGAACTGTTTCTGACTTGGTTTCTACAGCCAACCACATTTATAGTGTGTACTGGGTGCTTTTTGTCATGATACCGACACAACCTCTTTACAGTGTGTACTGGGTGCTTTTTGTCATGACTCCTACATAATCACTTTACAATGTAGGCTGGGTGCTTTTTGTCATGATACCGACACAACCTCTTTACACTGTGTACTGGGTGTTTTTTGTCATGACTCCTACACAATCACTTTACAATGTAGGCTGGGTGCTTTTTGTCATGACTCCTACACAACCAATTTACAGTGCGGGTTGGATGCTTTTTGTCATGACTCCTACGGGACCACTTTACAGTGCTTTTTGTCATGGCACCTACACAACCACTTTGCAGTATGTAATGGGTGCTTTTTGTCATTACACCTACACAACCACTTTACAGTGTGTACTGGGTGCTTTTTGTCATGACTCCTACACAACCACTTTACAGTATGTAATGGGTGCTTTTTGTCTTGACTGACACCTACACCTAAATGTATTTGAGAAACTACTTATACATACGCAACACTACTAAACCACCAAAGATTACCACTACTGCAATGTATGACTTCCCTATAATTAAATAGATCAACTACTATCATTATAACTACCCCCCACCATTCCAACAGACACCAGCAGCACTGCTACCATCACCTAAACAACCAAATACCATCACCATGACTACTACAACCACTACCACATATGTTGACACCATCACCACCACTCTACCCCCCCCCCTAGATCACCACCACCACTATCACTCTACCCCCACTAGACCCCCACCACCACCACCACCACCTAACCGAATTAGCATAACAAAGAACTCCAAGAGACAATGTATGTTTAATCTAAGTCCAATTGACATATACCAGAAAACAAAGGAATTCTCCAAAACAATCCACACAGAAGCAAGAAATGTTACAATTCTTAGAATTTCTGAACACTGTAAATCAGCTGGCTGTGTGCATGCATGTGTGTGCATGCATGTGTGTGTACATGCACATGTGTGTGTGTGTGTTTGCATGCATATTCACATCAATGTACATGCATATGTGTATGTGTGTGTATATCAACCATTATTTAAACATTAATACAAAAAGTAATATTGTTTTACTTAAGGAACACCTGGTTTATTTGGCAATGAATATTTATGTGAGCATGTAATGTATGTATGTGTGCATGTATGCATGCATGCATGTGCACATGCCTGTGTAAATGTATACATGCATGTGTGTGTGAGTTTATATCATCACCATGCTTGCATAGAATACACACACACACACACACACAAATATATAATATTTGAAAATAAAGGAAGAAAACACAGGAGACAATTGTACACAGTTACATATATATATACATATATATATATATATATATATATATATATATATATATATATATATATGTAATATACATATATATATATATATATATATATATATATAGTATTTACGTATCGAGAAAGAGAAAAAAAGGGGGGGGATAGGTGATACATATAGTTATTTGCCAAGTATGCCCTAACACCGGCCAGAGTTACCTCCCTTGACCTGCTGCAAAATCAAAACAAGATATTTTTGCGAGCAATGAACCTTGATGTGGATTTAACCCCCAAAACTCTTTCCGAGCAATATAAGGAACACTTGTGATTATTTATGCCCTTGAGAAGCCCAACTGGGCGAAACGTACGTAGGTGCTGTTTTAACGGTCTATTCTCCGATTTTTTACTTTCCCACGTATATATATATATATATATATATATATATATATAAGTGAGTATAATGGAATATTCCACTATTACTTTTGGTAAGATGAGAAAAGCTCAATGCATGCTTTAGGCCTTCAGCACTCAAAGAATTCAAAGCAATCGAAATATTCTTCTGAATGTTAAAGTTCTAAGTACAAATATATATATATATATATATATATATATATATATATGCAAAAGTTTTATTTAAGATTGTTGGGTTACAACGAGTAAATATTTTATAACTGATATAAAAGCGCTCAACAGTTTCTGGAGTAGGTTTACGATATTAAACAAATGGAAACTATATTTATAAAACCATATTTATTTCGTTATATATATTTCTGGGATATCATATTAAAAATATGGTATGCCTTCCTCAGACAAAATACAATACATAAGCTGTTTTATAAATAATTTTTGACATACCTTATAAATAATGCAACTTCCATCTAAAAAGTTGATTTGGTAGTGAAACTGTTATGACAGTTATATAGAAAGAAAAACGAAGATGAGAAGAAGAAGACATCTCTTCACCTTCTTCTTTTTTTATTTACATACATCTCTTCATCTTCTTCTTCTCATCTTCGTTTTTCTTTCTATATAACTGTCATAACAGTTTCACTACCAAATCAACTTTTTAGATGGAAGTTGCATTATTTATAAGGTATGTCAAAAATTATTTATAAAACAGCTTATGTATTGTATTTTGTCTGAGGAAGGCATACCATATTTTTAATATGATATCCCAGAAATATATATAACGAAATAAATATGGTTTTATAAATATAGTTTCCATTTGTTTAATATCATATATATATATATATAGAGAGAGAGAGAGGGGGGAGAGGTAGAACATTGGAAGGTAATATCCGTAGTGGTAGAGCACTCAGTCCATGGGACGAGTTAGGTAGAAGTGGTTACACAACAGTTAGTTCACCATACCGAGAACAATTGTTTGACCTTAGCGGTGAAACAATTGTTCTCGGTATGGTGAACTAACTGTTGTGTTACCACTTATATATATATATATATATATTATTATTATTATTATTATATATATATATATATACATATATATATATATGGTAATCATTATCGTTTAACGTCTATTTTCCATGCTAGCATGGCTTAGATGGGTTTGTTCTACTTTGAGGCAAGTTGGGTCGGGTGACCATGTCTTGCTCATATAGAACTGTTTCTGGCTGTTTTTCTATGTCTGGATGCCCTTCCTAATGTCAACCACATTTAGGTGCTGGGTGCTTGCTTTTTGCCATGTCTCCAACACAACTACTTTACAGTGTGTATGTGGGTGCTTTTTGCCATGTCTCTGACACGACCACTTTACAGTGTGTACTGGGTGCTTTTTGCCATGTCTCCTACACGACCACTTTACAGTGTGTGCTGAGTGCTTTTTGCCATGTCTCCAACACGACCACTTTACACTACGTGCTGGGTGCTTTTTGCCATGTCTCCTACACAACCACTTTACAGTGTGTACTAGGTGCTTTTTGCCATGTCTCCTACACGACCACTTTACAGTGTGTACTAGGTGCTTTTTGCCATGTCTCCTACACGACCACTTTACAGTGTGTACTGGGTGCTTTTTGCCATGTCTCCTACACGACCACTTTACAGTGTGTACTGGGTGCTTTTTGCCATGTCTCCTACACGACCACTTTACAGTGTGTACTAGGTGCTTTTTGCCATGTCTCCTACACGACCACTTTACAGTGTGTACTAGGTGCTTTTTGCCATGTCTCCTACACGACCACTTTACAGTGTGTACTAGGTGCTTTTTGCCATGTCTCCTACACGACCACTTTACAGTGTGTACTGGGTGCTTTTTGCCATGTCTCCTACACGACCACTTTACAGTGGGTGCTGGGTGCTTTTTGCCATGTCTCCTACACAACCACTTTACAGTGTGTACTAGGTGCTTTTTGCCATGTCTCCTACACAACCACTTTATAGTGGGTGCTGGGTGCTTTTTGCCATGTCTCCTACACAACCACTTTACAGTGTGTACTAGGTGCTTTTTGCCATGTCTCCTACACAACCACTTTACAGTGTGTACTAGGTGCTTTTTGCCATGTCTCCTACACGACCACTTTACAGTGTGTACTAGGTGCTTTTTGCCATGTCTCCTACACAACCACTTTATAGTGGGTGCTGGGTGCTTTTTGCCATGTCTCCTACACAACCACTTTACAGTGTGTACTAGGTGCTTTTTGCCATGTCTCCTACACAACCACTTTACAGTGTGTACTAGGTGCTTTTTGCCATGTCTCCTACACGACCACTTTACAGTGTGTACTAGGTGCTTTTTGCCATGTCTCCTACACAACCACTTTATAGTGGGTGCTGGGTGCTTTTTGCCATGTCTCCTACACAACCACTTTACAGTGTGTACTAGGTGCTTTTTGCCATGTCTCCTACACAACCACTTTACAGTGTGTACTAGGTGCTTTTTGCCATGTCTCCTACACAACCACTTTACAGTGTGTACTAGGTGCTTTTTGCCATGTCTCCTACACGACCACTTTACAGTGTGTACTAGGTGCTTTTTGCCATGTCTCCTACACGACCACTTTACAGTGTGTACTGGGTGCTTTTTGCCATGTCTCCTACACGACCACTTTACAGTGTGTACTAGGTGCTTTTTGCCATGTCTCCTACACGACCACTTTACAGTGTGTACTAGGTGCTTTTTGCCATGTCTCCTACACGACCACTTTACAGTGTGTACTAGGTGCTTTTTGCCATGTCTCCTACACGACCACTTTACAGTGTGTACTGGGTGCTTTTTGCCATGTCTCCTACACGACCACTTTACAGTGGGTGCTGGGTGCTTTTTGCCATGTCTCCTACACGACCACTTTACAGTGTGTACTAGGTGCTTTTTGCCATGTCTCCTACACGACCACTTTACAGTGGGTGCTGGGTGCTTTTTGCCATGTCTCCTACACGACCACTTTACAGTGTGTACTAGGTGCTTTTTGCCATGTCTCCTACACGACCACTTTACAGTGTGTACTGGGTGCTTTTTGCCATGTCTCCTACACGACCACTTTACAGTGGGTGCTGGGTGCTTTTTGCCATGTCTCCTACACGACCACTTTACAGTGTGTACTAGGTGCTTTTTGCCATGTCTCCTACACGACCACTTTACAGTGTGTACTGGGTGCTTTTTGCCATGTCTCCTACATGACCACTTTACAGTGTGTACTAGGTGCTTTTTGCCATGTCTCCTACACGACCACTTTACAGTGTGTACTAGGTGCTTTTTGCCATGTCTCCTACACGACCACTTTACAGTGTGTACTGGGTGCTTTTTGCCATGTCTCCTACACGACCACTTTACAGTGTGTACTGGGTGCTTTTTGCCATGTCTCCTACACGACCACTTTACAGTGTGTACTAGGTGCTTTTTGCCATGTCTCCTACACGACCACTTTACAGTGTGTACTAGGTGCTTTTTGCCATGTCTCCTTCACGACCACTTTACAGTGTGTACTGGGTGCTTTTTGCCATGTCTCCTACACGACCACTTTACAGTGTGTACTAGGTGCTTTTTGCCATATCTCCTACACGACCACTTTACAGTGTGTACTAGGTGCTTTTTGCCATGTCTCCTACACGACCACTTTACAGTGTGTACTAGGTGCTTTTTGCCATGTCTCCTACACGACCACTTTACAGTGTGTACTAGGTGCTTTTTGCCATGTCTCCTACACGACCACTTTACAGTGTGTACTAGGTGCTTTTTGCCATGTCTCCTACACGACCACTTTACAGTGTGTACTAGGTGCTTTTTGCCATGTCTCCTACACGACCACTTTACAGTGTGTACTAGGTGCTTTTTGCCATGTCTCCTACACGACCACTTTACAGTGTGTACTAGGTGCTTTTTGCCATGTCTCCTACACGACCACTTTACAGTGTGTACTAGGTGCTTTTTGCCATGTCTCCTACACGACCACTTTACAGTGTGTACTAGGTGCTTTTTGCCATGTCTCCTACACGACCACTTTACAGTGTGTACTAGGTGCTTTTTGCCATGTCTCCTACACGACCACTTTACAGTGTGTACTAGGTGCTTTTTGCCATGTCTCCTACACAACCACTTTATAGTGGGTGCTGGGTGCTTTTTGCCATGTCTCCTACACGACCACTTTACAGTGTGTACTGGGTGCTTTTTGCCATGTCTCCTACACAACCACTTTACAGTGTGTACTAGGTGCTTTTTGCCATGTCTCCTACACAACCACTTTACAGTGTGTACTAGGTGCTTTTTGCCATGTCTCCTACACGACCACTTTACAGTGTGTACTAGGTGCTTTTTGCCATGTCTCCTACACAACCACTTTATAGTGGGTGCTGGGTGCTTTTTGCCATGTCTCCTACACGACCACTTTACAGTGTGTACTGGGTGCTTTTTGCCATGTCTCCTACACAACCACTTTACAGTGTGTACTAGGTGCTTTTTGCCATGTCTCCTACACAACCACTTTACAGTGTGTACTAGGTGCTTTTTGCCATGTCTCCTACACAACCACTTTACAGTGTGTACTAGGTGCTTTTTGCCATGTCTCCTACACAACCACTTTACAGTGTGTACTAGGTGCTTTTTGCCATGTCTCCTACACGACCACTTTACAGTGTGTACTAGGTGCTTTTTGCCATGTCTCCTACACAACCACTTTACTGTGTGTACTAGGTGCTTTTTGCCATGTCTCCTACACGATCACTTTACAGTGGGTGCTGGGTGCTTTTTGCCATGTCTCCTACACAACCACTTTACAGTGGGTGCTGGGTGCTTTTTGCCATGTCTCCTACACGACCACTTTACAGTGGGTGCTGGGTGCTTTTTGCCATGTCTCCTACACGACCACTTTACAGTGGGTGCTGGGTGCTTTTTGCCATGTCTCCTACACGACCACTTTACAGTGTGTACTAGGTGCTTTTTGCCATGTCTCCTACACAACCACTTTACAGTGTGTACTGGGTGCTTTTTGCCATGTCTCCTACACAACCACTTTACAGTGTGTACTGGGTGCTTTTTGCCATGTCTCCTACACAACCACTTTACAGTGTGTACTGGGTGCTTTTTGCCATGTCTCCTACACGACCACTTTACAGTGTGTACTAGGTGCTTTTTGCCATGTCTCCTACACAACCACTTTACAGTGTGTACTGGGTGCTTTTTGCCATGTCTCCTACACAACCACTTTACAGTGTGTACTAGGTGCTTTTTGCCATGTCTCCTACACGACCACTTTACAGTGTGTACTAGGTGCTTTTTGCCATGTCTCCTACACAACCACTTTACAGTGTGTACTGGGTGCTTTTTGCCATGTCTCCTACACAACCACTTTACAGTGTGTACTAGGTGCTTTTTGCCATGTCTCCTACACGACCACTTTACAGTGTGTACTAGGTGCTTTTTGCCATGTCTCCTACACAACCACTTTACAGTGTGTACTAGGTGCTTTTTGCCATGTCTCCTACACAACCACTTTACAGTGTGTACTGGGTGCTTTTTGCCATGTCTCCTACACAACCACTTTACAGTGTGTACTAGGTGCTTTTTGCCATGTCTCCTACACGACCACTTTACAGTGTGTACTAGGTGCTTTTTGCCATGTCTCCTACACAACCACTTTACAGTGTGTACTGGGTGCTTTTTGCCATGTCTCCTACACAACCACTTTACAGTGTGTACTGGGTGCTTTTTGCCATGTCTCCTACACAACCACTTTACAGTGTGTACTGGGTGCTTTTTGCCATGTCTCCTACACGACCACTTTACAGTGTGTACTAGGTGCTTTTTGCCATGTCTCCTACACAACCACTTTACAGTGTGTACTGGGTGCTTTTTGCCATGTCTCCTACACAACCACTTTACAGTGTGTACTAGGTGCTTTTTGCCATGTCTCCTACACAACCACTTTACAGTGTGTACTAGGTGCTTTTTGCCATGTCTCCTACACAACCACTTTACAGTGTGTACTAGGTGCTTTTTGCCATGTCTCCTACACGACCACTTTACAGTGTGTACTAGGTGCTTTTTGCCATGTCTCCTACACAACCACTTTACAGTGTGTACTGGGTGCTTTTTGCCATGTCTCCTACACAACCACTTTACAGTGTGTACTAGGTGCTTTTTGCCATGTCTCCTACACAACCACTTTACAGTGTGTGCTGGATGTTTTATGGTACCAACAAGTAAGGGTGGTGTGGGCAGAAGTGGGAGGGATTGGGGGGGGGGGGGTGTATATTGGATTAAGAGGGACCTACTGAGTGTATGTATTACTGTATTGCACCAAGGATCTTGATCCTGTGTCAATGTCTTGGAGAGGCTCAACTGTGCCAATCTAGTGAGGATGATGATGATGATGATGATGATGACTATAATATTGATGATGATGATGTGGATAAAATGATAATGTATATGGTGGTGATGATGATGATGGTGATATTGATGATGATGGTGATGATGATGATGATGACTACTATGGTGGTGATGGTGATGATGATGGTGGCTACTATGGTGGTGATGGTGATGATGATGGTGGCTACAATGGTGGTGATGGTGATGATGGTTAGAATGGTGGTGATAATGATGATGGCTACAATGGTGGTGATGGTGATGATGATGATGGTGATGGCTACAATGATGGTGATGGGCATGATGATGATGATAATGACTACAATGGTGATGATGATGATGATGATGGCTACAATGGGGGTGATGATGATGGTGGTGATGGTGATGATGATGATGATATGATGATGATGGCTACAATGGTGGTGATGGTGATGATGATGGTGATGGTGATGACCGTGATTCTCTTTTGTTTCAATATTTCCTTTATTACTGAACAGCTTTGGTAACCATGTTACTCAGGTTGAGAGTGTGAGGGGGGGGGGATCTTGTTTCATAAATTTGTCAGGGTTTTAGCTATAAAAATGTTTCCCATAACCACACTATATCACATATACAGTAAGACACACACACACACACACAATTATAGGTGAGTTTGTGCAAGTATGTGTGTCTGTTTGTGTGTACACATATATACACACAGTTTCTCTTTCTCCCTCCTACACAGATTACATGTTCCATAATTCTGTCAGATTTTAACCTTTTCATTACCAAATTTCTCATAAAATACCCTGCCTATGTGTTACAATTAATTTTGAAAATAACCAAAATTTGGTGGAATATAATAAAATAACTAAGCTTTTCATTAGTAAGTTGATATTTAGAACATTACTTAATAAAAAATTTCTAAAATAAAATTATGAAGGAAGGTTTTAAAATTATGTGAGATAAAGCCTTTACCACAAAAATACAATAGTAAATCTAGAGTAATGTAAATGCTAATGGGTTAACTCAATAAAGTGCATGGCCCAGAGATCAGAGAGGCACTCCAGGTAGAGCCCCTACTTCTCTGAATTCCGACATTATGGGTGTGTGGATAAAATCTCTCAGGAAAAAATCGCTGGACTGATCTGCGGCTTGGAGATCAGAGAGTCACCCCACGTAGAGCGGCTACTTCCCTGAATTGAGAGATCACAGCTCTGATATTATGGGTGTGTGATTAGAATGTCTCAGGAAAGAATTGCTGGACTGATTTTACAGGCAAAACCAACAGGTAGGAGACCCAGGGGTAGACCCCGAGCAAGATGGTTGGATAACATCCATGAGCTTGGCTGGTCACGCTTGGGGATTCAGCCAGATCAGTTGGAGATGGTTGCTTCTGACAGGACCTGCTGGAAGGAGTGTTTGATGACTCTGTCTCCACAACCCTCTCAGGAATAAGGGGGTGAAGAAGAAGAAGGTTTTAAAATAATAAACATTTTAAAATGAACAGTTTTGTATTATGAATCCAGAGCAGTTTCAGGTGGTTTGATATCAAAAGGGTCAACTTAGTTTAACCCTTTGGTATTTAAACCGGCCATATCCAGCCAAAATTCTCTCACCCCTTTCTGTTCAAACTGTCCATAACTGACCCCTCATAATGATGTTAAGTTATTGTTCTCAAAATAAATAATTTCAAAATTTCATAGATTTGATATTATGGGAAATAATTATGTGAGGTAAAGCCTTTATTGTAAAAATGTAATAGTAAATATAGAGTAATGTAAATGCTAAAGGGTTAACTCTTTTAATCCTATGAATTCTTAACTATATAAGGAAAAATATTATAGAGCAATTGTTAAAGAAAAGAGAAAAACAGTTGAACTTACCGCATATACACGAGTATAAGCCGACTTGAACATAAGCCTTCTCTCTTTATTTCATGTCTGAGAAATGGGCAGAAATCCAAACCCCTATTTACTTATAAGTTGAGGCAGTTAATCAACAATACATGGTGTATATAAGTTGAACCCTTCGACCATTTTACCAGCGATCTTTTGGTCACGCTACATATTCTCCCTCCATACGCATGTGTGTGTGAGTGTATGTCCGTGTGTATATCATGACTTATACTGTTCACTTTCCTGACATTTGTACATAATTCTATGATTGGTGGATTGGCAGTACCGGCAGATCATCAGACACCATGCTTTGCAGCATAGAGTTATGACCCTTTACGTTCTGAGTTCAAATCCTACGAGGTTAACTTTGCCTTTCATCCTTATGGGGTCGCTAAAATAAAGCATCAGTAATGCACTGGGGTAATTGGTGGCTTTGTGCCAAAAGTAGAAACAATTATTCTATATTATATACATGCACTTTTGATGAGTTGTAGTGCACCTGAGCACAGTACACAATAATTTTCATTATTATATTCCTCACTAGTCATGCAATGGGTAATTGCTGGCCTTGTGCCAAAAAGTAGAAACAATTATTATATTCCTCACCCTGTAGGGTGATGAATTGGCAGTATCGGTAGAGGGTTGGATGCCATGTTTTCCAACATAGTTACGTCCCTTTACGGTCTGAGTTCAAATCCCGTTGAGGTTAACATTGCTTTTCGTCCTTATGGGGTCGATAAAATAAAGTACCAGTAATGTACTGGGTAATTGCTGGCCTTGTGCCAAAAGTAGAAACAATTATTATATTCCTCAGCTTATATTCAAAGATATATGGTAAATAACATGGAATAACTATCTATCACTCTGAGGTGATATAAACCATAGATTTTTGTAAAACATATAAACATGTTACAACACATTGCAACTAACAGAATCAGTTAACATTTAACTAATTATGCTAGTTACCACACTTGTGTAATAACGAATATCTGGTTGAATGGTGAAGTTCTGATATTTTGCAGAGGTTACCTTACCATCCACCAGAATCACCTAAACTACCAAAATTGCTCCAATTTATGGCAGATAATTATACCACAAATAATAATTAGGATCATTAATATCATGATTAATTAATATTACTGTTATAATCTGTGTCACTCAACTTCTCATAAAACTCATAGAAATCATAAAAAAAAAGTGAAATAGACCAAAATCTTAGTATAGAATTTCTGTAAACAATCATCTTCATCATCATCACCGTTTAGCATCCATTTTTCCATGTTTGCATGGGTTATATGTGTTGTCCACTTCAGGAGACAAGTCTAGCTAAACTTGACAACACCGTACCTTGCTCCGATAAGACTGTAAATTTGGCTGGGGTTTTTACAGCTGGATGTCCTTCCTAACACTAACCACATTTACAGTGTGGAACATTTTCTGCTAATAATGTTATTATTCATAAGGTAGATTAGGAGGCTGGATGGAACCTAAGGGGTCTGACCCTTTCCCCAACACCACCATCATCACCATCATCACCACCAGCACCACCACTACCACCACCAACACCACCATCACCACCACTACCATCACCACCCCCACCACCATCAACACCATCACCATCAACACTACCACCACCACCATCAACACCACCACCACCATCACCACCGCTATCCCAACAGGTATGACTATGGGTCTAAATTCTTTTATGTAATGCGATGAAGGATTGAAGTGTCAGAAAGTGGGGAGAGGATGATATATATGGACATCTATGTGTCTGGCTATGGAGACATACAGGAAATGTGGGGTGGGGAGTGAGAGGTGGCAGCAGTTTATCACTATTAGAGTATTCACTACACATGTACAGGGTGCAGCAAAACCTTCCATATTTTACACAATTCAACCCTTAAAACGTGGGAGGCATTTTTGCTGAACCTTGTATAGAAAAACTTTCCATGTTTTACACAATTCAACTTTTAAAATGTGGAAGGTATATTTTCTGCACCCTGTATAAACAGCAGTGCCACACATTTGATATATTTTGGGAGAAAAACCTTCCATATTTTACACAATTCAACCCTTAAAATATGAGAGGTATTTTTGCTGAACCTTGTGTAGAAAAACCTTCCGTGTTTTACACAATTCAACCCTTAAAACGTGGGAGGTATTTTTGTTGCACCCTGTACAGAATAACCTTCCATATTTTACACAGTTCAACCCTTAAAATGTGGGAGGTATTTTTGCTGAACCCTGTATAGAAAAACCTTCCATATTTTACACAATTCAACCCTTAAAATGGAGGTATTTTTGCTGAACCCTGTGTAGAAAAACCTTCCATATTTTACACAATTCAACCCTTAAATGTGGGAGGTATTTTTGTTGCACCCTGTACAGAATAACCTACCATATTTTACACAGTTCAACCCTTAAAATGTGGGAGGTATATTTACTGCACCCTGTATAAGCAGCAGTGACACACATTTGATATATTTCAGCAGAAAAACCTTCCATATCTTACAAAGTTCAACCCTTAAAATATGGAAGGTATTTTTGTTGCACCCTGTATAAACACAGCTGCGATACAGTTGATATATTTCAGTTCTGTATAACATTAATAAATCAACAGAAACAATACAATCCTAACAGCAACAATAGTTTATAGTTTATCTAATGAAGGAGGGTGAAATTTGAAACAGGTACCTCTGAAGGTGTTAAATAATCAACAATATGGTGGTGATAGGGCCCCTTTAGTGCTTACCTTCTCCTCATCCCTTCCTCTTCCCTTCTCTTTTCCTCAAATAAATATGGTGAATCATGTACTTCGTTTGTTTATTGTTTTTATGTAGTTATTTAGTTTTGTTTTCAGGTGATGCCTCATTGGTTAACTTGTAAGGAATTCTACCCCCAAAACCACAACATTAACTATGCTCTGTTGGCAAGCTTCTGAACACACACACACATATACACACATACACATACACACCTACACACATGCACATACATACATACATGCATGCATGCACACATATACACATGCACACAGACATATACATGCACAGAGAGAAAGAGAAAGAGAAAATAAGTGAGAGAAAGAGTGAGTGAGAAAGAGAAAGATAGAGGGAGAAAGAGTGAGAGAGGGGGGAGAGAGAGAGAGAGAGAGAGAGTGAGTGAAGGAGAGAGGAAGAAGAAAAACCTTAATGTTAGCCATGTAAACATGCAGAATGGACATTAAACATGAACAAACATCAAAAGAGGGTTTTTAGTTGGCTTCTATATGGATTATTCTAGTTGTGGTTGTTGTTGTTGTTGCAGTTGCAGTTGTTGTGGTTGCAGTTGTGGTTGCAGTTGCGTTTGTAGTTGTTGTGGTTGTTGTTGTAGTTGTGGTTGTTGTTGTTGTGGTTGTGGTTGTTGTTGTTGTGGTTGTGGTTGTAGTTGTTGCGGTGGTGGTGGTTGTTGTTATTGTTGTAGTTGTGGTTATTTTTGTTGTAGTTGTTGTGGTTGTAGTTGTGGTTGTGGTTGTGGTTATTGTTGTGGTTGTTGTTGTTGTTGTTGTGGTTGTTTTTGTAGTTATTGTAGCTGTGGTTGTAGTTGTGGTTATTGTTGTGGTTATTGTTGTGGTTGTTATTGTGGTTGTTCTGGTTGTGGTTGTTGTTGTTGTTGTTGTTGTTGTAGTTATTGTAGCTGTGGTTGTAGTTGTGGTTATTGTTGTGGTTGTTGTTGTTGTGGTTGTGGTTGTTTTTGTAGTTATTGTAGCTGTGGTTGTAGTTGTGGTTATTGTTGTGGTTGTTGTTGTGGTTGTTGTTGTGGTTGTTTTTGTAGTTATTGTAGCTGTGGTTGTAGTTGTGGTTGTTGTTGTTGTAGTTATGGTTGTTGTTGTTGCTGTTTCACATCAAAGCTGAACATACATCATTTTGCCCCACTGTGATCCCCCCCCTCCACCCAGCCAATTCAAGCCCCTCCTCCCACCCTCTTTCAGATCTGTTTATTTGATCCAAAACATACCACAGATTGACAAAACTAAAATGTTCCTTCACTTCACTTATCTTTCCTTGATGTTCTTTGATTACAGAACTGTGTTACAACAGCATCACTGCCACCAACTGCAGTATATCACTGCAGGGCTGGGTTTAGATCTTGAAGGACCCAAAGCACTTCAGGTTTAGGAGTACCCTCATACAGAACTGTATTACAACAGCATCACTGCCACCAACTGCAGTATATCACTGCAGGGCTGGGTTTAGATCTTGAAAGACCCAAGGCACTTCAGGTTTAGGGGTACCCTCATACAGAACTGTGTTACAACAGCATCACTGCCACCAACTGCAGTATATCACTGCAGGGCTGGGTTTAGATCTTGAAAGACCCAAGGCACTTCAGGTTTAGGGGTACCCTCATACAGAACTGTGTTACAACAGCATCACTGCCACCAACTGCAGTATATCACTGCAGGGCTGGGTTTAGATCTTGAAAGACCCAAGGCACTTCAGGTTTAGGGGTACCCTCATACAGAACTGTGTTACAACAGCATCACTGCCACCAACTGCAGTATATCACTGCAGGGCTGGGTTTAGATCTTGAAAGACCCAAGGCACTTCAGGTTTAGGGGTACCCTCATACAGAACTGTGTTACAACAGCATCACTGCCACCAACTGCAGTATATCACTGCAGGGCTGGGTTTAGATCTTGAAAGACCCAAGGCACTTCAGGTTTAGGGGTACCCTCATACAGAACTGTATTACAACAGCATCACTGCCACCAACTGCAGTATATCACTGCAGGGCTGAGTTTAGATCTTGAGGGACCCAAGGCACTTCAGGTTTAGGGGTACCCTCATACAGAACTGTATTACAACAGCATCACTGCCACCAACTGCAGTATATCACTGCAGGGCTGGATTTAGATCTTGAGGGACCCAAGGCACTTCAGGTTTAGGGGTACCCTCATACACAAAAAAATTAGAATACACAACAAACCACCCAATTTTACATATCAAAGTTAGCTTGACACAAGTAATTGGAATTGAAAAGTTATACATACAGGTATTAAATTAAAAAATTCTAACCATCCTAAAACTAAACACAAACCCACTGCTTATACCATCGTTAAGGTGTTGTTCTCAAAATAAATAATATTATCATCAAAATATTTTAGATTTGATATTATAGGAGATAAAACCAAAAAATACAATAGTAGAGTAATGTAAATGTTAAAGGGTTAACCTCCTTTGTTACTATATTTCATATGAAAGATTTTATAGATTTCAAATAATTTTTTGAATAATCAAAAATTTTGAGGGATTTATTAATGTTACTAATTTTCTCATTAAGCTGGTGTTTGGAACATAAATAAACAAAGGTTGTTACATAAAATTATGATGAATGGTTTTTAGATAAATATAAACATTTTAAAATAAACAGTTTTAATATAAACAGTTTTATATCATAGAACTAAAGACAGTTTCAGGTGGTTTGGTTATAAAAGAGTTAATAACATTTTTAATAGAATTGATGTATTTCATAGCTTACTCAGAAGGAGACTTGCATGAATTATCTACATAATTTTCGAAGAACATAGAAGAGATCCATTTGGTATACAACACAAAGAACAGAGGTGCCTGTTGTAATTTTTTATTATTTTGATGTATAGAGGGTGGTGGTGGATTGGCAGTATTAGTAGAGTGTTGGACACCATGCTTTGCAGCATAGAGTTACAGCCCTTTACGGTCTGAGTTCAAATCCTACCACGGTCAGCTTTGCCTTTCATCCTTACGGGAGTCGATAAAATAAAGCACCAGTAATACACTGGGGGTGATTTAATCGATTTTCCTTTCCCCCATATTTGCTGGCCTTGTGCCTATAGCAGAAATCCTTATTTTGAGGTATAGATAGCTTTTCAAGCAGTCAGAGGTGTTCTGGATTGGGAAGTAATTCTCTGCATGAAATTAGATAAGGTAAAACGTTAATAAATGCTAGATTTATCATTGTTTTTACATCCATGTTTCCATGATTGCTTAGGTTGGACAAGATTTTACTATCATTTTGGATTGCAACCTTTCTTTTGTTTTCTCGTTGCATCCAAAAGAAGATTCAAGCATATGATGTTAGCCATTGAACTACCACGAAAAATAACGTATTCTGCTAGAAGTGGGCAATAGTTGTTTTGCTAGGGATTCTTAAATAAGGTACTCAATATATTAGTAGATAAGCTATACATTTCTTTCATGTAGAAATGACTTTTACAAGACTAGAACTGTTTCATTCGTTTGAAATCATCAGAAATGCCCTGTTGATTTCAAACAAATGAAACAGTTTTAGCTCTGTAGAAGTCATTTCTATATGAAATATCATTATCACCATTTAACATCCATTTTCCACACTAGCATGGGTTACATGGGTTGTCCTATTTGAAACGAGTTAAGGTCAGATGACCATGTCTTGCTTATATATATAGAGAGAGAAAGAGAGAGAGAGCAAGAGAGAGAGAGAGAGAGTTTGGGATGACACAAAAGAATGGTGGAACAAAGCTAAAATGTAAAAGTTAATTAGTTAAACAAAAAGTGAAAGAAATGTTGATAAAGAAGACACATGGTTGATAAATTATTTACACGCAATTAAAAGCAATGTGTGTACAGTAGAGATATTTATGTCAAATAGAAAGTATAGATCTAATGTTTTAGGTGAAACCTTTTATCAAAGTCAAATAAGAAAAGTAAAGATTAAATATAAGAAGTGTGGGAATGATAACAAATTGATTAGGTAATTTTTAAAAGATGACATTTTGGAGTTGAACCACAAACAATAGAGAAATGTTATATGTATTTACACTTTCAACAATATCAGTTTTAACTGGATATTAGGTAACCCTTTAGCATTTACAAAAAGCATCCAGGCAACACTGTAAAGTAGTCGTGTAGGAGTCATGACAAAAAGGCATCCAGCCAACACTGTAAAGTGGTCGTGTAGGAGTCATGACAAAAAGCATCCAGCCAACACTGTAAAAGGGTCGTGTAGGAGTCATGACAAAAAGCATCCAGTACTCACTGTAAATGTTGTTGGTGTTAGGAAGGGCATCCGGCTGTGGAAATCTAGCCAGAAATAGTTTCTTTATGAACAAGACACGGTCACTTGACCCAACTTGCCTCGAATGGGACAACCAGTTTAACCCATGCTAGCATGGAAAGTGGACATTAAATGATGATGATGATGATTACTCTATATTTACTATTATGTTTTCATAGTAAAGGCTTTACCTCACATAATTATCTCACATATTATCAAATCTTTGAGATTTTGATATTTATTTTGAGACCAATACGTTAACATCAGTATGAGTGGCCAGTTACAGCCGGTTTGAACAGAAAGAAGTGAGAGGATTCTGGCCAGATATGGCAACAGCCAGTTTAAATGCTAAAGGGATAAATGTAAATACTCAAGTTGCCACAGAAAAGTATTTTCACGTTTTATATTTTACTGTCACAAATTGTTTAAATTGTTTGACCACTTAAATGTTCCTCTATAACACAAGAGAGGACCACAGCAGGTATTTCATACAATTCTGTCCACTTTTGTCCATTTTCATGAGTAATTTATCTGATTTACCTGACTATTATTTATAGCAATCGACCATAGGGCGGTGGATTGGCAGTATCGGTAGAGGGTCGGACGCCATGCTTTGACGCATAGAATTACGGCCCTTGCCGTTCTGAGTTCAAATCCCGCCAAGGTTAACTTCGCCTTTCATCCTTACGGGGTCGATAAAATAAAGTACCAGTAATACACTGGGTAATTGCTGGCCTTGTGCCAAAAAGTAGAAACAATTATTTATAGCAATCAACCATTATTATGCGTTGGGACGGACACAATTTATATGCGTGCGTGTGTGAGTTTGTCTTTTCACACTTGAAAAACAAGTTTCATCTAACACAACACATGTAAACATGAGAAAATGGACATGAATATAACAACAATAAGGGTGATGGCAATGATGATGATGGTGATCATAATGATGATGACAGTGGTGATAATGATGACAATAACAGTGATGATGATGATATCTAGTCTAGTCCTGATTATGTTTAAACACATTACTTGTATAAAAGAATCTCTTATAAACCAATTATTTTCTTCAGCCATTATACCTATAAAATCACAATCATAAACTCATTACAATTAAATTCTGTAGAATTTCCTCAATGTTTTTATCGGGCTTTTGAAATTATGTAGACAGAAAGATGTCTGGTATATGTTTCATTGTGTTTATTTCACATAAACATCTTCTAACCATTTGAAAGCATTATTAAGCATTGAACAATCCTGTGTTTCTGCTACGTAGGAATGGCTAAACAATCTTGTAAAATGTCCAATATGTAGGAACAAATATTATAGTTTGTTAGAATTAATTCTTTTCTTTGATGTATTTACAATGAAAGACACCATCTGTTATTTTCAAATCACCTTGAAAAGGAATAAGTATTTGAAGAGATTTTGTAATATAACTTTTACATTATATCTTTATATTTGGCAACACAACAGTTAACAATTTCACAAAGTTCTTTTGTCACACATTTTTCTGTGACATCTTCAGTGATTTCCTCCTGCTTGTTGTGTTTCTGCAAGGAAGGACTGGACATACAATTAATTTTCTCAATATTAATGATGTTTGGAAAATAATAGTTCTTACATAGAATTATGATAGAAGCTTGTTAGATAAATATAAACACTTTAAAATAAATAGCATAGTATTGTATAGTCAGGGGCTATTTGAGGCAGTTTCATATCAAAAGGGTTAAGGTCAGGATTGATACTTGTTAAGAAATACCTGAATCCCGTAACTTTTCAATTGTAATTACTTGCGCCAAGCTGAATTTGATATGTAAAACTGGGGGTTTGCTGTGTATTCTAATTTTTCATGTATGAGGGGCCCCCCAAACCTGAAATGTCCCAGACTCGCCAAGGTCTAAATCAAACCCTGATGGCAATATTATTTCTGGTATTGTTCACCCTTTATTACACTTCAGTCCTTCTGCCTGAAGTTAGAATATTATGTACTGTTAATAGAACCTTTTACCTTGGCTATGGTTTAAAGTGGCCCTGCTCAATGTCATCATCATTTCTCCATGCTAGTATGGGTTGGACGGGTCATTACAGACCAAGTTGTTTCTTAATCAGAGTTATTGTCCTAGACTCTTAGATGGGTCAGAGAACCATGTCTAAATCCAACCTTGTGGAGACCCTTTGTCATTAAAACACCTGAGAAACCTCCTATGAGACACAACCTTGTAGGAGGCCAGCTAAATCTAAATAGGTGTGAGCTGTAAATTTCATTTTTGCAATAAGCTGAATTACATACATTTTGCTTGCTCCTACAATTATTTATATAACTGCCTATCTATCTATCCATCTATCTATCTATACATTATCATTATCATCGTTTAATGTCCATTTTCCACACTAGCATAGGTTAGATAACTTGCTCATATAGGACTGTTTCTAGCTAGGTTTCAAGTTGTATATTTCTCCATCTATTTGTTTAAATAACTATCTATCTATCTATACACCAAGCTATATATTTGTCCATTTATCTATTTGTTTATATTTTATAAAACACCAGGCTATATATTTGTTCATCTATCTATTTGTTTATATTTTCTATTTATTTGTTTATCTGTCTCTATAGATATCTATGTTGTTTTTGCATTTTTTATCTATCTATTTCTTCATATCTATATGTCTATGTATCTATTGATCTATTGTTTATGCATCAATTTACCCTATCTATCTATCTATCTATCTATCTATCTATCTATCTATGCATCCATCCATCTATCTATCTATCTATCTATCTATCTACCTCTATCTATCCATCGACATATCTATCTATTTATCTCTCTATATATATTTATATCTATCTATCTATCTATTTATCTATCTGTATATATATATATATATATATATATATATATATATATATATATATAAGTAGAAGGGGTATTTAATTTGTTAGAAGTCCGACAAATATAAATGTTTATAACTGATTTAGAGCACTCAACAGTGTATTGAAGTAAATATTCAATGATATTAAATAAATGGAAACTATATTTATAAAACCATATTTATTTTATTATATATATTTCAAGGGTATATATATATATATATATCTCGACACCATTACTGTCACGTCATCGGCGTAGGCCGACACCGCTTTCCGCAATCCCGGTTCCAAAGGGATGCCCTGCAACAACTCCAACTTCCGCAGTAGTGGCTCGAAAGTCAACACATACAGAAGGGAGGAGAGAGAGGGCACCCTTGTCGGATGGACCGCGCGATTTTGAACGGCTCCGAGAGGTAGCCGTTCACCTTGACCCTAGAGCAGATGCGGCTGCTGTGCATAGCAGTGATCCAGCCCCTGAAAACAGGTCCGAAGCCTGCCGCCGCTAGCACCGCATCCAGGTAACCATGGTCGACCCTATCGAACGCCTTAGATTGATCCAAGTTGATCAGAGCCCCACCAAAGCCGGGTTCGTTCCCAACCCTCTCTATGATGTATCGCATGAGGTGGAGGTTGTCATGGATGGACCTGGACGGGATAGCGCATGTCTGCGCATCTCCCACCAGGTTGCCCACGACAAGCGCCAACCTCTTTGCTAGCACCTTGGCCAAAATCTGTAACTCTGTATTTAGCAGAGTTATGGGCCTGAAGTTACTTATTTCGTCCCCCTTGTTCTCGTCCTTCCTCACTAGCGTGACTACGCCCTTGGTCACAGAACAGGGAATTCTCCCGTTCTGTTGCCAGTTGCAGTAGACCACCTCGAGGAGATCGGGGAACAAGTCCGGCATATATATATATATATATATATATATATATATATATATATATCCATCTATCTATTTATCTATCTATCTATCTGTCTATATATATATCCATCTATCTATCTATCTATCTATTCACCAAAGTTCTTTAATCACTTGAAGATCGTCTTGTCAGCTCTAACAATATGTTTCAACATAAAGTGTATGTGTGAGGGAAGATAAGAGATTTTACTGCTGTTTTTTGTTTTTTCTGGGCATTTTTTATCACATTTTATTCATTATCAACCTCCCACATCTACATATATAAACACACACACCAACACAGCTACATGTATACACAGATGTACACATACACCGATAAATATACATACTCATACATACATACATACATACTCAACAGCATATACATATATACACACACACCAACACAACTACATGTATACACACATGTACACATACACTGATAAATATACATACTCAAACATAGACACACACCAACACATACATAGATACATATTTATACATGCAAAAACATATACATACACATATACCTTAGGTAAACATCTTGGTTTGATATAAAATTGTATAAAAAAATTTCCAAAATAATATAAGTAAAATAAATAAGATAAAATAAAACAAACCAATTTATTTTCAAATTAAACAAAATGAAGAGATAATTATATAACATCATATGTAATTATGTGACATTTTACGTAATTTATTCAGTGCCAAATGCTTATATAATATATATATATATATATATATATGTGTGTGTGTGTGTGTGTATTTATATATATGTCTGTATATATATATATATATGTGTGTATATATATATATGTGTGTGTGTAAAAGATAAACAGAAATAATAACACAATTGGTACAGTATATGGAAAGAATATATTAGGTTAACGCTTGAAA
>OZ024747.1:61497396-61499896 GCA_964016885.1 Eledone cirrhosa
CAATGAATGAAAAGTGAGTGAATCAATGAATGAAAAGTGAGTGAATCAATGAATGAAAAGTGAGTGAATCAATGAATGAAAAGTGAATGAATCAATGAATGAAAAGTGAGTGAATCAATGAATGAAAAGTGAGTGAATCAATGAATGAAAAGTGAGTGAATCAATGAATGAAAAGTGAGTGAATCAATGAATGAAAAGTGAATGAATCAAGAATGAAAAGTGAGTGAATCAATGAATCAAAAGTGAATGAATCAATGAATGAAAAGTGAGTGAATCAATGAATGAAAAGTGAATGAATCAATGAATGAAAAGTGAGTGAATCAATGAATGAAAAGTGAGTGAATCAATGAATGAAAAGTGAGTGAATCAATGAATGAAAAGTGAATGAATCAATGAATGAAAAGTGAGTGAATAAAGAATGAAAAGTGAGTGAATCAATGAATGAAAAGTGAATGAATCAATGAATGAAAAGTGAGTGAATCAAGAATGAAAAGTGAATGAATCAATGAATGAAAAGTGAGTGAATCAATGAATGAAAAGTGAGTGAATCAATGAATGAAAAGTGAGTGAATCAATGAATGAAAAGTGAGTGAATCAATGAATGAAAAGTGAGTGAATCAATGAATGAAAAGTGAGTGAATCAATGAATGAAAAGTGAGTGAATCAATGAATGAAAAGTGAGTGAATCAATGAATGAAAAGTGAGTGAATCAATGAATGAAAATAATGAATAGATGAATGATTGAAAAATGAATGTAAAATGAATGAATCAATGAGTGAATCTGTGAATGAAAATAATGAATGACTCAATGAATGAAAAATGAAAGACCCAATGGATGAATGAATGAAAAATGAATGAATTAATGGATTAAAAATGAAAGAACCAATGAATGAATGAATGTAAAATGTGTGTGAGAGAGTTGTAAGTATATATACATAATGTTTCTGTGTATTTAAATTCTGTAAGCTTTTTAAAGTTGTTTTATTCATATAAACTGTACAATATAAATGGCAATATGGAAATGAAAAAAAGGAGAGGAAAAGGAAAGGAGGGGGGAACAACTGTCTACACCACACTTAAAACCATATGAAACTAGGATAAGAATTGAACTCATGACCTTGGGACTGTATGCCCAACACCCTAACCACTAAGCCTCATACCTTCACCCAGCACCCTAACCACTAAGCCTCATACCTTTTCCCAACACCCTAACCACTAAACCTCATACCTTCACCCAACACCCTAACCACTAAACCTCATACCTTTTCCCAACACCCTAACCACTAAACCTCATACCTTTTCCCACTATGCCTCATGTCTTCATATTTAATGACTAAAAACTTGCTATATTGAACTCTACACTACAAATCCCAGTTTGTAATGGCTGCTATTAAGTTCTATTAATGTTTGGGAATAATTTCTAACAGCTCTCACTATCTCTATCTCTCCCTCCCCCTCTATCTCCCTCTCCCTCCCCCTCTATCTCCCTCTCCCTCCCCCTCTCCCTCTCTCTCGCCATCTCTCTCTCTATATATTCCTCTATTTCCTTCCCTCTCATTCTGTCCCTCAATTCTCTTCCTTCTCATTCTCCCACTCTACACCCGCAAATAAATTAATCTAAAAACAAAATGCTTGGCAGGATATAGTACAAGATTTTCTAGCTTAAAGGATTTTAATTCAATCCATTGGAAGTGATTCAATTAATTTTATGAACCTCAATTCCCTTAACAGCCAGGAAGAGGTACCAGAACTTGAGTAGAAGTTAAATGGAATAAATATGTATACTATCCAGGGGGACATTTAACTCTCATCTGATTCCCACAATACAAGGTTGAACACATACAAAATAATTATATCTGAAACACACACACACATACATATGCATGCACACACATGCGGATACACACATACATATATATATGCTTACACGCACACACACACACACACACACACACAAAGACACACACTCCAAATCACACACAAGCAATAATAAAATATATTGTTTAACCCTTTTGAGATCATATTTCTAAATTAAATACACAACCTGTGTATCTCCATTAATTTTGAAAGTAATAAGGAATTTGGTTTGATTTAGTGAAATAGCAATTTTTTTTCATTATTAAATTTTGGAACATAACATGCTTCAGTCTCTGAGAGTGAGACACAATCAAACCTAAGTAATTCTTACTACTAGAGATAAACTTAAGTCTGAGTAAGACCTAATAAAACCTAAGCTTGGCTCATTGCTTGTAGCCTACTTAAGTCTAAGACACAATCAAACCTGAGTAACTCGTATTACTAGAGATAAACCTAAGTCTGAGCAAGACATAATAAAACCTGAGTTTGGCTCATTGCTTAAGTCTGAAACACAATCAAACCTGGGTAACTCTTACTACTAGAGATATACTTAAGTCTGAGTGAGACATAAAAAAAACCTGTGTTTGGCTCATTGCTTGTGGCTTGCTTAGGCCTGAGTAAGGCCCACTACCAGAGTTATACT
>OZ024747.1:61504896-61529896 GCA_964016885.1 Eledone cirrhosa
GCCATGCTTTGCAGCAAAGAGTTACGGCCCTTTATGGTCTGAGTTCAAATCCCGCCTGGGTTAACTTTGCCTTTCATCCTTACGGGATCGATAAAATAAAGTACCAGTAATACACTGGGATAAATGCTGACCTTGTGCCAAAAGTAGAAACAATTATGGAATACAACAACAAGAAACAGAGAGACAGGTGTAAAAGACAAACTACAACAAGAAATAGAGACAGGTGTAAAAGACAAACTACAACAAGAAATAGAGACAGGTGTAAAAGACAAACTACAACAAGAAACAGAGAGACAGGTGTAAAAGACAAACTACAACAACAAACAGAGAGACAGGTGTAAAAGACAAACTACAACAAGAAATAGAGACAGGTGTAAAAGACAAACTACAACAAGAAACAGAGAGACAGGTGTAAAAGACAAACTACAACAAGAAACAGAGAGACAGGTGTAAAAGACAAACTACAACAAGAAATTGAGACAGGTGTAAAAGACAAACTACAACAAGAAACAGAGAGACAGGTGTAAAAGACAAACTACAACAAGAAACAGAGAGACAGGTGTAAAAGACAAACTACAACAAGAAATAGAGAGACAGGTGTAAAAGACAAACTACAACAAGAAACAGAGAGACAGGTGTAAAAGACAAACTACAACAACAAACAGAGAGACAGGTGTAAAAGACAAACTACAACAACAAACAGAGAGACAGGTGTAAAAGACAAACTACAACAACAAACAGAGAGACAGGTGTAAAAGACAAACTACAACAAGAAATAGAGAGACAGGTGTAAAAGACAAACTACAACAAACAGAGAGACAGGTGTAAAAGACAAACTACAACAAGAAATAGAGAGACAGGTGTAAAAGACAAACTACAACAACTTCTATTCTTCCTGCTCAACAAGGCCGATGGTCACCCTAAGACAGTGACCCCAAAGCATCATTGTACATAGAGTTGACCAGGTCCAACAACAACAAACAGAGGTGTAAAAACTAAACTCACTGTCTTCAATTCGATGTTTATGTATGCCCTTACTATACTATATACTCTACTATACTATAATATATATACTATACACTATACTAAATATTATACTATCATCATCATCATCACCGTTTTACGTCCGTTCTTCCATGCTAGCATGGGTTAGACGGGTTGTCCTGTTGTGGGCAGTGTCGGCTGACCTTGTCTTGCTCATACGGGAATTGATTCTGGCTTTATTTCTACAGCTGGATGCCCTTCCTAACACCAACCTCATTTACATTGAGTGCTGGGTGCTTTTTTTCCATGGCACCTACACGACCACTTTACAGTGTGGGCTGGGTGCTTTTTTTGTCATGGCACCTCCACACCCACTTTGCAGGGGAGTGATAGGAACCCCAGTCCCTATCATCTCATTTCTAGAGTTGAGTAAACTGGAGCAATGTGAAATAAAGTGTCAACACATCACCTGGTCCGAGAATTGAACTCACAACCTTTTGATTGCAAGGCCAATGCTCTAACCACTGAGCCATGTGCCTTCATATATATATATATATTTATTATATTATTCATATATATATATATATTATATTATTCATATATATATATATATATTATATTATACACTATACTATATACTATACAATCTTCTAAATATTATACTATATATTGTGCTACATTCTATGCAGTATACTAACTTTGTCCAATCATGATGGGGTGGAGCATATGTATTTTTTTGAAAACCTGAAAGGGGGGTGTAGGTTACTTAACATTGAAAAACACTATATAAGATGTTCCTATAACAACTCTACACACCATGTATATAAATCTAACTATAATAAAGTATATAACTGGTATTTCTTTAGTCATACCCAATAGAATTTGAACTTAAGAATATTTTGTTTATATTTCATAGACTGAGACAAAGTATGTCTTAGCTTGAGTAAAAGAGTTATGGCACTGTTTGCTTTTGACATCATATAATGATTTAGCAGAAAATATCTAAAAACAGGTTTGTTAATTCAAATGTTTATCATATCTTTACTAGTGGACAAAATGTGAAAATTGCAGTATTAGAGTAAAGACATTATTCTTTAACCCTTTAGAATTTACAATACTCTATATTTACTATTATACTTTCATGGTAAAGGCTTTATCTCACATAATTATCTCACATAATATCTCACAACATTTACATTACTTTATATTTACTATTATATTTTCACAGTAAAGGCTTTATCTCACATAATATCTCACAACATTTACATTACTTTATATTTACTATTATATTTTCGCAGTAAAGGCTTTACCTCACATAATTATCTCACAACATTTACATTACTTTATATTTACTATTATATTTTCACAGTAAAGGCTTTACCTCACATAATTATCTCACAACATTTACATTACTTTATATTTACTATTATATTTTCACAGTAAAGGCTTTACCTCACATAATATTGAATCTATGAGATTTTGATATTATTTATTTTGAGAACAATGCCTTAACATTGGTATAAGAGGCCAGTTACAGCTGGTTCGAACAGAAAGCCATGAGAGAATTCTGGATACTGCTGGTTTAAATGCTAAAGGGTTAAAGTAATGAAGTTATCGAGCTGGATTATTCCTGTCAAGAATATCTCGCAAATGCTTCTTCATACAGCTCCCGTTTGGAAATATTTTTTCTCGCTCAGAGTTTCTGAAGCATGGAACAAACTACCTGCATCAGTTGTTAGCTGTCAAAACACTGAATCCTTTAAAACCTCCATGCTTCCTGAAATTCGCCAACACTACACCTGATATCCCCCTCAATACATACGCACACATGTATTTCATGATTCATACACTGTTCATTTTCCTGACATTTGAACATTATTCTATGTACTATATATGCACCTTTGATGAGTTGTAGTGCACCTGAGCACTGTACACAATAATTTCATTATTATTATTATACAATACATGATGTTAAGATCTGCTTCTGGAAACATATAGTAGATATTACAGTATTACAGTAAAGACTTCCATTTTTTAATATGGTGCAGTAGTTATACTGTTGTTTTGTATGAATGTTTTAAGAATATTTTGCTAATGTGGTTCCATGTGGTACAGAAGATTAAGATTTAATGAAATTATAAAGCTGAGCCTTTCTGTTTGGTATTTCGGGGTAAGCTGTTAGGATGAAGATGAAAATAAACACAGGGCCTGATAGAGGTTGAAAGGGGTGCAGATATGTTAAACACCAATAACAACAAAAACCATCTCACTGACAAAGACAACACAGATGACACCATCATCATCACCAACAACAAAATCCATTCATTGTCATCATCATTATCTTCCTAATTAACAACAACAACAAAAAAATCATTGGAAGCACCATAATCATCATCATCATCATCATCGTCAACAAAATAAACTGAAAATTTCTTAACTGTGGGAGTGAATTGTGATGAAAGAGAATGTCTTAGATGAAATGAGAGAGAGGGGGGGGGGAGAGAAAGAGAGAATTAAGTCTAATGATGTCTGTGAAATGTATTGAAAATTTAAAGCACACCAACTTTTTCTGACAGCTGTCTATCCTGTTATACTTTCCACAGCAGACTTTCCATGTCACACACACGCAAACACACACACACACCGACCACACACACACACACGCACACCAACACACACCTGTCTGCCTGCCAAATGTCAATCCTACCATACATTGCTAAACACGCTTTAGTCTACTTTACATACACAGACACACATATGCATATATACCAGAACATATGTACACATACATATACACACACATATGCATACTCAGACACTTAAGTAGCATCATTTCTTTTACTGACTATTAAATACAATTTCATTCAACAAACTATTATTGATATGACATAAACACAGACATGGCTGTGTGGTTAAGGAATTCATTTTATAACCATCTGGTTTGAGGTTCAATCTCTCTGGATATCTCTTTTGGCAAGTGTCTTCTACTGTAGCCTCTCATAGACAAATGCCTTCTCAGTGAAATTTTGTAGATGGAAACTGTGTAGGAGTTTGTCATACACACACACTCAAAACCAACCAGCAATAATGTTGTCATATAATAATAATTGTTTCTACTTTTGGCACAAGGCCAGCTATTACCCCAGTGTATTACTGGTACTTTATTTTATCGACCCCGTAAGGATGAAAGGCAAAGTTAACCTCGGCGGGATTTGAACTCAGAATGGCAAGGGCCATAACTCTATGCGTCAAAGCATGGTGTCCAACACTCTACCGATACTGCCAATCCAGCGTCCTTGTGATATAATAATAATGAAAATGATTGTGCACAGTGCTCAGGTGCACTACAACTCATCAAAGGTGCATGTATAGTACATAGAATAATGTACTAATGTCGGGAAAGTGAACAGTGTATGAGTCATGATATACAGACAGACACACTCACACATGAGTGTATGTGTTTGGAAGGGGAATGTCAGGTGTAATGTTGGTGAATTTCAGGAAGCATGGAAGTTTTAAAAGATTCAGTGTCCCGACAGCTAACGACTGATGCAGGTAGTTTGTTCCATGGAAGTTTTGAAAGATGCAGTGTCCCGACAGCTAACAACTGATGCAGGTAGTTTGTTCCATGCTTCAGCAACTCTGAGCATGAACATTCTTTTTCTGAAAGTGATGAGAGCTGTACTGTTTTCTGATTTTGTAAGCATGTCAACGGGTGTTAGACATATGGAATTCAAAAAGGTGCTCAGGGTTGTTGTTGGAAAGATGGTTAATAATTTAGTTGGGTTGGGCGAGATATTGATACAGCCACACATTAATAGAGAGTACAATTAAATAAGATATCATATATATTGATAAATATTTAGATAACATATTTATCGACACATTGTTCTGATGGAAACAGATATAGATATAGATATTGATATCCGATATATTTATAGACAGAAATATTTCAATAAATATATAGATAGGTATTGATATATTATTTGATAGTCAGGCAGATAACCTAGGTGATGATAGTTAAAATACCTATCAATACATATAATACATCTGTAGATCAGTAGATCAATACATATACAGATATTCTTATATTCTTTTACTGGTTTCAATTATTGAACTGTGGCCATACTGGGGCACCTTGAAGAGCTTAATTGATCATATCAATCTATTTGTCGAAATGCAAAATTACCAGACAGTGGTATAGATGTAAAGACAGACATAGACATACACGCATGCACACACATACACACACACACAGTGAGGCACACACACATACACACACAGTGCGGCATACACATGTACACGTGCACACACACACACAGACACACACACACACACAGACACACACACACACACACACACACACACAGACACACACAGCTTTGGCTGTACAAACAGGATAAACAAAACTCAGTAGATGAAAGAAATATGTATTTTCTTATAGTTTTACAACTATAATAATAATAATAATAATTCTACTTTAGGCACAAGGCCAGCAATTACCCAGTGTATTACTGGTACTTTATTTTATCGACCCCGTAAGGATGATAGGCAAAGTTAACCTCAGCGGGATTTGGGCTCAGACCGTAAAGGGACGTAACTCTATTCTGGAAAGCATGGCGTCCGACCCTCTACTGATACAGCCAATAGTAATGATTTCTTTATTAGCCACACAGGACTCACATTAAGGAAACATTAAAGACAGTACAGGACAATACAGAGTGGCTTTTTCAGTAGAATAATAATAATAAAAATAATTGTTTCTACTTTTGGCACAAGGCCAGCAATTACACAGTACATTACTGGTACTTTATTTTATCGACCCCCGTAAGGATGAAAGGCAAAGTTAACCTCGGTGGGATTTGAACTCAGACTGTAAAGGGACGTAACTACCCTCCACCGATACTGTCAATAATAATGGTTTCTTATATAGGCTCAAGGCCAACAATTTTGGGAAAGGGGGAAAGTCAATTAAATCAACCCCAGTGTGTTACTGGTACGTTATTTTATCAATCCCATAAGGATGAAAGGCAAAGGTATGATAGGTTTTGTGAGAGAGTTACACGTGTATTTATTAATAATATTATTATTATTACCATGAGTTCAAATCCCGCCGAGGTCAACTTTGCCTTTCATCCTTACGGGGTCGATAAAATAAAGTACCAGTAATGTACTGGTTATTTGCTGGCCTTGTGCCAAAAGTAGAAACAATTATTATTATTACCACTCCATGCTAACGTGGAAAAATGGACGTAAAATGGTGATGATATATATATATCATCATCATCATCATCATCGTTTAATGTCTATCTTCCACGCTAGCATGGGTTTAGATGGGAATTGTCCAACTTGAAGCAAGATTGGTCAGGAGACCGCGTCTCGCTCGTATAGGACTGTCTGGCAGGTTTTCTACAGCTGGATGCCCTTCCTAACACCAACCATGTTTACAGTGTGGACTGGGAGGTTTTTACTGTGTTACCTACACCTATATATATATATATATACCAAACAGACCTATTATATTAAATCTTTGTTGGGTTTTTTCAATAAACAAATATCATTATTTCTGAAGACAGCATATATATGTGTAGGTATGTATATTCCCTCTGATAGTTTGTAAAATGTTTACATAGATCTATATGATATACATACCAACACACACATATATATCCTAAAAACAATCGTAAAATGATGAATTTTTTAATATAAGGAACTGTTTCTTTGTTTTTATTCATTATTTTTATTAATTTATATATATATATATATATTTATATATATATATATATATTTTAATTTATATATATATATATATATATATATATATATATGCTGGAATTTACCATCTTTCCAGGGGTCTGGGTAAATTTTTCATTCATATATATTTTTATTTGTCTGACCCGAATTCTCTTGGTCGCGTTTTACGGCTGTGCGAATGATTGTTTAAGCATCGTCTCTATGTGTTGGTATTTAAACGTTAGTTATAGCTCTGGTTTATCCAAACTATTGAGCACTTTGCCACACATTTCGAAGATTGTGTTTCGTTATTTCGTGGGCCGAGGTTCCGATTCTCGATAATTCATATATATATATATATATATAAATGTAAGTATGTATGTATACGTACATACATATATGTATACAGACGTACAGTAGCATGCATATATATATACATATACACATATATATATATATATATATATATATATACACATATGCATACAGGTACACATACATATATGCACGCATCAGTTTAGCCGACGTTTATTATAACGCCGGCCGCTTTGTTCGTTTGTTTGTCAACAAAGCGAACAGCCTGAATTTCTGCCATACGGTGTTAAGGCAACCACGTCACCTTTTTGTTCAACACTGACACAGGAACGATGTACTAGTTTCAAGCTTGTTAGCTATCATCAGCACCGTTTACCCATCTGCCAGATAGTTGAACGTTCGAAAGTATATACTTTCCTTATGAAAATTAACGGCTGAGTAGCCTAATTTGCATATTGAGTGAGTTAAATCGGTCAGGCATACCGAAAACGATAAGTTGAAAAAAATGAAAACGAAATTTCATTTCTCACTCTTAGTATGGCACTTACTTAAATGTAAGTATGTATGTATACGTACATACATATATGTATACAGACGTACAGTAGCATGCATATATATATATATATACACACATATATATATATATATATATATATATACACATATGCATACAGGTACACATACATATATGCACGCATCAGCCGTTAATTTTCATAAGGAAAGTATATACTTTCGAACGTTCAACTATCTGGCAGATGGGTAAACGGTGCTGATGATAGCTAACAAGCTTGAAACTAGTACATCGTTCCTGTGTCAGTGTTGAACAAAAAGGTGACGTGGTTGCCTTAACACCGTATGGCATAAATTCAGGCTGTTCGCTTTGTTGACAAACAAACGAACAAAGCGGCCGGCGTTATAATAAACGTCGGCTAAACTGATGCGTGCATATATGTATGTGTACCTGTATGCATATGTGTATATATATATATATATATATATATATGTGTATATGTATATATATATGCATGCTACTGTACGTCTGTATACATATATGTATGTACGTATACATACATACTTACATTTAAGTAAGTGCCATACTAAGAGTGAGAAATGAAATTTCGTTTTCATTTTTTTCAACTTATATATATATATATATATATATATATATATATATATATATATATATATATATATATATACTGCAAATGTGGTGGGCGTAAGGAAGGGCATCCAGCAGTAGAAAACCAGCCAGAAACACCCCTATATGACTGAGACACAGTCACCCGACATAACTTGCCTCAAAATAGGACCTGTGTAACCCAGCTCCAATACTATGGGTATGTGCTGAGAATGTCTCAGGAAAGAATCGCTGGACAGATTTTACAGACAAAACCAACTGGCAAGAGACCCAGGGGTAGACCCACCCTGAATAAGATCGTTGGATAACAACCATGAACTTGGCCAGTCATGCTTGGGGATCCAGCCAGATCAGTTGGAGTGGGGTTGCTTCTGACAGGACCCGCTGGAAGGAGTGTTTGAGGACTTTGCCCCCCACAACCCTCTCAAGAAGAAGAAGAAGAAGAAGAAGAAGAAGAGATATGGTAACTTTATAGTGAACACAAAAATCAGTTCATATGAGCGGGAAGAAGAAGAAGAATATTACTGATAATTAACTTCTAAACTCTCCAAAATGGGTCAAGGACAGTATTAGAATCTGGTATCACTTGAGCTCAGAACATTTGATTGTCAAGACATTAAATACAGCAAAACATTTTGTGAAACTATCCACAATTCTTGCCAATTCATTGCTCAGAATAACAACAACAACAACAACAACAACAACAGTTATCAATCAATCTAAAAGTACTATAGGAATTTTTGTAGAGTAAAAATTACAAAAATAATAATAATAACTTTTTAAACAAAATTAAAATATGGAAGTTGATAAACAAATATTAAAATGGTATGGGTGGGGGGGGGGGGCAGTATCAAACAGAAAGATTTTGATTTATAGCAGACTGAAGGATTGCAGACATAACAGAAAGAAATTTTTCAAAGAGAATATTTAATTTAACTGACAGTGGAAAAAATAAAATTATATAAAAATTTGAAACAAATAAAATTTCCAAGTGGCAGAAAGTTGGCTTCTGTTTGAAAAACAACAATTATTACAACAACAACAACAACAACAACAACAACAGAAACAGCAGCAACAACAACAACAACAACAGAAGCAGCAGCAACAACAAAAACAACGTAAGCAGCAGCAACAATAATAACAACAGCAACAACAACATAAACAACAACAACAACAACAACCATAACAACCAAAAACTGTCCACCTGAAATCCTTTCGTGTTGTGCTATTTTTCTTTTACTAGCAGCCTTCAACTGTACAAACAGACATTCCCTGACAGTTTCATTATATATATATATATATGTGTGTGTGTATATATATATATGTGTGTATATATGTATATATATATTTATATATTGATGTATCTAAAATGAATTATGTAATAAAGAATTAAGTCATATTTGATGATGTTGATGGCAGTGGTGGTGTTGCTGGTGCTGGTGCTGGTGGTGGTGGTGGTGGTGGTGGTGTTGCTGGTGGTGGTGGTAGTGGTGATGCTGGTGGTGGTGGTTTTGGAGCTGGTGGTGGTGATAGTGCTGATGCTGGTGGTGATGCCGATGGTGGTGGTGATGCTGGGTATTGGTGCCGATGATGGTGTGGTGATCCTGGTGGTGATGATGACGGTGGTGGTGGTGGTGGTAGTGATGCCGATGGTGGTGGTGATGTTGGTGGTGGTGGTGCTGGTAGTGGTGTCGATGGTGGTGCTGGTAGTGGTGATGGTGGTGGTGATGCTGGGTATTGGTGCCGATGGCGTGGTGATCCTGGTGGTGATGATGGTGGTGGTGGTGGTGGTGATGCCAATGATGGTGGTGATGGTGGTGATGGTGGTGATGGTGGTGATGGTGGTGATGGTGGTGATGGTGGTTATATTTTGATTTGATGAAGTAGTAGTAGGGGGAAAGAAATAGCAGAGATGTGAGGTAAAATAGCAATCAATTCCAACCTGGAATTAAAAGTAGAGCAGCAAAACCTTTCTAATGTCACCCAAGGCCCCAGTTGTTGTATGTCACCTTAGACCTCCATTGGTTCCAGTGAGGGCTCCAGTTGTTTGATCAATGGGAACACCTGCTCAGAAAATTAATGACCAAGTGGCTGAGCCTTCCACAGGCATGTGTACCCTTGATGTACTTCTCAGGGAGATTCAATGTAGTGTAACTGGTGTATTACAAGGCTGGCCTTTCCACAGACATGTGTATTTCTCAGGGAGATTCTGTGTAACTGGTGTATTACAAGGCTGGCCTTTCTACAGACATGTATTTTTCTCAGGGAGATTCAGTGTAACTGGTGTATTACAAGGCTGGCCTTACCACAGACATGTGTATTTCTCAGGGAGATTCAGTGTAACTGGTGTATTACAAGGCTGGCCTTTCCACAGACATGTGTATTTCTCAGGGAGATTCAGTGTAACTGGTGTATTACAAGGCTGGCCTTTCCACAGACATGTGTATTTCTCAGGGAGATTCAGTGTAACTGGTGTATTACAAGGCTGGCCTTACCACAGACATGTGTATTTCTCAGGGAGATTCAGTGTAACTGGTGTATTACAAGGCTGACCTTTCCACAGACATGTGTATTTCTCAGGGAGATTCAGTGTAACTGGTGTATTACAAGGCTGGCCTTTCCACAGACATGTGTATTTCTCAGGGAGATTCAGTGTAACTGGTGTATTACAAGGCTGGCCTTTCCACAGACATGTGTATTTCTCAGGGAGATTCAGTGTAACTGGTGTATTACAAGGCTGGCCTTTCCACAGGCATGTGTATTTCTCAGGGAGATTCAGTGTAACTGGTGTATTACAAGGCTGGCTTTTCCACAGACATGTGAATCCTTGATGTACTTCTCAGGGAGATTCAATGTAGTGTAACTGGTGTATTACAAGGTAGGCCTTTCCACAGGCATGTGTACTCTTAATGTACTTCAAGCAAACTACATTTTATTATATTGTTTTACATTTTACTTTTTATAAACAATGTATTAGTTTTTGAATGGTTTCATTTCATTCTTACTTAAAAAAGTTGCATATATGGTGTGGTAAATAAATATGACCCGCCTTGCCTATGTACAAAGCGAAACCTACAGTCACTACCCCTACTCCATCCACCCACACCCCCCCTTTCTATGTTAAGTTATGTTGGTACCACAACATCCAGTCCTAATTAAATGAGGTTGTGTAGGTGTCATGACAAAAAAACACACAGTCCACGCTGTAATGTGGCCGTGTAGGTAACACGGTAAAAACCTCCCAGGCCACACTGTAAACGTGGTTGGTGTTAGGAAGGGCACCCAGCCATAGAAAACCCGCCAAACAGTCCTATACGAGCAAGACAACCAATCTTGCCTCAAGTGGGAAAATTCCCGTCTAACCCATGCTAGCGTGGAAGATAGACGTTAAACGATGATGATGATGATGATGATACACCAGGTCCGAACACAAAGGAACCAAATGCCCTCTGTCACTGCCTCCATCTCTTCTACTATTATAACCAAATGAGGGGCCATGCGCTGGCGGCCCCATGGCCCTGGCAGACAGCGTAGAGAAGGCGTTTCACCGGAGGATGGTGAGGGAGATGTGCTGGAAGAGCCTTCCAACCATTCTATACAAAAAGTTGTAAACCATCTTTAGCAACCCAGCCAAACCCTAACCCTAATCCCCCTCCCCACCAACCTTGCTTGGTGGGGAGGGGGATTTTGGACACTCTGGAATGAAAAACAAAACCCATCAAAGGGCAGAGAAACTCAAGAGAGTCAACGGCCATCCAACAAAGTTTTTTTTTTTTTTCGTTTGCATCCAATGATGTAGACCAGTTCTTCTTGTGGGGTAAATGCATTCAATGTTCAGAGAGTGGGATTGGCTCCGTGCAAAGCCTTTCCTTACTTAAAAAAGCTTCAAGCACAGGCTTTGCTTGATATGTGACATTTTTGCGATGCATGGCATTGCTGGCCATAGGCAAGTCCCTAGCAGGACTAAAAAGCCATGTCTGTGATGCTCATGTTTAAGTATCAAGCATTAATTGAAATCGAGTTGCAGCCATCATATATATACATATATATATATATATATATATATATATATGTATACATAATTTCTCAGTTTTATATGTATTCAAATACAATCTCACTTCATCTCGATCAGAGACAACTTTGTTTTTTCATTTATATCATCATCATCATCATCATAATTTTACGTCCGCTTTTCCCTGCTTGCAAGGGTATATATATATATATATATATGAGTTTGAATTATTTTTCCCACATCTTACGTTAACTATTTTTCCCATTTTGATGCTATAGTCACTTATATATTATGGAATACTGTTGGCTTTTTGCTACAATATTTTCTATACCTTTCATTTATATATATATATATATATATATATATATATATATATATATATATACACACACACATATATACCCATACACACAGAGTGAGTGTTTACATTTAAACAAGAAAGATAGCAGAAGCATTAAAAAAAGTGTCAAATCAACTTAATAGAAAGTTTAGATGGATGAGTTTGCTTGAAGCAGATAAGTTTGTAGTGGCAAAACTATCTAAATTAATCTCATTTCATCTGGAGTGGTTTTGACCAACTTTAAATGATGACCGCTATGAAATTCTAAAATGTGGCTGAAATCACCTCTTTCCATTTGGTTTGTTTGGGTTTTTTTTTTGTTGTTTGGTTCTTGTTTTGTTTTTTAAATAACATTTCTATCTTGTTTGTATTGAAGATTTTCTTCACAAAATTTCCTAAACCCTCCATAATCTCTCTGTCTGTTGTTATCGTAGTTTTGCCAGTTTAAATGATATTAATGTTACTTCAGGAGCGACAACATAAGAAGGTGATTTAACTAACATCTTTTAATGAAACAAATAAAATGATGACAAATTGAGAAAACAAACCCCAAAAAATAAATAATGCATTATACAGAATTTTTTTTTTTTAACATGTGTGTATATGAGTGAGATGGTATATAGGCCTATATGTATAGAAGGTGGCATCTGTATGTATAGAGGGAGGCATGTATGTGTATAGAAGGTGGCATGTGTGTGTATAGAGGGAGGCATGTGTGTGTATAGAGGGAGGCATGTGTGTGTGTATAGAGGGAGGCATGTGTTGTGTATACAGGGAGGCATGTGTGTGTATACAGGGAGGCAGAGGCATGTGTGTATACAGAGATGCATGTGTGTATACAGAGATGCATGTGTGTATACAGAGATGCATGTGTGTATACAGAGAGGCATGTATGTGTATACAGAGAGGCATGTGTGTGTATACAAGGAGGCATGTGTGTGTATACAGGGAGGCAGAGGCATGTGTGTGTATACAGGTGTGTATACAGGATTTGAACTCAGAATGGCAAGGGCCGTAACTCTATGCGTCAAAGCATGGCGTCTGACCCTCTACCGATACTGCCAATCCGCCACCAAATAATAATGAAAATTATTGTGTACAGTGCTCAGGTGCACTACAACTCATCAAATGTGCGTGTATAGTACATAGAATAATGTACAAATGTCAGGAAAATGAACAGTGTAGGAGACATGATATACACACAGACACAGACACAGATGTATGCATGTATATGGAGGGGGAATATCAGGTGTAGTGTTGGTGAATTTCGGGAAACATGGCAGTTTTGGCAGACAAGTTATCTCCAGGACAGTATATTGCCAATCTTTTTAGTTCTTTGTCAATGCTGTCATGAGGTTCAGTTACTTAAAGTCAGTCTTCAATACTTCATCCTATCTTCCTAAATTTACCTCTTGCGCAATTCTCATCGACTGAAATTTCTTAGCACTTTATATATACCTATATATATATATATATATATATATATATATATATATATCATAAAACATGTCTATAGAATCACCAGATAAAATATATACCATTTCCTCTCCCAATTAGCATAATTAACCATATAAAAAATCAATTAGACCAAGCTATAAGAATAAAGGCTCCTATGAAGAAATCTCCGACAAATAACCGAAAGCAGCCCCTTCGCGGCGGTTACGACGGATATTTCGACAGCATGTATGAATCAACCAGATATACAGTCAACTAAACAGAATTAGGTGTAAATTCATACATGCTGTCGAAATATTCGATAAATAATCCGTCGTAACCGCCGCGAAGGGGCTGCTTTCGGTTATTTGTCGGAGATTTCTTCATAGGAGCCTTTATTCTTATAGCTTGGTCTAATTGATTTTTTATATGGTTAATTATGCTAATTGGGCGAGGAAACGGTATATATTTTATCTGGTGATTCTGTGGATATGTTTTATGATATATAGCTCTGATTATTTAATTTATTAATTCTTCATTGAGCCACAAAGTGACCCGTTGCAAAACACATATATTTATGACTTTATATATATATATGTAAACCTTTATATATATATATATTTTATATCGGTAATTAGATTACCGATATAAAAGACACAGAAGTGAAAAGCGAAAACCAACCAAACAGTGAGTGTGTTCTGTTATTAATTCTGGCAATATTACACAAATATGACTCTCCCCAAGTATAACAATATATATATATATATATAATCATATACCAGCAGGACTAGATTACAGGATGGACTAGGTGCATTATGCCATGGCACCAGCACAACTACCTTACTTATATAATTATATATATATATATATCAAAGGAATTTGAAGCATTGTATATGGTATAAAGAATTCAAAGTTGGAAAGCCACGACAATGCAGGTTTGGATGGAAAATAATTAAATCATAAGAAACAGGTGTTGCTTTTTACCTTAATTTATCCATATGACCTGATATTTCGAGATCAATATCTTTTCTTCCGAGGAAAATAAAGGAGCTATTCCATTGTCTGATGTGGCTGTCTCTACTATGCTGGCAAGCCGCATCGGACACTGGAATAGTTACTTAATTTTCCTCGGAAGAAGAGATATTAATCTCGAAACATCAGGACATATAAATAAATTAAGGTAAAAAACAACCTTTCCATCCAAACCCACATTGTCATGGCTTTTAAACTTCGAATTATTTATATATATATATATATATATATATATATAAAGTGTTAAAACAATCAAATCTTAGTTTAATACATTTATTTGCTGATGGCTGTTTCTTCCAGAGGGATGTCTGGAATCATCAGAGCATAGGGAATGTCTAAACAGGTGATTCAAATCCTAGTCTTCAGAACATTTAGGCAGATACATAAGTGTTGTCAGTGTCCTAGACATCATGTAGAGAATCGGGAGTTAAAAGAGTGTTATGCTTCAGAGAACTCAATGGTGAAAAGTGCAAAAGGTACAAACAAAAAAAGTTACAAGCAAGAGAAAATGTAAGATAGGATAGACATAAGATATCATAGCATTGGAGATCGGATAATATTAAGGGTATATAATGCAAGAGTCAATACAATCAATAAGGCATGTATGAGGAAAGAGTTATATTACAGCTGAAATAAGCATATTTCGTGTAGACTATCAAAGCATGTTATGAGTGTTAGAAATGTTTAAATTTTTTTAAATGGCGTGCTATATGGTAGGGAGGCATATGGTGATAAAATAGGTATATGTTCTGTGAGATGTAATGCAGAGCACGTGATTGAATTGGATAGGTAATTTTCATTCAAAAATGTTTATATTGGAGTTCGTATATAGATGTATATGTTGGGTGTAACTCAGATGTATTAACCATGGAATTTTCTTAGTTTTAGATGTAATTTTTTTGAGATGTGTGTAGTTTATAGATATGTGTTTGGTAAAAGTAAATTCACCGAATTACAGGCCATGTTGTTATAGTAAGTATATTATACTATGGATTCCTATCCTCAAATTTTCTATTAAGGAATATTAGGGTTTGCTTTATGTGCGATTTGCATTAATCGTTATTAGGCTGCTGATAAGCCGTTAAGTTGTTTTAATTTAGTACTTAGTACTTACATATTTATAATTGTATATTAAACATATATAAGTATAAATATTATTATTATTACTATATATATATACACATATATGTAGTTATGTATTTATATATATGACAGCTGCATAAAAAGGTGCAGAGCACTAGAAGCCATGGAGTGGAGAGACCGAAAAAGACCTGGGATGAGGTGATAAAAGCCGACCTTACCCAATTCTACCTCTCAACGGCGATGACACATGACTTACCATGGGTACAGCCGAAGCTGAAGCATATAGACAATATGCCCCCACCGCCTCCCACTGCAAAGTGGTCGTGGAGGTGCCATGGCAAAAAAACACTCAGCTCACACTGTAAAGTGGACGTGCAGGCGCCACGAAAAAAGGCACGCAGCACTCACTGTAAATGAGGTTGGTGTTAGGAAGGGCACCCAGCTGTAAAAATCAAGCCAGAATCAGTTTTAGTATGAGCAAGACAAGATCAGCCGACCGGACACTGTCCACAACAGGACAACCCGACTAACCCATGCTAGCGTGGAAGAACGGACATAAAACGGTGATGATGATAATATATATATGCACATATATGTAGTTATTTATATATATATATATATACAGTTTTTTTTTACACATACACACACGCACATATATATATATATATATATATATATATAAATATAAATTAGCAAGAATCATATTTCAGCTATTGGAAATTAGCGAAAAACAACTTCCGAGATGTGTGGCAAGC
The DNA here is from genome assembly GCA_964016885.1 of Eledone cirrhosa. Classification (NCBI taxonomy): domain Eukaryota; kingdom Metazoa; phylum Mollusca; class Cephalopoda; order Octopoda; family Eledonidae; genus Eledone; species Eledone cirrhosa. The sequence continues at coordinate 61,521,723 of OZ024747.1, forward strand.
GCTCCATAGAAGCTAGTGAACTAGAGCTACAACATAAGTTAAAAGGCCAAACAAACTGAGACGATGGTTAAACCATTATCTGCACAGCCATAGAAACGACCAAGTAATTCGGGTCAAACAAATAAAATATGATTGAAAATTATACCCGGACCCCTAGAAGGTTGAGTGCTAGAAGGTAAAATGACACAAACAAGAGATGGATAGTTTCCCTTTGTCAATGATCTACTACGGGTCACGGATGTTTCGGTGACCCATAGAAGACAACTGACGAAAGGAAACTGTCCATCTCTTGTTTGTGTTGCCTTACCTACTAACATTCGTTATCAGTAACCACACAGCCTCGTCTCACTCGGTTCATATTTTTATACATATATATATATATATATATATGTTTGTATACATATAAGTGTGTATATGTGCAGACACTCAACACACACACTCTCTCTCTGTGATGTATGTATTTATGTATACACACAATTTATCTCTATATATAACACTTTTGTAAAGAACATTTCTACAGAAATGTTCTTTATTGCTAGAATAATTTGCTCTCACTTTGATGACTGTCTTGTAAACTATCTTAATATTAGGAGTGAATATCTGACATTAAAGTGTAAACACATCAAAGTCTGTTGATTCACACTGAAATCTTCAAAAATAATTCCTGTAGAATAAAACAAAATATATAAAAGTCCCAAGGAAAAATAAATCAAAATTGAATAAAGAAAATAAAATTAGAAAATTGCATAAGACTTGTAGTGAGTTATGTAATAAACTGAAATCTTGGTTCAAACAACAACAAATGTTTTAAGGCTATTTTCCCAGCTAAAGCAACCCCATGACAACTTCTCCATTTTTTCCCTATCATCTGCATCTCTGAAACCAACCCTCTGTTTTTTATACTTCCTCCTTCATAACCTCCAGCCATGTCTTTGGTCTACCCTTTTCTCTACTTCCATGTTTATTTGTCATTCCTCTCACCTACCTCTTTCATTATTCAATACATCTCCTATGTCTCCTAGTTTTATAAAGGATGTTTTCACAACTTCCATTATCACATCATTCCCAAGATCCAGCTCTCCATCTATAGCTTATCAATACATGAACAACAAATGAAAGTTAGATTCACATTCCTTTGAGATGGATTGGATGTAAGGAAAGTTTTTAATCAGAACTAATTCTTTTGATACCAAACTACTTGAAACTGCCTCTGGTTCTATGATACAAAACTATTTATTTTAAAGTGTATATCATCATCACGTTTACATTGATTTTTCCATGTTGGCATTGGTTGGATGGAACTTTTTAAGATAATATTTTACAGTTAGATGCCCTTCTTGCCACAAACCCTTTTAGTTATTTCTTACACCACTCAAAAATATAGAATCTGTTCTAAACCAGATACTCATGGTTTTATATATATATATATATATATATATATATATATATATTGAGGGGGTTGGGGGGGGCTTTCTCGTCCCCTCAATCTTTCTATTTCTTTTTAAATTTCTCATTATTCTAATGAAGGACTAGCATCCGAAACGTTAAGACCCTCTTCCTGCTATTTCAAGTGTTAAATTAATATATTCCTTCTATATACTGTACTGTTTGTTTTGTTATTTCTGTTAACCTTTTACATACATATATATACTTCATTTCTGTATTTGCTTTGCAGAATTTCTTATCTGAAAACATGTGTTGATGTGTTGAACTCAGAACATATACTATACTACTAAACCCAACACTCTAACAAAAATCTGCCAATCCACAACACTTAAGTATCTATAAAATAAAGTCAATAAAGTAACAGGCCAAATAATTCTCTGGGCATAATTAATGGATTCAGTTCCTACAGTAATCTAATTAGTGATAGATGTGGCCAAGTAGTCTAGCTAGGAAGTATTCTGGTTAGAAAAGGAAGGAAAATAGCAGGGAATTGTTACATCTGTCTAATAACAAAAGGTTTCCTATTCTATGTGAAAGAAATGTCTTGCAACAGTGAGACAGACATTTGATCTGTTTAATACCAAACTGCCTAAAACTGCCGCTGGTTATATGATACTAAGCTGTTAATTTTAAAGTGTTTATATTTACCTAAAAACCTTCCATCATTATTTTATGTAAGAACCTTTGTTAAGTTATGTTCCAAACATCCCTGGTTCTAAGATACTAAGCTGTTTATTTCGAAGTGACTATATTTATTTAAAACCTTTCCATCATTATTTTATGTAACTGGCAGTATCGGTAGTGAGTCGGACGCCATGCTTTGAAGCATAGAGTTACGTCCCTTTATGATCTGAGTTCAAATCCCGCTGAGGTTAACTTTGCCTTTCATCCTTACGGGGTCGCTAAAATAAAGTACCAGTAATGTACTGGGTAATTGCTGGCCTTATGCCAAAAGTAGAAACAATTATTTTATGTAACCTTTGTTAAGTTATGTTTCAAACATGCCCTGGTTCTACGATACTAAGCTGTATATTTTAAAGTGTTTATATTTACCCAAAATCCTTCCATCATAATTTTATATAAAAACATTTAAGTTATTTTACAAACACTAGCTTAATAATGAGAAAGATAACTTTATCACTAAATCCCTTCAAATTCTTGATTATATTCAAAATTATTTGAAAGTTAAAGGCATTGGACAGGACTTTTTGAGGTAATGTCTTACAGCTAGACATTCTTCATGAAACGTACCTATTTTATACCAAATACACATGGCACACACACACGCACACACACATATATATATATATATATATATATATATATATATATATAACGAAGGAAATGTGGTAAGGAACCAGGTGGACCATAACGCACCAGAATTCTAGTCCAGAATTAGCCGTCGAAACGGCTTGGGCTCAGCCCTCGGGGTCCTACTCGTTCCTATATATATATATATATATATATATATCCTCATCACCACTTCTGAGCATTAAAGAAGCTATTTTTACTTCTCTATACCTAATCATCCCAACATCAATAATTCATTCATCCTTTATAGTTTTAGTGAGGGGAATTCTGATTATTATCCTCATTGTTATTATCATCATCATCATCAATAGTGGCAGTAGTAGTAGTAGTTGTAGTGGTGGTGGTGGTAGTAAGAGTAGTAGGAACAGTGGCAGTAGTAATAGTAGCAGCAGCTGTAGTACTAGTATTAGTGGTAGAGAGCAACAATAGTAGTAGTAGTAGTAGTAGTAGTAGTAGTAGTAGCAGCAGCACTAGAAGTACTAGTAATAGTAGAAGTAGTAGTAGTAATAGGAAGAGGAACAGTAGTAGTAGTAGTAGTAGTAGTAGTAGTAGTAGTAGCAGCAATGGTGATGTGAATGGATATAATAATTAAAGGAATGTAATCGCTTCAGAGAGCAATAATGGTGGAACAATATGAGTGCTGTTAGTACATGTGCACTTGAGCTAGCACCGATAATTGCAGTCTTAAAGAAAAGAGACAATAATAGCAATAAATAGAACTGCTCACACACAACACAAACGGGCTTATTGGCAGCTGTCATAGTAAAACCATTAGAATAAAACCAGCGTTATTGTTTACAGCACTGACCGATTTCTTGCTGGTAATTTTGGAAGTGTAGTTTTCCCATTCTCACTGGTTATGGCAAAACAGCATTGATTTCATTTCCTTTCATTGGGCGGGGGATTGGCAGTATCGGTAGAGGGTCTGATGCCATGCTTTGCAGCATAGAGTTACGGCCTTTTGCAGTCTGAGTTCAAATCCCGCCGAGGTTAACTTTGCCTGTCATCCTTACGGGGGTCAGTAAAATAAAGTACCAGTAATTCACTGGGATAATTGCTGGCCTTGTGCCAAAAGTAGAAACAATTATTATTGGTTATTGAACAAAGTTATTTTAAACTCACAACAATATTATATTACTGGTACTTATCTAATCAACTAACCATAAAACTACCATTTTTGTTGGTGTGTGTGTAATAATGGTTCCTGATTTAGGCACAAGGCCAGAAATTTTACTGGTGGGGAAAGTCGATTAAATTGACCCCAGTGTATGATTGGTACTTTATTTTATTGACCCCATAAGGATGAAAGGTGAAGTTATCCTTGGCAGGATTTGAAATCAGAACGGAAAGGGCCATAACTCTCTGTTGTGAAGTAAGGTATCTGACGCTTTATCCATACTGCCAATCCACAGCCTTTTTCTTGTGTATAATACAAGAAATTTTGAATTAAAATTAAAGGGAAAAAGATGGGTGTATAATATAGCTAAATAAGCTATAGTTTAGGATCACACACCCTCAAGGGATTCATTTAAAAAAATATATTTTTATCATTAGTCTTTATTCTTTCACACTAAATATATATATATATATGTATATATATATCCCAATTCCACACTGCCCATCCCTCAATCTATCTAATTTCTCATTCTTTCTTCTGATGAAGGACTAGCGTTGCAAACGCTAAGACCCGCTTCCTGCTATTTCAAGCGTTAACCTAATATATTCCTTCCATATACTATACCATTTATGTCCTTATTTCTGTTTACCTTTTACATATATATATATTATTTATTCTTTATCATTAACATTCATATAAAAATAATAATCATAGGCAAGCTATCTAAGAACGTAAATTTTATATGTGGCCGATGCTCAGGTGCAATAAGTAGCTCCTTCTATTGCCCAAATGGTTCTATAGAAATAGTGCCACTTTCCGTTACCTGGGTGACAAAATCAGCAGTATGGAGGGTTCTCTGAAAATACAGTAGCCAGAGTTAGAACGGGATGGAAAAAGTTCAGAGAGCTTATACCGCTGTTGGCCACTAAAGGTGTCTCTCTAGAAATGAAAGGCAGATTGTATGATGCTTGTATATGAACAGCAATGTTACATGGTAGTGAGACATGGGCATTGTGTGCAGAGGACCTGCGCAGACTGGAAAGGAACGAAGTATGCATGCTCCGCTGGATGTGTAATAGTAATATACACGAAGAGCAAAACATAAATGAACTAAGTGAGAAATTAGGAATAAGAGGGATCAGATGCTGTTTACTTGAGAGAAGACTACGTTGGTATGGTCAACATGATGCGCATGAAAGACAACAGCTGTATAAAAAAGTGCAGGGCGATCAAAATTGATGGAAGTTACGGAGTAGGCAGACCCAGAAAAACCCATGATAAATTCTGACCTTGCACACTTACACCTCTCTAAGACATTGTCACTGGATTGAAATCTTTGGTGCCACGCAGTAATACAGAAGACCCGCCTTCACTACGTGCAAAGTTAACCTACAGTCAGAAAGGCCCCTCCAAACCAAACATGCACCCCAACCCACTACCCCTATGCCAACACCACCCTTTCGCTATAAAGTTATGTTGGTACCACAACATCCAGTCCAAACAAATGAGGTTGTGTACGTGTCACGACAAAAAAAAACGCAGTCCACGCTGTAATGGGACCATGTAGGTAACACGGTAAATAGCTCCCAGTCCACACTGTAAATGTGGTTGGTGTTAGGAAGGGCATCCAGCTGTAGAAAACCTGCCAGATAGTCCTATACAAGTGAGACACGGTCACCCGACCAATCTTACCTCAAGAGGGACAATTCCCATCTAACCCATGCTAGTGTGGAAGATGGACATTAAATTATGATGATGATGATGAATTATGATAAAACTTTTTTAGCAAGCTATATTTAGAGAAGGGCCTCAAATTTCATAAAGCTTAGGGCCTCAGCAGCTGAAAGTTTGGCCCTGATGATACATGAGTACGTGCTTTCAGAAATGTTTACAAAGTTTAAAAATACTCACTTCAACAAAAAAATGTTAACCAGTTGTTATACATTCTTTAATGACATGAGAAGCTGAATATTGTGGTGAAATACATATATAAAATCTAGCTTTTGATGGATAACATCATATCATCATTTAACATTTATTTTCCATGATTACATGGGTTAGACAGGTTGTCATGAGTCAATTCCTGTAGGTGACCACATCTTGATTATACAATCAAATTTTGGTTTGGCTTCTTTCTACAGCTGAATATCTTTCTTGATGTCAACCACATTACAGCAAGTATTGGGACCATTTTTTTGTGGCACCTTCACTACCACCTTTACATAAATATTTACAGACATGACCTGTACTCTGGGGTCACATTATACACAAGGAAGTAAATTATTCCTTTTTTTTTTTAGCTTCAGAAAAAGGACTTGTATAATACCCAAGTAATATTATATACAAAGAAATATGGTTGTCATAACTAGTCATAAAAAGTCGTCTTTACTTACACACTGCCAACCACCTTTTGAAAAAACATGCATGGCACAACATCTCATTTCTCCTTGCCTCTAAAATGTATTGCCTCTGTATCTAATCAAAAAGACAGCAGTAATGAGTATAGCAGCTTTGAAATTTACTGGTTTAACCCTTCAGCATTTAAACCGGGCATATCCAGCCAGAATTCTCCATCTTTCTTTTCAAACCAGTTGTAACTAGCTGCTCAACCCAGCGTTAAGTTATTATTCTCAAAATAAATATCAAAATCTCACAGATTCAATGTTATACGAGATAATTATGTGAGATAAAGCCTTTTCCGTGAAAACACAATAGTGTAAATATAGAGTAATGTGAATGCTAAAGTGTTAACTATATAATGTGAATCTAAATATCTTTATCGTTACTATCTCAGAATTGGCAAAAGTATTAGACTATTAGGAAACTAAATCTCACAACAGAGGTGACAAATGACTGCGAGGACTGGCAACATTCTGCATTGGAGAAAACTCTACTGCCAGTGAAAAAAATGTGACCTTTCTAGTGTTGGTGTTCTACACAATAAATGCACCCAGTACACTCTGTAAAGTGATTGGTGATACGAAGATCATCTTAGCTGCAAAATGTAAAAACGAACCTACCAAAGAAAAGGTTGGAAGGACTCTTCAGCAATGTAAAAAAAAATGACAACTTCCCTAATACTGGTTGTTGTCATTGTCATTGCTGCTGCTACTGCCTTCTTCTTCTCCATCTTGTTCATCATCTTATCTTGCTTCACTTACTTATTTCTGGGAGGGTCCTGGCAATGTTGAGGCCATCATTGCTTTAGATGGGCAGCTCACACCAGCCACATCAATAGCATCTGACTACTAAGTCAATGTTTGTAGAAGGAAATCAGGCAGAGGGATGCAGTCAGGTGGCTGCCCCATGGAAAGCTACAAAGACCAACTAAAACTTGACTAGTTACGACAACCATATTTCTTTGTATTCTCCGACACTCAATGAATTCTGCCAATATTACTTGGGTATTATGCAAGTCTTTTTTCTGAAGCTAAAAATATGTATTACATTCTTGTGTATAATATGACTTTGTGTATATATATGCAGTATGACCGTATTGAAACGAACGTAGAAATTAAAGAATAAATTTGAATTGTTCATTTAACCCTTTAATGTTCAAACCGGCCAAAACCGGCCAGAATTCTTTACCTTTTTCTGTTCAAACTGGCTGTAACTGGTTGCTCAAACTGATGTTAAGGTATTGTTCTCAAAATAAATAATATCAAGATTTTGTAGATTCGATATTATGCGAGATAAAGCCTTTACCATGAAAATATAATAGTATATATAGAGTAATGTGAATGCTAAAGGGTTAAATATATATGTATATTCAATATACCAACCCAAATTAAACAGTGAGTGTGTTCTGTTATTATTTCTGGCAATATTATAACAATATATATATATACATATATATCCCACCCTTGCAGGCAAGGAAAAGCGGACATAAAATAATGATGATCATATACATTATATATATATATATATATATATATAGTGGTAGGACACTGGAAGGTAATATCCGTAGTGGTAGAGCACTCAGTCCATGGGACGAGTTAGGTAGAAGTGGTAACACAACAGTTAGTTCACCATACTGAGAACAATTGTTTCACCTTAGCGGATCCTCAGCTCGTAAATTTATGAGCTGAGGATCTACTAAGGTGAAACAATTGTTCTCGGTATGGTGAACTAACTGTTGTGTAACCACTTCTATATATATATATATATATATAACCAAAACTGGAATTGAACCATCAGCACAGTTGAGGTATGTCAGACATCAATTTATTTTATCTGATGAGGACGTACTGATGAAATAGCTCAGTACCTCTGAAATATATATAATAAAATATATTTTATC
>OZ024747.1:61534896-61537396 GCA_964016885.1 Eledone cirrhosa
CAGCAGTCAAGGTGACGTCATGCCACCTCACTTCTTCCCTGAGGGCCTCAAGCTGAACACCGATGGCTACATTTGCGTTTTAAGCAAGGTAGTAAAGCCCTGGATTGACCAGGTAGCTGCAGGTAGGCCGTACATGTGGCAGCAAGACTCAGCGCCCTGCCATACCAGCCGAAAGACCCAAGCCTGGCTGTCAGAGAACTTCATCGACCACACTTCACCTGACATCTGGCCTCCTAGGTCGCCTGACTGCAACCCCCTCGACTTCTTTGTGTGGGGCGCAGTGGAACGAGACACCAACAGATCTAGCTGCAATACGAAAGACGATCTGAAGGCCAAGATCACAAGGGCCTTTAGGGGCCTAAGTCAGGGCGACAGTGACGAAAGCCTGTAGCTAGTTCCGAGGCCGCCTTGAGGCCGTCATTAAAGCCAATGGCGGGTTTATCAAGTGAGATCGTAAGAACAAGTCATGAAGACAAACTGACCCAGGTTTGATAAATATATCTTAAAAAATAAAACTACTGTGTTATTTTTTCCTAGACAGTAATCTTGCGAACAAATATCGTCCGCACCCTGTATATATATATATATATATGTATATATATATATTTCGGAATTACCTAACACACATATATATATAAACAATACAAGAATACATAACATCCATGAGTTTGGCTGGTCTCCCTTGGGGATCCAGCTGGATCAGTTGGAGATGGTTGCCTCTGACAGGACCTGCTGGAAGGAGTGTTTGAGGACTCTTGCCCCACAACCCTCCCAGGAATAAGTGGGTGAAGAATAAGATGATGAAGATGAAGAAAAAGAAGATGTAGATGAAGACGACAATGTTGGCTGCGGCAGTGATGCTTATGACACAGAGGAAGAATACAAAAAACAAACAAATGTGAAGATGCATTAACATAAAGTCTTATTAGTTTCATGCTTAAAAGAAAGGGAGTTAAACAGTCAACATGTCAGGTAGTTGCTCTTCATCAGAACAGAGTTCTGAGTGTAGAATAAAAGGAATAAAGACAGAATAACAAAGGAAAAACACAAAGAAAATAAAAAGGAGAAGGAAGTGGAGTAGTTATGATGGGTGGAGGAGTGTGGGGTGGGGGTCAAAGTGAGGGGTGCAGATGTGTAGTTGGTGGTCATGTGTGTAGGTGGGCTGCAAATGATGTTGCTTGTATGTGTATGGGTGTTATGTGTTGTTGGAAGTGTGTGTGTGTGTGCAGGTGTAAAGTCTTTTGTTGTTGGAAGCGTGTGTGTGTGTACGCAGGTGTTAAGTGTTTTGTTGGTGGAAGTATGTGTATATGTGTATGCATGTATGTGTGTGTGTATATATTCTTTATTGTGGCCAAGTGGTGAGTCTTCTTACTCTGGATTTTCACCTGTGTATTTACCTTATCATCAGACAAGATTGAATATTTAGTCACAGAAAGAGTAAATATAGAGAAATGCCTGGGAAGAAGGGGATAGATGTGTGTTTTTAATTAGGATGAGTATGTGGGGGAGGTGGATTTTAGGGGTGATGAGGGCAATAATTGAGGATATGAGGAAGGTATATAGTGTCTCTGCCATTGAATATTCAGTTGTGTCTGATGATCCTGTGAGTACACAGATGAAACTCCAGAGTAACAAGACTCAACATCTATCCATAGAAAAGAATATTTAAACTCTACTTTTGTATTGAGTACTCATTCTCACATCCATCAATATGACACAGATATATATATATTTTTTTTTTTGGAGGCACATGGCTTAGTGGTTAGAGCATTGGCCTTGCAATCGAAAGGTTGTGAGTTCAATTCTCAGACCGGGTGATGTGTTGTTTCCTTGAGCAAGACACTTTATTTCACATTGCTCCAGTTTACTCAGCTGTAGAAATGAGATGATAGGACTGGGGTCCCTATCATTCCACTGCAAAGTGGTCGTGGAGGTGCCACGGCAAAAAAGTACTCAGCACTCACTGTAAATGAGGTTGGTGTTAGGAAGGGCATCCAGCTGTAGAAATAAAGCCAGAATCAGTTCCCGTCCCACCCTTGCAAGCAAGGAAAAGTGGACGTAAAATGATGATGATGATGATGATATACATATATATATTGATTTTTCCCTGGATTTCACAAAATTCTATGGATTAATCTGTCTTGATTTTTTTAAAATTGAGTTTGAATTATTTTCCCACATCTTACGTTAACTATTTTTCCATTTTGACGTTATAGTCACTTATATATTATGAAATACTGTTGGCTTCACGCTCACAACAATTTCTATACTTTAATTATATATATATATATATATGTATGTATGTATGTATGTATGTATATATACAAATATATACAGTATGACAAAAAACCAAGGGTAACAACTTACATTCACTCTTTTATTTCTATGTCTGTTTCTGTACATAGAGCTTCTCTCACCTTACCCAAGATAATAGTCAAGTATTCCACTATAATCGCATATATATATATATATGCGACTCCAACAAAATGTGCTCAGTCCA
>OZ024747.1:61542396-61587396 GCA_964016885.1 Eledone cirrhosa
ACTACCCTAAGTATTGAGTACTTTGGTGCGTTATGGTCCATCTGGTTCCTTACCACATTTCCTTCGTTATACATACATATATATATACATACATATATATATACATACATATATGAACATACTCATGTATATATATCATAGATATATATAACACCACAAGTGATAATGTCTATTCATTTAGAACAGTGTGTTGTATGCGACTGTGAATGCGTATATGTGTACTACACACATGTATGTGTGCGTCTCTTTTTGTGCTACACACACTCACACATATGTATACATACATTATATCAATATATACACCACATGCATACACGCATATACACATACATACGTACATACGCACATACATACATACCCACACACATACATACACATTCATATATACACATACATATATACACGCACACATATACACGCATACATACATACACACGCATATACACACTCAAACATACATACACTCACACACACACACATACATACACATTCATATATACATACGTATATACACATACATATAAACACGCACACATACACGCATACATACATACACACTCAAGCATACATACACTCACACACATACACATTCATATATACATACGTATATACACATACATATATACACGCACACATATACACACATATACACTCAAACATACATACACTCACACACACGCATACATACACATTCATATATACATACGTATATACACATACATATAAACACGCACATATATACACGCACACATACATACATACAGACACACTCAAACATACATACACACACACACACATATACACACTCAAACATACATACACACACATACATACACACATCACACATATACACACTCAAACATACATACACACACACATACACATACACACTCAAACACACATAGACACACTCACACGCATGCACCCCCACCCCACCCCCACACATGCACCCCCACCCACCACCCCACACATGCACCCCCACCCACCACCCCACACACATATACAAGAGAGAGTGTGTATGTATACATATGTCAACTTACAAATTAATAACATCTCTACGAAGGGACAACTAAATGTAGAGAAATAGTCACATGATCAAATCTTCTGCATCGTTACACATATTTTTAATATCTGGATTACATTTATATTCACTTTATCCCTGTTGGTGGTGGTGGTGGTGTTGATGGTGGAGGTGGCGGCGGTAGTGGTGGTGTTGGTGGTGGTATGGTGGTAGTGTGGTATATTGTGGTAGTGTTAGTGGTGGTAGTGGTGGTGGTATGGTGGTAGTGTTGATGTTTGAGCAACAAAAGTTAAATGAAACTAGAACTACAAATTAATATAAAACTGTTCATAATTGTTCAATTGAAGATATTTCTAAAATAAGAATTTCTGTGTTATTGATTGCTTTATTTATTAGTGTACAATTGAGGTGTTAGACAACTGACAACAGGGTTATTAGATTTAACTTAACTAGGCAATGCTATTATTTACACACTTTTGAGCATCGGACAGTAGAGCATCGGACACCATGCTTCATAGCATAGAGTTATGGCCCTTTATGTTCTGAGTTCAAATCCCACCAAGGTTAGCTTTGCCTTTCATCCTTACAGGGTCGATAAAATAAAATACTGGACGACAACTCATTCAGTCTGTCATAATAAAAATAAAAATAAAGATGGCCACCAGAAGTTGAATTACCTGCCTTTGTTTGAACTCTCAAGCTATATTCAGAAAGAAAACCAAATTCAACTTCTGGCGGCCATCTTTATCTTTATTTTTCTTATGACAAGCTGAATGAGTTGGGAGTCCAGAACCTGAGGAAGCTTAAGTACCTGTTTATGTCACTACTTTCATAAGAGTGAGTACATTTTAGATTCTATCCTACTTAGAACGAAAAACAAATCCATTACCTTCCCATTATGGAATAAATAAGCATCTATAGTAAAAGAATTTAATGATAAATAACATTTCAAATATACAGCAGAACTGCATCCCTTCCTAAGTAAAACTCTTCTTTAGAAACTCTTAATTTCCATCAAGAATTTTGTAACAAAATAATCTCACCCTTTCGTTGATAACTCATTCTAGGTTAAAAATAAAAAGAACAGCAGAACCAAGTTGTTTAATGTCTTCATCAGACAGAGTTATGTAAAATACAAATATATATTTTGAAACTTCATATAGATTTCCTTTTGTAGCTTGCTAGTGGAGGGGGTTATACAGAGATGATGGCCTTGTTGTCTTGCATAACATTAGCAGTCACAATTTAGATAGATTTAGAAATGACTATAGATTTATTTAAGGGGAGTGATTGACCATTAAATATTCATGGGTCCCTTTGAATCTCTAGTCCACCACCAGTATCCTTGGCCTGGTGTACTAGCTGAACTCCCTATTTTTTGGCTCTGATATTGGTAAAGGAAATGATAGAAAAAGGATTTAGGAACTAGGTACACTAGGGTTCATGAAGCAGAGGTAGGTTGGAAAGAAAGGGATATGGGTTTGTAAAGGCCATAAGCCTCCACACCAAGGAAACTAAAAAGTAAAGGAACACAATCCCTTTGCATACTCCACTTCTTTTTCTACCACAGAGTACCAACATTATATAGGGACTACACATAAATTATATAGGAACTATACAGGGGCTACTGGCATAATATAGGGATCTATATTAGAAGGCACGTGGTTGAATGGTTAGAGAATTAGATTCGCAATTGGGCAATGCGTTATGTCCTTGAGCAAGATACTTTATTTCATACTGTTTCTTCTGCCTGGATTTGTGACAGACAGACAGTATTAGCAATTAGAAAGACCAATGGAAACATTGTTTCCTCGGTCCGATATGACGTGCTCCACCCCACTTGTTAAGCGAATGAGGTCTGGGATCCTGTCAATCGACTGTCAATATAGGGGTCTCTAACATTGATAATAACTAAATGGAAGTAACAAAAATGGCTATGATGTGTTTGGCAGAGAGAGAGAGAGAGGGGGCGTTAACCCTTTAGCATTTAAACAGGCCATATCCGGCCAGAATTCTCTCACCTCTTTCTGTTCAAACTGGCCACTCATACTGATGTTAAAGTATTGTTCTCACAATAAATATAAAATTCTCATAGATTCGATATTATGTGAGGTAAAGCCTTTATCATGAAAATATAATTGTTTCTACTTTAGGCACAAGGCCAGCAATTAACCAGTACATTACTGGTACTTTATTTTATCGACCCCGTAAGGATGAAAGGCAAAGTCAACCTCGCTCAGATCGTAAAGGGACGTAACTATGCTGGAAAGCATGGCGTCCGACTCTAACGATACTGCCAATCCACCGCCCTTTATCATGAAAATATAATAGTAAATATAGAGTAATGTAAATGCTAAAGGGTTAAAGGTAGAGGATGCTGGAATATAATTTGAAAAGGAAACAAAATAAAATTCTATCTGAGAGGGAAACTAAATAAAGTTAATAAGTATAGACATTGATTAGAAGCTTTATTGATGTTGACAACAGCAACATTATCAAACTTATTTGGAGATGATATAAAAATATTATTATATAAAATTGAAACAATAAACAAGAGATAATAGACAAACATCCATTTAGTGTTGTTATCTCAAACTATCATTGAACGAGACATATTTAATGTCCATCAATCCCAACACCACTCCATCACCGACACCACCACCACTCCATCACCAACACCACCACCACTCCATCACCGACACCACCACTCCATCACCACCCCCACTCCAACACCACTCCATCACCGACACCACCACCACTCCATCACCAACACCACTCCATCACCGACACCTCCATCACCAACACCACCACCACTCCAACACCACCACCACCACCACTCCATCACCACCACCACCACCACTCCATCACCACCACCACCACCACTCCATCACCAACCACCACTCCGACACCACCACCACTCCATCACCAACACCACCACCACTCCATCACCGACACCACCACAACAACAACTACATCTCACATACTGATCATTATCACCATTACTACTACTACTAATAATAATAATACCACTACTACCACCACCACTACTACTACTACCATCATTATCACCACTACAACTCACATACTGATCACTATCACCATTACTACCACTGTTACTACAACTACTACTGCTGCTACTACTACTACCACTGCCACCACTACTACTACCCCCACTGTTTCTACTACTACCACCACCACCACCACCACCAACATTCTTATATAACACCACTACTACTATTACTACAACCATCACCATTATAAATAGACCATCATCACCATCACCACCAATAATGTACACCACTACCACTCCCCTTAATATCACCCCCCCCCCTCCTCACTATTCTTACACCCAATAACAACTAGAGTCATCACCTCCCCTCCATTTCCTCTTCTAACACCCCCACCCTAGCTACCTCCTCTACCACCACATTACCCAACATCCCTACACCCCCCTCATGCCACCACCAGTACCACCACATTACCCACCACCACCAGCACCACCACCATCACCGCCACACCACCACTACCACACCACCACTACCACACCACCACTACTACCACCACTACCACCACCACTACCACCACCACTACCACACCACCACTACCACACCACCACCACCATCACCACCACCACACCACCACCACTACCACCACCACCACCACCACTACCACCACACCACCACCACCACTACCACCACCACCACCACTACCACCACCACCACCACTACCACCACCACTACCACCACCATCACCACCACCACCACTACCACCACTACCACCACCATCACCACCATCACCACCACTACCACCACCACCACCACCACACCACCACCACACCACCACTACCACACTACCACCACTACTACCACCACTACCACAACCATACCACCACCACCACCACCACCACTACCACCACTACCACCACCCGACATCCCTACTTTTGTTATCTCCCCACATAATTCTCTGCAGGAGAAAACAACATTGATATAATGTAATTACCTGACATAACTATTTCTTTCCTCCCCTCCCCCGTCTTTTTGTTCCTCTTCTTCTTAGCCTTTCCTTTCTCCTTCTTTACCCACTTGTTCTTCTTCTTCTTCTCCCCCCCTCCTCCTCTATCCACTTCTGTTAATTTCAAAAATTACCCCCTACCCCAGCTTAATCCACTTCCCATTACTTGGCACCAACACACCAGCAACAACAACAACATCAACAACAATAACGCCATCGTCGTCATGTTGCTGCTGTCGTTGTCATCACATTTAATGGCTATTCTTCAGAGTGTTGTTAATATTATGTTGTTCCTATTATCAGTTCCTTCCTGTCAGTTGGATATCTACACATCTACAATAGAGTTTCTAGCTAAACATTTACTAACAAACCATACCACCTCAACAACACTGCCACCTCAACAACACTGCCACCTCAACAACACCACCACCTCAACAACACTACCACCTCAACAACACTACCACCTCAACAACACCACCACCTCAACAACACTGCCACCTCAACAACACTGCCACCTCAACAACACCACCACCTCAACAACACTACCACCTCAACAACACCACCACCTCAACAACACCACCACCTCAACAACACTGCCACCTCAACAACACTGCCACCTCAACAACACTACCACCTCAACAACACCACCACCTCAACAACACTACCACCTCAACAACACCACCACCTCAACAACACCACCACCTCAACAACACTGCCACCTCAACAACACTACCACCTCAACAACACCACCACCTCAACAACACTGCCACCTCAACAACACTGCCACCTCAACAACACTACCACCTCAACAACACTACCACCTCAACAACACCACCACCTCAACAACACTACCACCTCAACAACACTACCACCTCAACAACACCACCACCTCAACAACACTACCACCTCAACAACACTACCACCTCAACAACACTACCACCTCAACAACACTACCACCTCAACAACACTACCATCTCAACAACACAACCACCTCAACAACACCACCACCTCAACAACACTACCACCTCAACAACACTACCACCTCAACAACACTACCACCTCAACAACACTACCACCTCAACAACACTACCACCTCAACACTACCACCTCAACAAACCATACCACCTCAACAACACCACCACCTCAACAACACTACCACCTCAACAAACCATACCACCTCAACAACACTACCACCTCAACAACACTACCAACTCAACAACACTACCAACTCAACAAACCATACCACCTCAACAACACTACCACCTCAACAGCACTACCACCTCAACAGCACTACCACCTCAACAACACTACCACCTCAACAGCACTACCACCTCAACAACACTACCAACTAAACAAACCCTACCACCTCAACAGCACTACCACCTCAACAACACTACCACCTCAACAAACCATACCACCTTGACAAAACATACCACCACCACTACCACAATACATAGAGAATACTAGTGTACATCATGTCACAATGGTATCTTTACAATTCCATCAGGGGTTGCAGGCCTACAATACAATATGATAGGGTACTACATAGTACTACAAGATGATTTGCAGTATTTGTTTAGGCACTTTGCATTCTGAGTTCAAGTCCCTCTCTGGCCTACTTGGTTGATGGACTTGATCTGTTGCCCTGTTTAACAATACCACCTGACCCTTGGATGCTTTTAACACACTATCAGTGTTACAATTATTCAGGCCAGGTCTCTGATTTGGGGATAACTTTGTTCCCTCAAACCCATCTCAAGAAAAGGGGCATGTGTATTGCAGTTGTCTCCTTGCTAGGCAGTTAAAACAAATGTTATGTACTATATAGAATATATTATAAACATGGAATGCTGGAGTATTTCACAGCCATTTCATGGTGTGTAGATAGTAGAGTACAGAAATGAAAGGAGAAGTAGGTATAAGGTATTATACTCTCAGCAGATATGTTCTCCCTCCATATTTACTCCTCCCAGGTTTCATTCTCTGTCTAACTCTCTCATATATACAAGAGATGTCAACATGAATGGACCTGTTATTTTTCTCTAAAATAATTTGTTCCTGTTTCCACCCTGCCCGTCTCCTCAATCGTTTTATTTCTTCTTTAATTTCTCATTATTTCTTCTGATGTAACACTACAGGACCCCACAATAGCATTGCAAGGGCCCACTGTAGTATTTTAGGCACCAATGCTTTGATTTTAAAAATGTCTCAGAGAAAGAATAACATTTTTTTATAAATAAATAAACAAATAAGTAAAGCATTTGGTCAAACAATTCCCTACGTATATATATATATATATATATATATATTATATTTATTGAAATAACAGATTAAAGTTTAAGCAAAGAATTGCTGCTTTCACCCTTAACGGGATCTTCTGTTATTTTAATAAATATTTGCTCTAGGGTTATATATTTGATATATATTTTTCCTTATCGAGCCCTCTTTGGATTTTAGTCTTCAAATTTATTATTATTACTATATATATATAGATATATATATAATATTTTTCATCTTGACGTAATAGTCACTTATATGTCTGAATTACTGTTGGCTTCTTGCTTACATTAATTTCTCTATTTTCATTTATATATATAAGGAGGCACATGGCTTGGTATGGTTTATTGATTTAGCCTTGCAATCGAAAGGTTGTGAGTTCAATTCTCAGACCGGGTATGTGTTGTTTCCTTGAGCAAGACACTTTATTTCACATTGCTCCAGTTTACTCAGCTGAAGAAATGAGATGATAGGGACTGGGGTCCCTATCATTCCACTGCAAAGTGGTCGTGGAGGTGCCACACCAAAAAAGCACCCGGCACTCACTGTAAATGAGGTTGGTGTTAGGAAGGGCATCCAGCTGTAGAAATCAAGCCAGAATCAGTTCCCGTCCCACCCTTGCAAGCAGCGAAAAGCAGACGTAAAATGAATGAATGAATGAATATATATATGTGCATATGTCCATGTATGTATGCATGAATACAGCTAGCCAGTAACTCTAACTGCTAGCACTATATATATATATACACACACGCATGCGCACACTGCCATGAGCTGCTGGCCAAATAACTTTTGATATCAATGAGTTAAAGATATGTAAAATCAATTAGTGGTCAGTTCTTCAATCTAAAGTCCCATGAATCAAATAATGTTTGAACAAGTTGAAAACATGTATGTATACATATATGTATAAATCTATATATACACATGTACACACACTCCCAGATAGGTAGATATATTTAGTGAGTGTGAAAGACCAATGTGTATACTTTTTATTGGAGAAGGTAAGAGAGTATACTATACATTCACAATTATTTTAAAATTCAATTATAACATTCTGTATTAACATTTAGTATTACTGTACACTGCTAGTAATATATACAGTATATATACACTGTAATTAGTAAAAAATACACAATTTTTTCCCCGCAAAAATTTTATTTCACTGTTTTGTTTTCACTTATGTATTTTTTGAAAATGTTATCTATTCATTATAAAAATTAAATGATAGCATTCTATATATGTGTGGGCCCCCTTTATCTTCTGGCAACCAATAATTTTAGTTCGCCATTGTATGTATATATAGAAAAGGTGAAGGAAGGAAGAGTGCTCTATGTAAAGTACAGAGCTATTTAATTATGTAATAAACAACACAACACAATTATTCTATATACCAAAGACAGGCGACCTTAACAGAGGTGTACATATACATGGTGGTGGCTGCCAACTCGTTTTCGAGTACAGCCACTACTTTATATCCATGTAGAACTCCTACTGATGCGCTGAACAAGTGACTTTTTAGTCCAGCCAGCAACTTGAAAACTCTGGTACAAACACTACACTTGTGACAATTATTGACTGCTGGGCCCATGGTACCATGTGACAAGTGCAGAGAGATCTGCAGATATAAAGCACTGCCTAGGCCGTGAAGCTTTTATAGTGAGCAAAGGCACTGCACAAAGCCAGTCCCACTCTCTTAATCAAGATGATATTTACCAAAAAGAAGAACAAGTCAACATCATTGGATATCATCAGGGTTGCAGGTGTTATATCAGAGTTTTCCTTCTCCTAGAATTCTGCCTTGACAAAGGCTAAGGGGTCATCTCTCCCGGTGATTTTGGATGGCCATTGACTCTTAAGAGCTCCTTTGCCCTTTGACAGGTTTTGTTTTTAGTCCTGCAGGATGTCCAAAGTCACCCTCCTCACCAAGAAACCTTGGTGGGGTTGCCAGTTTAGTCGCCAACGACCCGACCATGAGACAGGTTGTACTGGGATACATGTTACCAGTAGCACCAACTGGTGACCTGACATATATATATATCATCACTGTTATTTTAATATCTGTTTTCCCTGCTAGCAAGGGTTGGATAGACCAATTGCCATCTTGTCCATGGAGAATAGCTGAGATATACTAGCCAACCAAACATGTAGAGTTTGTTCCCACCTCATTTCTTCCTACATTCTTTGTAAATATATACACAACTGAGAAGGACCTGTCCAACCCATGCAAACATGGAAAAGCGGATGTAAAAACGATGATGATGAAAAACTGAATATGAAATTTTCAATCAATGCATTTTTCACTTTCAAAAGAAGACTTAAGTGGCAACAGAAAAATACTAAATTAATTGTTGAATCAATTCATTATTAAAGTTGGACATTTCTTTTAGAATTTGCTATGCCACATTGATATCAAATATATTATTCAAAATTCTAATTTCTGTCATATAATTTCTTATTCAAAATATATTATTCAAAATTCCTGCTAAGTCAACAAAACTTAGGACACGCTGAGACAATGTTTCTAAATTTCTAGAAAATGGGATACAAATTATGATATTAATGAATGGTGACGCTAACATTTATTTCTATATTTATCTGTTTCAATTTTAGCTCTTTATGCATACAATTAACAATATCTTGAATATATGATGAATATATGTTGCATTTATTACAAGAAACCATACTGCTATATGATAGAAGCATAACTATGTTCACATGTGGGATAAACTAGCATACACACACAGATACATATACACTTATATACTTACTTCACACATTCATGTCCACATGTGGGATAGACTAGCACATACACACGGATATATACATACACGCACATACACTTACTGTACACATTAAAATGTGGTAGACTAACATATACATATGCTTCATGTTCACATGTGGAATAGACTAGCACACACACATGGATATATACATACATACACTTACATCACACATTCATTTGTTCATATGTGGGATAGACTTACTTCACACATTCACATGTGGTAGACTAACATATATACATACATACTTTACATACTCCAGATATGTTAAACATATACATACATACATGAATGCATTCATATACATACATACATGAATACGAGCATATACATACATACATACATACACACACACACATTCACATATGGTTAACAGACATATATGCATAAATACTTCACTCGCTCCAAATGTGGAGTCACATGAAATAAAACTGTCTTGCTCAAGGACACAATGTGGTACAGTGAATTAAACTCAGGACCTTAGAATAGTGAGCCAAACACCTTAACCTTCTTTAATACATTTACAAATACAACATAAGATGGAAAAATGTATTAAGTTTTTCATACATAAATTTAAGCACACATACACACACACAGGGTTGGAGGTAGACCTTGAGGGGCCCAGGTCACTTCAGGTTTATACAGAAAAAAATTAGAATACACAGCCCCCCCCCCCCCCCCTCCATTTTACATTTCAAAGTTAGCTTGGTGCAAGTAATTGAAATTAAAAAGTTATACATACAGGTAATAAATTAAAAAATTCTAACCATCCTAAAACTAAAAAGCTCAGCTGAGGGAACAAATAAATTGCTACAGCCGTTGCTGGTCGGGCCCCCCCACTGCAGGGGTCCGGGGAATTTGCCCCTTTACCCCCATTAAATCCTGTCCTACACACACAAACACACACATACACATACCAAAGAGTAAAATTTTGTAATCAATATTCACTGAAAATGTATTCATAAAAATTCTTTTATCTCTGAATTTTTCAGGACTCTTGGCAGTTGTCTTGATGAACAAGCCTTATGTTACACTTTGGAAGTATCTTTCTTCAGCTACATGAATCTATCAACTGGAACAGCACAACCTTACACTGAACAAGGATGTATCCTTTTTACCATTTACATTAGTCTATATTTGCTATTGTATTTTTGTGGTAAAAGCTTTATCTTACATAATGGACAAGCATGCCTTATTATGACACAAAATAATGCCTTAACTCATTACTCTATATTTACAATTATATTTTCATGGTAAAGGCTTTCCCTCACATAATATGGAATCTATGAGATTTTGATGTTATTTATTTTGAGAACAATACCTTAACATTGGTATGAGTGGCTGATTACAATCGATTTACACCTTTAGCATTCACATTAATTTGTCAAATGTCATGTTTATCTATTCACATTATTTTAAGTTAATCGTACTCAAGAGCGTTATCTATTTTATTTGCCTGTAATTTTCTTAATTTCTATGAGCAGACTTGAAATTTTGTCAGTAGATGTTTAAATATTAATTTACAATTACATAGTTTTACCTAATTTTTTTGGTTAAATTTGACTTTTATGGGCAGGTGAAATTAATTAACAGGGGCATTTGAAGTATCAACTAGGTGTAAATACTGGTTTAATTTTAGATACCTTGTTTTCAGCATAATACTTGATATATTATTGTTTCTACTTTTTTGGCACAAGGCCAGCAATTACCCAGTACATTACCGGTACTTTATTTTATCAACCCCCGTAAGGATGAAAGGCAAAGTTAACCTCGTCGGGATTTGAACTCAGACCGTAAAGGGACGTAACTATGCTGGAAAGCATGGCGTCCGACTTTCTACCGACACTGCCAATCCACCGCCCTAAATAATTGTTTCTACTTTTGCAACAAGGCCAGCAATTACCCAGTGCATTACTGGTACTTTATTTTATCGACCCCGTAAGGATGAAAGGCAAAGTCAACCTCGGCGGGATTTGAACTCAGATCGTAAAGGGACGTAACTGTGCTAGAAAGCATGGCGTCCGACCCTCTACCGATACTGCCAATCCACCGCCATTATATACTTGATATATAATGATCACAAAATATTATATCAGTGCTCCAGTAATTCCACAGTGTTGGAAATTGTTTTATACTGAACATAACATTTATGCTAAATAATAGTTGCATTTCTGCAGCATCTGTCGGTCACCATAACAGATCGCGTTTTCCTCGATTTGAAATCTGTTGTTGGGCAAATCGATTAGTCTCTGCTGTCACAACTTTGAAGAAAGTTTGTGGCAAAAACAAACAGTCATAATCCAGTGCTTTTAGCATCGGGAGGTAATATGTGTTGTGGACGAGTATTTTGAATAAAATCAGGAACATGTATTGGTGTGTATTTTTCAATGGCGCCCTGGAGATCTCCTTTGCTTTCACTTTCAAAACAACAATCATCGTTGGATGAAATTTCAGAAATATATACGTCTGATTCATTTGAAGATAAATCACTAATATTATCTTTTGTCTTTTGTTCATCGGATATGGTTGTTTAAATGCTAAAGAGTTAAATTTTTCTCTATTTTGGCAGAATTATTAAATCTTTTGACATAAAATGTACTCACATTTGCAGTAATAACTATAAAATGTACTCACATTTCCAGTACTAATTATAAAATGTACTCACATTTGCAGTACTAACTATGAAATGTACTCACATTTGCAGTAATAACTATAAAATGTACTCACATTTGCAGTACTAATTATAAAATGTACTCACATTTGCAGTACTAACTATGAAATGTACTCACATTTGCAGTACACACACATAGAATACCATTAAATATACACATAACTAAATTGTTAACCATTCAATATAGCAAGATACATTGCTAGCTCTGACATCTACATTGCTGTTTATGAAATTAGAATATAACTGTATTACATATCTTGAAAGATATGCATATATATTGTTATATTGCTATCTATAATAAAATTTACAACCAGTTGTATTTCTTTCCATAAGGGCTTAGAAAGATATAAATGTCTAAAGCACTTCCTCAACAGTAGTGATGTGAGCTACTGGCCTGCACAGTGGTGCTATAAATATTTGCTGGCTGAAATTTATTGATTTGTAAATTTCAAGTATCACAGATTAGCAGATCAATAAAGAGAATTTGTAAAACAGCGAAAATAGAAATTTATTCCTGAGAGGATTTATTTACTTTGCTTCTTGGCATAAACTCCCCAAAATAGCAACAGCTCAGCTCTAACTAAGGAAATTATCCACCAAATATCCCTAAATCACAAAATATTTAAAATACTAATATTTTAGCAAGATGTGAGAATAAAAAAAAATATATATAACAATGGTTTCTATATTTAGCCCAAGGCCAGCAATTTGAAGAGAAGTGGAAAGTCGATTAACCCTTTAGCAATTACATACTAGCATGGAAGATAGACGTTAAATGATGATGATGATGATTACTCTATATATATTATTGTATTTTCATGGTAAAGGCTTTATCTTACATAATATCAAATCTATGAGATTTTGATATTATTTATTTGAGAACAATAATACCTTAACATAAGTATGAGTGGCTGGTTACTGCCAGTTTGAACAGAAAGAGGTGAGATAATCTGGCCAGATATGGCTGGTTTAAAAGCTAAAGGGTTAAATTGACCCCGGGACATTACTGGTGCTTTATTATCAACCCCATAAGGGTGAAAGGCAAAGTTAACCTTGGTGGGATTTGA
Organism: Eledone cirrhosa; assembly: GCA_964016885.1. Lineage (NCBI taxonomy): Eukaryota > Metazoa > Mollusca > Cephalopoda > Octopoda > Eledonidae > Eledone > Eledone cirrhosa. Next base: position 61,556,227 of record OZ024747.1, read on the forward strand.
ACTCAGAACATACAGGGACATAACTCTGTGCTGCACAACATGTTGTCTAACACTCAACCAACACTGCCAATCCACCACCCAATAATAATAATGGTTTCTGATTTAGGCACAAGGCCAGCAATTTGAAGAGAAGGGGAAAGTGAATTAAATCGACCCCAGAGACAACAAGTGGACTATTAGAGTGACAGAGGACACCTGGGCTGACCATGACTCTCACCCCTGAGACAACAGGGAGGGTGACTATTAGAGTGACAGAGTGGACACCTGGGCTGACCATGACTCTCATCTCTGAGACAACAGGGAGGGTGACTATTAGAGTGAGAGTGGACACCTGGGCTGACCATGACTCTCATCTCTGAGACAACAGGGAGGGTGACTATTAGAGTGACAGAGTGGACACTTGGGCTGACCATGACTCTCACCCCTGAGACAACAGGGAGGGTGACTATTAGAGTGACAGTGGACACCTGGGCTGACCATGACTCTCATCCCTGAGACAACAGGGAGGGTGACTATTAGAGTGACAGTGGACACCTGGGCTGACCATGACTCTCATCCCTGAGACAACAGGGAGGGTGACTATTAGAGTGACAGTGGACACCTGGGCTGACCATGACTCTCATCCCTGAGACAACAGGGAGGGTGACTATTAGAGTGACAGTGGACACCTGGGCTGACCATGACTCTCATCCCTGACACAACAGGGAGGGTGACTATTAGAGTGACAGTGGACACCTGGGCTGACCATGACTCTCATCCCTGAGACAACAGGGAGGGTGACTATTAGAGTGACAGTGGACACCTGGGCTGACCATGACTCTCATCCCTGACACAACAGGGAGGGTGACTATTAGAGTGACAGTGGACACCTGGGCTGACCATGACTCTCATCCCTGAGACAACAGGGAGGGTGACTATTAGAGTGACAGTGGACACCTGGGCTGACCATGACTCTCATCCCTGAGACAACAGGGAGGGTGACTATTAGAGTGACAGTGGACACCTGGGCTGACCATGACTCTCATCCCTGAGACAACAGGGAGGGTGACTATTAGAGTGACAGTGGACACCTGGGCTGACCATGACTCTCATCCCTGAGACAACAGGGAGGGTGACTATTAGAGTGACAGTGGACACCTGGGCTGACCATGACTCTCATCCCTGAGACAACAGGGAGGGTGACTATTAGAGTGACAGTGGACACCTGGGCTGACCACGACTCTCACCCCTGAGACAACAGGGAGGGTGACTATTAGAGTGACAGAGGACACCTGGGCTGACCATGACTCTCATCCCTGAGACAACAGGGAGGGTGACTATTAGAGTGACAGTGGACACCTGGGCTGACCATGACTCTCATCCCTGAGACAACAGGGAGGGTGACTATTAGAGTGACAGAGGACACCTGGGCTGACCACGACTCTCACCCCTGAGACAACAGGGAGGGTGACTATTAGAGTGACAGAGGACACCTGGGCTGACCACGACTCTCACCCCTGAGACAACAGGGAGGGTGACTATTAGAGTGACAGAGGACACCTGGGCTGACCATGACTCTCACCCCTGAGACAACAGGGAGGGTGACTATTAGAGTGACAGTGGACACCTGGGCTGACCATGACTCTCATCCCTGACACAACAGGGAGGGTGACTATTAGAGTGACAGTGGACACCTGGGCTGACCATGACTCTCACCCCTGAGACAACAGGGAGGGTGACTATTAGAGTGACAGAGGACACCTGGGCTGACCACGACTCTCACCCCTGAGACAACAGGGAGGGTGACTATTAGAGTGACAGAGGACACCTGGGCTGACCACGACTCTCACCCCTGAGACAACAGGGAGGGTGACTATTAGAGTGACAGAGGACACCTGGGCTGACCATGACTCTCACCCCTGAGACAACAGGGAGGGTGACTATTAGAGTGACAGTGGACACCTGGGCTGACCATGACTCTCATCCCTGACACAACAGGGAGGGTGACTATTAGAGTGACAGTGGACACCTGGGCTGACCATGACTCTCACCCCTGAGACAACAGGGAGGGTGACTATTAGAGTGACAGAGTGGACACTTGGGCTGACCATGACTCTCATCCCTGAGACAACAGGGAGGGTGACTATTAGAGTGACAGAGTGGACACTTGGGCTGACCATGACTCTCATCCCTGAGACAACAGGGAGGGTGACTATTAGAGTGACAGTGGACACCTGGGCTGACCACGACTCTCACCCCTGAGACAACAGGGAGGGTGACTATTAGAGTGACAGAGGACACCTGGGCTGACCATGACTCTCATCCCTGAGACAACAGGGAGGGTGACTATTAGAGTGACAGAGTGGACACTTGGGCTGACCATGACTCTCATCCCTGAGACAACAGGGAGGGTGACTATTAGAGTGACAGAGGACACCTGGGCTGACCACGACTCTCACCCCTGAGACAACAGGGAGGGTGACTATTAGAGTGACAGAGGACACCTGGGCTGACCATGACTCTCATCCCTGAGACAACAGGGAGGGTGACTATTAGAGTGACAGAGTGGACACTTGGGCTGACCATGACTCTCATCCCTGAGACAACAGGGAGGGTGACTATTAGAGTGACAGTGGACACCTGGGCTGACCACGACTCTCACCCCTGAGACAACAGGGAGGGTGACTATTAGAGTGACAGAGTGGACACTTGGGCTGACCATGACTCTCATCCCTGAGACAACAGGGAGGGTGACTATTAGAGTGACAGTGGACACCTGGGCTGACCATGACTCTCATCCCTGAGACAACAGGGAGGGTGACTATTAGAGTGACAGTGGACACCTGGGCTGACCACGACTCTCACCCCTGAGACAACAGGGAGGGTGACTATTAGAGTGACAGAGTGGACACTTGGGCTGACCATGACTCTCACCCCTGAGACAACAGGGAGGGTGACTATTAGAGTGACAGTGGACACCTGGGCTGACCATGACTCTCATCCCTGAGACAACAGGGAGGGTGACTATTAGAGTGACAGTGGACACCTGGGCTGACCATGACTCTCATCCCTGACACAACAGGGAGGGTGACTATTAGAGTGACAGTGGACACCTGGGCTGACCATGACTCTCATCCCTGACACAACAGGGAGGGTGACTATTAGAGTGACAGTGGACACCTGGGCTGACCATGACTCTCACCCCTGAGACAACAGGGAGGGTGACTATTAGAGTGACAGAGGACACCTGGGCTGACCATGACTCTCATCCCTGACACAACAGGGAGGGTGACTATTATAGTGACAGTGGACACCTGGGCTGACCATGACTCTCATCCCTGACACAACAGGGAGGGTGACTATTAGAGTGACAGAGGACACCTGGGCTGACCATGACTCTCACCCCTGAGACAACAGGGAGGGTGACTATTAGAGTGACAGAGGACACCTGGGCTGACCATGACTCTCATCCCTGACACAACAGGGAGGGTGACTATTATAGTGACAGTGGACACCTGGGCTGACCATGACTCTCATCCCTGACACAACAGGGAGGGTGACTATTAGAGTGACAGAGGACACCTGGGCTGACCATGACTCTCATCCCTGACACAACAGGGAGGGTGACTATTATAGTGACAGAGGACACCTGGGCTGACCATGACTCTCATCCCTGACACAACAGGGAGGGTGACTATTAGAGTGACAGAGGACACCTGGGCTGACCATGACTCTCATCCCTGACACAACAGGGAGGGTGACTATTAGAGTGACAGAGGACACCTGGGCTGACCATGACTCTCATCCCTGAGACAACAGGGAGGGTGACTATTAGAGTGACAGAGGACACCTGGGCTGACCATGACTCTCACCCCTGAGACAACAGGGAGGGTGACTATTAGAGTGACAGAGGACACCTGGGCTGACCATGACTCTCATCCCTGACACAACAGGGAGGGTGACTATTAGAGTGACAGAGGACACCTGGGCTGACCATGACTCTCATCCCTGACACAACAGGGAGGGTGACTATTAGAGTGACAGAGGACACCTGGGCTGACCATGACTCTCATCCCTGAGACAACAGGGAGGGTGACTATTAGAGTGACAGAGGACACCTGGGCTGACCACGACTCTCACCCCTGAGACAACAGGGAGGGTGACTATTAGAGTGACAGTGGACACCTGGGCTGACCATGACTCTCACCCCTGAGACAACAGGGAGGGTGACTATTAGAGTGACAGAGGACACCTGGGCTGACCATGACTCTCATCCCTGAGACAACAGGGAGGGTGACTATTAGAGTGACAGAGGACACCTGGGCTGACCACGACTCTCACCCCTGAGACAACAGGGAGGGTGACTATTAGAGTGACAGTGGACACCTGGGCTGACCATGACTCTCATCCCTGAGACAACAGGGAGGGTGACTATTAGAGTGACAGAGGACACCTGGGCTGACCATGACTCTCATCCCTGAGACAACAGGGAGGGTGACTATTAGAGTGACAGTGGACACCTGGGCTGACCATGACTCTCATCCCTGAGACAACAGGGAGGGTGACTATTAGAGTGACAGTGGACACCTGGGCTGACCACGACTCTCATCCCTGAGACAACAGGGAGGGTGACTATTAGAGTGACAGAGGACACCTGGGCTGACCATGACTCTCATCCCTGAGACAACAGGGAGGGTGACTATTAGAGTGACAGTGGACACCTGGGCTGACCACGACTCTCATCCCTGAGACAACAGGGAGGGTGACTATTAGAGTGACAGAGGACACCTGGGCTGACCATGACTCTCATCCCTGAGACAACAGGGAGGGTGACTATTAGAGTGACAGTGGACACCTGGGCTGACCACGACTCTCATCCCTGAGACAACAGGGAGGGTGACTATTAGAGTGACAGTGGACACCTGGGCTGACCATGACTCTCATCCCTGAGACAACAGGGAGGGTGACTATTAGAGTGACAGAGGACACCTGGGCTGACCATGACTCTCATCCCTGAGACAACAGGGAGGGTGACTATTAGAGTGACAGAGGACACCTGGGCTGACCACGACTCTCACCCCTGAGACAACAGGGAGGGTGACTATTAGAGTGACAGTGGACACCTGGGCTGACCATGACTCTCATCCCTGAGACAACAGGGAGGGTGACTATTAGAGTGACAGAGGACACCTGGGCTGACCATGACTCTCATCCCTGAGACAACAGGGAGGGTGACTATTAGAGTGACAGTGGACACCTGGGCTGACCATGACTCTCATCCCTGAGACAACAGGGAGGGTGACTATTAGAGTGACAGTGGACACCTGGGCTGACCACGACTCTCATCCCTGAGACAACAGGGAGGGTGACTATTAGAGTGACAGAGGACACCTGGGCTGACCATGACTCTCATCCCTGAGACAACAGGGAGGGTGACTATTAGAGTGACAGTGGACACCTGGGCTGACCACGACTCTCATCCCTGAGACAACAGGGAGGGTGACTATTAGAGTGACAGAGGACACCTGGGCTGACCATGACTCTCATCCCTGAGACAACAGGGAGGGTGACTATTAGAGTGACAGTGGACACCTGGGCTGACCACGACTCTCATCCCTGAGACAACAGGGAGGGTGACTATTAGAGTGACAGTGGACACCTGGGCTGACCATGACTCTCATCCCTGAGACAACAGGGAGGGTGACTATTAGAGTGACAGTGGACACCTGGGCTGACCACGACTCTCATCCCTGAGACAACAGGGAGGGGGACTATTAGAGTGACAGTGGACACCTGGGCTGACCATGACTCTCACCCCTGAGACAACAGGGAGGGTGACTATTAGAGTGACAGAGGACACCTGGGCTGACCATGACTCTCATCCCTGAGACAACAGGGAGGGTGACTATTAGAGTGACAGTGGACACCTGGGCTGACCATGACTCTCATCCCTGACACAACAGGGAGGGTGACTATTAGAGTGACAGTGGACACCTGGGCTGACCACGACTCTCATCCCTGAGACAACAGGGAGGGTGACTATTAGAGTGACAGTGGACACCTGGGCTGACCATGACTCTCATCCCTGACACAACAGGGAGGGTGACTATTAGAGTGACAGTGGACACCTGGGCTGACCACGACTCTCATCCCTGAGACAACAGGGAGGGGGACTATTAGAGTGACAGTGGACACCTGGGCTGACCATGACTCTCATCCCTGACACAACAGGGAGGGTGACTATTAGAGTGACAGTGGACACCTGGGCTGACCATGACTCTCATCCCTGAGACAACAGGGAGGGTGACTATTAGAGTGACAGTGGACACCTGGGCTGACCACGACTCTCATCCCTGAGACAACAGGGAGGGTGACTATTAGAGTGACAGAGGACACCTGGGCTGACCATGACTCTCATCCCTGACACAACAGGGAGGGTGACTATTAGAGTGACAGTGGACACCTGGGCTGACCATGACTCTCATCCCTGACACAACAGGGAGGGTGACTATTAGAGTGACAGTGGACACCTGGGCTGACCATGACTCTCATCCCTGAGACAACAGGGAGGGTGACTATTAGAGTGACAGTGGACACCTGGGCTGACCACGACTCTCATCCCTGAGACAACAGGGAGGGTGACTATTAGAGTGACAGAGGACACCTGGGCTGACCATGACTCTCATCCCTGACACAACAGGGAGGGTGACTATTAGAGTGACAGTGGACACCTGGGCTGACCATGACTCTCATCCCTGACACAACAGGGAGGGTGACTATTAGAGTGACAGTGGACACCTGGGCTGACCATGACTCTCATCCCTGAGACAACAGGGAGGGTGACTATTAGAGTGACAGTGGACACCTGGGCTGACCACGACTCTCATCCCTGAGACAACAGGGAGGGTGACTATTAGAGTGACAGAGGACACCTGGGCTGACCATGACTCTCATCCCTGACACAACAGGGAGGGTGACTATTAGAGTGACAGTGGACACCTGGGCTGACCATGACTCTCATCCCTGACACAACAGGGAGGGTGACTATTAGAGTGACAGTGGACACCTGGGCTGACCATGACTCTCATCCCTGAGACAACAGGGAGGGTGACTATTAGAGTGACAGTGGACACCTGGGCTGACCACGACTCTCATCCCTGAGACAACAGGGAGGGTGACTATTAGAGTGACAGAGGACACCTGGGCTGACCATGACTCTCATCCCTGACACAACAGGGAGGGTGACTATTAGAGTGACAGTGGACACCTGGGCTGACCATGACTCTCATCCCTGACACAACAGGGAGGGTGACTATTAGAGTGACAGTGGACACCTGGGCTGACCATGACTCTCATCCCTGAGACAACAGGGAGGGTGACTATTAGAGTGACAGTGGACACCTGGGCTGACCACGACTCTCATCCCTGAGACAACAGGGAGGGTGACTATTAGAGTGACAGAGGACACCTGGGCTGACCATGACTCTCATCCCTGACACAACAGGGAGGGTGACTATTAGAGTGACAGAGGACACCTGGGCTGACCATGACTCTCATCCCTGACACAACAGGGAGGGTGACTATTAGAGTGACAGTGGACACCTGGGCTGACCATGACTCTCATCCCTGAGACAACAGGGAGGGGGACTATTAGAGTGACAGTGGACACCTGGGCTGACCACGACTCTCATCCCTGAGACAACAGGGAGGGTGACTATTAGAGTGACAGTGGACACCTGGGCTGACCATGACTCTCATCCCTGAGACAACAGGGAGGGTGACTATTAGAGTGACAGAGGACACCTGGGCTGACCATGACTCTCATCCCTGAGACAACAGGGAGGGGGACTATTAGAGTGACAGTGGACACCTGGGCTGACCACGACTCTCACCCCAGAGACAACAGGGAGGGTGACTATTAGAGTGACAGTGGACACCTGGGCAGTGGAGAAGAACTAGAAGGTGGCCAAAGGCCAGATGGTGCACTGATCTAACCTGATATCTCAGCCCCACATGGTCCAGTATGGCCATAGATAGGATGTGGTGGGGGTTCCTCCCACAGGAGTGAGAAAGCCCTGGATTTGGATTCCAATTTGGAAAAAGTTTATTTCACTGGTGCTCCTTCTCTTAACTGTCTCTGTGTATCTGTCACATGCAAAGTCTACCTTCTTTATTAACCTGCCTACAATCCCACAACACCTCTTGCACACCAATTCTATTCCATTCCATTCCATATGGCATATATTGAGTACATCATATGGAGTTCCTTCCTACTCCTTTTCAGAACCTAATCCCTGATGACAATAGGCTCTTCTTTTTCTTATAAAACCTTAGTCTTTGCTCAATTTACTTTGAGTCTTTTTAATTATAGATTTTATTTCCATGTCTGGGATATTTTCTCTAGAACTTCCATAGATTCAACTGTAATAACTGTCATTAGGGGACAAAGGTTCCCACGTACAACTTGTCTGAACTCTTCACATTCCATACTATGTGAAACTGGATTAGCAAGACATTCTTGAAAAACATACAAAATAGCACGATGACTGCATCTCATCAAATATTTAAAATCTATATTTTAGTTACCTGAAAATTTTCACAACAATACAGGTAGTATAAACATTTGAATTAACAAACTCATTTTTAGATATTTTCTGATAAACCATTACAGGATGTTAAGACTTAAACTCCTCTTTAATAGCCTGCTAAGAAATATGATAAACAGGAGCTGGCTGGGGACGGAGTCTTGGTACATACCTATCTGCACACTAAATTCTAAGCTGAACTAACTCATTACCAATTCTTACTTTACTGACAGCATCTCTGTACATGTCTTGCACCATTCTCCCAAACCATTCATCTATTAACAAAAATAAATGTCCACACTTATAGAAACCATTTATTATGTAGAAAGCAATACATCAAACAAATGTATACAGCCATAGAAAATTAAATTAGCAACAACAAAAAAATTGTAATTTACAAATTAGCAATAAATAGCGCAAAATAGATGCAGGATTGTCATAACTGATAAATCACTTGTGTTTCAACAAGTGAACATAGAATGTAAATTAGATAGAATTTAAATTATAAATTCAGCTCAACACTGATCATTCTTTGATCACTTAATACCTATTCCTGGCACCTAGGCAAGCTGAAGTAATGATCATCATCATCATCATTATCATTTAACATCTATTTTCCATGCTTGCATGGGTTAGATAGGCTGTCACATATTGAGGATAGTCTGAGCATAGGATTAATGTCTTGCACATATGCTTTGAATATGGCTTGGTTTCTAAGGCTGGGTGCCCTTCCTAATGTCAACCAATTTACAGGATTTACTGGGTGCTTTTTATTGTGCCCCTAACATCACCACCTTACAGGATGAATTGGGTGCTTTTTGTTGGGGCACAAGCATGACCATTTTACAGGGTGAATTGGGTGTTTTTTCTAGTAGCACCAACATGACCACTTTACAAGGTGAATTGGGTGCTTTTTGCCTTGGCACCAGTATGACCACCTTATGGTGTGGACAGTGCTTTTAGTCATGACACCAGCATGACTACCTTACAGGGTGGAATAGGTGCTTTTTTTTTGTAGCATCAGCATGACCACCTTACATGGTTGTGTGTTTCGTCAGAATGTAAAGAGCCAGAATAAATACTGCAATCCCATTTTATTTGATACCTTACCAATTCTGACAAACCTCTAGCCTAATATTAAGAAAATATTTTGTTAATAAAACATTAACAAAATATTTGTGTCGTTTCAGTAGGGGACAAGAAGACACAATAAAATGAAAAGTGGTTACAAGTTATTCCACCTGTCTGTTAATGACAGGTGGTAACATCTATGATTATCACTCATAATCATAGTATGTATCAAGGTTTTATCATTATCATCATAATTTAACATTTGTTTTTCCATGCTCATATGGGTTGACGTGTGGCTTTGTTGTTAAGGTATTCGGCTCACAACCATAAGGTCGTGAGTTCGATTCCCGGCAGTGACACTTTATTTCACATTGCTTCATTTCACTCAGCTGGAAAAAAATGAGTTGTGCCTGTAATTCGAAGGGCAAGCCTTATCACATTGTGTCATACTGAATCTCCCTGAGAACTATATTAAGGGTATGCGGGTCTGTGGAATACTCAGCCACTTGCATGTTAATTTCATCAGAAGGCTGTTCCGTTGATTGGATCAATTGGAACACTCATCATCCGATGGAGTGCCTTCAATAAAGTGGATGGACGAATCATCACATACCAAATCAGTAGTCTGGAGTTATTGTATTGTCATCAACAGGCGCAGGGACGACATCTCATATCCGGTTTTAGCATAGATGCCCTTCCTATCACCAAATACTACCTTGTATATTATATATAAACAGTAACATCACAACTACCTTGTATATTATATATAAACAGTAACATCACAACTACCTTGTATATTATATATAAACAGTAACATCACAACTACCTTGTATATTATATATAAACAGTAACATCACAACTACCTTGTATATTATATATAAACAGTAACATCACAACTACCTTGTATATTATATATAAACAGTAACATCACAATTACCTTGTATATTATATGTAAACAGTAACATCACAACTACCTTGTATATTATATATAAACAGTAACATCACAACTACCTTGTATATTATATATAAACAGTAATATCACAACTACCTTGTATATTATATATAAACAGTAACATCACAACTACCTTGTATATTATATATAAACAGTAACATCACAACTACCTTGTATATTATATATAAACAGTAACATCACAACTACCTTGTATATTATATATAAACAGTAACATCACAATTACCTTGTATATTATATGTAAACAGTAACATCACAACTACCTTGTATATTATATATAAACAGTAACATCACAACTACCTTGTATATTATATATAAACAGTAACATCACAACTACCTTGTATATTATATATAAACAGTAACATCACAACTACCTTGTATATTATATATAAACAGTAACATCACAACTACCTTGTATATTATATATAAACAGTAACATCACAACTACCTTGTATATTATGTATAAACAGTAACATCACAATTACCTTGTATATTATATGTAAACAGTAACATCACAACTACCTTGTATATTATGTATAAACAGTAACATCACAATTACCTTGTATATTATATGTAAACAGTAACATCACAACTACCTTGTATATTATATATAAACAGTAACATCACAACTACCTTGTATATTATATATAAACAGTAACATCACAACTAGCTTATAAACAGTAACATCACAACTACCTTGTATATTATATATAAACAGTAATATCACAACTACCTTGTATATTATATATAAATTGTGGCATCACATTTCACCTCCTAATCAACAACAATGAATAAACAGTAACAAGGAATGAAGAATGGGTGGGTGGATGTGTGTGTGGGAGGAGGTGGGGGTGGGAAGGTGTGTATGGAGGGGGGGGGGGGGGTGTAGAAAGGAGGATGGGAATGTGAAGAGGTGGAAGGGAAGGGAGTGGAGAGGTGGGGTAGAGATGTGGAATGGAATGAAGAAGGGATATAGGGAGGTGAGGTGTGGAGAGGTGGTGTGCAGGGTGGCATGGAGAGAATAGGATTATCAAACGGTATAGACGTGTGGGGGGGGGAGTAGTTGGGTGAGGTAGGAGAGGTGGGAGAAATAGCAAAAGTAGAAGAGAAGTGGAAAAAAAAATCAGTGAGAGGGGGGGGGGGGGGAGTAATGTGGTAGTGAAATAAATGGTGGGGGCTGGTGCTGGGTAAAATAAGTACATAAGTAACAGTAAACATTTCTTCCTGCCTTCCCCCATCCCTACCCTCTAATAATGCTTTAAATCTCTCACCCACCCCACCAGCCCTCTAACATTGCTGACAGGTTCCCACCTTCACCCAGCCCTCTCTAATATTACTTACAATCTCCCACTTTCACCCAGTCCATCCCTGCCCTCTAACAATACTTACAATCTCCCACCCACCCCACTCAACCCCTCTAACATTACTTACAAACTCCCACCATCACCCACCACCCTTCTCTAACAATATACTCTCCCACCTTCATCCACCCCTCTCTAACATTACTTACCAACTCCCACCTTCACCCACCCCTCTCTAACAATATACTCTCCCACCGTCACCCACCCCTCTCTAACATTACTTACAAACTCCCACCATCACCTCCCCCTCTCTAACATCATACTCTCCCACCTTCACCCACCCCTCTCTAACATCATACTCTCCCACCTTCACCCACCCTTCTCCAACATTCTTACAAACTCCCACCATCACCCACCCCTCTCTAACATCATACTCTCCCACCTTCACCCACCCCTCTCCAACATTACTTACAAACTCCCACCATCACCTACCCCTCTCTAACATTGCCTCATACTCTCCCACCTTCACCCATCCCTTCTTCATTGTCAGCAGACATTTCCTTAATCACCTGTTGCAAACACATTCATAATAGTTCTAATAGAAAGAGAATTACTGAAATTATCACAGATTGATGTATTTCGCACTAAAAGGTTTTGGCATTTTTTAACAGGAAGATGGCATCAGACAATATTAACAGTGATAATAACTTAGGAACAAGATTTAGCTATTTTTAAAAATTCTTAACAATAGAACATATATATATGTATGTATGTATGTATGTATGTATACATATATATATATATACATATATGTGTATATATATATATGTGTATGTATGTATGTGTGTGTGTATATATATATATATATATATATGTACGTGTATATATATACGTGTATATATATACATATATGTGTATATATATACATACATATATGTGTATATATATATATATATTTTTTTTTTTTAACTTATTTATATATTTATATAGTTTTTGCCTAATTTAAAAATCATTGGCTTTCTCTGTGTTCCCTCCAGTCTTGTGGCAAAGCAGTCAAAAGGAGGGGGGGGGGGTGATTTAAGTTGTGTCGAGTGAAATAAACTGATTTAGAATAATAAAAATCACATTCACAATATTTTTTACTTTATCTTTGCCAAAAAAATAAATAAAGAAAGAAAGAAGAAAGAAAGCATTATTATTATTATTATTATTATTATTATTGGTTTAAGGGGAAATTCCGTCATTATTTTTTTCTGTTCTTATTTTTGACAAGTTTTTTATATTTTTCTTTTTTTTTATGTGGATGGGGTGGGGGTGTATTCATTCTTCTTATTCTTCTTATATAATGGAAATGCATTCCTAGATGGTAAAATTGGTAAATTTGAAAATTAGCATACAGATTGATATTCTCATACAACACACATTGATATAAGGCAAATTGTATTATATGTGTGAGTGTATAAACATATACACTGTATAAAAATATACACACACAAAGAATTAGTGAAACAACCAGGTTTTTGTTTAAAAAAAGTAAAAGTAAAAATTGTACATCACGTACTTACCTACACAAAAAACACAGGTATACATTTATAATCACTACATAAATATATATGTATATATATGTGTGGGTATATGTATATACATACGTATATATATATATATATAATGTGTGTGTATATGTATATAATGTGTGTGTATATGTATATACATACGTATGTACATACGTGTATATATATATGTGTGTATATACATATATATGTATATATGTATGTATGTATATATATATATATATATATATACATACATATATATACATACATCATCATCATCATCATCGTTTAACGTCCATGTTCCACGCTTACATGGGTTTGGACGGAGGGTTTTCCCACTTGAGGCAAGAGTGGTTATCTTGCTCGCATAGGACTGTCTGGCGGGTTTTCTACAGCTGGATGCCCTTCCTAACACCAACCACATTTACAGTGTGGGGCTGGGAGGTTTTTACCGGCCACATTACAGCGTGAACTGTGTGTTTTTTTTACGTGACACCTACACGATCTCATTTGTTTCGGCCTGGATGTTGTGGCACCAACATAACTTTACATTGAAAGGGGGGGGGGGTATTTTGTTAGAGATGCCTACTGACTGTAGTAGGTTTTACTTTCTATTTAGGTAAGGCGGGTCTTCTCTATTACTGAGTACCGCCAAAGGTCTCGGTCCAGTGACATTGTCTTGGTGAGGTGTAAGTGTGTGAGGTCGGAATTTATCAGCTCGTCCCAGGTTTTTCTGGGTCTGCCTATTCCGTGGCTACCGTCTATTTTTATTGCCCTGCACTTTGTTATACAGCTATCGTCCTTCATGCGCATCACGTGACCATACCAACGTAGCCTTCTCTCGAGTAAACAACATCTGATCCCTCTTATTTCTAATTTTTTCCTTAGTTCGTTTATGCTTTGCCGTTCACGTATATTACTATTACACATCCAGCGGAGCATGCAAGCTTCGTTTCTCTCTAGTCTGCGTATATCCTCTTCACACAATGCCCAGGTCTCACTGCCATGCAACATTGCTGTTCGTATGCAGGCATCGTACAACCTGCCTTTCATTTTTAGGGAGAACCCTTTAGCGGCTAATAGTGGTATGAGCTCTCTGAACTTTTTCCACCCAGTTCTGACTCTAGCTACTGTACTTTCAGACCACCCTCCCCCACTGCTGATTTTGTCACCCAGGTAACGGAAGCTGTCCACTATTTCTATACAACCCTCTGCGCAGTTGAAAGAGCTAGTATTTTTTGGGCACTTGCTGCTACTTATTGCCCCAGAACACTGGCCACATGTAAAATCTATGTTCTTAGTTAGCTTACCTGTGATCCCACTACATCTTTTATGCACCCAAACTTTGCATTTGGGACACAAAATGGAGTTTCTACCTACGCCTTTCCTACACTCTGAGCATGGCCACTTCCCGGAGGGGACCGCCGCCTTATTTTTCTTACAAACTAGAACTTTAGTCTTAGCCAGGTTAATTTTAAGGCCTTTTGATTCTAGGCCGTGCTTCCATGTTTGGAATTTCTTACATACATATATATATATATATATACATACATACATATATGGTGGCTGCCAACTCGTTTTCGAGTACGGCCACTACTTTATATCCATGTAGGAGAACCCCTACTGATGCGCTAAACGAGTGTGACTTTTCAGTCCAGCCAGCGACTTGAAAACTCGGGTACAAACACTACACTTGTGACAATTATTGACACATAGTGCTGGGCCCATGGTACCATGTCACGACAAGTGCAGAGAGATCTCCAGATACAAAGCAATGCCTGTGCCGTGAAGCTTTTATAGTGAGCAAAGGCACTACACAAAGCCAGTCCCACTCTCTTAAACAAGATGATATTTACCAAAAAGAAGAACAAGTCAACATCATTGGATACCATCAGAGTTGCAGGTGTTATATCAGAGTTTTCCTTCTCCTAGAATTCTGCCTTGACAAAGGCTAAGGGGTCATCTCTCCCGGTGATTTTGGATGGCCATTGACTCTGAAGAGCTCCTTTGCCCTTTTGACAGGTTTTGTTTTTAGTCCTGCAGGATGTCCAAAGTCACCCTCCTCACCAAGCAACTTTGGTGGGGTTGCCAGTTTAGTCGCCAACGACCCGACCATGAGACAGGTTGTACTGGGATACATGTTACCAGTAGCACCAACTGGTGACCTGACATATATATATATATATACATACATATATATATATATATACATACATATATATATATATATATATACATACATATATATATATATATATATACATACATATATATATATATATATATACACATACATACATATATATATATATATATATATACAATATTAAATAAATGGAAAACTATATTTATAAAACCATATTTATTTCATTATATATATTTCGGGGATATCATATTAACAATATGCTATGCCTTCATCAGACAAAATACAATATAAACAGTTTTATAGATAAATAGATTCGACATACCGTAATAACACCGACTTCATTTGAAGAGGTTTACGCTGGCAGTGAAAAAATTTTATACAGAGAGAAAGAAAGAGAGAAAAAAGAAAGAAAGACAAAACGAAGAAAAGGAAGAAAAAGAAAAAGAAGAAATGCATGGAACAAAATAGAGAGATGGAAAGATAGATAAAGCGAAGAACTTCATGTAAAGAAACAGAAAGAGACATATATATATATAGAGAGAGGAAATAGAGATAGATTTTTTTTTTTTTAGTTTTCTATTCTATATTTTTACTTATTATTATTATTGTTATCTTTTTATTTTTAGTTTTGTTTATAATATATATTTTTATTAGTATATTGAAATCTGCTCTCTATTTCTGCTTGATAGATAATCTTGTAGAGTAATGACAGGAATAATAATACGCTCAAATTTTTATACCACATTGAGAATGTTTTCCGTGAACTTAGAGTTTGCAGAGTGAATCAGTTGGATTCGCATGGATGTTTGTAGCTGTCACATAAACATATGAATTTTTTAAAACTAAACATAAGATAATTAATTTTCACACATTATGGATACTTATCTCATTCAGGAATACTGATATTTACAATATAGTGTAAGTTTTATAAATACTAATACATTAAAACATAGGGTTTTTTGCGCCTCGAATATGTCTGGCTATTTTTAAATTTTTTTCTCTCGCTATTATTTCCTCTCTCTATATATCTCCCTTACATTAATACCTGAGCTAAATAAATAAATAAATGTATCATTGATACATTTACTCAAAATGACCTCCCACTACCTAATTTTCTATATATATATGTATCTATCTCTATTGCCTCTCTCTATATATATATATGTCTCTTTCTGTTTCTTTACATGAAGTTCTTCGCTTTATCTATCTTTCCATCTCACTATTTTGTTCCATGCATTTCTTCTTTTTCTTTTTCTTCTTTGTCTTCCTTTTCTTCGTTTTGTCTTTCTTTCTTTTTTCTCTCTTTTTTTCTCTCGGTATAAAAAAAATTTTTTTCACTGCCAGCGTAAACCTCTTCAAATGAAGTCGGTGTTATTACGGTATGTCGAATCTATTTATCTATAAAACTGTTTATATTGTATTTTGTCTGATGAAGGCATAGCATATTGTTAATATGATATCCCCGAAATATATATAATGAAATAAATATGGTTTTATAAATATAGTTTTCCATTTATTTAATATTGTAAATATACTCCAAATATTTGTCGAGTGCTTTTATATCAGTTATAAATATTTACTAGTTGTAACCCAACAATTTTAAATATAACTTTACATGTATATATATATATATATATTTATACATATATATATATATGTATGTATATACGTATATATATATATATATGTATGTATATACGTATATATATATATATATGTATGTATATACGTACATATATATGTATGTGTATATATATATATATATAAGAGGAATCAAATGCTGCGTGCAGGAGAGGCGGTTACGCTGGTATGGACATGTGATGCGTATGAAGGATGACAGCTGCATAAAAAGGTGCAGAGCACTAGAAGTTGATGGAAACCGCGGAGTGGGGAGACCCAAGATGACTTGGGATGAGGTGATAAAAGCCGACCTTACCCAACTACACCTCTCAAAGTCAATGACACACGACCGTGACTTCTGACGTCACGCAGTAATACAGGGTACCCGACCTCCCATGGGTACATGCTGAAGCATATAAACAATATGCCCCCACACCCCCCACCGCAAGGTGGTCGTGGAGGTGCCCCGGCAAAAAAGCACCCAGCCCACACTGTAAAGTGGACGTGTAGGCGCCACGAAAAAGCACCCAGCACTCACTGTAAATGAGGTTGGTGTTAGGAAGGGCATCCAGCTGTAGAAATCAAGCCAGATCAGTTCCTGTATGAGCAAGGCATGGTCAGCCGACCAGACACTGCCCACAACAGGACAACCCGTCTAACCCATGCTAGCGTGGAAGAACGGACGTAAAACGGTGATGATGATGATGATGATGATATATATCTGTGTGTGTAGGTAAATAAGGAAATATGTACATACACACATTTTTGCAGAAGTCTTGTACTTAAAAATATTCATACATTAACTAAATAGTGTAAGAGTGTGCCCGAGTATGTACAAGTGTGTGGGTTTGTGTTTGTCTATATATGTGTGTGTTGATGTATGTATGTGTGTGTGTGTTTGCCAGGTAAATGTTTAAGTTATTATTCAACTTTATTCCCATGGTCCAGTAAATCCATAAACCTGTTCCGTTGTATCCAGATGAGGGACAATTCCATTCTCCTTAGTCTACCTAATTCTACAATATGTCACAGACTTTCTGGTAGAATTAATATATAATATGTTACTGTTAAGATTTATCTCCTTCCTTTCCTGTTTAATAGCATCACATGAACAAATCAACAATGCCACCAAATAACTCTTCTACTTTCCTATTAACTACAGACCGTGATCAATATTATTCTTAACCCTTTTAGTGCCATGAAGCCAATATATTATCCTAGATAACAGAGCTAAAACACCTCCCAGCTAATATCTCTATCTATGGCTTTGTTACTCTGGTAGTGTCATAGGGGTGCTGTTGTGACCCGGATTGGATTTAGACCTTGTGGAGCCCAGCAGGGACCGATGCAATACATAAATATATAAAGTGGAGGAGGCAATGAGATGAAGTTGTTTAACCCCAGGTCAGCTCTGGTCAACCAAATTTGGGTTCAAAATGACATTCGAAATATGACCAGTGCTGGATTTAGACTTTGGGGACCCAGGGCACTTCAGGTTGGGGAGCCCTTCATACACAAAAAATTAGAAAACACAGCCCCCGACCCCAATTTTACATATCAAAGTTAGCTTGGTGCAAGTAATTGGAATTGAAAAGTTATACATACAGGCATTAAATTCAAACATTCAAACCATCCTAAAGCTAAAAAGCCCAGCTGAGGGCACAAATAAATTGCTACAGCCATCGCATCGCTGATGGGGCCCTCATATTAGGGAACCCAGGGCAATTGCCTTCTTTCCCCCCCCCCCCCCCATTAAATCCAGCCCTGGTATTATCATACAATGTGTCTTTGGAATATCTAAACCTATTTGCCTTATAAGTTTAAATGTTACCAAGGTCAACTTTGCCTTTCATTCTTTCATCAATAAAGTCTGTGGACTGGTGTATTTGTTATTGGCTTAAACAAGATGCTTTGTGATCTGAGTTTAAATCCCACTTGGATGGCAGTGTTAATCCATTGCTTGGTTTAACAACATCATTAGATGTGTTTTTTTCAACAACATTGCTGTAATATTTTCAATTGTGTCCAGATCTTCGCTTTCACTATCAAAACAACAATCAATCATCGTCACATGAAAATTCAAAGATATATGCGTCTGATTCAATTGAAGATAAATTACTGATATTTTAATTTGTTTCTTCTTCATTTTAAATGTCATTACGTGTAAAACTTTCAAAGTCAGTATCGCTACTTTCACAAACTATGTTGATACACACAAAAAAAGCTGTTGTACTTCCAACGTTAAAAAAAATGTTTTTTCCAGTTTCTCTTTATTAAGTTTTGTATTTCACAGTAAAGGCTTTATCTAGCAGTAATCTCGAATCAAAGAGATTTTGATGATGTTATTGTATGTTTTTAGAACGATGTCTTAGTATGGGAGCCTGCAGCCAGATTTGGCTGGTTTGAACAAATAAAGGGGAAATAATTTCGGCCGGATTTGCGCAGTTTGAATGCTAAAGGGTTAAGCAGAATCTTATCAGAGGTCCCCAGTTTGAATATACTTTCCTCTGTTTCTCCTATCAATTTTGGATGACCTGAAAAGTATCCCACTCACACACAGATGTGCATGTAAAATGTTTGTTGATTCAGATCCTTAACTTAACTCTAAAGATATGAAACTTGGTCGCAACTTGGCGCGAACATTTCTGGATTATTACAAACTAATTGGACAAATTATTGATAAACCAGGCTCAAACCTTGTCCTGCCCAAAGCAGCTTCCAACCCCAGCTTTGTTAACCGAGAGAAAGAAAAAGACAAGGAGAAACCAACCGAAAGCCACAATGAAGCTTGGCTGTTTGATGATTAGTAAGTTGAATTCAATTATTTAATGTGTTTTTAATATGCAGGTCTTGATTTTGTTTCGCAGTAAAACCTTGTGAAATCATTTTACATTCATTTCCGATGCTGGCATAATTTGACTAAGTTATTACAGTCTAACTTAGGTGTTATTGGAATGGAATTTGGTTGTTACTTACAGCAAATCAACCAATTATGTATGGCCTTCATGTCCTAATAGTTAGGATGCTTGCTGTACAATCATAATGTCATTGGTTCGATTCCTGGGTAGGCTGCTGCATTGTGTTCTTGTGCAAAACCCTTTATTTCAGGTTGCTCCAGTACACTCAGCTGAGAGTACTAGTAGTAGCCAAGGAGTTAAACCTGTGACAGACCAGTGTCCTAATCCAGAGAGTGTCTGGTACTCTCAGTCGCTTAACATTAAGGAAACTGGAGATAAGCACCAGCCTGATGACCCTTCATCTTAGAACAGACTTTCATACCCTTAGAGAGAGGCTGTGAGATACACTCAACCAATGTATGTCAAGGAAAACGAATGTAAAAATATTTTATTAGCCTTGGCTTCTGATGGTTGGTTCAGGCAATTTAATGAAACCCTAAACATAAAAAGACATAAGAAAACACCACAAGGTATCTTTGTTTTGTTATTTTAGCTCACAGATTATTCAGATGAAAATAAAAAGTATCAAATTTTATATTTTTGGTACCAAACCACCCAAGACTTCCTTTTATTTTATATACAACACTGTTTATTTTAAAATGTACATATTTTGATTAAAACCATCCATCATAATTTTAAGAAAGAACTTTAAATAAACGTACTTTCTACACCAAAGTTATAACAAAGTTTTTTTTACGAAACCTTAACAAATTCTTGATTATTTTCAAAATTAACTGAAACACATAGGCAGCATATTTCCTTGGGAATATTGTTAAGTTGAAAAGGTGGAGGTTTAATAGAAGAGAAATAAGAACATGTATCATTCATTCTTTTTCCAATCTAAATGAAATAAAAATGGTTATGACTAAAACTGAACCTATGGTACACAGACTTAACTTTAGACAATACTGTGCAAAAATAACAACAATATGAAAGGAAAATGAAGATAAAGTAATATTGATAATAACAAATAATAATACTAATGAGAACAATCGCTGTATATATATTTTTTCCTTTTCTATTCTAAATCAATGTAGATTCAAATGAAAAGAGTTAATTGAATGGCCTAAGGGTTGGGGATTATTTTTTTTCTTAATATTTATTTCATTTTTATTTATTTATTAATTTTCTATTTTTTTTTTTTCCATAAATTTCAATTAGATTGTGTTATCTATTTATAAGTTGGAATTTAACATGACATTTTCTTGCCATTGTCCAAATTTGAATAATAATAATATTAATAATAATAATAATAATAATAATAATAACAAGAAGAAGAAGAATGATGGTGATAAAAATAAATCAAGTAAATTTTTGTTAGCTTTTCAACTTTTTCGTTTCTCCATTTTTTTTAAAAACTTCTGATTATGAAAAGATTCAAATGAAGTTCAGTGAAAAAGAAGAAGGAAATGAATAAAGACATAGAAATGTCTTATTTAATATATAATATAAAATATATCTAAATAATATCATTTTTATTTCTCAGTTCTATTATCAAGATTTGAAGGTCAAATAGAAGTTTAAAAAATATAACAATCATAAGATTTTCTTCAACCCAGTATACAATAAATAATAATAAAAAAACAAGGATTATCATATGTATATATATATATTCATCACCATTTAATATTTATTTTTAATATATATATATGAATATATAAATACATATATGAATATATATATGAATATATACATACATACATATATAAAAATATATATACACATATATATACATAAATAAATGAATATATAAACATATATATATATACATATATAAATGAATAAATATACATATATAAATGAATATATATACATATATAAATGTATATATATATATATATATATATTTTTTTTTTTATTATGCTCACACCATTACAGAAACATATAGATATGGGTATACATACTTTCACACACACACACACACACACACACATATATATATATACATACACATATACATTTATATCACATATACACACATATACATATGTGTGTGTTTTCAATCCTTAAATAAGCTATCATACAATACATTAGAATTATCTTTGATAACTTTTTGAAAATATTCATTTTTATAGTTATTATTGTAAGAAATTCGTTGATGTTTTTGTACATTTTTTTCTGAATGATTTGTTAAGAATACTAGCAACCTTTTTTTACTTTTCCTGTTTTTTTTTCTTGTAATGAAGTTCATGTATTGAAAAAGAAGAAGAAGCCTTCAGCCCGCCAGGCAAGGCTTGCAGGTGAAAATGGTTGAAAGGAGATTAAATTATGTCTATATTCACATAGTTAGTGAGAGAACTGAGTGAGAGTTTCAGTGGAAATAGCAAGCCATAGGAGATTTGTGTGTTTGAAGTCAAGGAATTAAATCTACAAATAATCACTCATATTTTGAGATAAACATACTAATAAACTATAGTATCCCAGCACTAATAAATACTAATATACATATGTTGAGACAAATATCCTAATAAATTCTCCAGCTGCTGTATTGAATATCTGCATACACTTATGTTGACAGAAACATACTAGTAGATTATAGTATACAAGCAGTTTATAGGCCCCCATCGGTCACTAATAACTATGGTTCTGTACCTAGAAAGTTCCCTTCCAAGGTACAAGCCTGGGCAAGACTTGTTTGTGGAAGACCAGCAGTCATCCATGCATACCAGTCTCCCCTCTCCATGTCACCAATGTTGTCCAAGAGAAAGGCAATGGCCAATACAGATATTCAGAATAGTTTGTAGCATGAGGGTAAAACTCACCATCACGCCATACCTCTTTCATGAATGTCATGTTATTTTTGGTGGGCTTACACAATAACATTCAACATTGCTTCACAGAATCTCAACTAACACTAACAATTCTTTCAATCCACCATGTTGGACTTGTACTTCATTTATCAACCTACAAAGAATTAACATGACTCTATATTTACTATTGTATTCTTGTGGTAAAGGCTTTATCTTACATTATCTCACATAATATCAAATCTATGAAATTTTGATGTTATTTATTTTGAGAACAATACCTTAACATCTGTATGAGGAGCCAATTACAACTGGTTTGAACAGAAAGAGGTGAGAGAATTCTTGCCAGATATGGCCAGTTTAAATGATAAGGGAATAAAGACAAAGTTGAACCCAGTGGGGTTTGAACTCGAAGCACAGACAGACAGAACAAATATGAAATATCTAATTCAAAGCACTAATGACTTGAGGTTGCTGGGGTGATCCCCTAGTTATAGCTGTCACATCGGTCTGGGGCTGCTGGTGTGCTCAAACTATACGGTCATATGAAAAGATCAACTCGTGGTGTGAGTAGGTTATGCCTGGAAGGAAGGTTGGCTGGTAAGAAAAGCAGAGGCCGGCAGCCAAAACTTATGGACTGGACTTCATCTTTGCTCTTTAAACTCTGCTGTTGGAGATCAAACATTGTGGAGAAAAATATTTCATGTTGATGCGCAGTCTGCAACTGGCAGAGTTAAGCATCAAAATAGTAGTAGTACTAATGACTCGGCCAATTTGCTCCTCTCTACACATCTGTCAGAAGAAACTAATCACTATAATTTCCACTCCTAACTTAGCTGTTGGGCAGGCCTTTCACAAGGCTCTGGTGCTCAGGAGGGGAAAATGATTTCAAAACATTCTTGCTGGTCACTCTAATTCACAATAATTCTAAGATAGAGTTTCAGAAGAAGCATGTCACCATATTTTCTAACTCTGAGGGTGCACCATTGGGGCAGTGCCATACACTGTTAAACTATTCCCAAGATAATTACTACTTAAACTTATGAGGATGGAAAAAATGTATTATTCAAACTTCCATTATGTTTGAAATATCTTAATAAATGTAATTATTTCATACAAATTCCAAATATATATTTCAATTGTGAGTTTTATATTGAATAATAATTGTTTGTACTTTTGGTACAAGACCAGCAATTATCCCAGTGCATTACTGGTACTTTATTTTATCGACCCTGAAAGGATGAAAGGCAAAGTTAACCTCGGCGGGATTTGAGCTCAGACCGTAAAGGGCCATAACTCTATGCTGCTAAGTATGGCGTCCGACTCTCTCCGATACTCAAATCCACTATTGAATAATAATAATACTTGATCTGTTTGCAACCAAACAGCCTCATCACATTAGAACAAAAGGATGGCGATGGTGATGGTCATCTAAAAAACATGGCATAATGAATCTGTTTCCTTGAAAATGAATTGAATATTATTATTATTCGATATTAAACTCATGAATGCATTTACATATCTGTTATGTTAGAGTTAAAACCAAATTCTATATTTTTTATTCATTTATAGAAATTAATCTATATTTCGTATTTCCAGGTTTGGAATATGCTACTTTTCCCCAATAAGTCTGAAAAAGTTGCTCTGCATCTTGGAGCCCAAAGGATATGTTAGTCAAAAACAAAAACCTAAATTATAAAAATTTTGTAACAGATAATGCAGGTACATCCATGACATTTGAACATGCATCTTCAATGCTGGAAAATGGAAAATATGCTAATTTATGCTCGACCTAACCTCTCCATTGGGCTATATCCAAGCAGATCACTGTTTTAACTCATAAGAATAAACGAAAAAATACATAGCACAATGACTTCCACTTGAGAGAGAAATTATGTTTGAAATATCTTAACGGAATTATCATTTGAAATAAATTGAAATAGATTTAAATCCCATTTTCTTGTTAAAGAGAAACACAAAAGAAATGTAGAGATATAAATATGGAAGGTGGTGGAGGATAAGAAGAAAATCTGTTTTGCTTTATCAATGTAACAAAACTAAGAAGAAAAAAATCAACAAAATGTATAACATTTGATATTTTGGTTAAAGATATGGAAATGTTGAGAGATCTGCTGATGTCAGCAAAGAGCTTGCTGCATATATATATGTATGTGTGTATATATATATATATATATATATATATATATATATATATATATTGTATCAGTTCTGCTGAGGAGTCATAGCAACAGTAGTAATAACAATTGCCGAATCAATAGGGCAAAAGAAATGAACAATATACACTGGTTGGCTCTCATGTAAACACACATACATTCAAACATACACACACATATATATATATATATGTATATATGTATATTCACACATATATATATATATATGTATATATGTATATTCACACATATATATATATATGTATATACACACATATATATATATATGTATATACACACATATATATATATGTATATATGTATATACACACACATATATATATATATATATATATATATATACACACAATATATATATATATATATATATATACACACATATATATATATATATATATATATACACACATATATATATATATATATATATATATATACACACATATATATATATATATATATATAAAGAGAAAGGGAGATGTCACATTCATGATATATATAGATATGCACATGCATACATAAACTATATATGTGTATGT
This sequence comes from Eledone cirrhosa, assembly GCA_964016885.1. NCBI lineage: Eukaryota > Metazoa > Mollusca > Cephalopoda > Octopoda > Eledonidae > Eledone > Eledone cirrhosa. The sequence goes on from OZ024747.1 coordinate 61,581,890, forward strand.
ATGTATGTATATATATATATATATATATATATATATACACACACATGCACCCATTATATTCCTCACACAATTTGACTTTTAAGCTGTCTTGATCAGATAAAATATCTTAAGTTTTTTATTGTACATATGCCTATGAATATATACACATCTGCATTCATACACACAGATATACACTACACATATGCATATACAGATGCATGTGGGTATATTCATAAATATGCATAAATGCATAAACAGACACATATATACAAAATCATGCACAGAGACATACATACGCACACATATATACACAAACACACATATATATATATACACATATATATATACACAATCACACACACATGTATACACACTCCACCTCAGACACCAATACAATATTTTTAGATTCCAATCAGGTTTTGTTTCTCATTCTTTTATAGAAATTCTTCAATTCTTCTTTTTTACATTTCACATTTACTTTATAGTTATATATCTCTCATGCACCAACCTCCTACATTCATACCCACACACCTATACTCGTACAAAAACCCAGCCCTTATTTTCCACACACATACCCAATGCCGCTATACCCACACACTCCCCTCTCCCATACTTCTACATATCTTCACTTCTTATATTCCTACATACATACCCACCTCAGTATTCCACAAATGCCAACAACCCGTATTTCACAATAGTTTTGCCTATTCCATCCAAATATAAACAATATTCTTTGAGAATCTTTTAATGATTTATATTTTCTTTATTTCTTTATTTTCATTCATTTATTTAATTGTTATATATTTTTTTTTCTTTTGAAATTATATTTCTGTTTTTCGATGTTTGAAATATTTTTCTCACAAGTGAAATTCTGAAAATATTCTTTAGTTTCTCTCAACTGAACAGTCTCTATCCTGATTTCACTTCTCAGTTAGAGCTATTTCTATCTCTCTATCATTATCATCATTGTTGTTTGCCAGTGGATTGACAGTATCGGTAAAGGGTCAGACGCCATGCTTTGACGCATAGAGTTACGGCCCTTTATCGTCTGAGTTCAAATCCTGCCGAGGTTTACTTTCCCTTTCATCCTTACGGGGTCGATAAAATAAAGTACCAGTAATGCACTGGATTATCATCATCATTGTTGTTTGACTACAACAGCAGACAGCCACAATCGTCCTACATTTGTTGCAGCTTTCATAATTAGTTGTAGTCTCATGGTTGAGTTATTGGGCCTGGTCATTGTTTAATAGCTGTAACAAACAGTTATAATCCTCCTCTACCTAATGTAGCTTTCATAATAAGTTGTGGCCTTGTGGTCTGGATATTAGGCTGGTCATCATTTGGTTACAATAACAGACAGTCACAAATATCCACCATTCATTTCAGCTTTCATAATAAGCTGTGATCTTGTGGTCTCGATATTAGGCTTGGTCATCATTTGACTCTAGCTGAAGACAGCTGCAAGTGTCCACCATGTCCACCTTCCATTGCAGCTTTTATAATACATTGGAGGCACATGGCTTAGTGGTTAGAGCATTGGCCTTGCAATTGAAAGATTGTGTGTTCAATTCTCAGACCGGGTGATGTGTTGTTTCCTTGAGCAAGACACTTTATTTCACATTGCTCCAGTTTACTCAGCTGTAGAAATGAGATGATAGGGACTGGGGTTCCTATCTTTCCACTGCAAAGTGGTCGTGGAGGTGCTACAGCAAAAAAGCACCCAGCCCACACTGTAGAGTGGATGTGTAGGTGCCATGGCAAAAAAGCACCCAGCACTCACTGTAAATGAGGTTAGTGTTAGGAAGGGCATTCAGCTGTAGAAATCAAGCCAGAATCAGTTCCTGTCCCACCCTTGCAAGCAGGGAAAAGCGGACGTAAAATGATGATGATGATGATGTGGTCTTGTGGTCTGGATATTAGACCTGGATACTAGAGTAGCAGACAGTCACAAGTGTACACCATTCATTGCAGCTTTCATAATCAGTTGTGGTTTTATATGAGAAGGTTTAGCCCTAGCCATCAGTAGAATTTGAACTCAGAACCCAAAATGCCAGAAGAGATAATGCAAAGCCTCTCTTCGGATGCTCTAACAATTTTACCAATCTGCCACCATAGACTGAATGGTACTTGATACCATGCCCCACAACCACCACCACCATAAAGGCTGACTAGCAAAGATAACCTTGATGGGATTAAAACCCAAAGTGCAGAGAGTTGAAACAAATACCTGGTATTTAATCTGATATCCTACAACTCTGCCAATTCTTACTATCACACAACACTAATGTTTTGGAGAAATGCAAATCACATTTTCCGGTGAGGAAAATATTGCTTTTTTTTCTCCACAATTTATCCTGCATCTTAAGCATCCAAAATGGGGTTTCTCTGAAGTGTCTTTGGAATAATGTGTGTAGCTTTGGATAGAGTGTGTAGCTGAGAGATCAGAGAATTGTTCCAAGTAGAGCCACTACTTCTCAGAATTGAGAGCTCACAGCTTTGATAATATGGCATATGGTTAGAATATTTGACACACATATACACATCAGATAGACACACACACGTACATACATCAAAGATACATATGCACACACATCTGAGAAACACACACACATGCCTGACACATACATACACACACATACACAAACAAACACACACATCTGACACACATGGTTAATGTTTTGGTTAACCACCACTCAACAACATGATTTCTGGAGTTAAAAAAAGTTTATCCCAAGCCTAGATATTCATCAGAGTGAAGCTTATCCTGGGTTCAGTGGTGTTAAGTGACAAAATACAAGACTTACCCCTGAACATGATGCTAGTTCATTGCAGGAATAACTTCTAGTTGCTGCTCGGAATTATTTGGGGGGCTGGAGCAGTCTGAAAGGAAGTAACTTGTACAAGGACACAATGTACTGCCCAGTTAGGGAATCAAACCCACAACCTTTCAATTATGAACCCAACACTAACCCCTAGGCCACACGAACATGATTAATACAGTAATAGCTTATGTTGTTATATCTGCAGAATTGATAAAATAAAACATTAGTAATATCTGTATCAATTATAGACAAATTGATTTAATTGTTATATTTTAGGAGGGTCATGTTTTTATAATATTGCCAGAAAAATATATAGTAAAACACACTCACTGTTTGGTTTGGGTTGGTTTTCGCTTCAGTGTATTTTATATTTCTATAATTAATTCAGCTGGCAATCAATGTTTATCATTGATTGACCAACAGTTAAAAATATAGATATAAATATAGTTTCTCAAAGTTCTTTTGTCACACACCTGTGACATCATCAGTGATGTCATTAATTGATTATGTAACTAACCCTTATAGTGTTATGTGGCTGATATATTTGCCATGATAACATAGCCCTTATACCAATACATGGCTGATATATCAGTCTAAAAATGTAACACTCTCCTTGTTAGGTTAGCAGCCTCCAAACAAACTAATGATGGTTTCTGATTTAGGCACAAGGCCTGCAATTTTGGAGGGGAAAGTCGATTAAATCCTCCCCAGTGCATGACTAGTACTACATTTTATCAACCCCATAAGGAAAAAAGGCAAAGCTAACCTCTGCAGGATTTTAGATCAGAACGTAAAGGGCCATAACTCTGTTTCGTGAAGCAGGGTGTTCAACGCTCTACTGATACTGCTATTCCACTGCCGATCCAAACAAACTAATAATGTTTTGGATTAGACATTATTTACAGAAATATCCTACCAAGCTTTTGATTTATTTGGCATTTTTTTTTTTTTTTTTTATGATTTCTATAAGTTTTATGAGAAGTTGATTATCACAGATTATAACAGTAATATTAATTAATCATGATATTAATGATCCTAATTATTATTTGTGGTATAATTATCTGCCAGAAATTGAAGTAATTTTGGTAGTTTAGGTGATTCTGGTGGATGGTAAGGTAACCTCTGCAAAATATCAGAACTGCACCATTCAACCAGATATTTGTTATTACACGAGTGTGGTAATTAGCATAATTAGTTAAATTTTAACCGATTCTGTTAGTTGCAATGTGTTGTAACATGTTTATATGTTTTACAAAAATCTATGGTTTGTATCACCTCAGAGTGATAGATAGTTATTCATTTTTATTTAAGTCATACTGTTTTTCTATTGTCTTTAATGATTCTAAAGTCTACCTCAAGCCAGGAAGCTGGTGCTTATCCTGGTTTCGTGGCATTAAGCAACTGCGAGTTCAAAGTGTCCCTCTGGACAGGATGCCAGCCTATCACAGGATTAAATCCCCAGCTACAGCTGGTACCCATTTTCAGCTGTGTATACTGGAGCAACATGAAATGAAGTGTTTTGCTCAAGAACACAACACACAACCTAGTCCAGGAATCAAACTCACAACATTATGATCATAAGTCCAACACCCTTACCACTAGGGCAACATGAAATGAAGTGTTTTGCTCAACACAGATAATTCTCTCTTGGACAGGATGCCAGTCCATTACAGGGTTAAACCCCCAGTTATTGCAGGTATTCATTTTCAGCTGAGTGTAGAGTATACTGGGGCAACATGAAATGAAGTGTTTTGCTCAAGAACACAACACACAACGCAGTCCAGGAATCAAACCCATGGCGTTATGATCATAAGTCCAACACCCTTACCACTAGGCCACATTCCTCACACTTAACAATTACCCCATAATATTTTACGCTATTTAGTCAAAAAGTCGCTAGCACTAAAATGGTTAAATTACTGTGATTGATTTTATTGATTATGTTATTAATACACAGAAGATGACTTAATTGAGTATGTCAATATGTTATCTGTACTTGATGATTGAACCAATAATATGACTGTAACTAAATTGGTGCTATTTAAGTACATACCAACATTTTTATCTCCCAATAAAATCTGTCCAAAGTCTCTATTATATCTCAGGTCATACCAATATATTTATGGATCCATCTTGATTAATACCATTATAAACCATGACTAACCTATCATTATTCAATACATTATGAATCATAGCACTGACATAGCTATTTATTATTCATGCAGGTGTGCTTGGATAATTCCCATACCATCACCATCACACTGATTCCTTTAAACTGTTTTAACTATCAGTATTTATTTATTAAAAGTTTATACGTACATCTCAATCATGTTAAGGTCTAACGGTACTGACAAAGCTTATGCTTTACTGAGGAGGTCTAATAAGATTGAAACATGTTCAGATTTGTAACCATAATTCCCAATGATTAAACAACCAACCATTTACAGGTCATGAACCCTGTTATTTTATTACAGGCAACCATTGTGCTTTGATTATGAGAAAGCCTTCGATAACATTGAAATCTCAGCCGTGCTTGAAGCTATTATTGATTAAGAAATACATCAAACATTATACACGAATTAAGGAAATTTATAGCCAGGGAACATCATCTATAAGACTTCACACAGAAAGTGAAAATATCAATATTGAAAGAGGAGTAAGAGGAAGGAATATAATATCATCCAAACTCTTTAATGGAACAAT
>OZ024747.1:61592396-61599896 GCA_964016885.1 Eledone cirrhosa
AGGTACAGTCAATTGAACAGGCTTCCAAATGGTTTCTATCTGCCTAGTTTTAGCCACAAATCTATACTAAATGACACCTGCCCAAAAGGCCTAACAGTGGTATCAAACCTGGGACCTTATAGTTGTGAAGCAAACATTTTAACCATTCAGCTATACTGCATTTACTGTTCTTATATTGATTAGCATGCCTCTATTGTACTATACATTTGATACACCTTTGATGAGTTGTAGTGCACCTGAGCACTGGACACAATAATTTTCATAATCGTTATCATTGTTTCTGACAACACCAAAGCAACATCACTCCTCTCCTCAACAGTCAGTACATGTAGCCATAGTTTACCTCTAAATCTAGCCAGAACTGATTTAAGCCACCTTAAGTAGTTCTCTCATTTATTATGAGGGTCCTCTCACCTGTGTCTCATAAGTCAGGGGAAAGGCAAGTATTAAAATAATGATAATCCTAGCCAGGAATGATTTAAGTTCTTTTAGGCGGTCCTCACACTTAAGGGGCCTTATCTCACCTGTGTCTCCATGGGTCAGAAGAAAGGCTAGGGTGAAAATAATGATAATCTCAGCCAGGAATGATTTAAGTGCCCTAAGGAGCTTCTCTCAATGTAGGTATGAATGGTTAGTTACAGTGAGTTTGAACAGAAAGAGGAGAGAGTTTTAGCTGATTATGGCTGGTGTAAATGCTAAAAGGTTAAGGTCCGCTGGTATAACCATTAGCACACCTTCAACAGAGAGGAGAAGCATAAAAGCATGGCTCTCTTTGAGCTGATATGGAAGCTCGAGTCAGGTAGAACACAGTATTCACTGGAATGGTTTAAGGTCCATGAGGTGTCTCCCAACTGTGGCTGGTCCTCTGTCTAAATTCTCTGTTTAACCCTTTAGCATTTACATTTCTCTATATTTTATATTGTCTTTTCACGGTAAACAATTTAATTCACATAATATCGAATCTACAACATTTTGATGTTATTTATTTTGAGAACAATACCTTAACATAAGTATGAGCAGCTGGTTACTGCCAGTTTGAACAGAAAGAGGTGAGAGAATTCTGGTCAGATACGGCCGATTTAAATGCCCAAGGGTTAAGTGAAACCCTTGAAATCCTTAAATATGGACCACAACTGACCAATATAAGAGTGGAATTCTTTGGTATTTGTCTACACCTAACATCAGGAACCTTCCTAGAGTGATATGGAAGGTAAATTTATGTAGCAGCAGTAAAAGATAACCTCCCTCCTTCTAGGATTATTATAGACTAGAGTTATTCATGAGTATCTTACAACTTCACAAAAAACAAAGTAAGTGATATAGAAAACAACACATAGAAATGAGAGTATACCATACCATATGATAGACTTAAATATGTACACTCTAAGCTATACTAGAATATACACTAGGAATCGGATAACAATCTACACAGCAATTTATAAAGCATCTCATATGCCTTACATTTACACAACATTTGAAATGCTATTGTACTGATGGTTGTTACATTTGGTTCTGTGTAGTTGGTTGTGTGTGTGTTTGGTTACACATATGTGGATGATTGAGTGTATGTGTATGTGTGTTTATGGATGAATGTGTGGATGTACATGTGTAAGTGCGTGTGTGTGTTTATGGATGAATGTGTAGATGGATGTGTGTATGTATAGATGGTCGCATGTGTGCGTTTATGGAGGATAAATGTGTGTATGGTCGTGTGAATGGTGTATGTCTAGGTATTTATGTAAGTATGTATGTGTATATAGATGGTCGTGTTGATGGTGTATGTATGTATATATATATATATGTATGTATGTACATGTGGATGGTGTATATATGTATGTATATATGTATGTATGATCGTGTGAATGGTGTATGTATGTATATATGATCATGTGAATGGTGTATATATATATGTATGTAGGTGTGTGAATGTTGTCTGTCTGTGTGTGTGGTTGGTTGTTCTTTGACTGTTCTTACCCATTCTCTCTTAGTATATTTTTCTGAAGAAATGGTTTATCAGTAAATATGACATTGATGGTATTTTCTGCAAACTTTGAAGATATTTGTTGATTGGATGTTCTTTAGATTGTTCAAAGTATTATCTAACTTTAGTTTCCGATGTTTTTCTTTGATTTGTCTTTTTTCCTTCTTTTTTATTTTTTTTTTTTACTAAAGAACGTTGCAATATAAAAACAACCACATACACATTCAACCACACACAATCATATACATTCAACCACACACAACCACATACACATTCAACCACACACAATCATATACATTCAACCACACACAACCACATACACATTCAACCACACACAATCATATACATTAGCCAGACTATGAACCACACAGAGTTAGAAACAGCTACACAGAACCACATATGTGTAACCAAACACACACAATCAACATGCTCTTCAACTAGACAACCACACAACAACAACCACACAACCACCACACAACAACAACCATACAACCTACAACCACACAACCACCACACAACAACAACAACAACCACACAACCACCACACAACAACAACAACACAACCACACAACCACCACACACAACAACACAACCACCACACAACAACAACAACAACACAACCACCACACACAACAACAACACAACCATACAACCTACAACCACACAATCACCACACACAACAACACAACCACCACACAACAACACAACCACCACACACAACACAACCACACAACAACACAACCACACACCAACAACACAACCACCACACAACAACAACAACACAACCACCACACAACCTACAAGCACAGCAACAACCATACAGCCACCACACAACAACCATACAACCTACAACCACACAACCACCACACAACAACAACACAGACAATAACAACGCAACCAACCACAACTATATGATATTGTCTAATATATTTTTGTGGTTTTGTTGTTTAGTTTTGTTTTCTATTTAAATTGGATGTGAAGAAAGAAGGGATGTTATGGATATTAGCATCACAGCCATAAATTACTAGACCTGAAAAATGCGCAAGCTCAAAAGAGCCACAGAATGTTATAATAAATCTTCAAAAGTGTGGGACTAGAGTTGTTGCTCAAAAATATTGTAATCATTATCTATCGTACACTCTGTGGCATCCTTTTATAAAAAAGAGACTCATAACGAACTCAAGACGACATGATAATTATTTAAGCCAATGTTCAATATCTCATATTAGATGTTTAGTAATGATTAATACGAAATGCACTTAAACCGAATTCTATATTATAAATTCACTTAAATAATAATCGTGTCGTCTTGAGTTCGTTATGAGTCGCTTTTTTATAAAAGGATGGCACAGAGTGTACAATAGATAATGATTACAATATTTTTGAGCAACAACTCTAGTCCCACACTTTCGAAGGTTTATTATAACATTCTGTGGCTCTTTTGAGCTTGCACATTTTTCAGGTCTAGTTTAATATTTTTTTAAGGCAACACTTGTAACAACTCTAGTTAAACATGATTTATATTAATAATAAATTATCATTGTAATGTAATTAGATTATATAATTGTTATTTTATAAATGATCTTATAAATATTATTGTAAGATGTATAAAAATATTTTCAGACTTTTAATATAAACAACTACAAAAAACAATCAATATTAAATAAATATATTTTACATAATTGTTATAGTTGAATTAATAAAAATTAAATATTACATACAAATAGTCTAACATAATAATAAAAAAATAATCTAACATAATAATAATAAAATAATCTAACATAAAACGAACAATAATATGGACAAATATACAAGTAAATATGATAAAACCAATATTATAAGCATGTTATAACGAACTGAAAAAAAATAGTTAATATAAATTTAAAAAATCATATATAAATTAACAATATAAGTTACCAAAACGAGAAAAATATTTTGATCATAAACGACGAAATACAGGAGGAAGATTCGAAAGCGAAACGATAAATAAACGTGCAAACAAAGTGGCGGATGCTTTTGAGCAACAATTACTCTCATTTGTTGATTAGCCAATAAGACGATGAAATTAGCCAATAAGATGATACATTACAAAAGATGTTTGGCAGGGATCACCACGGACAGCGAAACCCCTTGATTTTTTTATTCACAAGCTACGCATATATGTCAGACATGCAGACTTAAAACATTCTGTTGTTAGTCACTGCGTGTCTAACAGATTGGAACTGGGATATATAAATATATAAAGTATTTCCGTAGAAAATGTAAAGGAATGAAGAGTGCTCTATGTATAGTACGGAGCTATTTAATTACATAATAAATAATGCAATATAATTATTCCATTACCAAAGGTTTCAAAAACCAAGATGATCCTTACAGAAACGTCTGGCCCATCTGATGAATGGGCCAGACGTTTCTGTAAGGATTGTCTAGTTTCTTGAAACCTTTGATAATGAAATAATTATATTGTGTTGTTTATTATGTAAACAATATATATATATATATATACATACACAGAGATATACTTATATATATATATCATCATCATCATTTTACGTCCGCTTTTCCCTGCTTGCAAGGGTGGGACGGGAACTGATTCTGGCTTTATTTCTACAGCTGGATGCCCTTCCTAACACCAACCTCATTTACAGTGAGTGCTGGGTGCTTTTTTGCCGTGGCACCTCCACGACTACTTTTGCAGTGGAATGATAGGGACTCCAGTCCCTATCATCTCATTTCTATAGCTGAGTATATATATATATATATATTAGAAAGTGAGGATTTTTACAAAATGAAAAATAACCGAGGTGTTCTACACGAGTGAAAGTATAAAGAAAAAAAGATGAAATCGAAAATGCAACTGGGGTCTTATTTAAAAAAAATATATATATATTTATTTGGTTCCTTTACCGGTTTCGCAGTTCTTCTGCTTTTCAAAAGTAGAGTTGAGATGGAGGGTCTGGTTTTTCTCACAGTGTGATGTGAGAAAAACCAGACCCTCCATCTCAACTCTACTTTTGAAAAGCAGAAGAACTGCGAAACCAGTAAAGGACCCAAATAAATATATATATTTTTTTTTAAAATAAGACTCCGGTTGCATTTTCGATTTCATCTTTTTTTCTTTATATATATATATATAGAGAGAGAGAGAGAGAGAGAGAGAGACGCAGATTGTATGATTCTTGTATAGAAACAGACAAACAGCAATGTTACATAGTAGTGAGACCTGGACATTCTGTGCAAAGGATCTGTGCAGATTGGAAAGAAATGAAGCTTGCATGCTCCGATGGCTGTGTATTAGTAATATGCGTGAACGGCAAAGCATAAATGAACTAAGTGAGAAATTAGGCATAAGAAGAATCAGATGCAATATGTTAGAGAGGAGATTGTGTTGGTATGGTCATGTGATGCATATGGAGGACAACAGCTGTATAAAAAAGTGCAGGGTGATCAACATTGATGGAAGCTACGGAGTAGGAAGACATAGAAAGTTCGGGGCCGAGGTGAAGAAAGCTGACCTTACACACTTGCACCTCTCTAAGACAATGACACAGGATCAAGATCCTTGGCACTATGCAGTAATAGAGAAGACCCCCACCCCTCCCCTTGCACACTCAGTAGGCACCTCTTAATCCAATATACGCCCCCACACACCCCTACACTTCTCTCATACTTCCGTCCACACCACCCTTACTCTGTAAAGTTATGTTAGTACCACAAGAAAGAGGGCTGGAGACAGAGAGTTAGGAGAGAGTGAGTGGAAGTAAAGAAAGGAGAGAGTGAAGGGAAAGAAAGAGGGTGGATATAGAGGGAGAATAAAGAGAGAGAAAGACAGATAGGATATAGAGAGAGAATAGATAAAGAGATAGGGTGGATAGAGAGAGAGGGACATATAGGATATAGAGAGGGGGAATACAGCGGGGGGATGATAGAGGGAGAGGACAGAGAAAGGAGGAGGACATTAAAATATATTAATTTCTTAATGAAGACAGGTAAATAATTGTTTAGGCACAAGGCCAGCAATTACCCCAGTACATTACTGGTACTTTATTTTATCGACCCCGTAAGGATGAAAGGCAAAGTTAACCTCGGCGGGATTTGAACTCAGAATGTAAAGGGCCATAACTCTATGCTGTAAAGCATGGTGTCCGTCGCTCTACTGATACTGCCAATTCACCGATGGCAGAACTGTGTTGTGTGGTGTGTAGTGTGTGTAGTGTGATATGTGTAGAATGTGGTGTGTGTGTGGTGTATAGTGTGTAGAATGTGGTGTGTGTGTGGTATGTGTAGAATGTGGTGTGTGTGTAGTGTGTAGAATGTGGTGTGTGTGTGGTATGTGTAGAATGTGGTGTGTGTGTAGTGTGTGGTGTGGTATGTGTAGAATGTGGTGTGTGTGTGGTGTGTGGTATGTGTAGAATGTGGTGTGTGTGTAGTGTGTAGAATGTGGTGTGTGTGGTGTATAGTGTATAGAATGTGGTGTGTGTGGTATGTGTAGAATGTGGTGTGTGTGTGGTGTATAGTGTGTAGAATGTGGTGTGTGTAGTGTGTGTGTGTGGTATGTGTAGAATGTGGTGTGTGTGTAGTGTGTGGTGAGTGGTGTGTAATGTGTAGAATGTGTAGAATGTGGTGTGTGTGATATGTGTGTGGTAAGAAAGAGGAACAGAGTGTGTGTTTGTGTGTGAAAGCATGTGTGTGTGTGTGCATTTGTGCTAGAGAAAGTGGAAGTGTGTGTGTGTGTGCAAGAGAGGAGGTGGGAGTGCGTGTGAGTGGTGTGTATGTATGCAAGAGAGGATGAGAGTGTGTGTGTGTGCAATAGAGGAGGAGGGAGTACGTGTGAGTGGTGTGTATGTATGCAAGAGAGGATGAGAGTGTGTGTGTGTGTGAAAGCATGTGTGTGTATGGGAGAAAAGAGTGAAAGTGAATTAAGTAGAATAGATTTGATAGATAAGACTGTAAAATGTCTTGTTAACAATAAAAGTGTTGTATTGAAGAGTTTGGCAATATGGAGGAGGGGTGGTGATGGTGGTGGAGGAGAAGGTATTAATGCCATGATATATATATATATGTGTGTGTGTGTATATGTAATATATATATGCATATATATATATATATATGTGTGTGTGTGTGTGTGTATATGTAATATATATATGCATATATATATGTGTGTGTATATGTAATATATATATGCATATATATATATATATATGTATATGTATGTAATATATATATGCATGTATATGTAATATATATATGCATGTATATATAATATATATATATATGTATGTAATATATATATGCATGTATATATAATATATATATATATATATATATGTATATATATATGTAATATATATATGCATGTATATATAATATATATATATATATATATATATGTATATATATATGTAATATATATATGCATGTATATATAATATATATATATGTATATGTAATATATATATATATATATATATATATATATATATATATGTAATATATATATATGCATATATGTATGTATA
>OZ024747.1:61604896-61614896 GCA_964016885.1 Eledone cirrhosa
TGTGTTGTTTATTACATAATTAAATAGCTCTGTACTATACATAGAGCACTCTTCCTTCCTTTACCTTTTCCACGTAAATACTTCATTTTATATATATATATATATATATATATATATATATATATATATATATATATATATATGTATGAATGAAGTAATTCCGTCGGAAAAGTCCAGGAAAAAAGAGTGCTCTATGTAGGTAACAGAGCTTAATGGTTATGTAATAAACAACATAAGGCAATTATTTCATTTACCAGTGGTTTCTTAAAAGCAAAGAAATGTTGCTTTCAATCATCAGAATGAAAAAATCCTGACATATCTCCATCAATATATACATATATTGATGGAGATATGTCAGTTGTGACAAGATATGAGATGTCAAATTTTAAAAAAAAGAAATATTTAAAAATATATTTTATAAAAATGAAAAAAAAATCCAAATAATTGAAATATAAATTTATGCAACAGCAATAAAATATCAAACTAATTATCTGTGGTTTGGGATTGTTTCATCCTGAATGACTTAGAGCACTTAGAGCACATACACATATATGCCCCCTCCCCCACTCACACACATATAGACACACACACACACATATATATATATATATATACAGGAACTGTATGAGCAAGACAAAGTCAGCCGACCGGGCACTGCCCACAACAGGACAACCTGTCTAACCCATGCTCGCGTGGAAGAATGGACGTAAAACGGTGAAGATGATTATATATATATATATATCAATGCATGTGTGAATATATATATATATATATATATATATATATATATATATATATATACACCCACATGTACAAATGGTTAGTTATGATACATAGATACATGTTCTTCAGAATATATAGTGTTGCCTACATCTCTAAGATAATTACTAATGATTGACATATTGAAATGTTTCCAATTGAAATCTCTCAGGATCTACAGAGACTTGCATTTTCAGTTTTTAAATTTGATTTTATATATATATATGTTTGTATATATATATATGTTTGTAATATCATCATTCATCACCATCATTTCATTTTATGTCCGCTTTTTCCCTGCTTGCAAGGGTGGGACGGGAACTGATTCTGGCTTGATTTCTACAGCTGGATGCCCTTCCTAACACCAACCTCATTTACAGTGAGTGCTGGGTGCTTTTTTTGCTGTGGCACCTCCACGACCACTTGCAGTGGAATGATAGGGACCCCAGTCCCTATCATCTCATTTCTACAGCTGAGTAAACTGGAGCAATGTGAAATAAAGTGTCTTGCTCAAGGAAACAACACATCACCCGGTCTGAGAATTGAATTCACAACATTTTGATTGCAAAGCCAATGCTCTAACCACTAAGCCATGTGCCTCCTTCAGCTCGAGTTTACATACCTTTCACTTATATTTAAAAATTTACACACACCTATATATATATATATATATATATATATGTGTGTGTGTGTGTGTGTGTAAGTATTGTTGGACGAGAAATAAAATTCTAATTTTATTTATATGTATATGTATTTATACACACACACACACACCCATATATATATATATATATATATATATATATGTGTGTGTGTAAATTTCTAAATATAAGTGGAAGGTATGTAAACTCGAGCTGAAGGTATGTTGTAGACTCAAGCAGAAGCTATGTAGATTTGAGTTGAGGGTTTGTAGACTTGGGCAGAAGGATTGTAGTCTTGTGTAGAAGGTATGTAAATTTGAGTGGAAGCTATGTAGACTTGAGTAGAAGGTATGTAGTGTTGAGTAGAAGGTATGTAGACTTGAGCAGAAGGTATGTAGACTTGAGAAGAAGGTATGTAGACTTGAGCAGAAGGTATGTAGACTTGAGCAGAAGGTATGTAGACTTGAGCTGATGGTATGTAGATTTGAGCTGATGGTATGTAGATTTGAGCTGATAGTGTGTAGATTTGAGTAGAGGGTTTTTAAATTTGAGTGGAAGGTATGTAGACTTGAGTGGAAGGTATATAGGCTTGAGTGGAAGGTATGTAAACTTGAGCTGAAGCTATGCAGACTTGACTGAAAGATATGTAGACTGAAGCAAAAGATATCTACACTTGGGTGAAGGTTTGTACACTTGAGTGAAGGGTATATAGACATGAGTGGAAGGAATATAGATTAAACAGATGGTTTGTAGACTCAAGTAAAGGATTTGTAATCTTGACTGGAGGATTTGTAGACTTGAGTGGAGGGCGTATAACCTCAAATGGGGGGTTTGTAAACAACAGTGGTAACTGGTTAACTCACAAACAAACTGTCAAAATCTTATTTTCTGTTTACCTTATCTTCCTGAACTGTGTTAGTTAACGAGACTTTGATTTTTATAACAGGTAAGAAAGAATGTGAACGGGGTGGGGCGTGGTGGAGTGTGAGCAATGGTCCTTGAAGGTGATTTCTCACAAATAAAGTGGTCTGAAAGGCTTTTTAGCTTTTAACTATATTATATTTAACAAAAGTTTGGTCATGTTGTTCAAGAGACATGGCAGAGGTTGTTGGTGAATGCATCAGTAGTTTCTTTGAAAAGCTTCCAAGTGATGGATTTTGGTGAATTGATGACTGCCTATGAAGAGGCTTGGCATTAACAGTCACTGTTTGATCTCAGCTTTCACTTGCAACAGTTTCATACTAATGGATTTGTTAAGTCGAAATTTGTCAACTTGTGTTTCTTCAAACACAACAGTGAGTGTGTGAGTGTGTATTCCTACCAAGAGTGTGTCTATTCCTACAAGAGTGTGTGACTATTCCTTCCAAGAGTGAGTGTGTATTCCTACAAAAGTGTGTAAGTATTCCTACGAAAGAGTGAGTGTGTATTCCTACAAGAGTGTGTAAGTATTCCTACGCAAGAGTGAGTGTGTATTCCTACAAAAGTGTGTAAGTATTCCTACCAAGAGTGTCTGTGTATTCCTACACCAGAGTGTCTGTGTATTCCCACACCAGAGTGTCTGTATTCCTACACAAGAGTGTCTGTATTCCTACACAAGAGTGTCTGTATTTCTACACAAGAGTGTCAGTGTATTCATACACAAGAGTGTGTGTGTGAGTATGTGCGTGTGAGTATATGTGTGTGAGTGTGTATGTGTGTATGAGGGTATATGTGAGTGTGTATGTGTGTGTGAGGGTATATGTGTGTGTGAGAGTATATGTGAGTGTGTATGTGTGTATGAGGGTATATGTGTCTATTAGTATGTGAGTGTGTATGTGTGTATGAGGGTATATGTGAGTGTATGTGTGTATGAGAGTATATGTGTCTATGAGTATGTGTGTGAGGGTATATGTGAGTGTATGTGTGTGTATGAGTATATGTGAGTGTGTGTAAATGTGTTTGTGTGTCTGTATTTGTGTGTGTGTATTTGTGTTTGTGTGTAAATGTATTTGTGTGTGTGTATTTGTGTTTGTGTGTAAATGTGTGTATGTATTTGTGTGTATTTGTGTTTGTGTGTAAATATGTGTGTGTGTGTGTATTTGTGTTTGTGTGTAAATGTATTTGTGTGTGTGTATTTGTGTTTGTGTGTAAATGTGTGTGTGTATTTGTGTTTGTGTAAATGTATTTGTGTGTATTTGTGTTTGTGTGTAAATATGTGTGTGTGTGTGTGTGTAAATGTGTGTGTGTATTTGTGTTTGTGTAAATGTAAAGTGTGTGGGTATGTGTAAATGTAAGTAATTATGTGTGTCTGTATATGTGTTTGTTTGTGTGTTTGTGTGTGTGTGCATGTGTAAATGTAAGTGTTTGTATGTGTGTAATTGTGAGTGTTTGTATGTGTGTAAATGTAAGTGCTTGCTTGCACGTGTGTGTGTGTGTAAGCATGTGTGGTATTTACCCCAAAATAAACTCTCTGCTCACTTTCAGCAACTGTCAACAACATAACAAATGTAACTACTCAAAGTCTAACAAGCTTTCTATTTACATTGTATGTATATGCCTCAGTGAATGTCATTGTCTTGTTAGTGTGAGACAGACAGACAGACAGTTAAACAGACACACAGACAGTGTTCATATCTGCATGACTACTGCCTTCAATGCATATATACTTCATTCATACCAATACAATTTAGTGTATGCATGTGCATTCATAGTTACATCCACATCTACCCATCACATCAACAATATCCTAACTAATACCATTTTCCATGATGGCATAGGGTGAATAGGTTAGTCAGATGGCATATCATGACTGTTGTACAGTGAGTGATGGATATATTATGTATTTACATTATATATAGAGAGAGACATGTTTTGTTATTGTCTACAGCAATAGACTAATAGATATATAGTTTGGACAATGGTAGTGGTGGTCAGCTACTCACTCCCTTTCTCTCATAGTCCACCACAGAATTCTCAGATAAATAAATAAATATACTTATGTGTGTGTGTGTGTGTAAATATATATAAATATATATATATATAAAAGTAAATATAAATATATATATATATATATATATATATATTTACACACACACACACATATATATGTGTGTATATATATATATATATAAAAGACAGTATAAAGAGGAAAATACACAAAGACGTATGTGTTCAATTAAAGGGGATATAATACCACCAGAGTGAAAAATATATTGTCTACGAAAGGGATGGTGAATATATATATATCAATTAAACGAATATATTAAAATCTACACACTAACTGTGAGTCTTTGACTCTGTTTTTTAATTTGATATATATATATATATATATATATATAGAGAGAGAGAGAGAGAGAGATAGGTATAAACCCAACCGTGACGCTAAGTGGTTTCATACTGTGTATTCAGTAAGTCTCTCTCTCTCTCTTTATTTATATATATATATATATATATATATATATATACACAGTATATAGACAAGAAAACACAAAAAGGTATGTTTTCAATTACAGGGGTAAAGAACCACTAGAGTGAAAAACATAGAGGACTACGAAAGGAAGGAAAATACATTTACTCTTTTAATTAAAATGTATTTTCCTTCCTTTCGTAGCCCTCTATGTTTTTCACTCTAGTGGTTCTTTACCCCCTGTAATAGAAAACATAATTTTTTGTGTTTCCTTCTCTATATAGTGTATTATGAAGAGCCCAGTACCTATTCCTTGAACTCATTAAATTACAGGGATTTGAACTCAAACCATACAACCCTTTATGGTCTGAGTTCAAATCCTGCCGAGGTTAACTTTGCCTTTCATCCTTAAAGGGTCGATAAAATAAAGTACCAGTAATGTACTGGGTAATTGCTGGCCTTGTGCCAAAAGTAGAAACAATTAAATTACAGGGGTTTAACACGAGTTTTTAACTATGTTTTTTTATAATTTGATATATATATAGAGAGATGTATATATACAAGATGTATATATACAGGGTGTCCCCCCAAAATGTATACACACTTCAACAGCATTCTAATAAATATTGCTTGTACAAGTAATCAAAGTGTGTATACATTTTTGGAACACCCTGTATATATATATATATGTATATATATATAAAGAATTTTGTTTTTAAATATAAAAACTGGAAAGAAGTGGTGAAGTTAAAACACCTCAAAATACAGTAATTTATTATAATTGTTTCTACTATTGGCACAAGGCCAACAATTACCCAGTACATTACTGGTACTTTATTTTATCGACCCCGTAAGGATGAAAGGCAAAGTTGACCTCGGTGGGATTTGAATTCAGAATGGAAAGGGCCGTAATTCTATGCGTCAAAGCATGACGTCCGACCCTCTACCGATACTGCCAATCCACCGCCATTTATTATAATAAACTATAAATAAGGCTATGTATCATACTTGTATCAGTAAATACTTGGTGCTTTTTGTCGTGACCCCTACACAACCACTTTACAGTGTGGGCTGAGTACTTTTTGTTGTGACCCCTACACAACCACTTTACAGTGTGGGCTGAGTACTTTTTGTCGTGACCCCTACGCAACCACTTTACAGTGTGGGCTGAGTACTTTTTGTCGTGACCCCTACACAACCACTTTACAGTGTGGGCTGAGTACTTTTTGTCGTGACCCCTACACAACCACTTTACAGTGTGGGCTGAGTACTTTTTGTTGTGATTCCTACACGACCAGTTTACAGTGTGGGCTGGAGTGAATGAGTGGGTGGGGTAGTGTATGCTATATATATACTTCAGCTTTGGTCTGTGCCGATGGGAAGTTGGGTCTTCTGTATTACTGCATAGCACCAGAGATCTTGGTCCTGTGTCATCACCTTTGAGAGATGCAATTGGGCAAGTTTCAGCTTTTATCACCTCCTCCCAAGTCTTCCTGTGTCTCCCCATTCCAAGGCTTTCACTGACTTTGAGCACTCTGAACCTTTTTATACAGCTGTCATCCTTCATATGCATCACATGTCCAAACCAATGCAATCTCCTCTCCTGCACACTGCATCTGATCTCTCTTATGCCTAGTTTCTCTCTCAGTTCATTTATGCTTTGCTGTTCACGTATATTACTATTACACATCCATCGAAGCATGCAAGCTTCATTTCTTTCCAATCTACGCAAGTCTTATATAGTCTATATATATATACACACACACACACATATATATATGTATGTGTGTGTGTGTGCATTATGAATTATTGAAGTGCTGGGACTATTTGAAATTTGAAAATGTGAGAATCTTAAATGCAGAAAATATATATATATGGGTGTGTGTATGTGTGTGTATATATATATATATATATATATATATAAAGAAAAAGGGATGAAATCGAAAATGCAACTGAAGTCTTATTTTTTTAAAAAATATATATATTTATTTGGTTCCTTTACCGGTTTCGCAGTTCTTCTGCTTTTCAAAAGTAGAGTTGAGATGGAGGGTCTGTGGTTTTTCTCACAGTGAGAAAACCCACAGACCCTCCATCTCAACTCACCTTTTGAAAAGCAGAAGAACTGCGAAACCGGTAAAGGAACCAAATAAATATATATATTTTTTAAAAAAATAAGACTTCAGTTGCATTTTCGATTTCATCCCTTTTTCTTTATACTTCCACTCGTGTAGGACACCTCGGTTATTTTTCATTTTGTAAAAAAAACCTCACTTTCTAATATATATATATATATATATATATATATATTGGTGCCCCAGCATGGCCTCAAGCTTTTGGCTGGAACGCATGATAGAGTAATATATAGAGTGTCAAAGCCTGACAGCTAGCTCTTATTATGAATGACCCTATACACACACACACACACACACACACACACACACTTCACTTAACACCTATTTGTAATATTGGTATGAAATGAAATAAAACAAAATATTGTGAAATAAATATTCCTGTAATGTAGAGTCTCTTATACTGAATTTCTGTGGAGTTTTGTACACCATTTCTTTTTTATAACCTGTTATGTTGTTCAAGCCATTGAAATATAAACTGACAATTATATATGGTAATACCAATTATTTAACTTCTTTTATTTCATGATTAACCTCAACATTACAATCTTTATATATCTATATACCATCTACTCATGGACATACAACTGCATCAGCATCATCATCATCATCATCATTGTTTAACGGCTATTTTCCACGCTAGCATGGGTTAGACAGGTTCTCCCATTAGAAGCACGTCAGGTCAGGTGACCATGTCTTACTCATATAGAACTGTTTCTGGGTAGGTTTCTATGGCTGGATGCCCTTCCTAACACCAACCACATTTACAGAGTGGGCTGGGTGTTTTTTGTTGTGACACCTACACAACCACATTTACAGTGTGTGCTGGGTGCTTTTTGTTGTGACACCTACACAACCACATTTACAGTGTGGGCTGGGTGCTTTTTGTTGTGACACCTACATGACCACTTTACAGTGTGTGCTGAGTATTTTTTGTTGTGACACCTACATGACCACTTTACAGTGTGTGCTGGATGTTTTGTTATGACACCTACATGACCACTTTATAGTGTGGACTGGATATACCATCTACTCCCCTTTATATACCAATAGACCATGTAGTCATAGAAATATAACTTCCTCTTGATATATCTACATATACCATGTAGTCATGGAGATATATTATCCTCTTTATATACCAATATACCATGTAGCCATGGAGATATTACTTCCTCTTTATATATCTATATACCATGTAGCCATGGAGATATAACTTCCTCTTTATTTACCAATATACCATGAAGTCATAGAGATATAACTTCCTCTTTATAAACCATCTAGTCATGGAGATATAACTTCCTCTTTATATACCAATATACCATGCACCCATGGAGATATACCATGTAGTAATGGAGGTATACCAAGTAGTCATGGAGATATAACTTGCCCTTTATATACCAATATACTATCTAGTCATGGAGATATAACTTCCTCTTGATATATCTATATGCCATGTAGCCATGGAGATATAACTTCCTCCTTATACCAATATACTATGTAGTCACGGAGATATAACTTCCTATTTATATACCAATATATACCATGTAGTCATGGAGATATAACTTCATATTTATATACCGATGTATACCATGTAGTCATGGAGATATTACTTCCTATTTATATAGCAATATATACCATGTAGTCATGGAGATATAACTTCCTATTTATATACCGATATATACCATGTAGTCATGGAGATATTACTTCCTATTTATATAGCAATATATACCATGTAGTCATGGAGATATAACTTCCTATTTATATACCAATATATACCATGTATATACCAGTGTAGTTTATACAGTTTGGTATCAAAATGGTTAAAGCAAAAGAAAAACAGAATCATTGGACACTGTGAAGAAAAAAGTAGGGGGTGGTCGTAATCAGGGCTGGATATAATGGTGGGCAAGGGGGGCAATTGCCCCAGTCCCACTGTAGTGGGGAGACCCTACCAGCGATGGCTGTAGCAATTTATTTGTGCCCTCAGCTGGGCTTTTTAGTTTTAGGATGGTTAGAATTTTTGAATCTAATACCTGTATGTATAACTTGTAAATTCCAATTACTTGCACCAAGCTTACTTTGATATGTAAAATTGGGGGGTTTGTTGTGTATTCTATTTTTTTGTGTAGGAGGGGCCCCCTAGACCTAAAGTGCCCTGAGCCCCCAAAGGTCTAAATCCAACACTGGTCATAATTTGAATCATTTTGAACCTCAGTTTGGTTGACCAGAGATGACCTGGGGTTAAACAACAACTTCACCTCACTCCATCTCTCCCTCCTTTATATGTTTATGTAGTCCATAGTTCTTCCTCTGTCCCTGCCACCCCTCTCCCTTTCCATACTTTATCCTGCTATAATCTTTCTCCACCTTTCACCATTACCCTCTCTCTCTCTCTCTCTCTCTCACTGGTGACACCTCTTCCTTTTCCACCATGTCCCACACCACCACCACCACCACCATTGCCACTACAGCCATACCACCACCAACACCACCAACACCACCACCACAGCCGCCACCACCACAGCCACCGCCACCACCACCACTACCACCACCACCACCCACCACCACAGCCACCACCACCACCCACCACCACCACCCACCACCACCACCACCCACCACCACCACAGCCGCCACCACCACCACCACCACAACAGCCGCCACCACCACCACCACCACCACAGCCACCACAGTTCTACATTGACATCAGTACAATGTACTAGGTCCATCTACCTGAGTGTACACAAGTTTAGAGAAATATGAAATAGTTGAAAACAAAAAACAGACACCATACACACACAAACATACACAAACATATATATATATATATATACACAGATACAAACACATATATATATATATATATATATATATACAGACACACATATATATATATATACAGACACAAACATATATATATATACAGACACAAACATATATATATATACAGACACAAACATATATATATATATGTACATACACAAACATATATATATATACACAAACATATTAATATATATATATATATACAGACACAAACATATATTCATGCAATGACATATATATATATATATATACACACAAACATA
>OZ024747.1:61617396-61627396 GCA_964016885.1 Eledone cirrhosa
TTTACATAGGAGGGGGTGGGGGGGGTGTATTTTGTTAGAGATGCCTACTGGCTGTAGTAGGTTTTACTATGTATTATATATATATATATATATATATCATCATCATCATCATCATAATTTTTAATGTTCACTTTCCACACTAGCATGGGTTAGACGGGTTGTCCCATTTGAGGCAAGTTGTGTCAGGTGACCATGTCTTGATCATATAGAATTGTTTGTTTCTGGATGGATTTCTATAACTGGATGTCCTTCCTAACACCAACCTATAAATATATATATATATATACAATATATTAATAAATGGAAACTATTTATAAAACCATATTTATTTTATTATATATATTTCAAGGGCAACCAAGGCAAATTATGGTGCGCTTTCATCAGATAAAATACAGATTTGTTTTATAAATAAATATTGATGTACCTGGAAAAAAGACATCCTTAATGGTTGGAGCTTCCTGGATAGTGGAGATAATATTTTATTGAGGGTAATACAAAGTTATGAGTGAGTATGCAAATGAGTGTTTGAAAAGTTGAAAAAATAACAGTTTATTTAAATTAAACTGTTGGAAGAAGAGGATGTTGAGTGCTTTATATCAGTTATAAAAATGTTTAAGCTTGTTGAATCCCAACAAATTAAATATAACCTCTGCATATATATATATATATATATATATATATATATATATATTTATTAAAATAACAGATTAAAGTTTAAGCAAAGAATCGCTGCTTTCACCCTTAACGGGATGTTCTGAAACTCAGTTCTCATGAGTTTCAGAAGATCCCGTTAAGGGTGAAAGCAGCGATTCTTTGCTCAAACTTTAATCTGTTATTTTAATAAATATTTGCTCTACGGTTATATTTATCCTTATCGACCCCTCTTTGGATTTTAGTCTTGAAATTTATTATTATTACTATATATATATATATATATATATATATATATATATATATATATATAATAATTGTTTCTACTTTTGGCACAAGGTCAGCAATTATCTCAGTGGATTACTGGTACTTTATTTTATCGAGTCTGTAATCGGCGGGATTTAAACTCAGAACATAAAGGGCCATAACTCTATGCTGGAAAGCATGGCGTCCAACCCTCTACTGATACTGTCAATCCACCATAATAATATTGAAACAAAGTCATCGAAAGAACCAGTGTATCTCCGATCATTCTGTCATTCACTCAATGTTTTAATTAAGCCAACATCACTAGGATACCACTTTAGTCTTGAGTCCTGTGAGACAACCTCTTTAGTGCTGGTGGCATGAAAATGCTCCCAATCCACACTGTAATGTGGTTGGTGAAAAAAAAAAAAACATGCCAGCATTATGGAAAGCACAATATATAAGATTCACACTAATTGCATATACAAAGCTAACACTGGTCATGTTAGTGCTGTGCACAGTAGTGGAATGACTAGAGTAACAATGTGCAAGAAACCCTCAACCCTCATCAAGCAATCGCACAGTCTTTTTCTCTTCCAGGTACATAGAACTGCTGCTCAAGGAATTAACCACTGCCAAGTTACACATCTCAGGATTACTACTCTCAATGTTGGCACCCTAAAAGGTAAATCAAGTGAAATTGTGGAGCTGTTAGAAAGGAGATGAGTGGATGTATGCTGTGTACAAGAGGTGAGAGGGAGTTGTGCCTCAGCAAGACTATTCACAGGCAAACAACATAGATACAAACTTTTCTGGATAAGAAATGATTATAGGATAGGCATTCTACTAGCTGAGAAATGGTTAGAAAAGGTGATACAGGTAATTAGAGTAAGTGATTGAATCATCAAGCTTAGAATTTCTGTAGGAAATAGAATGGTGACAATTACATCTACATATGCACCACAAGAACAAAAGGACCAGTTCTATGAGGAACCTTTACAGACAAAAGAGTCCTCAATATCTTTGACTGTTTATGTTTATCACAGAGTCATCAGACAAGAACTCTGATGACCCTATGAAAACCAGGCAAAACTCCAAAGTAGTAAGTCCCACTATTCAGCCTTAATAAAATGAATATTAAAACACTACGTCCATATTGAGTACACCTTTCTCTCTCATCCATCAACCGCATATGGATATATATAAACACGCACACAGACACACACACATATATATAAAATTTATATATATATATATAAATATTTATGGAGGCACATGGCTTAGTGGTTAGAGCATTGGCCTTGCAATCGAAAGGTTGTGAGTTCAATTCTCAGACTGGGTGATGTTGTTTCCTTGAGCAAGACACTTTATTTCACATTGCTTCAGTTTACTCAGCTGTAGAAATGAGATGATAGGACTGGAGTCCTATCATTCCACTGCAAAGTGGTCGTGGAGGTGCCACGGTAAAAAAGCACCCAGCACTCACAGTAAATGAGGTTGGTGTTAGGAAGGGCATCCAGCTGTAGAAATCAAGCCAGACTCGGTTCCCGTCCCACCCTTGCAAGCAGGGAAAAAGCGGACGTAAAATGAAATGATGATGATGATGATATATATAGATGTAGATAGATACAGATATATATATAGATAAATATATTTGTGTGTGTACATATTCACATACATGGAGATATGCAAGTACATATACATATGCAAACAGTACCACTAAATGAAACTTTCTCAATTTCAAAACACATTGAATGTGTATGTGAGTGTATGCAAGAAGCTATGGTAGTGCCTGTGTGTGTGTGTGTGTTTATATATGTGTGAAATTGTGAGTGTGTGTGAAAGTACACATAAATTTGTTTTAAATTTCTCTCACAATTTTAAACTTTCAATTTTTATTTGAGTTTTCACACAGAAACATTTATTGCTGTGAAGAAGTAATTTAAATTCTAAACTATTTAAACTAGAATACTCTAGCAATTCAAAAACGGTAAAACATGGTCAGGAACATTGCAATGAGAACTGAGTATTTAGAATGGCACACACCATGTGGCACACATACCGTGGAGCACACACATACCATGTAGCACACATACCATGGAGCACACATGCCATGGAGCACACATACCGTGGAGCACACATGCCATGGAGCACACATACCATGGAGCACACACACACCATGGAGCACACATACCATGGAGCACACACATACCATGAAGCACACACACTATGTTGCACACATACCGTGGAGCACACACACCATGGAGCACACATACCATGGAGCACACACATACCATGAAGCACACATATCGTGGAGCACACACATACCATGGAGCACACACATACCATGGAGCACACACACACCATGTAGCACACAACAGTTGAATAAAGGAGGTGAAAGCAGAAAGAGAAAGGTATAAGGAGCGAGAAATGGAGAGGGAGAGCAAGTATAAAGAGTGAGAGAGAGAGAGGGGGAGAGCAAGTATAAAGAGAGAGAGAGAGCAAGTATAAAGAGTGAGAGAAAGAGAGAGAGAGGTAAAGGAGTGTGAAATGGAAAGGGGGAGCAAGTATAATGTGTAAAAAGAAAGATGGAAGGAAACAACAATAACAACAACGAGGCTGTAAAGGGGTGAAAAAGAAAAATGAGGAGGGGGGGACAACAACAACAAAGTGCAAAAAGGAAAGAAAAACAAAAAAGAAGGAAAGCTAGCTGAAGTAAAAAGGTGAACAAGAAAGTAATTAGGAAGGGTTGTGGGAACAGGTGTGAAATCTCTAGTGTTATATTGTAAAATTGTGAGAAATATGTTATGAAAGCATGAGATATCTTCCACTCTCTACAATGATATCTGATATTATTTAATAACCATAATTCTATAGGAAGATTTCTATAATTCAAGAGAAAATCAGAATAAAATTGTTGCCTCCATAATATCTACTCTTCAAGATCATTGTCAAAGTTAGGTATCTAACATTTGTTTTGCTAGAGTTTTTGGTGTAGGAAGGAAAGAGATGGCTTCTTCTTTTTCTAAATTTGCTACACATACAGGTATATATATATATATATGGAGGAAGTTATAGTTCACTTGAAGCATTGTGTAATGAGGTATAAACGTTTGTATATGTATAATAAAGCCAAAACAATGCAGGTATGGACATAGAATAAAGAATGCAAATGCAAAAGATATTGTTGACAATTAGTCTGTTACCTTAGATTTATTTAAATAAATTTAATTTGGCTTTATTATACATATACAAACGTTTATATATATATATATATATATATATATATGTGTGTGTGTGTGTAGCAAATTTGGAAAAAGAAGAGTCCTCTTTCCTACATATATATATATACATATAGATATATGGTGCAATAAGTAGCAAGTGTCCAAAGGATACTAGCTCCTTCCATTGCCCAGATGGTTCTATAGAAATAGTAGACACTTTCCATTACCTGGGTGACAAAATCAGCAGTATGGAGGGTTCTCTGAAAATACAGTAGCCAGAGTCAGAATGGGATGGAAAAAGTTCAGAGAGCTTATACCACTGTTGGCCACAAAAGGTTTCTCTCTAAAAATAAAAGGCAGATTGTATGATGCCTGTATATGAACAGCAATGCTACATGGCAGTGAGACATGGGCATTGGGTGCAGAGGACCTGCGCAGACTGGAAAGGAATGAAGCATGCATGCTCTGTTGGATGTGTAATAGTAATATACGTGAACGGCAAAGCATAAATGAACTAAGTGAGAAATTAGGAATAAGAGGGATCAGATGCTATTTACTTGAGAGAAGACTACGTTGGTATGGCCACGTGATGCGCATGAAAGACGACAGCTGCATAAAAAAAGTGCAGGGCGATCAAAATTGATGGTAGTTACGGAGTAGGTAGACCCACAAAAACCTGGGATGATCTGATGAATTCCGACCTCACACACTTACATCTCTCTAAGACCATGTCTCTGGACCAAGATCTTTGGCGCTATGCAGTAATACAGAAGACCCGCCTTGCCTATGTACAAAGCAAAACCTACAGTCAGTAGGCACCTCTTAACCAAATATACACCCCAATCTACTATCTCTACCCTATCCTCCCACTCCCACCAACAGCACGAGAAAATGAGATCGAGATCGTGTAGGTGTCATGACAAAAAAACACACAGTCCACGCTGTAATGTGGGCGTGTAGGTAACACGGTAAAAAGTTCCCAGTTCCACACTGTAAATGTGGTTGGTGTTAGGAAGGGCATCCAGCCGTAGAAAACCTGCCAGACAGCCCTATATGAGCGAGACACGGTCACCTGACCAGCCTTGCCTAAAGTGGGACAACTCCCGTCTAACCCATGCTAGCGTGGAAAATGAACGTTAAACGAAGATGATGATGATGATACATATATATATATATATGTATATATATATATACATATATACATATATATGTACATATATATATATAAACATATATATATATGTATATAAATACATATATATATAAGTATATATGTATATATATACATATGTGTAAATATATGTAGGTATATATATATGTATATATATATATATATACATATATATATGTATATATATACATATATATATGTATATATATACATATATATATATATAAATATATATGTATATATATATATATATACATACATATGTGTACATGTATGTATATATATATATTTACATATATACGTATATATATATATATATATACATACATATATACACACACACATATATATATAAGAATATACAGCCGCTAAGAGAGAAGCTAGACATCAGGTGTACTTAGCACGCAGGGCGGTGGAGAGTAGGGGGTTTGCCAGTGTTCTGCAACGGGAAGATCAGAGGCGTGCGGTGTTCCACATTGCAAGGCAGTGTGTCAATGCAAATCAGGATGTTGTTGGAGATAAATGTGTCCGGGATGATGCCGGTGTACTTAGTGTCGAATGACCAGAAAAAGGAGGTCTGGAAATGTCATTATGAGAGACTGATGAATGTGGAGAACAAATGGGAGAGAGAAATTACCCTTGGTAGATCCGACAGAGGGACCAGCTATTGAGATTGACGAATATAGGGTCCAAGAGGTGGTTAAGGTAATGAAAACTGGTAAGGCCGCTGGACCACCAGGGATAGTTGCTGAGATGCTGAAGGCATCAGGGGACATAGGTACTAAACTGGTTGCACGCATCATCAATCAGGCATCATCAATATGGCGGTGTCATAAAACTGATGGATCAGGTTATGAAAGTGGCAGAAAAGATATTAGCACAACTAGTTAGAGAAAGGGTCAAACTATATGAGATGCAGTTTGGTTTTGGGCTTGGAAAAAGTACAACAGATGCCCTCTTCTTGGTGAGACAATTCCAAGAGAGGTTCTTAGAGAAGAATAAGCCACTATACTTAGCTTTTGTTGACCTAGAGAAGGCATTTGATAGGGTACCCCGATCTGTCATCTGGTGGTCCCTAAGGAAACTAGGTGTTGAGGAATGGCTTGTGAGGACAGTGCAAACTTTGTACAGGGGTGCTGTCAGTAAAGTGAGGGTAGGAATGGAGTTTAGTGACGAATTCCAGATACAAGTAGGAGTACATCAGGGTTTGGTCCTCAGCCCGCTCTTGTTCATTATAGTCCTCCAAGCCTTAAAAGAGGAGTTTAAGACTGGCTGTCCATGGGAACTTCTCTATGCTAACAATCTGCTTATTATAGCAGAATCAGTAGAGGAGCTAGAGAATAAATTCTGGCTATGGAAACAGCAGTTGGAATCAAGAGGACTGAGAGTGAACCTAGCTAAGACAAAAGTGTTGATGAGTAGAAAAGAGGACAAAACTCTGATTCTGTCAAGGAAACGGCCATGTTCGATATGCAGAAAAGGAACTGGCATAAATTTTATTAAATGCACACAATGACGATCCTGGGTACACAAGAGATGCAGTGGGATAGCAGGTAAACTAACAGGTAGGGAGAAATACGTATGCGGTAGATGAACAGGGAAATTAGACAGTAGAAGTCACATTGATAGACACATTTTTCAAATGCAGGTGGGTGCTATAGAAGTGGTTGATAGCTTCCGGTACCTAGGAGATCAGATTAGCATGGGAGGGGGGTGTTCTGAGGTTATAGTATCTAGAATAAGGACAGGTTGGAGGAAGTTTAGGGAGCTGCTTCCTCTGCTGACAAAGAAGGGTTTCTCCCTGTGTACGAAAGGCCGGTTATATGATGCCTGTGTGAGGAGCGCGATGCTGCATGGTAGTGAGACATGGGCAGCAACTGCAGAAGATATGCGACGCCTGGAGAGAAATGAGGCAAACATGCTGCGTTGGATGTGCAATGTCAATGTGCATGAACGACCGAGCATGGATGTGTTGAGAGAGAAACTGTGTCTGAGAGGGATAGATTGTAGTGTGCGAGAGAGGAGACTGCGATGGTATGGACATGTGATGCACCTGGAGGATGACCGATGGGTGAAGAAGTGCCAGGAAATGCCAGTTGAAGGAAGACGTGGTAGAGGTAGACCACGAAAAACATGGGCGGAGGTGGTGAGAGCAGACCTCAGATCGCTGAAGCTCACGGTGGAGATGACGAAGGACCGTGACAAGTGGAGAGATGCTGTGCTGAATAGGACCCGTCCTACCCTTGCAAGCAGGGAAAAGCGGACGTAAAATGATGATAATGATGATATATATAGCAGGAAAACCTTATGCTAGTCCCATTAACCTCTTATATTTTTATATATATATATATATATATATATATATATATATATACATATTGTTATATTTGGGGAGGGTCATATTTGCGTAATATTGCCAGAATTAATAACAGAACACACTCACTGTTTGGTTGGTTTTCGCTTCTCGCTGTCTTTTATATATATATATCTGCGATCTAACTTACTCGGTCCTCAATGTTGCCATTGACTGACCGGCGGTCAAAAATAATACAGATACAATATAGACAAACACATATATATATAGTTTACATAATTTACATAAATCTTTCGTTGCACATCTGCAACATCGTCAGTGGTGTTATATTCATTGTTCCTCCTGTTGTGTTGTATGTCTACGCCATTTTTTTGTTCAGTCTGTCTATATATTTATTTATTTATTTGCTTGTTTGTTTATCTTATTTTATTTTGTCTTCTTTGCGCATGCGTTTGCGTGTGTGTATAGTGTTATGTGTGACTAGTGTGTATAGTGTTGTGTCTGCTGGGTGACTAGTGTGTGTTTATGTGCTTGTGTATGTATTTATTTATCTTATTTTATTTTATTTAATTTACTTATTTATTTATACTTCTCTTAGGTCAGTGTTGTTTGTTTGGGTGTTGTTGTTGTTCCACTCATTCTTTCTGTTTAGCTTTGGTCTTCTAATTTCTATTTCACTGGCCTCTCTGATTTGCCTATCTGCTGGGTCATTCCTATGTTTAGATATTATTCTAATTTCTATGTTGTCTATGTTACCGTCATGTTGTTGTCTAGCATGTTCGTATAGTACTGACCCGTTTTTTCGTCCTTTTAGTTCCCCCCCGTGTTGGTCTATCCTTTCACCTATGCTACGAGCTGTCTCACCTATGTATGTTGTTGTCGTGTTTCTGCAAGTACCCTCTGTACATCTTATGCTATAGACTACGTTTCTAGTTTTACAGTTTATCCGGGGGTTCACCTTACATATGATACATTTCCTATTGGTACAGTGGGTTTTCTTAAAAGGGTAGGTTTTGCTGATCAGGGATTATATGGTGGTTCCTGGCTTTTCTACCACCTTTATTTTTAAGTGGGTCTTTCTCAGGGCCTTTCTACACTGGTTAGCTAATTTCCCTCCAGGGGTGGCGTCCACAAACATGACACTCTGATATCTCTGGTTGTCGTACCATGATGTGGCCTTCCCTATCTTATGTCTAGCCCTATCTAAGCTATTCCATGATTTGCTCCTGTATAGTGGGCAAATTCCTTTCATGTCCAGTTCTATGAGGGTCTTATACTTTTCCATGGCTCCTTCGTATACTCTGACTCTGTCTCTTTGGTTGTAGCCAGAGAACTGCATGCGGTTGATGAAGTGTTGGATGTGTCCTTCCATTTCTGTTGGGTCGCACATGCTGGACACATTCTTCATCACTCGTACCAAATCTGCGATCAGAATATTAAACTTAGCACTACTGGACATTGCTGAGTTTTTGAGTATCAGGTATTTGGAGGCCATGGGTTTAGCATAGTGTGAGTGGAGAATTTGGGCTCTCTCGTCTATAGTGTTAATCCAGAGTTCTGTGTCTAATACAGGTAGTCTATTGTTAGGGTGTTTGGAAGGGAAGTCTATAGTTACAGTTATACTCTGGTGTATGGAATTAGCTATCTGCTGGATGCTTTCCATCGTGCTACGTTCTAAATCAAACTTGTTAGTGCTCTCTAGTGGGGGTGTTCTTATAACTATATTGATATCGTCTACATAACGAGAGTACATGATGAGGTCTATGGAGCTTTCATTAAGGAGATCTTTAAGTCTCCTTTCCCACCATACCATGAAAAGGTTGGCAACATCACCAGCTATGCTGACGCCGATGGCTGCTCCCTCATTTTGGGTGTAGATTTTCTCATTGAACTTAAATATGTGGCCCTTTAGGGTAGTTTTGATACTAGCCCCTATTGCATGTGCGACCATTTTTCTTACCTGATCAGTGTTTTGGGGGGTCCGTATAGCTTTGGTCCACCCAATCCACCTTCCTATGGGAGTCTTTTTAGCCATTGAGGTTATGGTGGGGGGTCTACCTCTTATAGGTCTACTAGGGCAGAAACATCTAAGGTCATGGCTGTCTAGGTAGTCAGTGTCGTAGGTAAGTCTAAGTAGGAGGCCCAGTTCGTCTGTGTCGACGTCGCAGAACTCCACCTCACTCTCAATGATCATCTCCACACATCTTTTCACAGCAAAATCAATGTTAATGGATGGGTACAGTGACACCACATCCATGCTGCCTATTATGCAGTTGGATAGGCTCCTGTTTTTGTTGCACTCACTGATTCTGCTGAGGAGGTCCTCTGTACTTTCACATACATCTGGGGACATCTTGATTATGGGGCGTATAACCATTGAGAGGAAGTAGGAGA
>OZ024747.1:61632396-61639896 GCA_964016885.1 Eledone cirrhosa
AACATTACTAGCATCTCCAGAAGTTTAAGGGGTTTTGTTTTCTTTTAGATCTACAAGGCATAGCCATGTTGGTAAGAAGGTTGCCTCACAATCACATGGTTCTGGATTTTATTCCACTATACAACCAGGGTCGAATTTAATGGGGAGCAATTGCCCCAGGTGCCTTGCAGGGGGGGGGGGCACAAGCAACAGCCATACCAATTTACTTGTGCCCTCAGCTGGGCTTTTTAGTTTTAGGATGGTTAGAATTTTTGAATTTAATGCCTGTATGTAAACTTTTCAATTCCAATTACTTGCACCAAGCTAACTTTGATATGTAAAATGTGGTGGGGGGGGGGTTGCTGTGTATTCTAATTTTTTTCTGATGAAGGGTCCCCAGAAACCCTGGAGTGCCTCAGGCACCCCAAGGTCTAAATCTGTCTCTGTATGCAACACTTGAAATCTCCAATTGACAAATGCCCTGTAAGTGGAATTTGGTGAGCATGACTATGTGAAATCTGTCATCATAATCATTTTATGTACATTTTCTATGCTGACATGGGTTGGATGTATTGTCATGGTCTGAGTAAGTTGTTATTCAGAGAGTTACTATCGTCCTAGATGAACCAGAGTAACATATCACACTTGGATGAACCAGAGAATTATGTCACACTTGAATGAACCAGAGATTGATATCACACTTGGATGAACCAGAAAATCATGCCACACTTGAATGAACCAGAGAATATCACACTTCAATGAACCAGAGAATGATATCACACTTGAATGAACCAGAGAATATCACACTTCAATGAACCAGAGAATGACATCACACTTCAATAAATCAGAGAATGAAATCACACTTGAATGAACCAGAGAAGAATATCACACTTCAATGAACCAGAGAATGACATCACACTTATATGTTTCTATTTTGGCATGGCTTCTATGATTGGATTCCCTTTTTAGCACCAACTTCATTACAGAGTATGCTGGGTGTTGTGTGTGTGTAAAATATTGTGCCATGGTGTGTCCCTTTACAGCAAAAGGTAATTTAGCCATTCGGTCAATAAAATAAGCTGCAGTAGGGATGGGGGTTAATATGATCAACTAAAACACTTTAAAGTTGTGTCCTAGCATGGTCTCCTTTCCAATAACTGAAAACAGTAAATGATTAAAATATAAAAATAACTAAATGTTTTCCATACATTACAATTATTTCAATTGATTTAATATATTTAATATATATCTAATCTATATTTAATATATTTAATATATGTTTAATATATTAAATATATTTACAAAGTTTTCTCTTCTCTACCATAATATATTTCAATTAAATCTGTCAGCCAAACAACAATTCTTCTCCAATTGTTCTTTGAAGACCTACACACAGATCTTCTCTTGATAATGGATTTTTAAACCAGAAAATATTTGAGATAATTAAATTTGCTAAGATAAAATTCTATCGTCTTCATTCTTTCCTCTATTATACCTACTACCTTGGCACATTTAATCTTCTACATGATGTAAGGCTTTTAAACTTATTTAAATTTGTATATTTAACATATTTGATATATATGTAATATATTTACAAAGTTTTCTCTTCTCTACCATAATATATGTAATTTATTTAATATATATTTAATATATTTACAAAGTTTCCTCTTCTCAACTATAATATCTACTTCCTCCTCCATATTAATTCATTCAACATTACTTTACTGTTTTGTAAACCAGTTTTGTGTAGTTTCTTGCAATGATTATTTCACAAGTCACTTGGCTTACAAATGGCTTCCTATTCTGCCATAAAGGCTCAGTCAATTCAAGCGAAGACATTTCCTCTTCTCCCTAAGTCAGGAATTCCTTCCTTAATGCCAGTGGTTTCCTGCTCCCAATAAAATATGAACCTGTAGGTTTCCTGCATCTCATAAACCAACAATACAATCTTCAAATTTACTTTAGCTTCATTTATCAATAGCATACTAATAATTTCAACAAAAAAAAATGTCTGCTCTTTTTCAAAACTTGTAGTGACTGGCTTGTGTTATATTGATTTCTGGTATTTAATTTTGGCCCAAAGCCAGCAAATTTTGGGAAGGGTAAAGTTGATTAAATCAACCCCAATATATTGAGTTTGAAAGTATGAAAGGCAATGGGATTTGAGCTCTGAATGTAAATTATTAAAATTGTATATATATCATCATCATCATTATCATCATCATCATCATGCGTCCACTTTTCCTTCTTGCAAGGGTGGGACAGGTCCTATTCAGCACAGCATTTCTCCATTTGTCATGGTATTTTGTCATCTCCTCCGTGAGCTTCAGCGATCTGAAGTCAGCTCTCACCACCTCCACCCATGTTTTTTGTGATCTTCCTCTACTGTGTCTTCCTTCCGCCGGGATTTCTTGGCACTTCTTCACCCAGCGGTCATCTTCCTTGAGCATCACATGGCCATACCAATGCAGTCTTCTCTCCCGCATACCACAACTTATCCCTCTTATACACAGTTTCACTCTCAACTCATCTATGCTTGGTCATTCACGCACATTGACATTGCACATCCATCGGAACATATTTGCTTCAATTCTCTTCGGCCGTCACTTATCCTCTGCAGCTGCTGCCCATGTCTCACTACCATGCAGCACCGGGCATCTCACACAGGCATCATACAACCAACCTCTCGTTAATAGGGAGAAACCCTTCATTGTGTGTGTAGTTTAAGATAAACAAAAAATGAACACATAGATACAATAACACAAAGTCTTATTAGTTTCACGCTTGTTGGAAAACAAAAATGAATGTTTTGCTTTATTGGACTTTCGTCCTTCATCAGGAAAGAGCAAAGTTCAGAGAAAGCAGATGTTTGGAGGGGAATGAGGCTAGAGACCAGGTCTATCGTTGGTACTAGATAGATATAGTTTGGCAAGTTTACCTCCTGGATTGTTAGTGTTTCATTAAGTCGTTATTTTCAAAATCAAGCAATTTGATATGTATACTATGTTAGGGCGAAAACCCAAATTCTAATTTTGTTTTTATTTATATTACTAATACCTTCTAAGTTCTTGACTATTTTCAAAATTAATGGAAAATCATGGCCAGTGTGTTTCATTAGAAATACTTCAATAAGATCATTAAACACTCTTTACTTTCTCTACTCACAAGATCAGCTCTCTCTCACTCTCTCTCTCTCTCTCTCTCTCTGTCTTAATACCTTGAGCTCTATCAGATGTTTTTAATGGCAATAACATCTCTGTGTAGGAGGAGTATAACAGGTTTGTCAAATACTTACATTAAAGTCAGTAGAGTTTGACCTCATATTGTCTATATTTACTATGGTATTTTCGTGGTAATGGCTTTACCTCACAGAATTATTTCATATAATATTGAATCTATGAGATTCTGATATTATTTATTTTGAGAACAATACCTTAACACCAGTATGAGCAGCTGGTTACAACCAGTTTGAACAGAAAGATGTAATTTTCTTAATAACTGTAGTAGTAGTAGTAGTAGTAGTAGTAATTGTCTTAATAACTGTAGTAGTAGTAGTAGTAGTAATTGTCTTAATAACTGTAGTAGTAGCAGTAGTAGTAATTGTATTATTATTGATATTATTTGTCAGTATCGGTAGAGGGTCGGACGCCCTGCTTTGACGCATAGAGTTATGGCCCTTGCCATTCTGATTTCAAATCCCGCCAAGGTTAACTTTGCCTTTCATCCTTACGGGGTCGATAAAATAAAGTACCAGTCACGCACTGGGGCCGATTTAATCGACTTTCTCCTCCCCCCAAATTGCTGGCCTTGTGCCTACATAAGAAACAATTATTATTAGGGTGGTGGATTGGCAGTATCGGTAGAGAGTCGGACACCATGCTTTGCAGCATAGAGTTACAGGCCTTTGCGGACTGAGTTCAAATCCCACTGAGATTAACTTTGCCTTTCATCCTTCCGGGGGTCGATAAAATAAAGTACCAGTAATGCACTGGGATATTTGCTGGCCTTGTGCCAAAAGTAGAAACAATTATTATTCGTAGTAGTAGCAGTAGTTCCATAACACCATATTCTTTTAGAAGTAATAAAAAAGACTGACATTAAAAAGAACCAACAATCATACAAGAACGCCCACGCACATATATTTATATATATATACACACACACATATATACACACACACACATATATACACACACAAACAAACGAAAACAACAAAAAATATTTAGACCCCAACACAAATATGAAAATATTTCACAGCAATAAAAACATGAAAAGTCCATCTGAACCTCTGAAGAGAGAAAGCTTGATATAAAACCAGAGAGAAAACAATGAATTTCTCTGCTTATATCAATAATAAACAGTTTTATATAAATAGAAAAACGATTATCTGTATTCAAGATGTACAACCTTGTCACATCTTTTATCACTATCACCAACATCACTATCACCACCATCACTATCACCACCATCACTATCACCAACATCACTATCACCAACATCACTATCACCACCATCACTATCACCACCATCACTATCACCAACATCACTATCACCAACACCACTATCACCAACATCACTATCACCACCATCACTATCACCACCATCACTATCACCAACATCACTATCACCAACACCACTATCACCAACATCACTACCAACACCACTATCACCAACATCACTATCACCACCACCACTATCACCAACACCACTATCACCAACATCACTATCACCACCATCACTATCACCACCATCACTATCACCAACACCACTATCACCAACACCACTATCACCAACATCACTACCAACACCACTATCACCAACACCACTATCACCACCATCACTATCACCAACACCACTATCACCACCATCACTATCACCACCATCACTATCACCACCATCACTATCACCAACACCACTATCACCAACATCACTACCAACACCACTATCACCAACACCACTATCACCAACATCACTATCACCAACATCACTATCACCAACACTATCACCAACATCACTATCATCATCACTATCACCAAAACCACTATTACCAACATCACTATCGCCAACACCACTATTACCAACATCACTATCGCCAACATCACTATCACAATTCTTATCTTTATTTATTTTATAATTTCTTCTCTTCTTTGAGATCAAATATTGGATAATTGATAAATTAGGAAAAAGATCAGGTCTTATTTCATAGCAGTCCCTGATGTGAATGTTGATTCTTGAGTTTAATCTTTTATTTTCTGTTCAATATATTTAAAGGTTTTGTCTTCTTCAATAACATTTTTATTTCCCCATCCTTCTTCTTAAAGCTGTTTTCTCAGCAATTTAATTTCTATTTTGGTTTTTGGATTTGTTACTTTCATATAATATTTGCAGTTTGATGTTATAGCAAGCCTTAAGCTAAATGAAACTCTTGTCTGATATGGTTTCAAATTTGAAAATTATACATATTGTCAATTTTTGTAACACATCAAAAAAGAATTTAGTGAAGCGGTAAGGTGAGGTGTATGAGGCTAGAGGTGTAATGTTCAAAGTTTGAATTATTAAATATTCCTCTTTAAGTGGATGTGTGTGACCTATGGGTTAAGGTGGTCTGCTTATGATTGTAAGGTTGTGGGTTTGATACTTGGACCAGGCAGTGCATTGTGTCCTTGAGCAAGACACTTCATTTCATGTTGATCCAGTCAACTCAAGTGAAAAAACAAAATAAAAATGAAAACAAAGCATGTACCAGCAGTATAATTACTGGGATAGATAGATACATTAGATAGATAGATAAATATATAGAAAGATAGATAGATACATTAGATAGATAGATAAATATATAGAAAGATAGATAGATACATTAGATAGATAGATAAATATATAGAAAGATAGATAGATACATATTTGTTCCCTTAGCTGGGCTTTTTAGTTTTAGGATGGTTAGAATTTTTGAATTTAATACCTGTATGTATAACTTTTCAATTCCAATTAGTTGCACCAAGCTAACTTTGATATGTAAAATTGGAGGGTTTGCTGTGTATTCTAATTTTTTTCTGTATGAAGGGCCCCTCAAAAAACCTGAAGTGCCCTGGGCCCCCAAGATCTAAATCGAACCCTGGTTACACTGACATCACTAAGTTAACTCTTTAGTATTTACATAACTCCATTGTATTTCCACAGTAAATACTTTATTTCATATAATTATCTCACATAATATCGAATCTACAAGATTTTGATATTATTTATTTTGAGAACAATACCTTAACATAAGTATGAGCAGTTGGTTACAAGCAGTTTTAACAGAAAAGGGTGAGAGAATTCTGGCTGGATATGGCCAGTTTAAATGCTAAAGAGTTAAGAAATAATTAGAATTGATCCAAGTAAAATGTAAAAATAATGGAAAATGGATACTTATAAGATCTTTCCTGATGATATATGACACCTTCATAGATGTTTACAGGTAGTTCAATAAATCAGAGACTCATATAATCAGAGACAATAGGACTTAATTAGCCAACAGGTGGGAATATTTAGTAGCTGTAAGATGTTAACTCTCAACAGAAGAGTGAAGTTGATGAAGATCTGACACAAAAAGCAATTCCACAGTCAACATATATACATACAGGTGTGTATCTGTGTATTTGCATACATAGATACAT
The DNA here is from genome assembly GCA_964016885.1 of Eledone cirrhosa. NCBI lineage: Eukaryota > Metazoa > Mollusca > Cephalopoda > Octopoda > Eledonidae > Eledone > Eledone cirrhosa. Next base: position 61,639,032 of record OZ024747.1, read on the forward strand.
ACCAATACCTAGATATCCATAACTATATATCAATACACATACAGACAAATATATACATACACACATATATATATATATACATATATATATATATATGTATGTACAATAGTACAGCATATTCGAAGTTAGAGTAGGAGCTAAACCAAGGAATGCCTTCAGCAGTGCAGCCAAGCACTCAACGAGGAATAGACCTCAGAGTAATAACTTACAGTTTAAAGGGCTTTGCAAATTGAAAATAGCGACAGCTAATTCAGCCGCGTGATCTGTAGCAACGAAAGAACTGACTAGTGAGAAAAGGATATACACACACACACACATACACACACATACATATATATATATGGTGGCTGCCAACTCGTTTTCGAGTACGGCCACTACTTTATATCCATGTAGGAGAACCCCTACCGATGCGCTGAACGAGTGACTTTTAAGTCCAGCCAGCGACTTGAAAACTCTGGTACAAACACTACACCTGTGACAATTATTGACACATAGTGCTGGGCCCATGGTACCATGTGACGACAAGTGCAGAGAGATCTCCAGATATAAAGCAATGCCTGTGCCGTGAAGCTTTTATAGTGAGCAAAGGCACTGCACAAAGCCAGTCCCACTCTCTTAACCAAGATGATATTTACCAAAAAGAAGAACAAGTCAACATCATTGGATACCATCAGGGCTGCTGGTGTTATATCAGAGATTTCCTTCTCCTAGAATTCTGCCTTGACAAAGGCTAAGGGGTCATCTCTCCCGTATAAGAATATACATACATATATGCACATATCTGTATATATAACATACCTGGACCATCACTTCGAAATTACTGAATATCCAAGTGAGGTTTCTGTAAATCCGAAATCAACAAAAT
>OZ024747.1:61644896-61654896 GCA_964016885.1 Eledone cirrhosa
AGTGCATCTGTGTGTGAGCATGTGTGTATGCGTGAGTGCATCTGTGTGTGAGCATGTGTCTATGCGTGAGTGCATCTGTGTGTGTGCATGTGTGTATGCGTGAGTGCATCTGTGTGTGAGCATGTGTGTATGCATGAGTGCATCTGTGTGTGAGCATGTGTGTATGCGTGAGTGCATCTGTGTGTGAGCATGTGTGTATGCGTGAGTGCATCTGTGTGTGAGCATGTGTGTATCCGTGAGTGCATCTGTGTGTGAGCATGTGTGTATGCGTGAGTGCATCTGTGTGTGAGCATGTGTGTATCCGTGAGTGCATCTGTGTGTGAGCATGTGTGTATCCGTGAGTGCATCTGTGTGTGAGCATGTGTGTATGCGTGAGTGCATCTGTGTGTGAGCATGTGTGTATCCGTGAGTGCATCTGTGTGTGAGCATGTGTGTATCCGTGAGTGCATCTGTGTGTGAGCATGTGTGTATCCGTGAGTGCATCTGTGTGTGAGCATGTGTGTATGCGTGAGTGCATCTGTGTGTGAGCATGTGTGTATGCGTGAGTGCATCTGTGTGTGAGCATGTGTCTATGCGTGAGTGCATCTGTGTGTGTGCATGTGTGTATGCGTGAGTGCATCTGTGTGTGAGCATGTGTGTATGCATGAGTGCATCTGTGTGTGAGCATGTGTGTATGCGTGAGTGCATCTGTGTGTGAGCATGCATGTTCTTCTCCATGTGTATGTTCTTCTCTGCACACATTCATTTATTGGCTAACAAGGTACACTTATACATGCTTCAGTCTTTTATTATTTATTCCTTGCTGTGTATTTTTCTATCTGTATCTGCCAATCTGTATTCCTGTGTTAGACACACACATACTCACACACTCATACACATACACACACACAAACATACACACACAAACACACACACAAACACACATATATGTATATAAATCACAACCCCCCCCCATCTCTCCCTATTCCTTATCTTAATTCACCAAGTATCCTTTCAATATAGATTTAGAAAATAATTTTTCAACTCTGAAACTTTCATTTTGCCAAAGAAAATTGAAAACAAAATGGGAAAAAAAAAATTCAGAAGAAAATATATTTTATTTCAATGTTTTCGTTTTAGTTTTATTTTGGTCTGTATATATATTTTTTATGGGTGAGAGTGAGGTTATTTTAGAAGGTTGTTTTCTGTGTACATATTCTGTGTGTAGCCTGTCTATTTCTATATCTTTTAAGTAAGCACAAGGTTAATTTCTGTTAGGGAGCACAACATTATACAATAGTATAGCAAGAGCTCTCAGCACTCAGAGATGATAAAACTTTTGGTACACCTCACCTTAATTAACAGACACAAGTGAGAGGGAATTTCGTACCACTTCTCACCTGTACTCAGGTGTGTCCTTGTTGATAATAAAAATAATAGTTTCTACTTTTGGCACAAGGCCAGCAATTACCCCCAGTGCATTACTGGTGCTTTATTTTATCGACCCCGTAAGGATGAAAGGCAAAGTTAACCTCGGCGGGATTTGAACTCAGACCGTAAAGGGCCGTACCTCTATGCTGGAAAGCATGGCGTCCGACTCTCTACTGATACTGCCAATCCACCAACCAATAAAAATAATGGTTTCTAAATATAAGAACCAATTATATCAACCCCAGTGCATGACTGGTACTATATTTTTTGTCTTCACAAGAATGAAAGGCAAAGTTGACCTCTGCAAAATTTGAAAGCTCAATCTAGAGAGCAAATACCACGAAACATTTTCTCTAATACTAACAAATGATTTCTACTATAGGCACAAGACCAGCAATTAGGGGAGAGAGGTGAAAATTGATTTAATTGACCCCAGTGTACTACTGGTGCTTTATTTTATCGACCTCGTAAAGATGGAAGGCAAAGCTAAACTCAGTGGGATTCGAACTCAGAATGTAAAGGGACGTAACTACAGACCACAAACATAATATCCAATGCTCTACCGACACTGCCAATCCACCACTCTTATAATAATAATAATAATAATAATAGCTGTTTCTGATTTAGGCACAAGGCCAGCAATTTTGGGTGAGGGGAAAGTTGATTAAATCAACACCAGTGCATTACTGGTACTTTGTTCTATCGACTGTGTAAGGATGAAAAAAGGCAAAGTTAACTGCGGCAAGATTTTAACTCAGAACGTAAAGGGTCATAACTCTATGCTGCAAAGCATGGTGTCCGACGCTCTAGCAATGCTGCCAATCCACCAACATCCTTAAAAATAATAGTTTCTACTTTTGGCACAAGGCCAGCAATTACCCAGTACATTACTGGTACTTTACTTTATCGACCCCGTAAGGATGAAAGGCAAAGTTAACCTCGGCGGGATTTGAAATGATTTCTAGTATAGGCACATGGCCATCAATTAGGGGGGAGGAGAAAGTCGATTTAATCGACCCCAGTGTGTGACTGGTACTTTATTTTATCGACCCCCACAAGGATGAAAGGCAAAGTTAACCTTGTAAGATTTGAACTCAGAACATAAAGGGCCGTAACTCTATGCTGCAAAGCTTTGTGTCCGATGCTCTACCAATACTGCCAATCCACCACCATCCTTAAAAATAATGTTTCTACTTTTGGCACAAGGCCAGCAATAACCCCAGTGCCTTACTGGTGCTTTATTTTATTGACCCTGTAACCTTGGCAGATTTGAACTCAAAACGTAAAGGGCCATAACTCTGCTGCAGCCAAGCCACCGACCATTGCAACAAAAATAGCTACTTCAAATTTCAGAAAGTAGATTCAGAGAACTGATAGTGAGGGTTGTATTAACCCATGACCTGCCCCCTAGGATTTCAGGTATTTTACGCCCACTCTGGTACTTTAATCTTTCATCCCATTTCAGTTTTTTTTTTATTTGACAGGTAGTTTCAGACTAGTTAGCTTTATGAATAATAAGGCCCTGCTGAATGTGGTACTCTAGCATGGCCTTAGCTGAAACAGTCTAAAAAAAAATTATTTTATTGAACAAGCAGATAAAATGTGTGTGCAACAGCTCACACCTATGCAGGTTTAGCTGGCCTCCCCCAAGATATATCTCATTGGAGGTGTCTTGGGTGATTTAATGATAGGGACCCCAGTTCTATCATCTCATTTCTACAGCTGAGTAAACTGGAAATAAAGTGTCTTGCTCAAGGAAACAACACATTACCCGGTCCGAGAATTGAACTCACAACCTTTCGATTGCAAGCCCAATGCTCTAACCACTAAGCCATATGCCTTCACAGATAAAATGAGTAACAACTGACAGGCCACAAGGTTCAAATCTATTGCAGGTATCTTGTTTACCCCATCAGTACACTATATTCTTCATAACCTCACTTTTTTATATGATTAACAGAAATTAGGAATGATAGAAGGCACTCCATTAGTTACGACAATGAGTGTTCCAGTTGATCCAATCAATGGAACAGCCAGCTTGTGAAATTAACATGCAAGTGGCTGAGCATTCCACAAACACGTGTACCCTTAACTTAGTTTTTCAGGGAGATTCAACGTGACACAGAATGTGACAAGGCTGGCCGTTCGAATTACAGGTACAACTAACTCATTTGTGCCACCTGAGTGGACTGGAGCAACATGAAATAAAGTGTCTTGCTGAAGGACACAGCATGCTTCCAGGAATCAAACTCACAACCTTACGATCGGGTACGGAATACCCTAACCACAAAGCCACGTGCCTTCACATTAACATAAATAACATCAAACCATTTAGGAATGTTACCTGTAAGGGACTGATGTCTCTAACTACTCTCAGGTCTATTATTTCTGTGTTCAGTTTTATCAAATGGGTCAACTGGTGTTATTTATGAAATATTTCTTAGCTATTTGTGTGTCACTTCTTTATCACATTAGGCAACTTTTAGTGCTACAGTCTTTTTCATTATATAGATAAAAACACTATAAGTTGAAAGCAGTTTATAAAATTCAGATATAAATTTAATTCCAAAGAAAAGAAACCGGAACATTTTTCTCTGAGAGTTCCTTATACTCTGAAGAAGGGAATTTTAAGTCCCAGAATATTAGGACAAAAGAATCAGTAGCAATAAAAACAAAACAAAGATCACCAGGTAACTAAATTTTTCGTTACCTTCATCTTAACATCCGCTTTGCATTGTTTAGCCTTATATCACTTTCCACATTATATAATATATTATAGTTACTATGTATGGACCCGTAACTTCTGGTGGGGTTATAGGGGTGCTATAGTGACATATGGCATGTCTTGGGCATTTTAAACCTGGCAGAGCCCATCCTCTCTCTCCAGGTTGGAATGCAGCTAATTTCTACCAGAGAAGGAGAAAGAGATATAGAGGAAGAATTAATCCTAGTACTGACCTGGTACTTTTTTATTGACCTTGAAAGGATGAAAGGGAAAGTTGGCCTTGATGGGATTTGAACTCGGAGCACAGAGAACTGGAACAAATATCAAAGTATTCTATCTGACATTCTAATGACTCTGCCAATTCACCAATTTAGGGAAAAACAAGATACCTGCAATGGTTTTGAACCTTGTGACCTGTCAGACCTGTCAGTTATTATTCATTTTATCCACTTGTTCAATAAAATAAAATCCTTTTTAGTTTGTTTCAGCTATTACAGCTAAGACCATGCTGGAGTAACACATTCAGCAGGGCCTTATTATTCAGGATTTTATTCTTATTATAAATAATTTAGCTTTCAACTCCAGCAGGGTTGTTTACCACTTAATCAGGGATGGGCAAGACAGTTGCTTTAATTCTCTTCAGGGTTTCTGTTACTGGGAGGAAGGAGGGAGAGAGGAGTATCCTCAAAGCTGAGACCTGATCTGACTACTTGCAACAGAAAGAACTCTGTTAAAAACACCCAAGATCCAGATCGTAATGTTAAACATGACAGCAGATTAAGTCTACCACCCAAGTAGGCTACAGTGGGTTTGGAATTCAGAACACATAGAGCTTGAACAAATACCACAAGGCATCTCTTACCCAATACACTAATGATTCTACCATTCCACTAATATCCTGGATTGGTACTTTATTGACTCTGAAATTATGAAAAGCAAAATTGCCCTCATTGAGATTTGTACTTAGAAGGCTGAAAGTAAATACTGTAAGCAAGGAAGTAATTGTACTATTCAATCATATTTTATCTCTACATTATTACAGCAAGAGAAGTAGCTGAAGAATTGAAGTAACATGATATTACGAAGCCGTATACCAGTAAATTGATTGTTATGAATGCTGTTTTAAGCTACAAACATTAATGCCATTTCCACTGACAATATTAGAGGAGGACATGCCAATGCCAAAATCTATACATGTTTGGAGAGATGTAACATTGAGTTGGTAGTAATTTGCTTTCAAGAGAGTCTTTCTCAGTCAATACAAACCAACAAATAATAAACAAATGTAAATACTAATGTTACAGAAGCTTGACAGTGAATGATGAGTTATAAGTTCATACCTCACCAGTTGAAAGTTATGATATATACTAATACATCTCTTGCGATAAAACCAGCCAATAGTTACATTGGCAACAAATGAAAATGCACCAAGATTAATAGTTGGCAGTAAGAAATAAATACAGAGACTGGCAGAACATAGTTTATTGAGTACAGGTTTTAGTGAATTGAAAGGTCAGAGGTCAAAATTAGATTGTGAGCAGAGAAATATCAGTGAAATGTAATAGTTTAGTAAGAATCTACTCCATTGAATCTCCTGGTTTAGTGGAGACATGATCTGGGAGGTAGCATTGGTGGTGATTAACCCTTTAGTATTTACATTACTCTATATATACTATTATAGGCAGTGAATTGGCAGAGTTGTTAGAACATCGGATAGAATACTTCATGGTATTCGTTCCGGTTCTCTGCTCTCTGAGTTCAAATCCTGCCAAAGTCAACTTTGCCTTTCATCCTTTCGAGGTTGATAAAGAAAGTACCAGTCTAGTACTGGGTCGATTCTTCCTCTCTCTCACTTTCTATCTTTCTCTGGAAGAAATCTTCTGTACTCAGGCCTGGAGAGGGATGGGCTCCGCCAGGCTTTAAAACTGCCCAAGAAATGCTGTATGTCAATACAGCACCCCTACAACTCTTGCAAGAGTTATGGGACCATACATACATACATATATACTATTGTATTTTCACAGAAAAGACTTTATCTCACATAATATCGAATCTATGAGATTTTGATATTATTTATTTTGAGAACAATAGCTTAACATAAGTATAAGCAGCCAGTTTAAACAGAAAGAAGTGAGAGAATTCTGGACAGATACAGTTGGTTTAAATACTAAAGGGTTAAGGCAACAAAAGGGCAGAGTTATTACAGCATTGGTATTTGTTCCAGCAAACTTCACTCTGAGTTCAAATCCTGCCTTCCTTCCAAGGGCAATAAAATAAAGTACCAGTCAAATACTTGAGTTGGTATAATCAACTCCCCACCAAAATTGTTGGTCTTGTGTCAAAATTTAGTTTTGTAAAGATTTAGTTTTGTAAAGATCAAAATTATTAAGTTTATATCCATTTTTCAATGATGGCATGGGTTGGATGAGAATTTTTGGGTCAAAGTTCTGAGCCTAGAGAGCCTTCTTGATACCAAACCTCATTTATTATTACAAATAAGGTACGGATCTTTGCACCTTTAACCATTGAACAGTGGGGTTCTCTCTTTACACAGAATATAACTCAATATCACCACCTGTGATATCGAATACAAAGAGAATAGACAAAATAGCACCACACACACACACACTCACACATATATAATGGAGGCACATGGCTTAGTGGTTAGAGCATTGGCCTGCAATCGAAAGGTTGTGAGTTCAATTCTCAGACCGGGTGATGTGTTGTTTCCTTGAGCAAGACACTTTATTTCACATTGCTCCAGTTTACTCAGCTGTAGAAATGAGATGATAGGGACTGGGGTCCATATCATTCCACTGTAAACTGGTCGTGGAGGTGCTACAGCAAAAAAAAGCACCCAGTACTCACTGTAAATGAGGTTGGTGTTAGGAAGGGCATCCAGCTGTAGAAATCAAGCCAGAATCAGTTCCCGCCCCACCCTTGCAAGCAGGGAAAAGCGGACATAAAATGATGATGATGATGATATATGGGTATGTTGATGTTTCTTTCTTTGCTTTTTGTTTTTCCCCGTCCATCGTCCATTGTGTTTCTTCCCAAATAGCTATCCAAGAATAATTATTGATACACTGTGGTGAATAGTCTGGTCCTTAATGCATTTGAAACTATAATGATCCACATAAGACAGCTGATGAGTGGGAATTGTCCTTGTGTTTGTGTCTTCCTTGATTCCACCCACGTAATGTCGACCCAATAGAGGGACCAGCAGTGTTAGTCGAGGGGAGTATAATAAGTAAGGCAATCAAGGATATGAAGACAGGTAAGGCGGCTGGGCCTTCGGAAATAGTTGCTGAGATGCTGAAGGCATCTGGCACGGTGGGACACACCATGGTCACCCGCATAGTTAACCAAGTCGTACAGAATGGGGTTGTTCCGAAGGACTGGCATAGCAGCATCATCGTTAACTGTTATAAGGGTAAAGGAGACGCCCTAGATAGGAGTAACTATAGAGGCATTAAATTAATCGACCAGGTCATGAAGGTCACAGAAAAAGTAATAGCGCAACTAATCAGAGAGAGAATTGACCTAGATGAAATGCAGTTCGGGTTTGTGTCAGGCAAAAGTACCACAGACGCCCTTTTCATAGTACGACAACTACAGGAGAAGTACCTAGCTAAAGGTAAACCCCTCTACTTAGCTTTTGTCGACTTGGAGAAAGCCTTCGACAGAGTCCCCCGCTCCATTATCTGGTGGGCTCTTAGAAAACTAGGCGTTGACGAATGGCTTGTGAGGGCTATACAAGCCATGTATAAAGAAACAGTCAGCAAGGTTAGAATTAACAACGAATATAGTGAAGAGTTTAGCGTAAAAGTTGGCGTCCATCAGGGCTCTGTTCTCAGCCCCCTACTATTTATTATTGCCCTTCAGGCTATAACAGAGGAGTTCAAGACAGGCTGCCCATGGGAACTCCTATACGCAGACGACCTGACACTCATAGCGGAATCAATGGCCGAGCTAGAGAAGAAATTCCAAACATGGAAGCACGGCCTAGAGTCAAAAGGACTTAAAATTAACCTGGCTAAGACCAAAGTTCTAGTTTGTAGGAAAGAAAACAAGGCGGCGGTCCCTTCTGGGAAATGGTCGTGCTCGGTGTGTAGGAAAGGCGTAGGTAGAAACTCCATTTTGTGTCCTAAATGCAAAGTATGGGTGCATAAAAGATGTAGTGGGATCACAGGTAAGCTAACTAAGAACATAGATTTTACATGTGGCCGGTGTTCTGGTGCAATAAGTAGCAGCAAGTGCCCACACAATACTAGCTCTTTCAATTGCGCAGAGGGTTCTATAGAAATAGTGGACAGCTTCCGTTACCTGGGCGATAAAATCAGCAGTGGGGGAGGGTGCTCTGAAAGTACTGTAGCTAGAGTCAGAACTGGTTGGAAAAAGTTCAGAGAGCTTATACCACTATTAGCTGCTAAAGGGTTCTCCCTAAAAATGAAAGGCAGGTTGTACGATGCCTGCATACGAACAGCAATGTTGCATGGCAGTGAGACCTGGGCATTGTGTGCAGAGGATATACGCAGACTAGAGAGGAACGAAGCTTGCATGCTCCGCTGGATGTGTAACAGTAATATACGTGAACGGCAAAGCATAAACGAACTAAGGAAAAAATTAGAGATAAGAGGGATCAGATGTTGTTTACTCGAGAGAAGGCTACGTTGGTATGGACACGTGATGCGCATGAAAGTCGATAGCTGTATAACAAAGTGCAGGGCAATAAAGATAGACGGTAGCCATGGAATAGGCAGACCTAGAAAAACCTGGGACGAGCTGATAAACTCCGACCTCACACACTTACACCTCTCCAAGACAATGTCACTGGACCGAGACCTTTGGCGGTACTCAGTAACAGAGAAGACCCGCCTTGCCAGTAGGCATCTCTAACAAAATACACCCCGTCCCACCACCACCACCCCCACCCCATCCACACCACCCCGTCCTATGTAAAGTTATGTTGGTGCCGCGCCATCCGGGCCGAAACAAATGAGATCGTGTAGGTGTCACGACAAAAAAACACACAGTCCACGCTGTAATGTGGCCGTGTAGGCAACACGGTAAAAACCTCCCAGACCCACACTGTAAATGTGGTTGGTGTTAGGAAGGGCATCCAACTGTAGAAAACCTGCCAGACAGTCCTATGCGAGCAAGACAATCACTCTTGCCTCAAGTGGGACTACCCCCGTCCAAACCCATGCAAGCGTGGAACACGGACGTTAAACGTTGATGATGATGATGATGATGATATATATGTATATATCTATATCCAAAATTAAGATAAATCAAATGAATTTAATCTAAATCAAAATTATGGGTGTCATGCCAGAAAGACATGCGCCATATCACCCGCAAAATAAGCTCTAAGATTCTAACGAGTAGGTCCGAGCATTTTATAATAACTAGAAATTGATTAACATATAAATAAACATGAATAATCACAGGAGATAATTTTTACAAGTGTGTAACCACACATAGCTAGGTAGGTAACTAAATAAAGTTGACCAGAACTTCAAAAATAGATGGAACCTCTTCCTTGTTGAAAATCCAAGTTCCCGCTTCCGTGGTTTACCATTCGATTAATTGGTGAAATATATTTCTTTAATGGAATATATACAGGGAAGATTAATCATATTATAAGGTATCTATTTTTGAAGTTCTGGTCAACTTTATTTAGTTACCTAGCTAGCTATGTGTGGTTACACACTTGTAAAAATTATCTCCTGTGATTATTCATGTTTATTTATATGTTAATCAATTTCTAGTTATTATATATATATATGTATGTATATTATTAACAGCAGTGATGCTACTATCACCACCACCACCACCACCACCACCACCACTAATATGTTG
>OZ024747.1:61657396-61672396 GCA_964016885.1 Eledone cirrhosa
GTCTATTTATTGATATTGGATTTTAAAAACAAAAATGCAATCTATATGAAAGTGAGGCTGGAGAAGGAAGAAGGAAAGGAAAAATAAAATAAAAACACACATGCAAACACACACACACACACACAATTATATACATACACATATATATATATATATATATATATATATATACATACACTCATACACACACACACACATATACACATATATATGTGTATATATATACACACATACACATACATATACATACATACACACATAAATATCAACATATCCATACATACGCATACATATATACACACATATATATAAAAATATAAATATATATATATATATATATACATATATGCATACACATACACATACATAGCCATACACACATACATATACATACATACATACATACACACAATCATACCTATATACACACGTACATACATACACATACATAAATGCATACATATGCATGCACAAAATTAGAAAAATATATACACACCTCTACATATTCACACACGCAAATAAATATAAGAAAAAATATATATAAAATAATAAAAGAAAATTATAAAGTTGACACATATATATATATATATATATATAATATATAAGAACAAAAGATGGTTAAAAGAGTTCCATGTATTTTATTATGCGCATTTCAAAAACAAATATCATCATGCAATAATATTTGTGTTTTCATCAGATAAAACAGGAAGACATGATATGAAGGTTAAAAAACACTTGTGGATAGTGCAGTTTTAAATCAACATATGTTGATTTAAAACTGCACTATCCACAAGTGTTTTTTAACCTTCATATCATGTCTTCCTGTTTTATCTGATGAAAACACAAATATTATTGCATGATGATATTTGTTTTTGAAATGCGCATAATAAAATACATGGAACTCTTTTAACCATCTTTTGTTCTTATATATTATGTATACTCCAGTCCTACAAACTGTAGAGTGCTTCTTATCCGATATCTGCATTGCTTTATTGTACTACAATAAAACTCACCTCCTATATATATATATATATATATGTACACACACACAATGAACACAACCACAACACACTGCACACACACATATATATACATACACACACACATATGCACACACACACACACATATACAGTGTGTATGTGCCTGTATGTTGGTGTGTGTGTATCAGTGTATGTGTCAGCATGTTGGTGTGTGTGTGTGTGTGTATCAGTGTATGTGTCAGTATGTTAGTGTGTGTATCAGTGTGTGTATCAGTGTATGTGTCAATGTATCAGTGTATGTGTCAGTATGTTAGTGTGTGTTTATTGGTGTATGTGTGTATCAGTGTATGTGTCAATGTATCAATGTATGTGTATCAGTGTGTGTGTGTATCAGTGTATGTGTCAATGTATCAGTGCGTGTGTATCAGTGTATGTGTGTATCAGTGTGTGTGTGTATCAGTGTATGTGTCAGTATGTTGGTGTGTGTGTATCAGTGTATGTGTCAATGTATCAGTGCATGTGTATCAGTGTATGTGTCAATGTATCAGTGTGTGTGTCTATCAGTGTATGTGTCAATGTATCAGTGCGTGTGTATCAGTGTATGTGTCAATGTATCAGTGCGTGTGTATCAGTGTATGTGTGTATCAGTGTGTGTGTGTATCAGTGTATGTGTCAGTATGTTGGTGTGTGTGTATCAGTGTATGTGTCAATGTATCAGTGCGTGTGTATCAGTGTATGTGTCAATGTATCAGTGTGTGTGTCTATCAGTGTATGTGTCAATGTATCAGTGCGTGTGTATCAGTGTATGTGTCAATGTATCAGTGCGTGTATATCAGTGTATGTGTGTATCAGTGTGTGTGTGTATCAGTGTATGTGTCAGTATGTTGGTGTGTGTGTATCAGTGTATGTGTCAATGTATCAGTGCGTGTGTATCAGTGTATGTGTCAATGTATCAGTGTGTGTGTCTATCAGTGTATGTGTCAATGTATCAGTGCGTGTGTATCAGTGTATGTGTCAATGTATCAGTGCGTGTGTATCAGTGTATGTGTGTATCAGTGTGTGTGTGTATCAGTGTATGTGTCAATGTATCAGTGCGTGTCTATCAGTGTATGTGTGTGTGTGAAGCTATGAGTAAAAAACAGAAATCTCTACATTTAGTTTCTTATCAGCTTAATTCAAGTTGTTTGTAGTAAAGAGTTGGTGTTGTTGTTGTTGGTGGCGGTGGTGGTGGTGGAGGTGGTGGTGGTAATGATGATTGCGGTGTTGTTGTTGTTGTTGTTGGTGGTGGTGGCGGTGGTGGTGGAGGTGGTGGTGGTAATGATGATTGCGGTGTTGTTGTTGTTGTTGTTGTTGGTGGTGGTGGTGGTGGTGGTGGTGGTGGTGGTGGTGGTGGTGGTGGTGGTTGGGATAATGGAGGTGGTGGTGCTGGTGGTGGTGTTGATGTTTGTGATAATGATGGTGGTGGTGGTGGTGGTAATAATTGTTTCTACTTTTTGGCACAAGGCCAGCAATTACCCAGTGTATTACTGGTACTTTATTTTATCGACCCCGTAAGGATGAAAGGCAAAATAATGGTTGTGATAATGGTGGTATTAGTGGTGGTGGTGGTGATAATGTTGGTGATAATGGTGATATTAGTGGTGGTGGTAGTGATAATGGTGGTGATAATGGTGATGATAATGGTGATATTAGTGGTGGTGGTAGTGATAATGGTGGTATTAGTGGTGGTGGTGGTGATAATGTTGGTGATAATGTTGGTGATAATGGTGATATTAGTGGTGGTGGTAGTGATAATGGTGGTGATAATGGTGATGATAATGGTGATATTAGTGGTGGTGGTAGTGATAATGGTGGTATTAGTGGTGGTGGTGGTGGTTAGGGGTGAGTGACAGTAGATGTGTTGCTGATATTGGTAAAGAATATCTGGTGTGGGGAGAAGGAACAGGAATATTAAACAACTAAAATGAGAATTCTATGTTATTCTAGGAAATCTATAATAAATGTTGATATTTGCTAAGTAGTATATCATTTTCTTATTCTATTGTATTATAATTATTGCATCGTGTTATTTATTAGAAACGACATCATCATCATCATCATCATTATTGTTATTATCTATATTTATGCATAGTTTATTTTATATTTTTATATTTTCATTGTTAAATTAGTCTTGCCATTGTGCACTTTTACTCGACCTTATTGTAAACCCCCACTGTCCCTGTCTTTGTATTGTCCCCTACATGTCGGCCCTTGTGGCTAATAAATGTTATTATTATTATTATTGTTCTGGATGGTTGGTGGATTGTCAGTATCGGTAGAGGGTCGGACGCCATGCTTTCCAGCATAGTTACGTCCCTTTACGATCTGAGTTCAAATCCCGCCGAGGTTGACTTTGCCTTTCATCCTTACGGGGTCGATAAAATAAAAGTACCAGTAATGCACTGGGTAATTGCTGGCCTTGTGCCTAAAGTAGAAACAATTATTGTTATTGTTATTGTTATTGTTGTTGTTGTTGTTTTAGTTGTATAGTAATAATTGTTTCTACTTTAGGCACAAGGCCAGCAATTACCCAGTACATTACTGGTACTTCATTTTATATATAATATAATTGTTTCTATTTTTTGGCACAAGGCCAGCAATTATCCTGTACATTACTGGTACTTTATTTTATATATAATATAATTGTTTCTACTTTAGGCACAAGGCCAGCAATTACCCAGTGCATTACTGGTACTTTATTTTATATATAATATAATTGTTTCTACTTTAGGCACAAGGCCAGCAATTACCCAGTACATTACTGGTACTTTATTTTATCGACCCCGTAAGGATGAAAGGTAAAGTTAACCTCGGCGGGATTTGAACTCAGACTGTAAAGGGACGTAACTATGCTAGAAAGCATGGACTCCGACCCTCTACCGATACTGCCAATTCACCGAGTAATAATAATTATTATATTAAAATAATAACAACAATAATAATTATAAAGGCAGTGGATTGACAGTATCAGTAGAGAGTCGGACGCCATGCTTTGCAGCATAGAGTTACGGTTTGAGTTCAAATCCCACGGAGATTAACTTTGCCTTTCATCCTTACGGGGTTAATAAAGTAAAGTACCAGTGACGTACTGGGGTTGATTTAATTGACTTTCTCCTCCACAAAAAAATTGTTGCCTTGTACCTGAATGAGAAAACAGAATTGGCAGTATCGGTAGAGGGTCGGACATGCTTTCCAGCATAGTTACGTCCCTTTACGTTCTGAGTTCAAATCCCGCCGAGATTAACTTTGCCTTTCATCCATACAGGATCGATAAAATAAAGTACCAGTAATGTACTGGGTAATTTTCTGGCCTTGTACCAAAAGTAGAAACAATTATTACTACAGCTATTTGAATATTTATCTCTGAACTAATAAATCTTGCAGGCCATGCTGTTTAGCGTGGTGATTAGTAGCATAATGATGATGATGATGATGATGATGATGATGATGATAATACTAATGACAATAATAACTGTTTCTACTTTTGTCACAAGGCCAGCAATTTGAAGAGAAGGGGGTAAACTTGATTAAATTACCCCCAGTGCATTACTGGTATTTTATTCTATCGACCCCATAAGTAGGGTTAGATTTAGACCTTGGAGGGCCCGGGCAACTTCAGGTTTGGAGGGGCCCTAGAATATGCAGCAAAGCCCCACAATTTCAATATCAAAGTTAGCTTGGTGCAAGTAATTGGAATTGAGAAGTTCCAATACAGGTATTAGATGGTAGTAAATTCAAAAAGTCTAACCATGCTAAAACTAAAATGCCTAGCTGAGGACACAAATAAATTGCTACAGCCATCACTGGTGAGGCCCTCCACTCCAGGGGTCTGGGGAAATTGTCCCCTTTGCTCTCCATTCAATCCAGCCCTGCTTCTAAGGATAAACAGTAAAGCTAACCTTAGCAGGATTTGAACTCAGAATGTAATCATTCTTTCTAGCATTGGTTCAAAGCCAGTAATTTAGGGAAAGGGGAAAGTGTTGATCATATCTACTCCAGTATTTAACTGGTATTTTATTTTATCAGCCCCAGAAAGATGCAAGGTAAAGTTGACTCTAGTAGAATTTGAACTCAGAACATAGAAAGTTGTTACTAAACACGACAAAGTATTTTGTGCAATGCTCTACCAATCCACTCCCAATCCACATCCACCATCTTGATAAAGACAATAGTCATAATGCTGATAATGATGATTATGATGATGAAAAGAAATACTTCCACAACTACAGCTGTCTCTGATCCTAAACTGACAAGTTTATGTACCACCCACCTCTCTCTCTCTCTCTCTCTCTCTCTCTCTCTCTCTCTCTCTCTCTCTCTCTCTCTCTCTCTCTCTCTCTCTCACACACAAACACACCTTACACTCAAGCTATGAATATTTTCCCTACAAACATGAATAAACAAGAAAGTTCAAAGGAAGTATCAGCAACCTCAACCACACCAGTCTGAGAGGCCTGCAAAAGGCTACAAACACTGTTTCTCATTTCACACATAAATACACATGATAAATCCCTTTACTTAGGCTGGTCAAGACCTTCCCCAAAATTTACTTTTCATGTCGTGGATCCAAGGAATATTAGAGTCTTCTGTTATTCTTCAGTCTTTTAATCAAAGAGAAAATGTGATAAATGCTGTACAGTGTAAATGACACTAAGGAAAAGGAAAAGAAACAGAAAAATGAAATTAAACAACAAAAGAAAAGGTTAGGGGAAAAAGGGAGGGAGCAAGAAACTCTACGCCCCAGTCTGTGGTTTGTTTCAGCTGAGCCCTATGGATAAAATGGCAAAGGTGTTGCCACAGAGAATGGCTAGTGACACCCACTGCAACAGCCACCCTACCTCATGGGAGTCCTTCCTCAAGTGGCGTGTTGTCTTTCCAGTTTTACAGAGGAAAACAGCAGTTCAGGGACTGAGGACACCTGAGGTCTTGATGGTGACCAACACGAAACGGAAGCAAATAGTGAAGCTCCTGAATACACAATCTTTTGTGTATTCAGTCCCTGAACTGCTGTTTTCCTCTGTAAAACTGGAAAGACAACACTCCACTTGAGGAAGGACTCCCATGAGGTAGGGTGGCTGTTGCAGTGGGTGTCACTAGCCATTCTCTGTGGCAACATTTAAACTGAGTATATTAAGCTAATAAGACACCATTTAACCCTTTTGATACCAAACAACCAGAAACTAGTCATGGTTCTATGATACAAGGCTTATTTTAAAGTTTTTATCATTACCATCACCATTTAACCCTTTAGCATTTACATTACTCTATATATACTATTATATTTTTATGGTAAAAGCTTTACCTCACATAATATTGAATCTATAAGATTTTGATATTATTTATTTTGAGAACAATACCTTAACATCAGTATGAGTGGTCGGTTACAGCCGGTTTGAACAGAAAGAGGTGAGAGAACTCTGGTTGGATACGGCTGGTTTAAATGCTAAAGGGTTAACATCTATTTTCCATGCTTACATAGATTAGATTAGTTGCATGTTCTGAGGCTATATTAGTCAGATGACCATATGTTCCATTTTAGGCTTGGTTTCTATGACAGAATGACCTTTCTAATGCCAACCACCTTACAGTGTGTACTGGGAGTATATTATTGTGATACCAGGGTGGACTGTTATAATTTAATTTAAAACATTCCCTCGTGCTTTTAAGTTAAGCTCCAAATGCCAGCTTAATAATGAAAGATTTAAGTGCATTACTAAATCCTCTCAAATTCTTGGTTATTTTCAAAATTATTTTAAAATTATAGACAATGTCTTCCATTGAAAATATGGGAACGAAAGTGTTAAACTATTTTATTATTTGCACTTGTTATGTTAAAAATCAACTGCAGCTTTATTAGCTTTCTTATACAGGACACAATAAAACTGGTTTAGAACCTTAAAAGCCTTCTTTCGGTAGAAGAAACATTTGTTTCCTCTTCCTAATGTTTTACTTTTTGGCTTTTAAACAGAGAACAATGTCAATGACAAACTATGAATTAAACATTCTTCATTTATTAAACCAATATTATCAAGTTTTAGACCTCTATGAACTCTTATAGAATTGTTACTAGAAAAGAATCAGTGTTAATTAGAGCTGAGTGAAAGGATCTTTTGTATTTAGATTTTTTTTTTTAATTTCCAAACCTTTGGGAATGTAAAGAGCTGTCAAGGAAAGATAACTCACTATCTTAACAATATACATCTAATACTGCATACCATTTATAAATTTGGTTTTTATTAAAGGCTGAGGTAGTGAAATAGTCTTCAACATTACTGTGTTAACAAAAACAACAAACAACAAAATTCAATAGTGACCTCCACCACCACTACTACTACCACTACCACCACCACTACTACTACCACTATTACCACCACTACCACCACCACCACCACCCTTGTCCCTATCACTACTGCCATCACTACTACTACTACCACTATTACCACCAGCACTACTACTACCACTATTACCACCACTACTACTACCACCACCACTACCACCACCACTACCACCACCACCACCACCATTGTCCCTATCACTACTGCCATCACTACTACTGCTACCACTATTACCACCAGCACTACTACTACCACTATTACCACCACCACTACTACCACCACCACTACCACCACCACCATCACTGTCCCTATCACTACCACCATCACTACCGACACTACCACTATTACCATCACCACCACTACTACCACCACCACAACTTCTACCACCAACACCACCACTACCGCCACCACCATTACCACCACCAACACCAACACCCCCACCACTACCAACATCACCACTACCACACCCACCACCATCACCACCACTACCAACACCACCACCATTACCACCACCACCACTACCACTACCACCACCGCCACCACCACCACCACTACCGCTACCACCACTACTGCCGCCACTACCACCACCATCACTACAATCAACACTACCACAACCACCTCCACCGCCACCACCACCACCACCACCACCACCACCACCACCACTACCACCACTACTGCCGCCACTACCACCACCATCACTACAATCAACACTACCACAACCACCACCACCACCACCACCACCACCACTACCACCACTACTGCCGCCACTACCACCACCATCACTACAATCAACACTACCACAACCACCACCACCGCCACCACCACCACCACCACCACTACCACCACTACTGCCGCCACTACCACCACCATCACTACAATCAACACTACCACAACCACCGCCACCACCACCACCACCACCACTACCACTACCACCACTACTGCCGCCACTACCACCACCATCACTACAATTAACACTACCGCCACCACCGCCGCCACCACCACCACCACCACCACCACCACCACAACCACCATCACTACAATCAACACTACCACTACCACCACCACCGACACCACCACCATCACCACCACCACTACCACCACCACTACAACCACCATCACTACAATCAACACTACCACCACCACCACCACCACCACAACAACAACAACAACAACCATTACAACCACCACCACCGTCAATTTCTAGTCACTATAAATCAAAAAACAATGGTAAGATAAAAGCCCCACCAAAAATTCAAAGAGAATCTAAATGGCAACATTGTTTATATTAAATCTAATTTGTTATAAAACATATTGTATTTCAACAAGAATTGGCAGGGTACCTCATTATCAATTCACTAACCAATCAAAATCTTAGAATCACCTATTTGTTTTTGTTTGGTATTTTTTTTTCATACCTTATCCCCACCCCTCAGCCCCACCCATCTCATGCTTTTTTTATTATTACTTAGATTGGGGGTTTTTTTTAAGGTTTTTTTTTATGTTTTTGTTTCATATAGTTTTTCTTAGTTTTCCACATGATTGATTCTTCCAAGAACAAGATCTCTGGCAAATGATGTTTATTACACTCTATCCCCATTTTTTTAATTATTTTTCATCTCAAACACTCTCTACATGAAAGAGAATACTTTTATGGTAATAAATAACCAAATATATACATATATATATATGTATGTATATATATATGTGTGTGTGTATACATATATTTATATATATGTGTGTACATATATATATATGTGTATGTATATATATATATATATATATATATGTATGTATGCATATATATATATATATATTTGTATATATATGTATATATTATATATATATATATATATGTATGTATATATATATATGTATATATGTCAGGTCACCAGTTGGTGCTACTGGTAACGTGTATCCCAGTACAACCTGTCTCATGGTCGGGTCGTTGGCGACTAAACTGGCAACCCCACCAAGGTTTCTTGGTGAGGAGGGTGACTTTGGACATCCTGCAGGACTAAAAACAAAACCTGTCAAAGGGCAAAGGAGCTCTTAAGAGTCAATGGCCATCCAAAATCACCGGGAGAGATGACCCCTTAGCCTTTGTCAAGGCAGAATTCTAGGAGAAGGAAAACTCTGATATAACACCTGCAACCCTGATGGTATCCAATGATGTTGACTTGTTCTTCTTTTTGGTAAATATCATCTTGGTTAAGAGAGTGGGACTGGCTTTGTGCAGTGCCTTTGCTCACTATAAAAGCTTCACGGCACAGGCATTGCTTTATATCTGGAGATCTCTCTGCACTTGTCGTCACATGGTACCATGGGCCCAGCACTATGTGTCAATAAGTATCACAAGTGTAGTGTTTGTACCAGAGTTTTCAAGTCGCTGGCTGGACTAAAATGTCACACTCGTTCAGCGCATCGGTAGGGGTTCTCCTACATGGATATAAAGTAGTGGCCGTACTCGAAAACGAGTTGGCAGCCACCATATGTATATATATATATGTAAGTATATATATGTATATATATATATGTATGTATATATATGTATATGTATGTATATATATGTATATATATATGTATATATATATATATATGTATATATATATGTATGTATATATATATATATGTATATATATATGTATGTATATATATATATATGTATATATATGTATGTATATATATATATATGTATATATATGTATGTATATATATATATATGTATGTATATATATATATATGTATATATATGTATATATATGTGTATATATATATGTGTATATATATATATATTTAGATATATATATATATATATATGTATATATATATATATATATATATATATATATATATATATATTACATATATGATGTGTTGTTTCCTTGAGCAAGACTTTATTTCACATTGCTCCAGTTTACTCAGCTGTAGAAATGAGATGATAGGGACTGGGGTCCCTATCATTCCACTGCAAATGGTCATGGAGGTGTCACGGAAAAAAAGCACCCAGCCCACACTGCAAATGAGGTTGGTGTTAGGAAGGGGCATCCAGCTGTAGAAATCAAGCCAGAATCAGTTGCCGTCCCACCCTTGCAAGCAGGGAATAAGCGGACGTAAAATGAAATGATGATGATTTACATATATATATATATATATATATATATATATAAATATATATAGTAATAACAAATTTGAAGACTAAATCCAAACAGGGCTCGATAAGGAAGATCTCGTTAAGGGTGAAAACAGCGATTCTTTGCTTAAACTTTAATCTGTTATTTTAATAAATATAAATATATATTTAGATATATATATATATTTACATATATATGTATGTATATATATATAAATATATATATATATATACATGCATATATATATATATGTGTGTGTGTGTGTGCACTCACTCATACACACACAAGGTCAGTTTACTGAATGAGGTAAATTTGTACCTGTCATGTTATAAAACAAATATCCTACAGGTTAAACAATAATATATTGTGTTTTCAAAATATTGTAGAATATCTACTACGACCATGGAGTACAGCCAGGCTTAAGTAAATATTTCATACACTTGTACTATGTTCTTCTTCATCAACCTATTCCTGAAGGGATGGTAAGGCAGAGTCATGAGACTCATCATCCTGGGTCACCAAGTGAAACCAATTCAGTATCATCATCATCATCATTATCACTTAACTTCCATTTTCCACGCTAACATGGATATCTTGCTCATGCTCTACTTCTGGGTTCTTACCGGTTGGTTTTGCCTGTAAAATCTTGTCTAGTGATTCATTTGTTAACCCTTTGACATTTACATTACTCTATATTTATGATTGTATTTTCACAGTAAACACTTTATTTCACATAATTATCTCACATAATATTGAATCTATGAGAATAATACCTTAATATAAGTATGAGCAGCCAGTTACGGTCGGTTTGAAAAGAAAGAGGTGAGAGAATTCTGGCCAAATATGGTCGGTCTAAATGCTAAAAGGTTAAAGATTCTAACCACATGTCTGTAATACTGGAGCATGTTCTCTTGATGTACAGAAGTCCTAGTTTTACCTGAAATGACTCTTTGATTTCCAAGCTACACATTATAGACTAATATTATTACAAACATTGAAACCCATTTTAGCCACTTGTATTCACAATCACTATCTTTTGGCCACAATGTAATTCTCCCAATGTCGGTCACTCTCTGACAGGTTTGTGGTTGAGCCTGAGGCAATGGAGACTTCTGGTGTCCTTGGCCCTAGGACTGCCTCCCTACTTCCCTTAGTCTGTCATGGCTTACTAGCTCTATACGGACGTTTAAATTGAATAAATAAATAAATAAATTAATTAATAGAAAGCTTGTAGGAATAAAAATCAGTGAGTTTAGAAGTCATCAAGAAGGCAAATTTTTTTCTTTTTATGTGAAATAGGTGGCATTTATTTCATTCTATATTTCAGGTTCGTTGGCCATTAGACATGATAACACAAGAAAATATAAACAATAAATAAGGTTTGGACTTATGGTGTTGAATTTTGACCTCGTGATAACAAACAATTTGTAAAATACAAATTTATTGACCAACGGAGACTTCCAGTAGTAACTAAGAACAAAGGGCATAGGCCAAATAAAATTTCTACCACATTATATATCTCTCAGGCTTATCAGTAGTAGATCAGTCCAAACTAATTCTTCTATCTATTTGAAATTAGATTAAGCTTCATGTCGATGTTGTTAAGGCTTGTAAAATTCTATAACTGTAGCCAAATTCACAAGTTGATTCAATCAAAATACACCCATCTCTTATAAATGTGTGACACTGAATCAGTGAATGTACACAGCTTAGTGGCTAAGGAGTTGATCTCATGATCGTAAGACTGTGGGTTTGATCCCCAGATCATTTCTGTCCTTGAGCAAGACATTTCCTTTCACTTTGCTTCAGTTCAGTTAGCTGAAAAGAATCAAGTACCAGTAGTATTTGGAGATTAACCCTGGCGATCAGTTACAATTGACTATAAACTCCTCTCCACCAAATCTGAGCCACAGTGCCTATATTAGATAATACTGTTATCATCAAAATTATTATTTGAGAATCACAATTGGAAAAATCAATCCTGATATATTTATGTGCACCAAACCTCACATCAAAGTGAACAAAATGAGTTTAGAACAATGGTGTATGGACTTGTAACTCCTAATGGAACCGTAGGGCGACTGTCATGACATACAGTTTATCTTGGGCATTTTAAACCGAGTGGAGCCCATCCATTTCCATGTCTGAACACAACTGATTTCTTATAGAGAAGGAGAGAAAGTGATGGAAGGGTAGAGAGAGAATTGATCCAGTATTGAACTGACACTGGTTTTTAGCCTCAAAAGGATGAAAGTGATGAATGTTGATCCAGGAGGGGCAGTAGAAGCCCAGAACTTGGATGGAGCATGTCCGTTGGGATCAAGCTAGACTTGGCCTGGTCCAGGTGAGACCGGCAGACAGAAACACATGGAGTAGGGTGCTAAGGAGTGCTGTCAGGCAGGATCCACCCCTATTTAGGGATCAGTTGTGTCCTACATAATCAAAAAGGTGGATGATGATGATGATGATGGTGATGGTGATGATGATGATGATGATTCTATCTGACATTCCAACAACTCTATCAATTCGTCACCTGAAATGGGTTTTAAGGGTCTGGGTTATGCTAAAGTCCATGTGAGGCTGAAGTAGGGAAAGAGAAGGGGTTAGATGCTAAGCCCCTTCCCCTCTCACTCCTTGAAACTAAAATGTAAAGGAATGTTGGCCCCATCTACTTGCCTTTGCCCTATTTCCATTACTGGTCTAGAAATCATTAGTCATTAGTTCAATAGACCAAACTAAGTTTAATTTGAAAACCTAATCAAATTTTAAAATCATCAGACTGCTGCATAATATTAGCAATGGAACAACTGGAAAATATAATTGAATTATTAATACAAACCTTTCCCACCCACACATAAATTTAGCAATAAAATAGATAAAATACAACATATCGATAAACATGCAAATAACTAAACACATACATTTAAACGCACATACATATACACACACATATATACACACTCACATATATACACACACACATATATACACATACACACATATATATATATACATACACACACATGCACACACATATATACATACACACACACATATACACACACATATATACACATACACATATATATATATACACATACACACACATGCACACACACATATACATACACACACACATATACATACACACATATATACACATACACATATATATATATATACATACACACACATGCACACACATATATACATACACACACACATATACACACACATATACACATACACATATATATATACATACACACACATGCGCACACATATATACATACACACACATACATACATACACACATATATACACATACACACATATATACACAAACATACACATGCACACATACTCACACATACACACATATATACACATACACATATATACATACACACACACATACATATACATACACACATATATACACATACACATATATATATACACAAACATACACATGCACACATATATACACATACACATATACATACACACATGCACACATACTCACACATACACACATATATACACATACACACACACACGCACACACACACAGACACACAGACACACACACATGTTGGATATGAGGACTGATGTACGAGAGTTGATAGCAACATCCACTTCAACCAGAGATGGTACAGAATCTTCTTTTCAACAACAACAACAATAACAATAATAATTAAAAATTTGTCTGAAAAATTTTAACCAAATTATTAAGAATTTTATTTTATTTTTTAGTTGAGTTGAGTTGAGTTAAATAGAAAGTTTCAGAAATCCAGTTAAAAAAGAAGAACGAAAGAAAGAACATCCTGAAGACTTTAAGTAGAAACTAAAAGCGAAATACTAAATGAAGGGGTGGGGGAGAAAGAATTTCTCTCTCTTAGTTAAGAATAAAAATTATTTCCAAATGTCCTCTTGAAATATGGAGAACTGTAAAATTGTCTCATTCTATCAGAACTCTGTGATTCGTTAAGGATGGAGAAGATAAAAAAAAAAATGGAAGCAATGGAAGAATTTAACAAGAAATACTAAAATTTGTAGAAATGTAAAGAAAAAAACAGACAAAAAAAACAAACAAAAGTGGTGAATTAATAAGAATGAGTCCAGTATCAT
The DNA here is from genome assembly GCA_964016885.1 of Eledone cirrhosa. Classification (NCBI taxonomy): domain Eukaryota; kingdom Metazoa; phylum Mollusca; class Cephalopoda; order Octopoda; family Eledonidae; genus Eledone; species Eledone cirrhosa. The sequence continues at coordinate 61,672,015 of OZ024747.1, forward strand.
GCTAAACTGTAAATTACGCCAATTCTTTTTGTCTTCTTGCTGTAATAATTTCTCGAATCTTCTCTTCAGAGCTCTCAAAGCAAATTTTAAAATTTCATTGCTAACTAAAACTATATATATATATATATATATATATATATATATATATATATATATATATATATATATATACATACATATATATATATATATAAATATATATATATACATATATATATGTACGTATATACATATATATATGTATATATATATATATATATATATATATATATATATACCTTTGCAAGCAGGGAAAAGCGAACGTAAAATGATGATGATGATATATATATATATACATATACATATATATATATATATATATGAGAATGTCACATGCCATGTT
>OZ024747.1:61677396-61702396 GCA_964016885.1 Eledone cirrhosa
GATACAAAATATCATTATCGTTTTTATGTCTACTTTTCCTTGCTGGCATGAGTTAGAGGAGACATTTTTAAAGCAATTTTTCTACATTTGGATGCTTTTTCTAACACCTTTTTTTCTCTTTAAAGTAAGGTACTTATTGACATTTCAATCTACTGAGCAGCAGAACATAAAAATACATAACCAGTTGTTCAAGTGATATAAATGTGAAGACACATATGTGCACACAGACTCACACACACATATAGAACAGGTATCCACTTAGTCTCCATTTATCAAATTTCACTCACAAGGCCAAAGCTATAGAAATAAACCTGCAGTGGTTTTGAACCTAAAACCATGTAGTTATAAAGCAAACTTCTAAACCACATAGACATGCCTGCATCTAATATACAAGAATAAAGCTTAAATACCCCATGGTTGCTTTTGACATTCATACCTCTTGGTTGAAAGGCAGCAAATTGGCAATCATTGGAACATCGGATAGAAGTTTTGTGGCATTCGTTTCGGCTTTCTGCTCTTTCAGTTCAAATCTCATCAAGGTAAACTTTGCATTTCATCCATTCATGGTCAATAAAAAAGTACGATAGATGGAATCAACTGAACATATACATGCACTTTTGGTGAGTTATAGTGCACCTGAGCATTGTAGACAATAATTTTCATTATTATTATCATTTAGTGAAATCTGTCTGCTGGTATTCCTCTAGAATATCAATGTTGACAGCATAAACATTCTCAGGTTACATTACACAACTGGTTTATATTTGCCTTTGTGTGGATTTCAATTGTTTTTCCTTCTTCTTTGTCTTTGCCTCCTCCTCCTCCTCCTCGTTGTTGTTGTTGTTCTTCCACTTTTTCCTGAGAGGGACGTGGGAGGCAGAGTCCTCAAACACTACTTCCAGTTGGTTCTGTTAGAAGGAACCGTCTCTAACTGATCCAGCTGGATCCCCAAGTGAGAGCAGTCAAGTACAAGGATGTTATCCAACCATCTTTCTCAGCGTCAACCTGGAAGAATAATTTAACTTTTAACCCTTTACCATTTACATTACTCTATATTTACTATTATATTTTCATGGTAAAGGTTTTACCTCACATAATTATTTCACATAATATTGAATCTATGAGATTTTGATATTATTTATCGGTGGATTGGCAGTATCAGTAGAGGGTCGGACGCCATGCTTTGACGCATTGAGTTACAGCCCTTGCCATTCTGTGTTCAAATCCCACCGAGGTTAACTTTGCCGTTCATCCTTACTGGGTCGATAAAATAATTGCTGGCCTTGTGCCAAAAGTAGAAACAATTATTTATCTTATGAACAATACCTTAATATCAGTATGAGTGGCTGGTTACAGCTGGTCTGAACAAAAAGAGGTGAGCAAACTTTGGCTGGATACAGCCAGTTTAAATGTTAAAAGGTTAATCCATCTGATCGTTTTTTTGTACAATTTCTAAGCTACTTCTAAACTTCACTCACAAAGCTTTGGTTAAAGACACTTGCCTTAGCTGCTGTGATTGTAAAGTGAACTTCTTCAGTTTGTCATTACCATTATGCTGATGAAAGATACAGCCTATAATTTTAAAACCATTTTGAAAATAATTAAGAATTTGGAGTAACTTAATAATATAATTAACTTTCTTATTAAGCTAATGTTTTGGCAGTCAAACATATAAGCAAGTGGCAATCGTGTGACCTTCCTGTCTAGCCTCAGAGTGTGATACCCTATCTAACCTATGCAAGCATGGTAAAATAGCTGTATGGTGATGATGATGATGGTGATGGTGATGGTGGTGATGATGGTGATAATGATGGTGATGATGATGATGATGGTAATGATAGTGATCATGATGATGATGACGACGATGATGATGGTGATGCTAATGATGGTGATGATTATGAGGGAAATGATTCCTGTTAAAAATGCCATACGAGATGGTATTTTCCCTTGAATTCATTTGGTGTCATTAAAATTTCTCTGCTCACTGCTCAAACTATCACAGCACACCATAAATAGAATTGTGAATAGGTTTGCTCAAAGCCAAGCAAACATATCACCAAATTCATTTAAGAAATTTTTCGCTTAATGAATTCTTTCAAGGAACCGATTAAACTCACTGAAGAAGCAGAGTGAACATGTGTGTGTGTGTGTGTGTGTGTGTTTGTATGTGTGTGTGTATATGTGTCTGTGTGTGTATGTGTGCTGAGTATATCTGGATGTATGTGGGAATGTGTGTGCATGTGTTTGTATGTGCATGTGTGTGTGTGTGTGTGTGCATGTGTGTGTATGTGTGCATGTGTGTGTGTGTGTGTGTGTGTGTGTGCTGTGTGTGTGCGGATGTACGTGTGCACGTATGTGCATGTGCTCATGTGTGTGTGGGTGTGTGCATGTGTGTGTGGGGGTGGGGTGGGTGGGTGCGGATGTACGTATGCACGTATGTGTGTACATGTGCTATGGATGTGTGCATGTGTGTGTATGTGCTTGTGTGTGCATGTGCTTTGTATGTGTGCATGTGCTGTGTGTATGAGCATGATTGTGTATATATGTGCATATGTACTCTTGTGTGTGTGTATGTGTGTGTGGCTACACACGTGCTCATATGTAAGCATGTACTGGTGTATGCATGTGTGAGTGTATGTGTGTACTCGGATTTGTGTGTTCATGTGTGTGTGTGTATGCTTGTGTGTGTGCTTGAGTGTTTGTGTATGTTTGTGTAAATGCTAGTGTGTGTTGGTTCTCATGTATGTGTGTATATCCTTGTATATTTATGTATGTGTGTGTTCATATATGTTTGTGTATGTGTGTAGCTATTCTCTTTTGGTCTGTTAAACCTTCTTCTGGGGCATTTATAGAGATTATATTAGCTGTCATTCTTCTTCTCACTAGACTAAACATTATAATTCTATCAACCAACCTCACTATACCATTTCTATTATCTATCAACTTTTTGTTAAGTTTCCGGAAATTTCTAGTAGCGGAATTATTGTCTACTGAAAATCCCTGATACTTCAATTCTTTCCTCAGTTATCAAACTGCTTGTATATATTTTCACTTCATTCCATTGTCCAATACTGAAGTTCTAATTCCTTTTCTGTTTCACTGACCCAAGTATATGACTGTTACTGGTTCCCCTGTGATCAAACTGCTTGTAACTAAATAATTTCCTTTCATAGTTTAACACTCAAGTTCTAATACCTTTGCTGCCTCATTGACCCTAGTATATGACTGTTACTCATTCCCCAGTTATCAAACTGCTTGTAGCTATTTCATTTCCTTTCATTGTCCAACACTCAAGTTCTAATATTTCTGTTCATTCTACGGTTCAAAATAATTTTTTCTAGCTTAGACAGATGACCAATAATTTGGGGGGGAGAGAAAGTCAATTATGTCAACCCTAGTATGTGACTGGTACTTCATTTCATCAAGCCAGGAAAGATGAAAGACAAAGTGGACCTCAAAGGTATTTGAACTCAGAATATAAAGGGCCATAACTAAATGCTGCAAAGCATTTTTTCCAAGGTGCTATTCTACTGATCAACAATGGTAGCAGAGCTATCCAGCATATGGTAGATGTGAGTTCAAGTTCCACAACAGATGCTGTCATCTCCTCCCCATTCTTCTGTGACACTAGAGCCCTTGCCCTTCCTTTCCTTTTCTGTTTTCATAACCACAAAAGACACTTGAATGTTCAATGTAACTCACCTTTGTGTAGTGAGTACCTTTGGAATTAAACATAGATTTCATGTTTAAAATTCAAACCAAACTTATAAAATACCTTTACAATTAAACAAATATTAGTACACCTGTCTTAGACAAAGGAGTAATGAGAAACTTTTAATGAAGAATAAGACCCCAGTATTACATTGGTACTTTATTGACCTGGTGAATTGGATGAGATATTTTCATTTTCTTCAAAAGAAATATATTGTCAATGATACCACCTTTTAAAATATTTTGCTCAGTTCGGATTTGAACCTAAGATCTTGTGATAGTAAGCCCAACACCCTAACCCTAAACCACTCATCTTTACATAAGTGAAGTTTGTAAACATTACAAAATGATTCATCTTTACAGATAAAGACAATCATATGACTCTTTATAATCGTATTAATAACAACTCATCTTACATATTGAATAATCTAAGATAGATTTTATTTAATAACACAAAACAATACTTCGGAAGTGAGTTTTATATATCATCATATAATAATATAGCAATAAATACTGTTATATGAAAATTTGATCACCACAAATATTGTTTGAAGTGTAATTATATTAGATAAGAAGACAAATCTAAAATCTATCGAAACTAGCGATGGTGGAAGTTGACAAAATAAAATTTAAAAACTAGTAAAAAAAAAACAAATATATTGATGTTGAAAATATTACAGAGGGGGATAAACATTTCCCCCAGAATTTAAATATAAATTTCATGAAGAGTGTGGCTTAGAGAACAAATTATTTATTTACTGTATATACTCAAATATAAGCCGAGGAATATGTGACCCCACCAAAAAATTGATGATAAGATAGGGTGGGTCGGCTTCTATATACACCACCTAAACAATGTGTTGATTATCTACCTCTGCTTATAATTGGGTTTGGATTTTTGCCCATTTCTCAGTCATGAAATAAGGGGTTGGTTTATATTTGGATCAGCTTATATTCCAGTATATACAGTACCTTCAAGCCAGATGTTTAAATTTCCACATGCTAGTGATGTGTCTTGACAATAACAAAGAAATTCTTGCATGTAATGTAGAGAAAAACCACAGTGTTATCATAGACATTCAAATCTTAGTTCACATCAAACCACAGAAACTCAGATAAAACATATCACAATGTCCTCCTAGTTCACACACATCACACAGAGACACACAGATCTCAGTTCATACACACTACACAGGCCTCAATTCACCCTAACCCACAGAGACTCAGATAAAACAGACCTCAATACCCTCCCATTTCACTCACACCACACAGATACTCAGATCTCAGTTCACACCAACTTCAGATAAAACAGACCACAATATCCTCCCAGCTCATACCACAGATACACAGCTCTCAGTTCACACTAACTCACAAAGACTCAGATAAAACAGACCTCAAAATCTTCCCATTTCACATTTACACCACACAGAAACAGAACTCAATGTCTTCCCATTTCATACACACCACACATACTCAGATCTTAGTTCACACTAACCTCAGATAAAACAGAATTCAATCTCCTCACTGTTCACACACACTGCAGACACAGAGATCTCAGTTCACACACACACACCACACAGATCTAAGTTCACACACACCACACAGATCTCAGGTGAAACATACCTCAATACCCTCCCAGTTCACACACACCACACAGACACTCACATAAAACCCAACATTCATTCACTCAAACAAAAGCAAAACGACATTGATATATCGCTGTCTTTTGCTATTTTCCTGTTAAAAGTGATTATCTCCCCCTAGATTCCTTCTTCTATATTACATTACACATGGTTGATTTTGAACTAAATGGACACAACAGATACTTCAATGTAATATATTCCTTCAATAATTGAAACAGACTGCTTTTCATAGTATAAATAAAATATAACTTTCTCAGAATTTAACAATATTTGCACAGACATTTCATATGGAAACCAACATTCCCAAATGAATTTATGTAATCTTGTTTAGCCATAGGTCAGTCCTAACCAAGCATACATCTGAACAAAAACGTTCCCATATCAAATTTGTTCTTTTGGATGATAGAGTGTTTTGAGGGCTATTTCACTGCGATTTTTAGGAAGACAAGCAATGTTATGGCTCTCTAATCTCATCTATATAAAATATATACATTTAGATTACATATTCAACCTACTTGGCTCTTACGAGGGTCGGCTGACCAAGATACTCTCATGGAACGACAAAATGAGGTTTATTTTTCAACATATCCCTAGAAAGAAACAATGTGGTTATTAATAAGAAGATTTCGCAACACTAGCATCACTCCTTCATAGTCACCCGATAACATTTTCAGCCATCTCTTGTGCTTCAAATTTCTTTAAAACATTTCTAATAACATTTCTTTACATTCTGTGTCTATCAACATATTTACTTTCATTAGGAATTCTAAAAAATAAGTGTAGTGGAAAGATGGTTAATAATCTTGTGAATGTCTACCAAGTCAGTTGCCAGATGTCTCAGCTTTAATGTAGATAACAACGTTAAATCAATGTTGTCTGCTATTTCCTTGTGAAAAAAAACAAACGCATTATCTCCCCATAGATGTCTTAGTCTATATTACATTTAACAACTCACCTTACTGAGTGGTTAGGTGTTGCCTGTGAGTGTGCTTGGCTGTTTCAGCACCTTAGACTCACCATCACCTGGCCTTACCGAAGTGTTGTGTTGCATGTGAGGGTGCCTGGCTGTTTCAGCACCTTAGCCTCACCATCACTTGGTCTTACCGAAGTGTCATGTGATTGACAATATACACAGAAATTGAATGAAGACTGTGTTAACACTGCTACTTGGAGTTGTTTACCGTCCCCCAAATTACCATCAGGACACTCAACTTTGTGATATCCTCAGAGTTTCTGCCAAGAAAACAGCCACTTATGTTTTCATTGCAGGGGACTTCAATCACCCTGAGATTGACTGGGAAACCTTTCGTTGGCCACAAAGTGCAAATGACTTCCTTGAGCTAGTGCTGGACTCGAACTGGTCCTAAGTAGTCACCTTCCCAACAAGAGGTGACAACCCTTTGGATCTACTCTTCACCACTACTCCTGAAATGGTCATTAGTGTTACTGCTGAGGAACCTTTAGGTGACTCTGATCATGCTATGATCATTGCCAATCTATCCCTCATGGGCAGTAACAAAAGCCACAACCATCTCCAAACTGCTCACTTTGACTGGAATAAAGCAGACTGGAACTGTTACTGCACCGAGCTGCAATGTCCAAACTGGCTTGAGTTCTACGACTCTGGAGATGTCAACACTGTACTCCAGAACATCCTGAACTCAATATGGACAGCATGTGCAGCATCGGTGCCACGTAAGCAGAAAAAACATCCCGAAAGTGCAATTTAGGAGACTGCAGCAGTCCGTCTTGCCAGAAAAGAATGTTGTAATGCTGAACGTGAGTACAAACTGCATAAATCAGATATCAATAGGAAGAGGCGAAATAAATCATCCAACCACCTCAAACAGGTGACATAAAAGGCAGTGCTTCAATTAGAGTGGCACATAGCAACAAGCCCTGACAGTAAGGTGTTCTGGAAGTATGTTCACTCAAAGCAGAGGCCTCACTCTCCAGTTGGTCCTCTTCGCAGTGGTGACAGTCAAGTTTGCAACAAACTTGACTGTCACCACTGAATATGAACCTGAAGATTGCGAAAGCATGAAAGTACTTCTTCAATTAACATTTAATATTCTACCATACTATATCATTATAATTTTAAAGGATTGTTAATAAAATGAGTAAATCAGATGAAGTTGGAATTCCTTTTATTAATATATATATATATATATATATATATATATATATATATACGATATTGACAAATGGAAACTATATTTATAAAATATAGTTTCCATTTGTTAATATCGTATTTTTACTCCAAATATTTGTTGAGTGCTTTATATCAGTTATAAAAATATTTGCTTGTTGTATCCCAACAATTTAAATAGAACTCTTACATATATATATATATATTGAATTTTGTGATGCGAGTACATTGACTATTTGCAACACAAACTTCCAGAAACCTGCCAATCACCTAATAACCTACAAATCTGGTGAGCACATAAGCCAGATTGACTTCTTGCTAGTTAGGCAGCGGGACAGGCAGATAGTGTCTAATACCAAGGCATACCCTGGGGAAGAATGTACCCCACAGCATAGGTTAGTTGTTAGTGATATCTCAGTAAGCAAGAGATGGAATGAGACATATAGGAAGGTGTGGAGAAGAAAGGTCTGGAAGCTAAAAGACCTTTCACTAAAATACAAATTTAGGAAAGCCCTTCAAGATGTATATGACGAAAAAGAAGACGATTTAGAGACGTATGACATAGATAATAACTGGAATTTCTTACGTGACAACTTACTGCAGGCTACTGATGAAACCTGTGGCTGGAGCAGAGCTCCAACCAGACAGAGAGTGACCTGGTGGTGGAACAGCACAGTAGATAAGGCTATTAGAGACAAAAGACTAGCATGGAAGGCTTGGAAAAAGGGTGGGTGTAGGGAAGAATATACAGCCACTAAGAGAGAAGCTAGACGTCAGGTGTACTTAGCACGCAAGGAGGCAGAGAGTAGGAGGTTTGCCAATGTTCTGCGACGGAAAGATCAGAGGCGTGCGGCGTTCCACATTGCAAGGCAGTGTGTCAATGCAAATCAGGATGTTGTTGGAGATAAATGTGTCCGGGATGATGCCGGTGTACTTAGTGTCACGAATGATCAGAAAAAGGAGGCCTGGAAATGTCATTATGAGAGACTGATGAATGTGGAGAACGAATGGGAGAGAGAGAAATTACCCTTGGTAGATCCGACAGAGGGACCAGCTATTGAGATTGACGAATATAGGGTCCAAGAGGCGATTAGGGAAATAAAAAATGGTAAGGCGGCCGGACCATCGGGAATAGTTGCTGAGATGCTGAAGGCATCAGGGGACGTAGGCAGGGAAAAGCGGACGTAAAATGATGATGATGATGATATATATATATATATATATATATATATACAGTATTAATAAATGGAAACTATATTTATAAAACCATATTTATTTCATTATATATATTTCAAGGATACCAAGTTAAATCATGGTATGCCTTCATCAGACAAAATACAATATATAATAGTTTTACAAATACATGCTTACACATGCAATTTTTGATTGCAGATATACATAACTTAACAGCCATAAATGCAGAAAAGTTAATCCTATATATTTGTAGATATATACTAAAATTTTTTAATTAATAACACAAGGAGTGTATAGCAATAAATAAAAAATCACTTATGCTTTGTATGTATACATTGTGTGTGGGAGTAGATATAATGTATATCTCTGAGTGAGTGAGTATATATATATATATATATATATATATATATATATATATATATATATTGATGCACCTTTGTCTATGTATATGTGATATACGATAGATAATTTCTCTAGCAATATATTTATTTTGTAGTGTTTAAATTCCAATTTTTAATATATTGATCTCAATTTTAAACTAAATATATAATCATAATTAAACAATGTGTAATTTCTCATATTATATATCTATATTCCATTCACGAATATTAATATTTCTAATTTTATTTATTCATTTCATCTCAATTGTTAACTCAACTTAATATAACATAACTTATGGTTTTCGTTCTCTCCCCCCTCTCTCTATCTATGCATATCTCTCTCTTGAGCTCTTTCTATGTCTGATGTTTTGATATCTCCCCGTTATTTTTCCTCTGTTCTCTTTTCTTTTTTGCTTTCTTCTTTTTCTTTATCTATCTTTCCCTTTCTTTTCTCCACGTTTCTCTCTCTATCTCTCTCTCTCTCTCTCTCTCCATCTTTTTACTTACTCTTAACACTATGACTTACTAAAGTAAACAAACCACTATCCGGATGGCCTCCAAAAACAACGGTCACCTTTTTGAAAGGGTATGTCAATTATCTATTTGTAAAACTGTTATATATTGTATTTTGTCTGATGAAGGCATACCATGATTTAACTTGGTATCCATTAAATATATATAATGAAATAAATATGGTTTTATAAATATAGTTTCCATTTATTAATACTGTATATCTACTCCAAATATTTGTCGAGTGCTTTATATCAGTTATAATAATATTTGCTTGTTGTATCCCAACAATTTAAATTGAACTTTTGCATATATATATATATATATATATATATATATATATATGTGTGTGTGAATGAAGTAATTCCATCGGAAAAGTCCAGGAAAAAAGAGTGCTCTATGTATGCAACAGAGCTTAATTATTATTAAATAATAATTATAATAATAATTATAATAATAATAAATATATATATATATACTCCAAATACTAGTTGAGTGCTTTTATATCAGTTATAAATATTTACTCGTTGTAACCCAACAATTTAAATAAAACTTTGCACATATATATATATATATATATATATATATATATATATATATATATATATATATATATATATATGTGTGTGCGTGTGGAGGCATATGCCTTACTGGTTAGAGCATCGGGCTTGCAATCGAAAGGTTGTGAGTTCAATTCTCGGACCGGGTGATGTATTGTTTCCTTGAGCAACACACTTTATTTCACATTGCTCCAGTTTACTCAGCTGTACTGCAAAGTGGTCGTGGAGGTGCCACGGCAAAAAAACACCTACCACTCATTGTAAATGAGTGCCCTGTAGAAATCAAGCCAGAATCAGTTCCTGTCCCACCCTTGCAAGCAGGGAAAAGCGGATGTAAAATGATGATGATATATATATATATATATATATATATATATATATATAAACAAGACCGATGATATTTCATTTACATGTATTTAGATGTTTAATGTGTATCAACCTGTTACGTGCATTTGGCAGAGGATTGACTCAGGATCCCCATAGATGTTGTGGAGCTGACTCCAGTATCAGTTTGCCCTTCAGACTGGTGATGTGATAAAAATATAATAATATATACACTCTGCCTGTGCATAGAGTGGATGTTTTGGTACCACCACCATTCACTGAATCACCTACACTTAACCAGTCAGAAATGGTCCAGGTATCTTCAGCCCTTCTGTATCTACCGTAGTTATGCTATATGTATAGCCGTTACCTTTGGTCGGTTTTCTTTGGGTGTCACACTTTAAAACTGTTGTGTTTTACTCTGGACCTAATGTTTGGTTTTAACTTTCGATCCTTTGAGTGCTTTGTGATTACCTCAAACAAATCGAATAGTACTTGCTGTACAACAGCTAAACTTTGATTTACAAATATTATCTATATATATAAAGCTGTGGTTGTCTGTCTGTCTATCGATTTTTGGCACACATCTCCTCTTAGAATCTCTGACGGAATTGCACCGAAATTGCTATACTTGTACATTGAGCCCTAGCGAAGACATCGGAAAAAAATATTTCAAATTGACCCACCCTATGTGACGAAATCGAATCTAATGTATCGATTTTTGAGCGTAAGTGACGAGTTATTTCCCTTTGTTCTGTTTACATTGAGCGTCTTACGTTGTTTTTTTCTGCGTTGCAGTGTTTACATTTTCGATCTTTGTTAATAAATAACCAGTGCAGTTTTTATCTCCAGCATCCTCTTTTGTTATAACATTCGGGTTATCGTTATGTTTTCTTAACTTCATAAGGCATATTGTTGGTTGAGGGAATATTAATCAAAAACACCACATGCAAGTCTGCACAGTAGACACTACAGTTTTTAAGCCAAAAAAGAAACTTAACACTGTAACTTTAACACAGCTATTGAGCGACCCCGAGCAACGCCGGGCTTTACTGCTAGTAATATATATATGTGTGTGTGTGTTAAATATTTCTGTACAAAAGGTAAAGGAAAGAAGAGTGCTCTATACTATGTATAGTATAGAGCTATCTAATACTATGTATAACTATTTCATCAGATGAACAGGCTGGACGTTTCTGTAAGAACCGTCTTGTTTCTTGAAACCTTTGGTAATGGAATCATTTTATTGTGTTGTTTATTATGGAGGCACATGGCTTAGTGGTTAGAGCATTGGCCTTGCAATCGAAAGGTTGTGAGTTCAATTCTCAGACCGGGTGATGTGTTGTTTCCTTGAGCAAGACACTTTATTTCACATTGCTCCAGTTTACTCAGCTGTAGAAATGAGATGATAGGACCGGGGTCCCTATCATTCCACTGCAAAGTGGTCGTGGAGGTGCCACAGCAAAAAAGCACCCAGCACTCACTGTAAATGAGGTTGGTGTTAGGAAGGGCATCCAGCTGTAGAAATCAAGCCAGAATCAGTTCCCGTCCCACCCTTGCAAGCAGGGAAAAAGCGGACGTCAAAATGAAATGATGATGATATATATATATATATGTATATATAGATAGATAGATAGATAGATACATATATATATACATATATGCATGAATATATTCCAACAAAAACAAAAGAAAGACATTAAAAAAATAACAATATATTATTTGATATTTGGATTTTCAGTTATCTAGTTAGTGTTGTTATTGTTGTTGTTTATCTGTTTCTTAGCATTTCTCCATGTTTTCCTAGATGTTCCTAGCTTTATTCTTATTAGTTCCATAACCATTGCCTATGTTGTTAGTTCTGTAATCATTCCTGACAACCGAATGTCGATCTATTCATGCATTCAATTATATAAAATCTAAATTCTAACCATTTCATTGCATCTTTCTCACTAATTCAACGTTTTCTTCATCAGAATTATTTATTAAAACTTACTTCAAACAATTCCATTTGGTTTTATATATATATATATGTGTGTGTGTGTGTGTGTAAATATATTTGTTTATATATATATACATATATCTTTCAAAATAAATCTGTAACTTAGCAAACATGAAATAAGGAATTTGAAAATTAAAATAAAAAAGAAATTCTGAAACCAAAATCATCCTAGATTTATTTTTTCTTTCTAGAGATCCATGAAGGAGAAAAATAACAGGTTTAACTCAAAGGTTTTATATATAATATTTCAATAACAATCCTGGAAGTTTAAATGTAGAATTTTCTATATGCAATATATCGCCTATAAGTTCATATGTACTTTTTTTCTATGTGACTGTACATAGCCTAGTGGTTAAGTTGTTCAACGCACAATTGCAATAACATAAGAATGATTCCTGGCAGTGGGTTGATCCTTGAGCAAGACTTTTTATTTCTGTTTCACATTATTGCTGTTCACTCAGCTGTCAAAATGAGCTGTAATTCAAAGGACTATGTGTATCAAATGCTGAATCTCCCTGAGGTCTATATTACACATGTTTGAGGAATGCTCAGCCACTTGCATATATATATGCACTCACATATACACTCACCAAAACACGCACACACATCCACCAAAATACACATACACACACCAGAACACACACAAAAACATACATACATGCACCAAAATACACATACATCCACCAAATTACACATATGCACACACATGCACACACCAAAACACACATGCACACTCCCACTTCCACCCCTACCCCACATACTCTCTCCCCCCAAACACCCACCCACCCCCACACACACACTCTCCCCCTGCTACCCCTCCCCACACTCAGCCATCCCCCACCAGAGAGCTCCCATGTACTTTAAAGATTCCCCATCAAACTGTGACAACCCTAACCCCTTATTTTTTTAGGAACTCCTCATCAAAGGACCTTGATCGAAGCACATTTCACATCATGTTAGTGTGAAACTGAAATTAAAAGGATAATTAAGAATTGATAATTAGCAGTAAAGGCAGTAGTAGTAGTAGTAGTAGTAGTGGTGGTGGTGGTGGTGGTGGTGGTGGTGGTAGTAGTAGCAGCAGTAGTAGTAGTAGTAGTAGCAGTAGTAGTAGTAGCAGTAGTAGTAGTAGTAGTAGTGGTAGTGGTGGTGGTGGTGGTGGTGGTGGTGGTGGTGGTAGTTGTGGTGGTAGTAGTAGAAGCAGTAGTAGTAGTAGCAGCAGTAGTAGTAGTAGCAGTAGTAGTAGTACTAGTAGCAGCAGTAGTAACAGTAGTAGTAGTAGTAGTAGCAGCAGTAGTACATGTCTCACCACCACCATATCCTCCTCCCATTCCTCATCATATGCCACTCCCACCATGCCCTTCCTCTGTAATTGACAGGTGTTATTTCCAGGAAGAGGAAAAAAATGTTTCATAAATTTACTCAAAACACACTCGAAAACCAAAATAAAATATAATAAAATAAGATAAAATGAGATAAAACAAAATCAAATAAAATAAGGTAAACCCATCAAACATGTTTTCTGGTTGCAGGGGGGGGGGGGGAGAAAATTATGATAGAGAGAGAAAGGAGAAAATTTATTTGTGTTTGTATGGGTTTGCTGGATCTGCAAATAAGCCCATAGCAGTGGAGACATCCGGTGTCCTTAAGGGTTGGATTTATACCTAAGTGTGCCCGAGGAATGTCAGGTTGGGGCGCTCATACACAAAATATTAGAATACACAGCAAACCCCCCCAAAATTTTACATATCAAAGTTAGCTTGGCGCAAGTAATTGGAATTGAAAATTTATACACACAGGTATTAAATCACAAAATTCTAACGATCCTAAAACTAAAAGGCCCATGATGGGGCACCACCGTTGTTGCTACACATTCTATCTCCAGCCTATGTTGGCTGGCCATTGGTGTAAGAGGGAGTTCATTGCTGCTGCCCTTAGGTTACCTTTGTACCATGCTGTGGGCTCATCCAGGATCCTGGATAGCAGGGTGTCGAGATGTTTCTTGAAAACATCCACGTCCACACCATGCAGATCTCTCAAATTTCTTGGCAGCTTGTTGAAGAGTTGAGGGCCTTTGAATCCCAGGCTATTGCAATATCTGCTCTTTATTCTAGATGTAGAAGACGGAATCTTTGGCACCACACAGTGACGTCCTGTTCGGGGGTTGGTCCAGCTCTCAATGCCAAAGTTTGGTGCTGGCACCTCCAGGATTTTCCATATGTATATCACTGTATTTTTTAGTGGGATCAACTGCAGTATCTAATGTGAAGTCATGGGATTTTTACTGCATATAACAACAACACTAACAAAACCAACAACAAAAACATCATTAACAAGAGTTTAAAGCCATCATTCCTGCTAAATATGTAACATATTCAAGTGAACAACCCCACTATTGGGTCAAGATACACCAAAGAAAAATGCCACCTTCACCTGTAATGTTGTACTCCAGGTATGTCAGCTAAATAGATCATATCTCTTTGTTTATTTCTCTCTCTCTCCTTCTCTTTATTTCTATCTCCTTTATCTCACTCTCTCTCTCTCTCTCCTTCTCTCTCTATATATATATATGTATATATATTAACAATATCCTGATTTGTTCAGACTAAGATTGTTGTTGAGTGCAATAGAATTACAGAATGTAATTCTGTAAATCAGAATGTACTGGAGTATGGAAGAAAACATTATTTTTTTAACATCAATATTATTTATTTAATGTGAACTCTCTAGTGAAAGAGATTTATTTACTATAACTCCACTGGTTTTATTGTTATCTGATGTATTGAGAGAATTACTGTAGGTAGATCAGTTGATCTTATCCTCTTTAGCAAACTGTTATTGAGAAAAACACACTAAATCTTTCTATCTAACTATATATCTTTATTGTTTTGCTATAACCAGGGCCTGATTTAATGGTAAACAAAAACAACTCCATGCTGATGGTGGTGAGTAGGGAGGTGGGCCTAGAATGCTAGTGCCAGATTTAATAGGGGGTAAAGGGGGCAATTGCCCCGAGGGAGGGTGGCCTGCAATTTATTTGTGCCCTCAGCTGGGCGTTTTTAGTTTTAGGATGGTTAGATTTTTTAAATTTGATACCTGTATGTATAACTTTTCAATTCCAATTACTTGCACCAAGCTAACTTTGATATGTAAAATGGGGGGAGGGGGGTTCTGTGTATAAGGGGCCACCCAAACATTTAGACCCCGAAGGTTTAAATCCGACCCTGTAACTATAACTACTGACTTGTTTCTACTGTTTAATTCAGGGCAGAAAGGCAGGGCCTATGAGCGAGAACCTCAGAGACTGATGGAAGGGAGGAAGAGAGAAAAGTATCCTCAGACATACAGATCTGGATTGTTTGCAATTGTATTGACTCCATTAACCCTTCAGCCTTTAAACCGGCCATATCCGGCCAGAATTCTCTGAACTCATTCTGTTCAAGCCAGCCATAACTGGTCACTCATACTGATGTTAAGAAATTGTTCTCAAAATAAATAATATCAAAATCTCATAGATTCGAAACTATGTGAGATAATTAATTTACCATGAAAATACAATAGTAAATATAGAGTAATGTAAATGTTAAAGGGTTAAAGGCACCCAGGGGCCAAGTGATGGTGTTAAAGTAGACAAGAAATTAAGTCTACCACCCAGTATTAGAATAAAGCAATTTTTAATCTGATGCAGTCATAGTGCTACATCATGTGATTTGTTAATTGAAATATTTATAGTATCTTCACTACTTGACAGATTGTTGTGGAAATTTGCCTTATTAGAGTAAAGGCTGCCATTTTTAATGTTATGGAGTCATCGTGCTATTTTGTACTTTTCATGAATCTCTTGTTAATGCTGTTCTATTTGGTACAGGATATTAAGAGTTAAATTAAAACATACAAATAATTACAGACCCAGCTAACCTACATCAGTTTGGGTGGAGAAGGAAAAATAAACACATTATCTTACTATTACTTGATAAAAACAATATATATATATATACATACATATATATATATATATATAGAGAGAGAGAGAGAGAGACAGACAGACAGTGTGTGTGTGTGTGTGTGTGTGTGTGTGTGTGTGTGTGTGAAAGAGAGAGAAGGAGACAGTGTGTGAGAGAGAAAGGATGGAGCAACAGAAGGACTGTGGGAGAGAGAGAAAGAGAGAGAGAAGGTGAAATTGGTCTCATTATTCACAGTAATGGTTATTTAAAAGCTGCCATACATCATCTTAAATTAAATTGTGTAGTTATGTTTCTATATATATTTATTTATGTACACACATATATATATATATATATATATATATATAGACATACATACATATATATACATACATACACACACACACATACATACATACATACATACATACATAGACATATGCATACGTTCATACATACACACATACATACATACATACATACATAGACATACATACATGCATACGTTCATACATACATACACACACATACATACATATATACATACACACACACATATAAACATTCATGGCAACATATATACACACATACATATATACACATATACACCTCCTCACCTAAGAGGAAAAAATGTAAACTGTTTTAAAATGTTGTTGTTTTAGTTGTTGAAGAATATGAAAACATAAATACATAAACCTGTATCCAATATTAATAGTCAAATATTTATATTTTTGCTGTTCAAGTATTAAAGCTTACACCTCTTACTTGCACGGTTTTCTTCATGTTTTTAGGATGGGCTGGGGGAAGATAGATTCTCTGTTTGTCCTGTAAGGTCTAAACTGCTCTTAAATTATGGTCGAGAATGAATTAATGGAAGTTTATTGCCAGAAGATGGGTGGCAGGGAGGAGAGGAGGGTACTGGCAGATCCAGTGTACTACTGTACACAACTACTACAACAACAACCGCAGCAGCAGCAACAACAACAATATCCATAGAAATTGACAAATTCCTCTGATGATTGATTTGCATCTCCCATAACTTAACCAAAATCGATTTTAAGTTGTGGTCCTTCAAATCATGAAATAGCACTATAAGGAATAACAACTTAGCTAAGATAAGGGCCTTATTTAAGAGTATGGGGGAAATAGAAGCATAGTAATTGTCTGTGTCAAAGTGGATGAATTTCAGAGCTGCCTTATCAGGTAGGTCTATGAACCATTTAATGACCTGGTCGGTATTGTTCCAGAGACAGACTTTAGCTTTACTATTAAGTTCAGGTATTATTCTATTGAGGATCACTTTGCTAATCCTACCTATATCTGAAGTGGAGGGGCATATTAATCTGATGGAGGGGCTTTCATTAAAATTATATTTGGGATCTTTAAGAGAATTTAGGTGTCATAGGTACATAAGGGTTAGTGTATTTATCTATATCTAAGCTAGTTACTATATCTTTCACTAATCTATTAATGTCATTTAAAGTACCAATAGGCGTTTTCATGTAGTTTTTGTTTAATTCATTATAAATAAATTGTCTGTATCTGCTTACATCCAACTTATACAGGTTCTTAGTTTTATCAGAGGCAACGAAAAGGTGTCTGTCGTTCCTGATCTTAGTGATGAGAGAGTCCATGGACATCAGGAACGAATTACCATATGTATATATATACATATATATATATATATATACATATATATATATATATATATATATATATATATATATATATATATATATATATGTATATATATATATATATATATATACATATATATATATATATACATATATATATATATATATATATATATATATATATATATATATTTCGTTTCTGAATTTGTTTAGCAAGATTCTTTATCTGAAAACGTGTGTTGAAACCGATATTGTTATACTTTGGGAGGGTCATGTTGCCAATAAGAAACACACGCACCAGTTGCTTTCACTTCAATTTATTATAAATTAAATTTATAAATTTAGGAATTTATAAATTTCCGGTTGGTTGGTTCCACAACCAGACGATTGTTCATATATTGTCAAAGTTCTTTCATCACACATTCTGTGACCTCTTCAGTGACTGGGGATTCTTTTCTTTGTTTTTGTGCCTCTCCTTTGTTCTGTCCTATGCCATCTTGTTTTTGTGTGTGTATGTATATATATATATATATACATACATATATATATATATATATATATATATATATATATATATGTAATTTGAAGCCTTCATTGAATTTAGTGGTGGGGTGGGGGTCTTACTTGCAATCCTTCTGCTGAATTATACATGTATTTTTCAAGCCCTTTATTAAACAACTAGAACACTACAACAGAACATTAAACTATATATTTTTTTGAATATTAGAAAAATTGTATAGTTCGTAGTTTGATGGCCAAAGTTATTGCGTCGTTCAGCTTACTCCATCATTATACCTATTTTTTTAAGGCCATTAGTTATGAAATATATAAATATATAAATATAACTATATAAATATAAATACATAAATATATAGATATATAACTATATAAATATATAGATATATAACTATATAGATATATAACTATATAAATATATAGATATATAACTATATAAATATATAGATATATATAACTATATAACTTTATAGATATATAACTATATAATATATAGATATATATAACTATATAGATATATAACTATATAAATATATACATATATAAATATATAGATATATAACTATATAAATATATAAATATATAGATATATAACTATATAACTATATAAATATATAAATATATAAATATATAACTATATAACTATATAAATATATAGATATATAACTATATAAATATATAACTATATAACTATATAAATATATAACTATATAGATATATAACTATATAAATATATAAATATATGACTATATAACTATATAAATATATAGATATATAACTATATAACTATATAACTATATAAATATATAGATATATAACTATATAAATATATAGATATATAACTATATAACTATATAAATATATAGATATATAACTATATAACTATATAGATATATAACTATATAACTATATAAATATATAGATATATAACTATATAACTATATAAATATATAGATATATAACTATATAACTATATAAATATATAAATATATAGATATATAACTATATAACTATATAAATATATGCCAAAATTATCTGAATATTTTCAGGTTTACATGCACTCAATAATTTTGAATGTATTTCTTTTTTGTCTCTCTTTACACATCATAAAGTCATTATAATCATCATCACCACCACCACCACCACCATCACCATCATCATCATCATCATCATCATCATCATCATCATCATCACCACCACCACCACCACCATCACCATCATCATCATCATCATCACCATCACCACCACCACCATCACCATAGTGTGCCATCACTACCATCATTATCATCATTATCATCATCACCACCATCATCATCACCATCATCATCACCATCATCATCATCATCATCACCATCATCATCATCATCATCACCATCATCATCATCACCACCACCACCACCACCACCACCACCACCATCATCATCATCATCGCCATCACTACCATCATTATCATCATCATCATCATCATCATCATCATCAACAACATCATCATCATGGCCATTATCATCATCATCCTCGTCATCATCACCATCACTACCAGCATCATCTCCATCATCAATATCATCATCATCATCATCCTCATTTTTTTTCATCATCACCATCACAATCATCATCTTCAATATCATCGCCACCACCACCACCACCACCATCACCACCATCAGCAGCAGCGTTATGATCATGGCCACCATCATCATCATCACTACTATAACCACCGCCATCATCATCACAATCATCATCATCATCATCACTAACAGTGCTATCATTACTATCACCACCACCACAATCATCCTCATCATCATCATCTTCAACATCACCATCATCATCACCATCATCACCAACATCACCATCACTACCAGAGCTATCACTACTATCACAACCACCACCATTATCATCATCATCATCATCATCATCATCAACATCACTATCATTACTAGTGCTATCACTACTACCACCACTACCACCACCATCACCATCACCATCATCATCACCATCATCATCACCATCATCGTCATCATCATCATCATCATCATCATCATCATCATCATCATCATCATCGTTGTCACCATCATATTCACCATCATATTCACCATCATCGTCATCATCATCATCAACAACATCACCATCATCACTATCATTACCAGTGCTATCACTATTATCACCACTACCACCACCACCATCAACATCAATATCATCATTACCACTATCAATAACATCATCACCACCATCATCACTATCATTACCAGTGCTATCACTATTATCACCACTACCACCACCACCACCATCATCACCACCATCATCATCAATATCACCATCATTACCACTATCAATATCACCATCATCACCATCATCATGTGTTCACATAGAGATAAAGCCATTTACAAATTACAAAGCACATCACATTCCAATCTAATTTTATTCTCTTGCAATGATATTTACCAGAATGTAATTCCCAAAAAACCTCATTCAGTAAAAACAACCAGAATTGCTAACATTTTTTTGTCTTTCTCCTCTCGATAAATTTTAGCATTAAAATAGATTTTGAAATTTCCGCAATGTTGATTATAGGTTGGAAAAGCCCAAAAACCATTGGTATGGGCCACTAAAATAGAATATTTAATATTTTAAGAGATGAAATTCATCTCTTTCTTTACCAACCGAACATGATTTAAAATTATATATTTGTGCGTGTATTTTTATATATATACACACACATATATATATACATGTATATATTTATATGTATACATACACATGCATAAACACACACATATATACATAGATACATAATTACACACACACACATATATATATATGTGTAATTATGTGTATATATATATATATATATATATATATATATATATATAACCCATGCTAACGTGGAAAATGGACGTTAAACGAAGATGATGATGATGATGATGATATATATATATATGTATGTATATATGCATATATATATATGTGTGTGTGTGTGTAATTATGTATATATGTGTGTGTTTATGCATGTGTATGTATATATATAAATATATACATATAGACACACACACACCCACACTTACATATTTATATATATACATACATACATACATATGTACATATGCATATACAAATATGCTGCAACTATATGATTCACAATATTGAAAAACAAATTTTAGAGTTTGAATTAAAAAGTCTCAGATAAGGGCATGAATCAATATATTCCATTTGCGATACAGTGTGTAGGTGTAGTGGGAAAAGATCTTGTATAAGCCAAAATTAGCTGAGCTTTTGTTGAAGTTACACTCCTTAGCATAACAGAATCTTAGGGTTTCAGTTGTGCAAAAGTCACAGAAATCTTTTGTTGTAATTATAAGATTTAGCTTTTGCCAAGACGTCTCAATGTAAACCATATTGAATATTTCTGTCTTTCAAGCCAGATGTGGGCCAAAAGTGAAGTTAAATTCCTTCTAACTGGATTTCAAATTAAATGGTTGTGTGTATGATAACTTAGTTTAACCTTTAGCATTTACATTATTCTATATTTACTATTGTATTTTCACAGTAAAGGCATTATCTTACATAATTATCTCACATAATATCGAATCTACACGATTTTGATATTATTTATTTTGGGAACAATACCTTAACATAGGTATGAGTGGCCATTTACAGCTGGTTTGAACAGAGAGAGGTGAGGGAGATCTGGCCGGATATGGCCGGTTTAAATGCTAAAGGGTTAAACCTATTGGTTATTAACCTTATGTATGCCTGGCTAGTATAAGGGGTACTAACCTTATATTTATACACTATATTACAAGATAAGCATTTCACCACTAAAGTGCAGTTGTCTCTATTTAGGAAAATAATTGTTTCTACTATTGGCACAAGGCCAGCAATTACCCAGTACATTACTGGTACTTTATTTTATCAACCCCGTAAGAATGAAAGGCAAAGTTAACCTCGGCGGGATTTGAACTCAGAATGGCAAGGGCCGTAACTCTATGCGTCAAAGCATGGCGTCCAACCTTCTACCGATAATGCCAATTCACCGCCCTTATTTAGGAAAATAATAATAGTCAAATTTGCACCTAATTAATTAATCATGTGAAGGCTTAGTGGTTAGAGCATTGGGCTTGCAATCGAAAGGTTGTGAGTTCAATTTTCAGACCAGGTGATGTGTTGTTTCCTTGAGCAAGACACTTTATTTCACATTGCTCCAGTTTACTCAGCTGTAGAAATGAGATGATAGGGACTGGGGTCCCTATCATTCCACTGCAAAGTGGTCGTGGAGGTGCCACGGCAAAAAAGCACCCAGCACTCACTGTAAATGAGGTTGGTGTTAGGAAGGGCATCCAGCTGTAGAAATCGAGCCAGAATCAGTTCCCGTCCCACCCTTGCAAGCAGGGAAATACGGACGTAAAATGAAATGATGATGATGAAATGATATACTGACTAACATACTGGCTGAGTTCCTGATGAAGTCAGTTAAGAATCTTCCAAGACAGTTACAAACACTCGTGAACAACACTGGTGCCTATTTGAAATGTTAACACTTTACTGTACTTCTACCATTATACTGTTGACAATAAATCATGTTTTATTTTATGAAAATCGTAATAATTTTAAACAGAGAGTTTTTTTTCACCTATCCTGTATATATATATACATATGTGTGTGTATAACGAAGGAAGCGTGCTAACCAGGTGGTTACTTATTATAATATATATATAGATGGCTGTGTTGATAAGCATTTTGCTTTACAGCCTTGTACTTCTGGATTCTAAATAGATAGATCGATAGATAGATATTGGCATGTGGTATATGGTGTGTGTGCCTGTATATATATATATATAAATATATATAAATTATATGATGATGATGATATATATACATACATATATATATACACACATATATGTATATATATACATATATATATATATATATAACGAAGGAACTGTGGTAAGGAACCAGATGGACTATAACGCACCAGAGTACTCAATACTTAGGGTAGTAGAGTGGGTAATAGGAAAATTCATATATATATATATATATATATATATATATACACACACACACACACACATACACATATATATATATATATGTGTGTTTTTATATATATATTATATATATATATATATATATTATATATATATACCCTTGCAAGCAGGGAAAAGCAGACGTAAAATGAAAAAAAATATATATATATACATACACACATACACATATCTATATATATATATATACACATAAATACATACATATACATACATACATACATACATACATACATACATACATACATACATACATACATACATACATACATACATACATACATACATAGCTGGCACTGTGATTATAAACCACATTTCATGTCCATTTTTACATGGGTTGGACAGTTGTAGATAAAAGGACATTTTTATGCATCCCTAGTTTGTAAAGTCCGCTTCTTTGAAAACATTCATTAATTCCTCTTTGTTCTTTACTAGTTGCTGTTATTTTATTGGGGGTTTGTTGCTATTTTTGTTTGTTTGTTTGGTTGGTTTTATGCATGTGTGTGTATGTGTATGGATGTGTGTATGTGTGCGTGTATGTGTGGATGTGTATATGTGTGTGTATGTGAGCGTATGTGTATGGATGTGTGTATGTGTGTGTGTGTGCATGTATGCATGTGTGTGAGTGTGTGTATGTATGTGCATGTGTGTGTATGTGTATGGACATGTGTGTGTGGATGTGTGTATGTGTGTGTGCATGAGTACATATGTTGTATGTATGTGTGAGTATGTATGCATGTGCATGTATGCATGTGTGTATGTGTATGGATGTGTGTATGTGTGGATGTGTATATGTGTGTGTATGTGCGCATATGTGTATGGATGTGTGTGTGTGTATGTGCATGTATGCATGTGTGTGTATGTGTATGTGTGTAAGGGAGTGTGTAAGTGCATGTCTGTGTAGTGTGTATGTATGTGCGAAAGTGTGTATGTGTGCATGTTTGTATGTGTGCAGTGTGTGTTTCTGTGTGTGCAAATGTGTAGTGTGTATGTATATGTGTATATTTGTGTGCATGTGTGTGTATGTGTGTATTGTCTGTATGTGTGTATGTGTGTATGTGTGTGAGCAAGTGTGTGTGAGCAAGTGTGTGTGTTTGTCTCCAATCTTCAATCCATTCTCCACTTCAAACATATTCCCTCTCACAGAAAACAGTTCCAAATGTGAAAACAACCTCTTTTATTCCGGCACACTCCTTTAGATCTTTATTTTTAACCAAAGATTTACAGAGAGGGAGAGGGGGGAGAGAGAGTGAGAGGAAGAGAGAGGGGTAGATAGAGCGAGATAGGGGGATAGAGAGAAGGAGAGGGGCAGAGAAGAGAGATAGGTAGATAGAGAGAAATGGAGAGAGAGAGAGAGAGAGAGAGAGAGAGAGAGAGGGGCTGTTAGTTAGATAGGT
>OZ024747.1:61712396-61714896 GCA_964016885.1 Eledone cirrhosa
ACACGCATATACGCACAAGTGAAAAGAAATCACACTATTTCGTGTGAGACACTATACCGGCCAATCTTATGTACATTGGTAAAATCTTTCTGAACATTGACTTTGCTTCTAACCCACATACACTTTTTAATTATATATACTATCAGAAAAACCACCCTTCAGGTGGTTTTTCTGCTAGCATGTGTAGTGTGTATATTGATATTATACGCAAGTATATATATGCATGTAGATATGATACATCAAATAAAACCGTAATTGACAATATACACAGAAATTGAACGAAGACTGCGTTACACTGTCTTCTGTAATCAGTAACGTAATCTATGATACATTAAAAAAAGACGATATTATATATCTGCTAGCATGTGTAGTGTGTATATTGATATTATATGCAAGATAATATGCATGTAGATATGATCAAATAAAATCGTAATTGACAATATACACAGAAATTGAACGAAGACTGTGTTACACTGTCTTATGTAATCAGTAATGTAATCTATGATACATTAAAAAAAGACGATATTATATATAAACTGCATTAGGAGAAAATTAGTGACAGAAATATATGAATATTTATTTAAACGATCGCTAACTGGAAGTATTGACATTTGAAAATATTAAAGAAGTGAATCTTTAAATAAGTAATAAAATATATTTAATGAACAGCCACGAAATTTAGTAGATAAATTATGTAATATTCATTCATTATTTATTCAAAATAATCCAACTTATTTTACTAAGGGGATCAAAAATTATAAATTGTATGCAGTCCTGAGCTTCTTACTTTATTATAGTTTAGATATAATTATATATTCGTGTGCAGATCTTTTTGCATACACACACACAATACACAGGAAAACGGAAACAAAAATATAAAAACAAAACATAAACAAACATTGTATTTATCTCGTTAAGAAATGTGCTAAACTTACGCAGCATATTTATTTGTTTACGTTTACATCTTGTTCTACTGTACGGGATGGACAGACAGGACAAAATAGATATTGTGACATCCATGGATGAAGTGTGCAATAAAACTGGGCGATGTTCCAAAATAGAACATTGCCCAGAAAATCACGTCTGTCATCTATGTACAGAACCAGAGAACTCCTTCTGAAATCGATGGGTCAAATGTGGCAAATGTCGTGTTTCTGCTTGCCTTCAATGTGCCACAAACTTTCGAAAGATCCCGAGTCAGAAAAAGAGACACCATACTTCTATGATGGATGGCCTCTGGGAAATGGTCCAGCTAACAAATTGGTTCTTTCAGTGCCTGGCTTGTATGTCTGCCTCTACCATTGCTGCTGAACAACAACAACAAAACTGAAGATCGTGTCTTCCTCCACCATTGTTCCTGAACAACAGCAAAAGCCAACGACAGTAGCTTCTGCTTTTACCCCTGTTGAGGGACCTCATCAACAACAGCAACCCATGTCTTCCTCCCCCGTTACTTTTCAACAACAACCGACGACTGTGTCTTCCCCTACCATGCCTGTTGAAGAACATCAACAACAACAAAAATTGACCGTCAATACAGAGTTTGAGGAAATACGGCAAATGATTTCCGCTTTAAACCAAGAAATAGCGGGAATAAAATCAAGCGTTCGTGTAGAACCTCACAATGAGGGATCTTACCGGAGTGCCTTGTTAAAAAATCTCCGCGTACCTCTTGCCGAATCTAGACGCATTGAGAATGCTAGTGAATCATAGTTGATCTTCAGGCATTTGCTGCCAGTTCATCCAAAGACTTGGGCTGTGCTCCACCGAAGGGTGCTCTACGCCTCTGATAAAGCTAGGCGTGAAAGTCGGATTGCCTTCCGAACATGCCCTGGTCTTCCACTTGATGTCTGCCCAAAGCTGCGTGCTGCAGCTTCCTTAAACCGCAGCTCGGCAGAACATGAAAGCTTCAGCCTACGTGCTGATGGGCAGATATGGAAGTTTATTAAGGCTGGTGAAACATGGAAAAGAGCTGGTCTGAAGACACTGACAATAAAAAAAAATGAAAAAACTCTGGCAAACTAAACCAGAACAACCTGCCATCCCCTGCATATAATCATAGACTGGAATCAAGGTGTAAATTGTTGTCCTTGAATGCACGTAGTCTATGCAATAAGATACGTCTTTTTGACTCCTACGTCAAAAGTATCAATCCTGACTTCTTTACAGTCACGGAACCATGGGCACATTCCTTACTCTGTGATGGGGTTTTCAGCATAACTGGCAACAACTTGTTTCGTAAAGACCGCATTAATCGTCGTGGTGGTGGTGTAATGGTCTACATTTGGTCAAATTTTTTGGCAATTCCTTGTGTTGATTTGAACCAATCGCAGCAAGAAGTATTTTTCTGCGATGTAGGTATGACCACGTCAACACTGCTACTTGGAGTCGTTTACCGTCCCCCAAATTACCATCAGGAGACTCAACTTTGTGATATCCTCAGAGATGCTGCCAGGAAAACACAATCACCTTGAGATTGACTGGGAAACCTTTCATTAGC
>OZ024747.1:61719896-61729896 GCA_964016885.1 Eledone cirrhosa
CCCCTGGTATATATTATCTTCAGATTATATCTATATAGTCTATATGTATTATATATTTTTGTAAGCGTATGTGTGGTATAATATATATATATATATATAGAGAGAGAGATATATATAGATATATACATATAGATATATATAAATGTATATAGTATATATGTATATAGTCTATATGTATTATATATTTATGTAAGCGTATGTGTGGTATTATATATATATATATATATATATATATATATATATATAAATGTATATAGTATATATGTATATAGTCTATATGTATTATATATTTATGTAAGCGTGTGTGTGGTATAATATATATAGATATATATATAGATATATATATAGATATATTTAGATATATATAAATGTATATAGTATATATGTATATAGTCTATATGTATTATATATTTATGTAAGTGTATGTGTGGTATAATATATATAGATATATATAAATATATATATAAATGTATATAGTATATCTGTATATGATCTGTATGTATTATATATTTATGTAAGCGTGTGTGTGGTATTATATATATATATATATATATATATATATATATATATATATATGTGTGTGTGTGTGTGTATATAGTATATATGTATTAAATATGTATATCTGTATATGGTATATATATATGTGTGTGTATATAGTATATATGTATTATAAATGTAAGTAGGTATACCATATATATATATTTATATTTATATATATATATTTATATATATAGTATATATATGTAAATATATTTATGTTATGTATGTGTGTGAATGTATATGTGTGTGGTATATATTATCTGGAGATAATATATACAATATGACTTCAAACCACAATTTCTAACCCATGCTAGCTAGCGTGGAAGATGGACGTTAAACGAAGATGATGATGAATTTACTATAAATGTTAGACACACATATAAACACACTACCACACTGCACTGACAGATAAACACACATAAACAAGCTCCATCACACACACACACATACACACACACATGAATGCCTGTGTAGTAGAATGATGGTGTGTGAATTATTTGTTGAGAATTTGACATTTTCTTTCCTGTTACATGTACAGCAAAGGTGGTACTCCTCAACCAGCTCAGTCTACTTAGTCGTAAATAGGTACACCTTGTCAGTTTGTGCCAGACCCCCTTCTTGACTTTTATGTGAGTGTAATGATAACTTAACATATAATAAAGTCATGAAAGAAGTAGGATTTCAAAGATTATCTCTGGGACCTCAGGTGTAGGCCTGGATAGAGTTGATTTATTTTTTTGAAGGTGTAAGGCTGGATAGAGTTGTTTTATTTTTTTGAAGGTGTAAGGCTGGATAGAGTTGTTTTATTTTTTTGAAGGTGTAAGGCTGGATAGAGTTGTTTTATTTTTTTGAAGGTGTAAGGCTGGATAGAGTTGTTTTATTTTTTTGAAGGTGTAAGGCTGGATAGAGTTGTTTTATTTTTTTGAAGGTGTAAGGCTGGATAGAGTTGTTTTATTCTTTTGAAGGTGTAAGGCTGGATAGAGTTGTTTTATTTTTTTGAAGGTGTAAGCCTGGATAGAGTTGATTTATTTTTTTGAAGGTGTAAGCCTGGATAGAGTTGATTTATTTTTTTGAAGGTGTAAGGCTGGATAGAGTTGTTTATTTTTTTGAAGGTGTAAGCCTGGATAGAGTTGATTTATTTTTTTGAAGGTGTAAGCCTGGATAGAGTTGATTTATTTTTTTGAAGGTGTAAGCCTGGATAGAGTTGTTTATTTTTTTGAAGGTGTAAGCCTGGATAGAGTTGTTTTATTTTTTCAAAGGTGTAAGGCTGGATAGAGTTGTTTTATTTTTTTGAAGGTGTAAGGCTGGATAGAGTTGTTTTATTTTTCATTTTTGTGGAAAATTAGTAACCTCAGAAGACAAAGGTTTGAATCTTATAATGTAGGGCACTACATCCCATTCAGCCCGCTAACAGTTTTACCAATCCACCACCCTAAACTGATATTTTATTTGTATTGTACAAACCCATAACTCTCAAGGGAGTCGTAAGGTGCCATATTGACATACATTGTTTCTAGGGCATTTTTAAAACCTGGTGGATTCTATCTCCTCTCCAAGTCTGAATAAAGCAGATTTCTTCCAGAGAAGGATAGAGAATGAGAGAAAGGAAGTGAGAAATACATATAGAGGAGGAATCGACCCTATTATTAAACTGGTACTTGTTTTTATCAACCTGTAATAGATGAAAAGCAAGATATTATATTTATTGACTCCAAAATGATGAAAAGCAAAGTTGACTTCAGTGGGATTTGAACTCAGAGCACATAAAACCAAAAGAAATATCAGAAGGTATTTAATCCAATGCTCTAATAATTGTTTCTGATTTAGGCACAAGGCCAGCAATTTTGGGAGGAGGGAAAAGTCAATTAAATCGACCCCAGAGCATTACTGGTACTTTATTTTATCAACCCTTTCAGGAAAAAAGGCAAAGCTAACATGACGGGATTTGAACTAAGTACATAAATAGCTGTAACTATATGCCACTAAGCATGTTGGCCGACGCTCCACCGAAACTGGCTGTCAATTTATAACATTAAAAACTATCTGTCATATACAATAATGAAGTGTTTTGACAAGGAAATAAAAACCTCAACAAAATTAAATGCTGCCATCTCTAAGTCTGTATTTTAAAGGATTTAGCTTTTGTATTTGATGGCTTTTGTAAGTGTTAAATTGTTTTCTTAACAAAGCAGTTTTATAGAAACATCATTGGTCAACATTTCTAAGTTGTTGTATGACAGCAATACAATGGATAAACTGCTACACTTTCCTCTCTTGTAAATGACTGAGAGAATTGAATTTGACAGTAAGAATAGAAAGCACTGAGAATATCATTATAGTAGTTAATAGTGGAACCATAATTCTGCTACTGATTATTATTCTACAGACAATAGAGATGGAGATAACCAAGTCTGTAGGAACCAAATTCTATAACTTTACTTACTTTGATTACTTTTCTGTTCAGAGGTCACATGTCACCAGGGAAGCATCCGATAATTGAAAACTGTTTGGTAAAAGATAGAAATAAAAGCAATAAAAGAAGGGAAAAAAACAAACAAAACAAAACAAAACAACAACCTAGCAATCTAACAAAGACAGCAACAACAACAATTACAGTAACAATAACGACAACAACAGCAATAATAACGACAACAACAGCAATAATAGTGACAACAACAACAGCAACAATAATGACGGCAACAACAGCAACAACAATTACAGCAACTATAATGACAACAGCAACAATAACTACAACAACAGCAGCAACAATAACAATAACAACAGTGACAACAGCAACAGTTACAGCAAAAACATCTACAACAACAGCAACAATAACGACAACAACAACATGAACAGGAACAGTAGCAATATCCCAATGACTAAAATCAGTAAAAAGACTAAAAGAATAGAACGACATAGTGTAGCAGAAAGTGGAAATATGGTGGCATGCTTTTCTCAGCAGTGTTATTAACTTGTATGAAACAGTTTGACTTAGAAATAAAAGTAAATAATGGAATCGGTTCCAAATAGAAGAGTTATAGTAGTAGTTAAGTAATGGTGAATATTATTATTGTGGATTGGCAGTATAGGTAGAGGGTCGGACGACATGTTTTCCAACATAGTTACGTCTCTTTGCGGTCTGAGTTCAAATCCTGCCGAGGTTAACTTTGCCTTTCATCCTTACAGGATCGATAAAATAAAGTACCAGTAATGCACTGGGTAATTGATGGCCTTTTGCCAAAAGTAGAAACAATTATTATTATTATTATTATTATTATTAAGAGCGTCAGACACCATGCTTTAAAGCATAGGAGATATGGCCCTTTACAGTCTGAGTTCAAATCCTACCAGGTTAACTTTGTCTTTCATCCTTACTGGGTCGGGTCGATAAAATAAAGTACCAGTCACGATAAAATAAAGTACCCCCGCCCCCACCAAATTGCTGGCCTTGTGCCTATACTAGAAATCATTATTGTGGATTGGCAGTATCGGTAGAGGGTCGGACGCCATGCTTTCCAGCATAGTTACGTCCCTTTACGATCTGAGTTTAAATCCCGCCGAGGTTGACTTTGCCTTTCATCCTTACGGGGTCGATAAAATAAAGTACCAGTAATGCACTGGGTAATTGATGGCCTTGTGCCTACAGTAGAAACAATTATTATTATAACTACTACTACTACTACTACTACTACTACCACTACTATACAGTGAATGTAATGTTATTTTTGACTACATACACTTCAGTAATCATTGATATATGATGTTTTCAACATCAAAGTTAACAACACAAAGCCAGATGTGGCAATCATTTCCATTCCAAACACTGTGAATTCTAATTTGTGAATTCACTGTTGTAAATGATTGCCCTACAAGAAAACAAAAAATAATAATAACCCAACAGACTGCTAGTTTGATAACTATGTAGATAATATAAAATGTCTATAAAATAGATGTTTGTGTCTAGACATAAGTTTAAAAGTGGAATGAATAAACAGTTAAATATAAAAAAGACAAATGGTTGAACAGATGTGTGTTGAGAAAGATCATAGATTGATATTAAAAACAACAGTTTAAGAGTGTATTTAACAAAAACTTCTAGTTTTCATAATTAATGGAATATTGTCAGACATTGAATGTAAAATCTTAGTGAGCGGAACTTGCAGAGTTTTAGCCTATTTCCCATAAAATGAATCTTACATGCAGAGACATAACTAGGGTATGGCAAGCATGGCACGTGTCATGGGTGCCACTTGGACTAGGAGCATGTTCTATTAACCTCTTCAGTGCCATAGATGAGATAACTCGTCCTAACATGTTTGAACTCTTTTCCAACAGTTCATGACTTCAAAATTAAGAAATCGTTTTCAACAGTTCATAACTTCAAAGCTAGATGGGGTTACTAGTTTATTGATGTGACGTTTGTCAATCATTCAGATATGTGTTGTTAATAAATGTTTGTTTTAAAAAATAGTCATTTTACTGAAAAAAAAAAAAAAATGGCACGGCAACTGTAGTTGTGTAAAATATACACAGCAGTCAACAGGTTAAAGTCAAATAAACCTCGTAGGAGAGTAAAAAAAGAAACTTCTTCAGGTGTATGGTCTGTCTCTATAGTGGCTGGATCATTAAACCATTTATATAAATGATTAGGCCCATTTCCCTGCTTGCCATAGGTGCAATTTTAAGCCTCTGCTTACATGTATTCATCTATTGCTTGCTATCCTTATTGCTGAGCAGTATCAAGGATCAAGACCCTGTCTTTGGCTCAGTTTACCATTTATATATTAAAAAAAAAAATACCATCTTTACATATGGCTCACTAATCTAAACAGCTTGAACATAAAATATATTAATGAGTTGTGTTTAACTGTTTCATATCATAACATTCCATCATAATTTTATACAAAGACACCATTGTTAAGTTATTCTCCAAATACCAGCTTAATTAAGATTGGCAGTATCAGTAGAGTTTTAGACAACATGCTTTGCAACATATAGTTATGGCCCTTAATATTCAGAGTTCAAATCCCAGCAAGGTTAGCTTTCCTTTTCATCCTTATAGGATCAATGAAATAAAGTACCAGTAATGAGTCAGGGTTGGATTAATTGACTTTCCAACTTCCTTTCAAATTTGCTGGCCTTGTGTGAAATGTTATAATAAATTATGAGAAAGTTAGTTATATTACTAAATATCTGCAGCTTCTTAGTTATTTTCAAAATTATTTCAAAACCATAGGCAATGTCTTTCATTAGAAACATGATGATGAAAGGCTTAAACAGAATATACGCAATTTTAGATGAATGTAAAGAAGTCTTACTTCATTTACACAAGAAAAAAAAACCTCCATCAATTGCTTAACCCTTTATTTCCATACAATTTCAAATAGAAAGAAGGCAGAGATGACAATATGAATAATAATAATAATAATATGATAAATAATAAAAATAAAATGAATGAATATGGTACTTCAAAGTAAAGTATATCTTATGTAAACGAAATTTTTCAAGATTTCCATGTAGAAATTATATAAATAAGGTTTAATCTATTTAGATTCATGTAGAATAGAATATTTTATTGAAAACTTACTTCCTATGTAAATATTTGACGAGTATGTGTAATGTGTGTTTGTGGTGTGTATGTGTAGTGTGTGGTGTGTGAATGTGTGTTTCTTTGTGAGTGTGTGTGTGTATGTGAATGTGTGTTTCTTTGTGAGTGTGTGTGTGTGTGTATGTGTATGTGTGCTTCTTTGTGTGAGTGTGTGTAATTGTGTGTTTGTGTGGTGTATGTCTGTGTGTATGTGATGTGTATGTGTAATTGTGAGTGTGTGCATGTGTAATTGTGTGTTTCTTTGTGTGAGTGTGTGTGTATGTGTTTTATGAATGTGTGGTGTATGTCTATGTGTGTTTGTGAGAGTATGGTGTGTTTGTGTAACTGTGTGTTTGTGGCATATGTCTATGTATGTTGCTCTGTGTGTATGTGTATGTGTATGTGTGTGGGTATGTCAGTGGATGTGTGCATGTTTGTGTGAGTGTGTGGTGCATATGTATGCACAAACGAACGTACACACATACATCCACAAACACAGTCACAGAAACGAACGTTTGTGTGGCTGTGTTTGTGGATGTGTAGTTGTATGTGTGTAGATGAGTGTGTGTAGATGTGTGTGTGTGGATGTATGTATGTGTGTGAGGATGTATGTGTGTAGGTGTAGATGTGTGTGTAGATGTATATATGTGTGTAGATGTGTGTGTGTGTGGATGTATGTGTGTAGATGTATGTGTGGATGTATGTGTGTGGATGTGTAGATGTGTGTGTGGATGTGTAGATGTATGTGTGTGTGTGTGTGGATGTGTAGATGTGTGTGTGTAGATGTATGTGTAGATGTATGTGTGTATGTGTGTGTAGATGTATGTGTGTGTGCATGGGTGTGGGGTGGTGTATGTGCATATGTGTGTGTGTGTGTATGTGTGTGTATGTATGTATATGTGTATGTGCGTGTGTGTTTGTGTATGTGTGCTTGTGTGTGTATGTGTGTGTATGTGCGTGTGTGTTTGTGTATGTGTGCTTGTGTGTGTATGTATGTGTGGGTGTGCATGTGTGTGTGTGTGTGTAAAACAAAGTAAATATAATTCCTACCAAAGCAAAGAGGATCTTAACATTTAATTCCTGATTTCATCAAATAATTGTTTCGACACAAGGCCAGCAATTACCCAGTGTATTACTGGTACTTTATTTTATCGATCCTGTAAGGATGAAAGGCAAAGTTAACCTCGGCTGGATTTGAACACAGAATGGCAAGGGCCGTAACTCTATGCTGGAAAGCATGGCGTCCAACCCTCTACCGATACTGCCAATCCACCCAAATGTGACAATATATGATTTCTCTGAGAAATTAAAATAGTTTCATCATTGTCATCACCACCATCATCATTGTCATCATCCATGTAGTCATCATCGTCATCACCATCACCACCACCACCTTCATCACCACCATCACCACCACCATCACCACCACCATCACCACCACCACCTTCATCACCACCATCACCACCACCATCACCACCACCATCACCACCACCATGACCATCATCACCATGACCATCATCACCACCATCATCATCACCATCACCGCTACCACCATCATCACCATCACCATCACCACCACCACCATCATCACCACCATGACCATCATCATCACCATGACCATCATCATCACCATGACCATCATCATCATCATCACCACCACCACCACCATGACCATCACCATCATCACCACCACCACCATCACCACCACCACCACCACCATCACCATCATCACCATCATCTGTGTGATCATTATATCAACCCCAGGACTTAACTGGAGTTTTATTTTATCAACCCTGGAAGGATAAGGCAATGTTGACCCCAGCAGGATTTGAACTCAGAGTCATAACTGAAGGTAGTAGTAGTAGTAGTGGTAGTGGTGGTGGTAGTAGTGGTAGTGGTAGTAGTAGTAATAGTGGTGGTAGTAGTAGTAGTAGTAGTAGTAGTGGTAGTAGTAGAAGTAGTGGTAGTGGTGGTGATAGTAGTAGTGGTAGTGGTAGTAGTAGTGGTAGTGGTAGTAGTAGTAGTAGGAGTAGTGGTAGTGGTAGTAGTAGTAGTAATAGTAGTAGTAGTTGTAGTAGTAGTAGTAGTTGTAGTATTAGTAGTGGTGGTGATGATAACTTCAACAACACCAACAATAATTATAGCAACATCAATAGCAACAACGATGAAGATGATGATGACAATATTGATGATGATGATGATGACAGAGTAGACAAAAGCCATTCAAGCTGTTTATATTTACTTCTGAAAAGTAAATAGTTTGGCAATATGTGAGACGACTGATTCTTTATTTGAAATGATATATTAGAAATCTAAACAACCTACTAAAGCTATCATTTGACATATGTGTACATATATATATATATATCATCATCATCATCATTTCATTTTACGTCTGCTTTTCCCTGCTTGCAAGGGTGGGACGGGAACTGATTCTGGCTTGATTTCTTCAGCTGGATGCTCTTCCAAAAACCAACCTCATTTACAGTGAGTGCTGGGTGCTTTTTTGCCGTGGCACCTCCACGACCACTTTACAGTGTGGGCTGGATGCTTTTTTGCCGTGGCACCTCCACGACCACTTTGCAGGGGAATGATAGGGACCCCAGTCCCTCTCATCTCATTTCTACAGCTGAGTAAACTGGAGCAATGTGAAATAAAGTGTTTTGCTCAAGGAAACAACACATCACCCGGTCTGAGAATTGAACTCACAACCTTTCGATTGCAAAAGCCAATGCTCTAACCACTAATCCATGTGCCTCCATATATATATATATATATATCATCATCATCATCATCATCATTTCATTTTACGTCCGCTTTTCCCTGCTTGCAAGGGTGGGACGGGAACTGATTCTGGCTTGATTTCTTCAGCTGGATGCCCTTCCAAAAACCAACCTCATTTACAGTGAGTGCTGGGTGCTTTTTTGCCGTGGCACCTCCACGACCACTTTGCAGGGGAATGATAGGGACCCCACTCCCTCTCATCTCATTTCTACAGCTGAGTAAACTGGAGCAATGTGAAATAAAGTGTCTTGCTCAAGGAAACAACACATCACCCGGTCTGAGAATTGAACTCACAACCTTTCGATTGCAAAAGCCAATGCTCTAACCACTAAGCCATGTGCCTCCACATATATATATATATATATATATATATATATATATATATATATATATATATATATATATATATATATATATATATATATATATATATATATATATATATATATATATATATATATATATATATATATATATATATATATATATGGAGGAGGTTATAGTTCACTTGAAGCATTGTGTAATGAGGTATAAACGTTTGTATATGTATAATAAAGCCAAAACAATGCACGTATGGACATACCTGCATTGTTTTGGCTTTATTATACATATACAAACGTTTATATATATATATATATATATGGAGGCATATATATATATACACACACACACACACATACTTACATATCTGTACAAAAAGAGGGTAAAACCCAAGGTATTCACCAGGCGTAATTCCAAACTGCCAATAAAGAGACTACAACAGGACTCCGTATACACAGTTCCCCTGACAGTTCAGTTAAGTTCTTATTTATAGAGTTTCAACTAGTCGACATTTAGTTACGCAGGGGTATGCAGGGAAAATCCCCACATCAAAAATAGATGGTGATGGTGGTGATTATGATGGTGGTGGTGGTGGTGGTGGTGATGATGATGGTGGTTGTGGTGGTGGTGGTGGTGGTGATGATGATGATGGTGATGGTGATGGTAATGGTCATGGTAGTGGTGATGTTGATATTGCTGATGGTGATGGTGATGGTGATGATGGTGAGGATGATGATGGTGGCAATGATTATGGTGATGATGGTGATG
>OZ024747.1:61732396-61734896 GCA_964016885.1 Eledone cirrhosa
AAAGAAAGAATAATAAATTAATTGAAACACTAACTTCATTCCATTTTCTTCTGAGCAAAAGATAGTTAAACAATAAAACAACTGTTGCTATCAAGGGAGGTAACCATTCACTAAACTACTTATCTTATAGTTAGTTTCACTGTTGTTAATGCTTACAACTGTCATGTAATGTTGTTAACACTACCACTACACTGTTATTTATATATTTAAAACATATTTGTAATGTTATTTATACAACTGTGAATAAAAGGTATCTATATATAAATTTCAGTGACTTCTATCCATCCGTCACACAATGTGTGTGTGTGTGAATGTATGTGTGTGTAAAAGGAAAGAGGGGGATGGTGAAAAAGCTATAGCAAAACAGCAGCTGGGATTCCATTTGCTACGCTGTGTGTGAGTGTGTCTGTGTTTATATTTATATACTCATACATATAAATGTATTGATATGCACATACATGCACAGACATATACACATACACGTCAGCATGTTGGAAAAGATTCTACTATTAATAAACTTTAAGATTAAAGTTTCAATAATGCTAGTTTAAAAATATCATTAAATGTTGCTAAAATTACACAACTTTAACTCATGCTGCAAATGTTTAAGTTTAACATCTCTCTTAGAGAGAAAGAGAGAATGAGTGAGAGTGTATGTGTGTGTGTTACTCTCACACAGACATATACTCTCTCTCTCTCTCTCACTCTTTCTCTCTCTCTTTCTTTCTTGCCTTCTCTTTCATTTGCTCTCTTTTCTGATATTACAGGATTTTATTCAAATTTTCTTTTTTTTTTGCTCTTTTTCTCAGTGTTGCTAATGTTCAACAAATGTTTCTTTTATTTTCTAATGTTGCTAACACTACTCAATATCCAGTTCTTGTGTTCATTTGTTGCTAATGTCACAGTTTTTACACTTTACTAGCATTGTTCCTCGATGTTGTGAGAATATTACATAATTTTTAGAGCCACCACCATCTTGAATACAACTATAGAGTATAGCAATGAAGACTGCCATTTTGTATATTGTATTTCCTTGTCTTGTCTGGTTTTTATGATTAAACACAGCAGGGTAACTGCAGCAGAAACAATGACCAGATGGAATCAGTCAGAATCTTTTTGATTCACTTGTGAAGTTTGATCTAGTTTGGCAACTACTGCTACAGTTATATATGTGTGTATGTATGTGTATTTTAGAGATATTGTGTGTTCTGAAGACTGCTGGTGTTTGTAGATAGCCAGACATATAACATGGGAGACTATGTCAGTTGAAGCAGACATCAGCTATATATTGTGTTCATCACATGTCTAGAATAATAACCATTATCTCAAAATGTTGTTCATATTTATATGTGCTATAGAAAATAGGTTGGCAGAAAATGGAGGTCATTAGATTGAATGTCTTAAAGTAGTTAATAATATTATCTTTTTACATTCTCAGTTGAACTTTGCCTTCTATATTTCTGATATCTGAGGAAAGAAGAAACAGTATATCTATTAAAGATTCAGTCATTTCACTGTTATATGTCTCTATCCTGTAGATAGACAGCCTCATGGCAATAGTATAGATCAGAGATTACATCTACCTGGAAGATTGGGAGTTGGAAGATGTTAAACTACTTTACAGTATTTAGTTTTACTTTATCATAAATATTTCACACAATATTTTAACTAAATGTTTAACTCTTTCGTTACTGTATTTATAATGAAAGACACCTCCTATGTTGTTAGTGGTGGTGGAGGTGGTTCATGGTAGTGTTGTTGTTGTTGTTGTTGGTCTCGATGGTAGTAATGGTGGAGGTGTTGAAGGTGTTAGTGGTGGTAGTGGTGGTGGCGGTATTAATAGTAGTGTTGTTGTTGGTGGTGGTGGTAGTGGGGGTAGTGGAGGTAGTGGTGGTGGTAGGGGTGGTGGTGGTGGTATCCGTGGTAGTGTTGGTGTGGTGGCGGTGCTATTAGTAGTAGTGTTGTTGTTGTTGGTCTCGATGGTAGTAATGGTGGAGGTGTTGAAGGTGTTGGTGGTAGTGGTGGTGGCGGTATTAATAGTAGTGTTGTTGGTAGTGGGGGTAGTGGAGGTAGGGGTGGTGGTGGTATCAGTGGTAGTGTTGTTGGTGTGGTGGTAGTGGTGGCGGTGGTATTAGTAGTAGTGTTGTTGTTGTTGGTGGTGGTGGTGGGGGTAGTGGTGGTGGTGGTGTTGGTGGTGGAGGTGGTATGAGTGGTAGTGTTGGTGGTGGTGGTGGTGTTGTGATTGGCTTGGTGGGTCCTTTTCACCCTCACCTTCATCCTTTACTATTGGCATTATCACCAATATTACCCCCACCCCACCAACTACACAGCCACCTCTAACATGGTGACATCGATGATGACCACCACCACCACCACCAACCTCAACTTTATCATAAATGTTTCATCATCATCATCATCATATATATTATAAAGAGTTGAAACGGCAAGAGCTCAGCCAGCGGGTCCTGACTCTTTATAATATAACCATACTCTACTACTC
>OZ024747.1:61739896-61749896 GCA_964016885.1 Eledone cirrhosa
TGTGATGCGCATGTAGGATGACCACTGGGTAAAGAAGTGCCAAGAAATCCCAGTAGAAGGAAGACGCAGTAGAGGTAGACCACGAAAAAGATGGGCGGAGGTGGTAAGAGCAGACTTCAGATCACTGAGACTCACCAAGGGGATGATGAAGGACTGTGACAAATGGAGAGATGCTGTGCTGAATAGGACCCGTCCAACCCTTGCAAGCAGGGAAAAGCGGACGTAATATGATGATGTATGTATGTAAAAGGTAAGCAGAAATAACAACACAATCAGTACAGTATATGCAAGGAATATATTAGGTTAATGCTTGAAATAGTAGGAAGAGGGTCTTAAAGTTTTGGACGCTAGTCCTTCATCAGAAGAAAGAATGAGAAATAAGATAGATTGAAGGGACGGGTGGGATGGAATTGGAAAAATCTCTTTAGATAAAAATAACAGGTCCATTCATGTTGACATCTCTTGGAAAACTGTTGATGCTGGTGTTTTGCGCATCTACCTGATATGAAAAAAAAAAACGTATGTATATATATATATATAATCAATATATTAGTATAGATTAAAGTTTAAGCAAAGAATTTCTGCTTTTACCCTAAACAGGATTGTCTGAGTATCAGAAGATCCTCTCCTACCATCTGAAAAGATATAAATACCACAACATTTATTTTGGAAAGCCAGATTCCTGATGATTTCTAAAGAATGAAACAGTTCTAGTCCTGTAGAATCTCATCTATATTAAAACTTTTATACTCTGCTATGTATTGAGTACCTTACTTACTGTGGTTACCTCCGATTCAACCTGGAATAACTTACCTATATATATATATAATAATTGTTTCTACTTTTGGCACAAGGCCAGCAATTACCCAGCACATTACTGGTACTTTATTTTATCGACCCCGTAAGGATGAAAGGCAAAGTTAACCTCGGCGGGATTTGAACTCAGAATAGAGAGGGCTGTAACTCTATGCGTCAAAGCCTCTACTGATACTGCCAATCCACTGCCCTAT
Organism: Eledone cirrhosa; assembly: GCA_964016885.1. NCBI lineage: Eukaryota > Metazoa > Mollusca > Cephalopoda > Octopoda > Eledonidae > Eledone > Eledone cirrhosa. Next base: position 61,740,907 of record OZ024747.1, read on the forward strand.
ATATCATCATCATCATCATCATCAACGTTTAACGTCCGTGTTCCACGCTTGCATGGGTTTGGACGGGGGTAGTCCCACTTGAGGCAAGAGTGATTGTCTTGCTCGCATAGGACTGTCTGGCAGGTTTTCTACAGTTGGATGCCCTTCCTAACACCAACCACATTTACAGTGTGGGTCTGGGAGGTTTTTACCGTGTTGCCTACACGGCCACATTACAGCGTGGACTGTGTGTTTTTTTGTCATGACACCTACACGATCTCATTTGTTTCGGCCTGGATGGTGTGGCACCAACATAACTTTACATAGAACGGGGTGGTGTGGGGGGGGGGGGGGGGGGTATTTTGTTAGAGATGCCTACTGGCTGAAGTAGGTTTTACTATGTATTTAGGTAAGGCGGGTCTTCTCTGTTACTGAGTACCGCCAAAGGTCTCGGTCCAGTGACATTGTCTTGGAGAGGTGTAAGTGTGTGAGGTCGGAGTTTATCAGCTCGTCCCAGGTTTTTCTAGGTCTGCCTATTCCGTGGCTACCATCTATCTTTATTGCCCTGCACTTTGTTATACAGCTATCGACTTCCATGCGCATCACGTGTCCATACCAGCGTAGCCTTCTCTCGAGTAAACAACATCTGATCCCTCTTATTTCTAATTTTGTCCTTAGTTCATTTATGCTTTGCCATTCACGTATATTACTGTTACACATCCAGCGGAGCATGCAAGCTTCGTTCCTCTCTAGTCTGCGTATATCCTCTGCACACAATGCCCAGGTCTCACTGCCATGCAACATTGCTGTTCGTATGCAGGCATCGTACAACCTGCCTTTCATTTTTAGGGAGAACCCTTTAGCAGCTAATAGTGGTATAAGCTCTCTGAACTTTTTCCAACCAGTTCTGACTCTAGCTACTGTACTTTCAGAGCACCCTCCCCTACTGCTGATTTTATCACCCAGGTAACGGAAACTGTCCACTATTTCTATAGAACCCTCTGCGCAATTGAAAGAGCTAGTATTTTGTGGGCACTTGCTGCTACTTATTGCACCAGAGCACCGGCCACATGTAAAATCTATGTTCTTAGTTAGCTTACCTGTGATCCCACTACATCTTTTATGCACCCATACTTTGCATTTAGGACATAAAATGGAGTTTCTACCTACGCCTTTCCTACACCCCGAGCACGACCATTTCCCAGAAGGGACCGCCGCCTTATTTTCTTTCCTACAAACTAGAACTTTAGTCTTAGCCAGGTTAATTTTAAGTCCTTTTGATTCTAGGCCGTGCTTCCATGTTTGGAATTTCTTCTCTAGCTCGGCCATTGATTCCGCTATGAGTGTCAGGTCGTCTGCGTATAGGAGTTCCCATGGGCAGCCGGTCTTGAACTCCTCTGTTATAGCCTGAAGGGCAATAATAAATAGTAGGGGGCTGAGAACAGAGCCCTGATGGACGCCAACTTTTACGCTAAACTCTTCACTATATTCGTTGTTAATTCTAACCTTGCTGACTGTTTCTTTATACATAGCTCTCACAAGCCATTCGTCAACGCCTAGTTTTCTAAGAGCCCACCAGATAATGGAGCGGGGGACTCTGTCGAAGGCTTTCTCCAAGTCGACAAAAGCTAAGTAGAGGGGTTTACCTTTAGCTAGGTACTTCTCCTGTAGTTGTCGTACAATGAAAAGAGCGTCTGTGGTACTTTTGCCTGACACAAACCCGAACTGCATTTCATCTAGGTCAATTCTCTCTCTGATTAGTTGTGCTATTACTTTTTATATATATATATATATATAATAATGAAGGAGTTGTGGTAAGGAACCAGATGGACCATAACGCACCAGAGTACTCAATACTTAGGGTAGTAGAGTGGGTAATAGGAGAAAGTATGACCCCGACAGCAGAGCTCAAGCCGTTTTGGTGGCTATTTCTGGACTCGAAATAGCCGTCGAAACGGCTTGAGCTCTGCCGTCGGGGTCATACTTTCTCCTATATACATATATAATATATATATATATATATATATATATATATACATATATAATATATATATATATCAGACCCATGCTAGCGTGGAAAATGGACGTTAAACGATGATGATGATGATGATGATATATATATATATAAAAGGTAAACAGAAATAACAACACAATCGGTACAGTATATGGAAGGTATATATTAGGTTAACACTTGATATAGCAGGAAGAGGGTCTTAACGTTTCGGACGCTAGGCCTTCATATATATATATACAATTCTTTGTCTCTCTGCCTGTATGTTTGTCTTTTCCTTATGCATTCTCAAACGGCTCGACAAAATCAAATCACATTTTACAAGGAAATAGTATTAGACCCCGGAATTAACATGTAATTTTTATTTTCATTTGGATTAAAGCAATCTAACATTTTAGCTAAAATATTCTGCTATAGTCAACTATAAGTAAACGGACATTTTATAACTTGATGATGATGTCACATTTTGTATATGAATGTGTATGTGTCTGATTTTGTATATGAATGTGTATGTGTGTTTGTGCGTTCGTTACATACTCTAGGCCTTAGTAAGTTACATACACATACACCTTCACATAAATATTTAGTCAGATACACAGTTAAACACACACATCTACACATACTTATGCATGTGTGTGTGAGCATATGTGAGAGTGTATGTGTGTATGAGTATACATACATTTCATTTAAGAGGCTTCAGTTTCCAGTCAAACTAAGTTCTGTTATTTCAATTAACAAATCTTGTGGTCAATCCCTCAAGGTAGTTGGACTTGATCTCTCTACTACATGTTTCTCCCATGGTCAACTCTAAGTTGGTTGCTCACGAGTTGGAAGCAGCAACAATTTATTCATTTGGACACCAACAAAAAATTACACAATGAATATATTGTTTACCCTGAGGTACTTCAAGTTTGACAGATTTTCTTTTCTAAATTCTATTATCCTTTAAATTTTTATATTTTTTTATAAAATATAAATATTTTGAAATAATTATGAGAAAAATAAATGTTCATATTTATTGTTTACTATATATATATATATATATATATTTAGTGAATTGGTTTACATATACATACACACAATTCAATAGGAATATTTTTTTTCCTTGAGCTATTTAATTGTAAGAGACTATTTTGAGTTTCTAACTCAATATATACTTTTGATATATATATAGAGAGATAGAGAGATAGATAGCTGTTTGGAAAGGTTAATACCCAAATATCTGAATAGCATATGTAGTGTTACGTTTCAAATCTCTTAAGATATTATGACTACTTAAAAGACTTATAATGTCACTAGAAATAGCAGCCTAAAGACCATCTGGTTCGACAAATTTTGGAGCAGTTTAATTAAAGAGTCTGCTATATCTAATGACATTATAAACCTCTCAAGTGGTCATAATATCTTAAGAGATTTGAGAACATAAAACTACAGGTGCTTATATATCACCTGCTGCCTCAGCTTTGGAAACAGTATATATATATATATATATACACACACACATATATATATATATATATATTAGTGAAGGCACATGGCTTAGCGGTTAGAGCATTAGGCTTGCAATCAAAAGGTTGTGAGTTCAATTCTCGGACAGGGTGATGTGTTGTTTCCTTGAGCAAGACACTTTATTTCACATTGCTCCAGTTTACTCAGCTGTAGAAATGAGATGATAGGGACTGGTGTCCGTATCATTCCACTGTAAAGTGGTCGTGGAGGTGCCACGGCAAAAAAAGCACCCAGCACTCACTGTAAATGAGGTTGGTGTTAGGAAGGGCATCCAGCTGTAGAAATCAAGCCAGAATCAGTTCCCGTATGAGTAAGACATGGTCAGCCGACCGGACACTGCCCACAACAGGACAACCCATCTAACCCATGCTAGCGTGGAAGACCAGACGTAAAACGGTGATGATGATGATGATGATATATATATATTATATATATATATATTGTATATATATATATATTGTATATATATATATATATATTGTATATATATATATATATATTGTATATATATATATATATTGTATATATATATATATATTGTATATATATTGTATATATATATATATATATTGTATATATATATATATATATTGTATATATATATATATATATATATTGTATATATATATATGGAAAAGAATGAAACGAAATTTCATTTCTCACTCTTAGTACAGCTGATACCTAAATATAAGTATTTATGCGTACATACATATATGTGTACAGTAGTATGTATATATATACATACATGCATATATATATATATGTATGTATGGGTTTACCGAACATTTATTATAATGTTCGGTTTGTTTGTAAACAAACAGCCCGAATTACGCCGTACAGTGCTCGGCAACGATCGTCGCCCTTTTGTTCAACACTGACACAGGAACGATGAACTAGTTTCAAGCTTATTAGCTATCGTCAGCATTGTATACCTTTCTGTCAGAAACCACTTCTATATATATTGTATATATATATATATATATATTTATATATAATCATGGGGATTATTGTCTGTTTTTAATTCTACCTTTTGATTTGACATATTTGGCTCCTAATTTATTAATTGACATTAGTAGAGCCTTTGTCGACTTCATTGGCTCTAGACTGCTATTTTTAGCGACCTATTCAAGCCACCTTCGACCAACTGATTCACACGGCTCTTTCGCTGACACTATGTCTCAGAAGTTTGTTAGCTGTCCTCTCTCTTATATGTGAACTTCATAATTTACAGCTACACCCATTGAAAAGCTCCTGTATGTATTATGATTTCTTCGCATTTTATTGCGAAACATAATATATATTTATGTCGGAGTGTAATTTAATAAAGGAGGAGTGCGAGACAGCGTTCGTTTTATATTTTTTTTACCCTATTAGTGAAATAAGGTGGATTATTTTGTGTAAATAATTGTTTCTACTGTTGGCACAAGGCCAGCAATTAACCAGTACATTACTGGTACTTTATTTTATCGACCCCCGTAAGGATGAAAGGCAAAGTTAACCTCGACGGGATTTGAACTCAAACCGTAAAGGGACGTAACTAAGCTAGAAAGCATGGCGTCCAACCTTCTACTGATACTGCCAATCCACCGCCGTCCTATTACTTTGAGTAAATAATGAATGAATATTATGTAAATATTACATAAATATTCTTATATATAAAGTATTGCTCATTTTAACATTCACTTCTTTAAAATTTCCAAATGTCAATACTTCCGGTTAGCGTCTATTATATCATAACACTTATCACATCGCTTATATAAACGTCATATATTTGCATCATTATATAAGGTTTATATTTCCATCACTAATTTTTTCCTTTTTCATTACATTTCACTGCAATGCGGTTTGTATATAATATCGTCTTTCTTTAATGTATCATCGATTACTTTACTGATTACAGAAGAGAGTGTAACAGTCTCTCGTCAATTTCTGTGCATATTGTCAATTACAATTTCATTTGACGTATCATATCTACATGCATATATATTTGCGTATAATATCAATATACACACTACACGTGTTAAGAGAAAACCACCCGAAGGTTTGTACACTTGGATTTATACTTTTAATTAATTTGTATATACCACTCCATTCATTGTTTTTATGTTCTTTACCAGGGTGGTATTTTATCCCCTATTATTATCTGACATAATTCATTATGTGCCTTTCTCTCATTAATATGGTTTATATATATATATAGTGGAAGAACACTGGAAGGTAATATCCGTAGTGGTAGAGCACTCAGTCTATGGGACGAGTTAGGTAGAAGTGTCGTGTAGAACTGTTGTGTAACCACTTCTATATATATATATATATATATATATAGCATACGAAAACAGATAATTGTAGGTGAAGAAGTTATAAAGCTAAAAAATATGAGATTTATTACAATAAAACGTACATAAAGCTACATACAATTTTATAGAAAGGTATGAAATCCTACTATGAACGATTATGAATTAACGTAGAGTGAGAAATACTTTGATGCTGCGGTTCGGGCGAGAGCCACAGCTTCTGCAGCCGAACGGAACAATATCCTAAAATACCATGACTATCAGCCAACTACACTTTGCAGCGTTCGAGATGTTTGGGGGAGTCGGGCTGCTGACTGCAAGATTCCTATCTTCACTGGTGGCTCGCCTAACTGAGGTAAGTGGTGAAGATCGTGAGGGCGCTTGGTTGTTCCAGCGCATCAGCCTCGCCATCACCCCAGGTGCTGACCTGCCTCAAAAATAATTAGAGAGGTTTCCCAGTGCTCCTCACGTTATCTTTTACTCTGGCAGTGACTCGGTTGCCCACCCCTTTCGTCTGCTTGTTGTTGTATGTGGTCCCAGATGGGTTTTTTTTGTTCTTTTTTTCTGCTTTTTCCCCTCTCGTTTTCCTTTATACTTTGAAAACTAAAACCAAACACTGCTAACTATATCATACTTTAATTTACGTACATTTCATCCTTAATATTAAGAGCTTAACAATATACTTATTTCCTAAATACGTTTCTCTAATAGAATTTCTATTTCAGGGGCAATAGTGCCAGCTTGCTGCTAAAAAATTATTAGAGAGGTTTCCCAGTGCTCCTCGCAATATCGTTATCTTTTGTTCTGGCAGCAGTTCGTTTGTCCACCTCTTTCACCAAGTGTATGTGGTCCTGCTTATGTGTTTTATTTCTTTTCTTATTAGAAATTACAATTTCACTGACACTAAGTTTTTTTTTAAAGAATATCTTCACTAATAATTTAAATAAAATTTAGTTTAGGTAAAGCTATTTGCTACCTGAACACAAACTTTTAAAATACTCACTAACTGAATTAACCTGTCATAACATTGTATCCTTTGGTTGTAAAAGCTGATATGCAACTGCAGACCTGCCAACCTCTAAAAACCCATGAAAAACGTGCCCCAAAACGGGGAGAAATGAGGCAAAATGGGGAGATTTTACATATTGAAAGCTATATCCATTTTTACAAGACACGATAAGACAGTATAATTTAGCATGTGAAACTTATTCTTCTTCTTGAAAAATTTAATATTTATACTGAATCTATTGTGCAAAAAAGATATATTGCTAACTATGATCATAATACTCATATAATGCATAACTATTCGTTTGAGGGCCCATTTGAATAACTATTCGTTTGAGGGGCCCAGTTTTAGGTTGTTCCGAAAATAATGGCCGATTTCAGAAACAATTTTATTATGGAAAAATTAACAGAAATGTTTTGATTAGTCAAAGTATGAGCCGTGAACATCTATGCATCTCTGCCATCGATCAACGAGATTATTTATGCCTCGTTGATAAAAACTTATTGGCTTTGATGCTAAGAAATCTTTGAAAGTTGATTCCACCATTGGTTTGGACCTGAAAGTTTTATCACTTAAAAAGGTATTTAAATGCTTTAAAAAATGGTAATCAGTGGGTGAAAGATCAGGAGAATATGGGGGATGTGGTAAAGTCTCGTATCCAAAATCTGAGTTTCTGCAGTGTCATTCATGCAACATGTGGCTTGGCATTATCGTGGAGCAGAATAGGGGCGGTGGATTGGCAGTATCGGTAGAGGGTCGGACGCCATACTTTCCAGCATAGTTACGGCCCTTTACGATCTGAGTTCAAATCCCGCCGAGGTTGACTTTGCCTTTCATCCTTACGGGGTCGATAAAATAAAGTACCAGTAATGCACTGGGTAATTGCTGGCCTTGTGCCTAAAGTAGAAACAATTATCGTGGAGCAGAATTGGGCCACGCTGATTCACCAATGCAGGTCTCATTTTTTGCAAGTGAGCATGCATTTCAGCGAGTTGATTGCAGTAAACCTCTGCTGTAATGCTCTGATTGGCTTCCAGAAAGCCGTAATGAACAACACCAATTGCAGACCACCAGACAGTCACCATAATCTTTTGCTGATGCAACTTTGGCTTTGGGAAATGTTTGGGGGGGACTCATTACGATCAAGCCATTGACCTGATCGTTTGTGGTTATCATAAAGGATCCACCTTTCGTCACTAGTGACTATTCGGTCAAGAAAAAGATCATTGGTGTTTCGCAGAAAGAGCATCGAGCACACGTCAAAACGCCGAACTTTTTGATTTTCATTGAGCTCATGCGGTACCCATTTATCGAGCCTTTTCACCTTACCAATCTTCTGCAGATGGCGTGAGACCATTGCAATACCGACACCAAGTGCCTGAGACATTTCTCTGACACTTTGACGTGGGTTTTGTTCAACAATTGTCAAGACTGCATGACTGTCCTCTACCTTCTTCATCTTCAAGGCTCTTTCACCACTACGGAATTTCTGAAACTACCTTCGTACTGTGCGATCACTTGTGGGTCCCTCTCCCCATGCTCTGATGATATTGGCAGCTGTTTGGGAAGCATTGTGCCCAAGCTTGAACTCATGCAAGAAAAGTAAGCGAAGGTCCTTTTTTGTCATGCTTCAAGAATGTTTTCTGTCTGAATTGTAGACAATTATTAAAGAGCATACATCAATTATTAAGTATGTCGAAATTCACCTAAAATATAATTAAAGTACTATGATAAAATTGCGTTTCAAAACACAACACTTAGAGCGGCCATTATTTTCGGAACAACCTAATAACTATACTCTTGGTAAGTACTATTTCTTAGTATGATGCTGCTTTTTTTTTATGTAAACAAAATGGTCCTGGTAGGATTTATATTTTTGGACAAAATATTTAAGGTATCTTAATATCAAGCTCTTAATATTAAGGGTGAAACATATGTAAATTAAAGTATGATATAGAGCAGTGTTTAGCTTTATTTTTCAAGTATTTCTTACTCTACGTGAATTCATAATCGTTCATAGTAGGATTTAATACCTTTCTATAAAATTGTATGTAGCTTTATGTACGTTTTATTGTAGGAAATCTCGTATTTTTTAGTTTATAACTTCTTCATCTTCAATTACCTGTTTTCATGTTTGAAAACGTATTACTTTATATATATATATATATATATATATATATATATATATATA
>OZ024747.1:61754896-61859896 GCA_964016885.1 Eledone cirrhosa
AAAGCGTAAAGGCATGTGCTCAATGTGCAATATGCAGTGGAAGGCAGCTAGATGGCTGGGTTCATGCAGAGGTTAGGTGCACAGAGCTGGAAATATTCATTAGTTAAGCAAAACAAGACCACAAATTTCACAAGGAAGATATTATTTAAAGATTGTCAACATAGTTGTAGTTTAATGTAAGGAATGTAAAGAATAATAATAATACTAATAATGTCCGTTTACAATATAGAATATTGGCAGACAATAGGTAGACCCAGGACACCATAGTGAAATATCAATATGTGGAACATTACATTCATGTAACCATCTTTCTTTACTTTAATTTATATTCGTTATCAATATTTTCATTATCTCTTTTGAAGTTCCGATGAACTGCTCCATTTTTACCTAAGTTAATTATCTTCATCTGAACCAGATCAATAATGATCTATAATCATTTGATTCAGAAACATTATATGGAGTAGCAAAACAATTGTAAACGGACATTATTAGTATTATTATTATTCTTTACATTCCTTACATTAAACTACAACTATGTTGACAATCTTTAAATAATGTCTTCCTTGTTAAATTTGTGGTCTTGTTTTGCTTAACTAATGATATATATATATATTTATATATAAAACTAACAACCAGTTGTCGCTCTACATGGCTGAATACAATAAATGTAATCCGAGTTTTTCGAACACCAACAATAATATTCGATTCGTTTGCAATTATGAGCCTGTCATTCTTGCTGTTATGTTTGCATTCAAACACAACAGCAAGAATGAGGGGCTCATTCTACTGACATGGCTTATAAAAGAGGCTGTTTGCGATATTGCAAACAAATCAAATATTGTTATTGTTCGAAAAACTCGGATTACATTTATATATATATATATATATATATATACACACACTCTCACACACACACACATACATATATATATATATATATATATATATATATGGGTGATGTGTTGGTGTAATGGTAGCACAGTTGTTGCGATAACCAAAGATGTGGGTTCGACTCCCATGTACGTCAATACTCATCTTTTTCCATTTATCTGAGGGTTCTAAACCCCATTATCAGGCTAAAATTCCTTTAGTCAAAAATACAGTGAAATCTATTCTATTTTCTAATTTCAAACCTGCTCACTGTTTCAAAACATACTTACTTGCAATATATATATACATATATATATGCACACCAGGGGTTCCCAACCATTTTTGCGTTATCGCCCACTTTCAATGAAAAACTTTTCCACCATCCACCTGTGTAGTAAATATTCAAAAGCAAACCAGAAATGTTTTTATGGTGGTGGGGTAACTAATAACAATTTCATTTTATTTTATTTTTATTCTATTCTTCAATTCCATGTTGCTTTATGCTGACTTATGTGGCTGTTGCTGCTGTTAATACCGTATTAAAGAACAAATGAAAGCAAGCGTGACCATTTATAACTGTATTTTATTAAATTTAATTATAAAGGATATAATTTAGTTTTATGGTTAGAGTTAACAAATATGTCACTAAGGAAAAAGTATTACATTTTGAAGCAATCAGAGAAGTGGATTGTGGAGTGTGTTGAAAAAAAAAAATAAAATATTGTATCAAACATTTCAACAAATTGGACAACACAGTTGCCTTTGACAACCATTGTACTTCAGTATAGTACAAAAGCCTCACATACTCTTGTTAACAGAAGATTCATTCAGACATTTGATTTTAGCTTGTTCAGTTTTAATAACTAACTGCAGTACATCACTAAGCCAGTTGTGGATATTTTGTACCAGTAAATGTTGCTGGTGAGCCACACAGTCAACTGATAAAACAGGATGTGAAAGTTCAAGCTATAAGAGAGAAGGGAAGCCTCTGTATCTACCTATCATAGCAGCCACTCTATCTGATACATAGGTAACAATATTGTTTAATAGCAACAATTGATCAGTGGATCACATCTCACAAGGTTGAACATACACCATCATCAAGCATTGACTTCCCACAACTGTTGATTTAACTTGTATGGAAAATTCATAACTCCAGAGATTATGGATGAGTTGATGTTTGACGTCGGTGGCCATTTTATTTATACGTCGAGAAATTGTGTTATTACTAAATGCAATTGTCTTGATAATTGTGTCAGGCATTTTATGTATTTCAGTCGAGAGAACTTCTTCATTTATAGGTCAAAGTCATGTTAGTGTGGGACTTACTGACCTTTGTGACCAGTAACGCAATGTTGTACGATGCAATCATTCTGTTATCCTGCTGCATAGTTGCTTTCTGAATGAAGTCTTAAGTTGTAAGAAATATGACAATAGCTTTTCCTTGTGGTCAGCAGGCTTAGAATATAAATGATACTTTAAGTGTGAAGGCATCATGGCTTCGTTGCTTTAAGTTTAGTTGCACATAAGACACATAGGTAATTGACTGCTCTTAGGAGAAATGATAAACCCATGAGAAAGATAAATATTGCTGTATTAACGACAATTTTTCTTAAATGGAGACATTGGAGTGTTTAAAAACTTAAAAGAGGAAGCAAAAGTATTCCATAACATTATCATACAGTCAATGAATTTTAGCAACTGAGTCAGTTACATAGATAGGGCATATTGAGACATGGCTGTTGGCTTTTGAGTGACTTGATCTTTCAGAAGTTTCATAAACAAATAATAATTAACAGTCTTATGATTGGAAACAGGAGAGGGTACAGTGCAGACAAGTTGTGCAAATGGTAACACTGGAAGAAGGGAAATATAAATAGACTTTCGTCAAAAAAAAAGAGGGGGAGTATATAGATCCACACATCAATATACGTATGTGACAAGGTTGTTTTTTATTTCTCTTTTTTTTTTTGCAGGCTGAGTGAATTGGAATAACATGAAGTAATGTCTTGCCCAAGGTCACAATGTGCTGCCAGGAATCACTCATGAACTTACAATCATGAGCCAAGCACCGTAACCACTAAGCCACACAACTTTATACATACATACATTTACACATACTATCAGACATGTACATGTACACATATGTATATACATTGATACATACATACAGACGTGTGTAGATTGGAAAGAAAGGAAGCTTGTATGCTCCGTTGGCTATATAGTAATATAATTTACATGAACAGCAAAGCATAAACAAACTGAGAGAGAAACTAAGCATAAGAGGAATCAGATGCAGTGTGCAGGAAAGGAGACTGCATTGGTGTGGACATGTGATGCATATGAAGGATGACAGCTGTATAAAAAGGTGTAGAGCATTCAAAGTCAATGGAAGCCTTGAAGTGGGGAGAGCCAGGAAGGCTTGGAATGAAATGATAAAACTTGACCTTGCTCAATTGCACCTCTCAAAGATGATGACAGAGGACCGGGATCTCTGGCGTTATGCAGTAATACAGAAAATCCACCTTCCCATGGGTACAGGCTGAAGCTGAAGCATACACATATATAGTAAGCAGTGACCCCACCCTCCCATACTTCTGTCATGAGGATAAGCTGTAGCATACATCCAGTGAAGCCTTCAGCCAACACTGTAAAGTGGTTGTGATGGTGACAGAACAAAAAGCGCCCAACCCACACTGTAAAGTGGTCATGTAGGTGTCATGACAAAAAGCACACACTGTAAATGTTGTTGGCTTTAAGAAGGGCATCTAGCTGTAGAAACCAAGCCAGAAACAGTTCTATGTGAGCAAGACATAGTCACCTGACCAAACTTTCCTCAAGCAAGACACGGTCACCTGACCCAACTTGCCACAAATGCAACAGCCCATCTAACCCATGCTAGCATGGAAAAATGGATGTTAAACAGTGATGATGATGCGTACACATATAGACATATGCAAACACACACACATACATGTATATGTGCACACACATATATAGATACAATAAAATCCTACACATTCCAGTGATGTAAAAGAAAAAGACCAAGTTCTATTGAAAGGTAAATTCTTGCTTGAATCTCATTTGTAATTATTCTAAAATTCTTCTCTCAAGAGTTGCAACTAGTGAGAGAAAGATATTCTGGCAAAAAGCCAAGTCTTTATATTAAATTCTTTGGATAGAGTCCGCATCACTTAATAGATGGCAAAGGATCAAGTGGAGAACTTTCAGCTGGGCTTGAGCTGTGCAGCCAAGTTGTATTCTTGGCAAAGTCCTGTTAGAAAACATTAGCAAAAGACTTAAACAAAGGGGAGATAATCAGTAACAGCTCAATGCATTGAGACGACAAAGTGAAAATATCAGAGAATTTCTTTTATCGTTGTGCTGAAATAAAGTGGAATAAAATAGAATAAAATAAAAGATGTTTTTGGATGAATAATTTTGCATTGTTGATTCTGTTTTAGATACATACACACACACACACATATATATATATATATATATATATAGAGAGAGAGAGAGAGAGAGAGGAGAGAGGATAGGTAGATACATACATACACATACATAGACACATTAACACACATATACACATACATATATACATATATGATATACACACAGGAAATCATTTGCATATTTGTACCATATATATATGCTTTTATATATATATATGCCCCAGCATGGCTTCAGCTGGATGGCTGGAACAGGTAAAAGAGTAAATACATATATATAAATAAGCATCTATATATATATATATAAATAAGCATGTATATATATACACATATATATAAATAAGCATCTATATATATATATATAAATAAGCATGTATATATATACACATATATATAAATAAGCATCTATATATATATATATATAAATAAGCATGTATATATATACACATATATATAAATAAGCATGTGTGTGTGTGTCTGTATATATATATATATATATCATCATCATTTTACGTCCGCTTTTCCCTGCTTGCAAGGAGAGAGAGAGAGAAACAGTCTGAAAAGCAGTCACCTCTTCTTCCATATCATTTCCCTTTCAAACAATTTACAACCAAACGTCCATGTTAGCATGAGATGAGTGAGCAGGTTTTTATTTGTGTATTTTTACTTCCCCAAATTTGTATATTTGGAGATAAATTGTTAGAAGAAGCAATATCAGAGCTGGACATCTGCCCTATTCTGCAGCTAGCCATTCTATGGTCAAGAAGAATCAGTGGTGCTTCTTCATAGCTGTTTGGCTTGCTAGAAATAGCAACAAAATCTTCCTTAACTCTTAACATCCTGTGATGATTTAGCTGAGAATGTCTAGAAATTCGTTTATTAATTCAAATGTTTATAGTATCTTTATTAGTTGACAGATTATTGAGAACATATCCAGTATTAAAGTAAAGACTTCAGTTTTTAATATGCTGCAGTCATAATGTTGTTTTATACTTTTCTTGTCCTCTTTACATATTAGAAACTGTATGTATAGTTGTGAATCTCGTGGTAAGTACTATTTCCTTGTATAATGCTGTGTTTTTTAAAAAATGTAAACAAAATGCACTGGTACATTATATTTTTGGACAAAATGTTAAGGTAATTATATCTTATTTAATTCTAATGTTGAGCTCTTAATATTAAGGATGAAACATATGTAAATTGAAGTATGATACAATTAGCAGTGTTTGGCTTTATTTTTTAAAGTATTTCTCACTCTACGTGAATTCATAATCGTTCATATTAGGATTCATACCTTTCTATAAAATTGTATGTAGCTTTATGTACGTTTTATTGTAATAAATCTAGTCTTTTTAAGCTTTATAACCTCTTCACCTACAATTATCTGTTTTCGTATTTGAAAACGTATTACTTTATGCTATATATATATATATATATATATAATATGCGACGACAGAGGAGGACTACCTTGAGGAGAAGAATATGGAAGTTGAAGGACCCCATAGCCAGTGACAAATTTAAAAGCTTATTACTCGATGCCTTTGACAAGAAGGAAGAGCAATTAGAGACGTGCAATATAGAGGAACAGTGGGAATTCTTGAAATGGAATCTGTGGCTGGAGCAGACCTATTGGCAGGAGGAGAATAACTTGGTGGTGGAACAGTAAGGTGGAGGAGACAATCAAGGCCAAAAAGCAGGATGGGGTAAGTAGAGAACACTATCAAATGGCCAGGAGAGAAGCTAGGAGACAAGTGTACCTTGCAAAAAGGGAAGCAGAGGATAGTTTAAGTATGTTCTACAACGTGAGGACCAAAAACGTGAGGTGTTCAGGATTGCTAGACAATGTGTCAAGGAAAACCGTGATATTGTTGGGGAGAAGTGTGTCCGTAATGATGATGGTGTACTTGCCCTCACTGATACTGATAAGAAGGTAGCCTGGAAGTGTCACTACAAGAGACTATTAAATGAGGAGAATAAATGGGGAAAAGATAGTCTGCCCCAAATCGAAGGACCAGTATAGTAAACCAAGTAATACAGAATGGGGTCATTAACTGCTACAAGGGTAAAGGGGATGCTCTAGATAGGGAAAACTATAGAGGCATTAAGTTAGTTGACCAGGTCATGAAGGTCACAGAGTTATAGCGCAACTAATCAGAGAGCGAATTGATCTAGATGAAATGCAGTTTGGGTTTGTGTCTGGTAAAAGTATCACAGACACTCTTTTCCTTGTACGACAACTACAGGAGAAGTACCTAGCTAAAAGTAAACCCCTCTACTTAGCTTTTGTAGACCTGGATAAAGCCTTAGACAGAGTCCCCCGCTCCATTATCTGGTGGGCTCTTAGAAAATTAGGTGTATAAGAAACATGTATAAAGAAAGTAAGGTTAGAATTAACAATGAATATAGTGAAGAATTTCTTGTAAAAGTTTGTGTTCATCAAGGCTTAGCCCCCTCCTATTTATTATTGCCCTTCAGGCTATAACAGAGGAGTTTAAGACCGGCTGCCCGTGGGAACTCCTATCTAACTCTCATAGCTAAATATATGGCTGAACTAGAGAAGAAATTCCAAATATGAAAGCATGGCCTAGAATCAAAAGGCCTTAAAGTTAACTTGTCTGAGACTAAAGTTCTAGTTTGTAGAAAGGAAAATAGGGCACAGGTGCTCAGTGTGTAGGAAAGGAGTAGGCAGAAATTCCATTTTATGTCCCAAATGCAAACTATGGGTACATAAAAGATGTAGTGGGATCACAGGTAAACTATCTAAGAATGTAGATTTTATATGTGGCCAATGCTCAGGTGCAATAAGGTGCAAAATACTAGCTCCTTCTATTGCCCAGATGGTTCTATAGAAATAGTGGACACTTTCCGTGACCTGGGTGACAAAATCAGCAGTGGTGGAGGGTGCTCTGAAAGTACAGTAGCCAGAGTCAGAACAGGATGGAAAAAGTTCAGGGAGCTTATACTGCTGTTGGCCACAAAAGGTTTCTCTCTAAAAATGAAAGGCAGATTGTATGATGCTGTACGAACAGCAATGCTACATTATACGTGAACGGCAAAGCATAAATGAACTGAGTGAGAAATTAGGAATAAGAGGGATCAGATGCTGTTTACTTGAGAGAAGACTACATTGGTAAGGTCACGTGATGCGCATGAAAGATGACAGCTGTATAAAAAAGTGCAGGGTGATCAAAATTGATGGAAGTTACGGAGTAGGTAGACCCAGAAAAACCTGGGACAGTTTGATAAATTCCGACCTTACACACTAGACTCTAAGACAATGTCACAGGACCAAGATCTTTTGCGCTACGCAGTAATACAGAAGACTCGCCTTACCTATGTACAAAGCGAAACCTACAGTCACTACTCACCTCTTAACCAAATATACACCCCAATCCACTACCCCTACCCTATCCTCCCACTCCCACCAACACCTCTCTCTGTAAAGTTGGTACCACAACATCTAGTCCAAATAAATGAGATATTGAGATTGAGATCGTGTAGATGTCCCGACAAAAAAAAAAAAACACAGTCCATGCTGTAATGTGGTCGTGTAGGTAACATGGTAAAAAGTTCCCAGTTCCACACTGTAAATGTGGTTGGTGCTAGGAAGGGCATGCAGCCGTAGAAAACCTGCCAGATAGTTCTATATGAATGAGACACTGTCACCCGACCAACCTTGCCTCAAGTGGGACAACTCCCGTCTAACCCATGCTAGCATGGAAGATGGACGTGAAACAAAGATGATGATGATGATGCAATATAGAGAGGAGAAAACACGAATGTGTTTTTAATTGTGATATTTAATTAGATGTGTAGGATATATCTTCTTTATACCTGCTGAAGATCTCTTAGACGATATGATTCTTACACTGTTTATGGTGAATCATTCTCTCTGAATCTGTAGAGTCTGTACAGGTGGATTAATACATTTTAATTTATATCATTTTAATTTATATTTCCTATGTTTCATAGTTTTTATGTTTTTCACTCAAATGAACCCAGCCTACTCTGTTGAGTAGTAGTGTTAGTACCACAGCAAAAAGCACCTACTCCACCCTGTAAAGTGGTAGTGCCAGAGTCCCTATAAAATGCTTCCAGTACACTCTATAAAGTGGTTGACATTATGAAGGGAAACCATGCTCCCAGTACATGCTGTAAAATGGTTGGTATTAGCCATAGAAACCAAACCTAAAACAAGAACATGGTCTAGCCATGGACTGGTCTAGCCTCAGCACATGACAGTCTGTCTAACCCATGCAAGCATGGAAAATAGATGTTAAATGGTGATAATGATGATAATTATCATCATGATTATATTTAATAAGATATATAAATAAAAACACCTTTTATATAGAATATATTAAATATATTAAATTAGATATAGAAAACACACTTTGCATAGAATTTATAAAATATATTAAAAGGAATATATAAACAAATTTTAGATAAAATATATTAAATAGAATATATAAAACACTTTACATAGAATATATTAATATCATTATATCAATATCATAAATAACTTACTAAATTATATTATAGATCTTTCATAATTATTTTACAGCAATTTAATAGTATTATTAACTTGTATGTTATAGTAGGGAATGTAAATATATTTATTATTTAAAATATCGCTAGCATTTATTGATCTGTTACTCTATTATTGGGAGGTAGAAAATTGTGAAACAAAAGTAAATAGGAAATTAAATACGTACATATGTATATATATATATATTTATATAAATGATATTAAATAAATGGAAACTATATTTATAAAACCATATTTATTTTATTATATATATTTCAAGGGTACCAAGGGTACGCTTTCATCAGATAAAATACAAAATTTGTTTTATAAATAGAGACGTACCCATGAAAATCATACCTTATAAGTTGGAAATTCACTGGATAGTGGAAATATATTAGGGATTATGCAAATGAATATGTAAATAATTGAAAAACAACAGGAAAAGCGGACATAAAATGATGATGATGATGTATATATATATAGATATATATACATACATACATACATATATATACATATACATACATACATACATATATATACATATACATATATATATATTCATATATACATACATAAATATATATATATATACATATATACACATACATAAATATATATATACATACACACACATACATATATACACACATACATACACACATATATATATATATATATCATCATAATCATCATCACTGTTTAACATCAATTTTCCATTTTTGCATTGGTTAGACAGGTTGTCCAAGCCGGGAGGCAAATCTTGCTCCAGTGAGGATTGTAGATTTGGCTGGGTTACAGCTGGATGCCCTTCCTAACACCAACCATGTTTACAGTGTGGAACTGGATGGCTCCGTTATGAGGAGAGATAGGACAGTAGGCTGCACCAAACCCATCTCACAACGGAACTATATTTTCGGAGCCTGACTCATCACACAGTGGAACCTTAGTTTTGGAGCCTGGATGGCACCAATACAAGGAACCTAACCCATCTTCACAGTTTTGGCATCCAGTAAGTTGGCGACGCTGAACCCTCTCAATTTGGATCAGGATGCTAAGTTTGTTAACCCTTTAGCATTCATATTACTCTATATATACTATTGTATTTTCATGGTAAAGGCCTCACATAATTATCTCACATAATATCGAATCTGAGATTTTGAAAGTATTTATTTTGAGAACAATACCTTAACATCAGTTTGAGTGACCAGTTACAGCCAGTTTCAACAGAAAGAGGTAGAGAAATCTGGCCGGTTTGAATATTAAAGGGTTAAAGTGACATTTAAAAAAAATTTTAAATAGAAAATTTGCCTCACCAAGGCACTGTTAAATAAAAAAAACAATCTAATAAACTAGATAATAAAGTTTGTTAAAGCACATTTAAGAAATATAGGAAATTAAGATCAGGACACTTAGGTTTGTTAAAGGGACATTTAAAGAAATTTGGAATAAGAGATTGGGATGCTAACTCTGTTAATGGGATATTTTAAGAAAATTTGCCTCACTGAGGCACTGCTAAATAAAAAATGATATATGAAAAAGTGTAGGGCGATCAATGATGGTAGACCCAGAAAGACCTGGGACGAGGTGATAAAAGCTGACCTTGCACACTTGAGCCTCTCTAAGACAATGACACAAAATCGAGATCTTTGGTGCTATGCAGTAATACAGAAGACCCGCCTTCCCTTGCGAATGAACTTAAACTTACACTCAGGAGGTTTATATAAGATTATGTCAGAAGTTGTAAATTTAAATAGGAACATTTTAACATGAGGGACTTTGTTTTATAAAATCTGGAACATATCCCTAACATCTTGGGGCACTAGGGCAGTGTAAAATAAAGGGTTCCTGAGAGAAATACTTGAAGTGGATTGGAACTCATGACCCTGAGTATGTAAACCAATACTTCTGTCCAATCAATCCTTCTTTCACCAAATTCTGTATTCTGACTTTCTTAAACTGAATAAATAATTAATTGTTTCTGCTTTTGGCACAAGGCCAGCAATTACCCAGTACATTACTGGTACTTTATTTTATCGACTCCGTAAGGATGAAAGGCAAAGTTAACCTCGGCGGGATTTGAACTCAGATCATAAAGGGACGTAACTATGCTGGAAAGCATGTCCGAGCCTCTACCGATACTAATGACATTTAAACTTCACAACTTTAACAACCATTCACAATCTGAGAAAGAATATTAAAATTTCACGATGTTATTTTTGTTGTTGTTGTTGTTTCTGACGCTATTGTGGTTGTTGTTCTTGTTGATGTTATTGTTGTTAATGGTGATACCATTGTTGCTATTGCAGTTGTTTTGTTGCTGTCATTATTGTTGTTGTTCATACTAATGCTGTTATTGATGTTATTGTGGCTGTTGTTGTTGTTACTAATGTTATTGTTATTGCTGTTATTGATTTTGTTGTTGTTATTGACCGATATTATTGTAGTTCATACTAATACTATGTTATCGATGTTGTTATTGCTGTTATTGTTGCTGTTGTCACTGCTGTAATTGATGGTGTGGCTGTTGTTGATATTGTTGTTATTGTTGTTGTTGATACTAATGCTGTTATTGTTATTGTTGCTGTTGATACTAATGCTGTATTTGTTGTTGCTGTTGATACTAATGCTGTATTTGTTGTTGCTGTTGATACTAATGCTGTATTTGTTGTTGTTGTTATTGTTATTTGTTGTTGTTGTTTTTTGTCTTTCAATTTCTACATTTCTGTATTTCATGTCACACTAGATTGTCATAATAATAGTTTTCTCTACTTGATGTGTTTCCATAACAGAAAATATGTAAATGTGATTGCATATATATATATGTGCCACTGTGTGTGTGTGTGTGTGTGTGTGTGTTTCCATGTGTGTCTTTGTGTGTGAGCTTCTATGTGTGTGTGTTTGTGTGCCTTTGTGTGTGAGTTTCCATGTGTGTGTGTGTGCTTTCATGTGTGTGTGTATACCTTTATGTCTATGTGTGTACATTTATGCGATATGAGTGTGTATTTTCGTGTGTGTGTGTGTGAGCTTTCATGTATATAATGTGTATAAACATTCATGTGAGAGTGTGTGTTGTATACATGAATATGTGTTTCAATATCCATGCATGTGTGTGTGTGAGTTTTCCTATATGTGAGTATGTGTTGGTAATGGCTACAGAAGGTGGTTTTTGAAGATCTGAATAGAACATCATTATCACCATCATCAAGTTATTATTATTATTACTGTGGCCAATAAATGAAATTATTATTATTATTATTATTATTATTATTATTATTAAACAAAGAAACTATTATTATTATTAAATAAAGAAATTATTAATATTATTGTTGTTATTGTTCAATGATAAAGCATCTTTAGAGAACATGTTGAAGACTTTCACATTCCATCACTTCAAAAGGAATTCGAGAAGAATCTAGCATGCCACCGCACAATAAGATCCTCTTTACACAATTTCTGGGGTTTTTTCTCAGCAGTTTTTAATAACAAATTACATCTAAAATTCATAATTAATTCTTTCTCGGTGTAATTTGAATTGTATTAATTGAAAAACAGAAAGAAAAACAAGAATATATTATTTAATGGAAGACAAATAAATGAGGAGAAACATAAAATAGAGACATTTTCTGCTTGAAGTTTCAAATATCAGCAATCAACATCAATTGAGATGTTGTGAGTGTCATGCATTCTTGAGAGGAATTAGAAATGTAAGTCAAATAATTCAAATTCTCATAAGCTGAGCTAAATTTATTTTTAAAACATAGATGCAGAGTGTATCAATCAGTACTACATTTCACAGTATATATATCAGCCAGTATTACATTTCACAGTATTTATCAATCAGTACTACATTTCACAGTATTTATCAATCAGTACTACATTTCACAGTATTTATCAATCAGTACTACATTTCACAGTATTTATCAATCAGTACTACATTTCACAGTATTTATCAATCAGTACTACATTTCACAGTATTTATCAATCAGTACTACATTTCACAGTATTTATCAACCAGTACTACATTTCACAGTATTTATCAATCAGTACTACATTTCACAGTATTTATCAACCAGTACTACATTTCACAGTATTTATCAATCAGTACTACATTTCACAGTATTATATATCAGCACGTACTAAACTTCACAGTATTTATCAATCAGTACTAAATTTCACAGTATATAACAATCAGTACTACATTTCACTGTATTTATCAATCAGTACTACATTTCACAGCATTTATCAATCAGTACTACATTTCACAATATTTATCAATCAGTACTACATTTCACAATATTTATCAATCAGTACTACATTTCACAGTATTTATCAATCAGCCAGTACTGCATTTCACTGTATATATATCAGCCTTTACTACATTTCACATTATTCATCAATCAGTACTACATTTCACAGTATTATATATCAGCCACTACTACATTTCACAGTATTTATTAATCAGTACTACATTTCACAGTATTTATCAGCCGGTACTACATATCACAGTAGTATATATTAGCCAGTACTACATTTCACAGTAGTATATATCAGCCAGTACTAATTTCACCGCATTTATCAATCAGTGCTACATTTCACAGTATTTATCAATCAGTACTACATTTCACAGTATTTATCAATCAGTACTGCATTTCACAGTATTTATCAATCAGTACTACATTTCACAGTATTTATCAATCAGTACTACATTTCACAGTATTTATCAATCAGCCAGTACTACATTTCAATGTATATATATCAGCCAGTACTACATTTCACAGTATTTATTAATCAGTACTAGATTTCACAGTAGTATATATTAGCCAGTACTACATTTCACAGTAGTATATATTAGCCAGTACTACATTTCACAGCATTTAGTAGTGATTGCACTACAACAATTCACAGTATTTATCAGTCAGTACTTCATTTCACAGTATTATATATCAGCCAGTACTACGTTTCACAGCATTTATCAATCAGTACTACATTTCATGGTATTTATCAATCAGTATTTATCAGCCAGTACCACATTTCACAGTATTATATATCAGCCAGTACTACATTTCACAGTATTTAACAATCAGTACTACATTTCACAGTAGTATATACATTTCACAGTACTGCATTTCACAGTATATGTCAATCAGTACTAGATTTCACAGTATTTATCAAATACTGTGAAATGCAGACCCGGCTATGGGCTCGACCCTGCTATGGGCTCGACCCGGTATGGGCTCGTCCCGGCTATGGGCTCGACCCGGCTATGGGCTCGACCCGGCTATGGGCTCGACCCGGCTAGGGGCTCGACCCGGCTAGGGGCTCCACCCGGCTATGGGCTCGACACGGCTATGGGCTCGACCCGGCTATGGGCTCGACCCCGCTATGTGCTCGACCCGGCTATGGGCTCGACCCACTATGGGCTCGACCCGGCTATGGGCTCGTCCTAACGGTGGGCTCGACCTGGCTATGGGCTCGCCCCAGCTATGGCCTCGACTCGGCTATGGGCTCGTCCCGGCTATGGGCTCGACCAGGCTATGGGCTCGTCCCGGCATTGGACTCGGCCCGGCTATGGGCTCGACCCGGCTATGGGCTCGACCCTGCTATAGGCTCGCCCCGGCTATGGGCTCGACCCGGATATCGGCTCGACCCTGCTATGGGCACGACCCGGCTATGGGCTCGACCCGGCTATGGCCTCGTCCCGGCTTAGGGCTCGACCCGGCTTAGGGCTCGACCCGGCTATGGGCTCGACCCGGCTAAGGGCTCGACCCGGCTATGGACTCCACACGGCTATCGGCTCTACCCGGCTATGGGCTCGTCCCGGCTATGGGCTCGACCCGGACTCAGCCTCGTTCTGGACTCAGCCTCGTTCTGGACGCAACCTCGTTCTGGACGCAGCCTCGTTCTGGACTCAGCCTCGTTCTGGACTCAGCCTCGTTCTGGACGCAGCCTCGTTCTGGACGCAGCCTCGTTCTGGACTCAGCCTCGTTCTGGACGCAGCCTCGTTCTGGACTCAGCCTCGTTCTGGACGCAGCCTCGTTCTGGACTCAGCCTCGTTCTGGACTCAGCCTCGTTCTGGACTCAGCCTCGTTCTGGACACAGCCTCGTTCTGGACACAGCCTCGTTCTGAACTCAGCCTCGTTCTGGACACAGCCTCGTTCTGGACTCAGCCTCGTTCTGGTCTCAGCCTCGTTCTGGAATCAGCCTCGTTATGGACGCAGCCTCGTTCTGGAATCAGCCTCGTTCTGGACGCAGCCCCGTTCTGAACTCAGCCTCGTTTTCGATACAGCCTTGTTCTGGACTCAGCCTCGTTCTGGACGCAGCCTCGTTCTGGACGCAGCCTCGTTCTGGACGCAGCCTCGTTCTGGACGCCGCCTGGATCTGGACGCAGCCTCGTTCTTGACGCAGCCTCGTTCTGGACTCAGCCTCGTTCTGGACGCAGCCTCGTTCTGGACGCAGCCTCGTTCTGGACTCAGCCTCGTTCTGGACTCAGCCTCGTTCTGGACTCAGCCTCGTTCTGGACTCAGCTTCGTTCTGGACTCAGCTTCGTTCTGGTCTCAGCCTCGTTCTGGACTCAGCCTCGTTCTGGACTCAGCCTCGTTCTGGACTCAGCCTCGTTCTGGACGCAACCTCGTTCTGGACGCAGCCTCGTTCTGGACTAAGCCTCGTTCTGGACTCAGCCTTGTTCTGGACTCAGCCTCGTTCAGGTCTCAGCCTCGTTCTGGACTCAGCCTCGTTCTCGACACAGCCTCGTTCTGGACTCAGCCTCGTTCTGGACTCAGCCTCGTTCTGGACGCAACCTCGTTCTTGACGCAGCCTCGTTCTGGACGCCGCCTGGATCTGGATGCAGCCTCGTTCTTGACGCAGCCTCGTTCTGGACTCAGCCTCGTTCTGGTCTCAGCCTCGTTCTGGAATCAGCCTCGTTATGGACGCAGCCTCGTTCTGGAATCAGCCTCGTTCTGGACGCAGCCCCGTTCTGAACTCAGCCTCGTTTTCGACACAGCCTTGTTCTGGACTCAGCCTCGTTCTGGACGCCGCCTCGTTCTGGACTCAGCCTCGTTCTGGACGCAGCCTCGTTCTGGACGCAGCCTCGTTCTGGACTCAGCCTCGTTCTGGACACAGCCTCGTTCTGGACTCAGCCTCGTTCTGGACGCAGCCTCGTTCTGGACTCAGCCTCGTTCTGGACTCAGCCTCGTTCTGGACTCAGCCTCGTTCTGGACACAGCCTCGTTCTGAACTCAGCCTCGTTCTGGACACAGCCTCGTTCTGGACTCAGCCTCGTTCTGGACTCAGCCTCGTTCTGGACTCAGCCTCGTTCTGGACTCAGCCTCGTTCCGGACACAACCTCGTTCTGGACACAGCCTCGTTCTGAACTCAGCCTCGTTCTGGACACAGCCTCGTTCTGGACTCAGCCTCGTTCTGGACGCAGCCTCGTTCTGGACTCAGCCTCGTTCTGGACTCAGCCTCGTTCTGGACTCAGCCTCGTTCTGGACTCAGCCTCGTTCTGGACACAGCCTCGTTCTGGACACAGCCTCGTTCTGAACTCAGCCTCGTTCTGGACACAGCCTCGTTCTGGACTCAGCCTCGTTCTGGACTCAGCCTCGTTCTGGACTCAGCCTCGTTCTGGTCTCAGCCTCGTTCTGGACTCAGCCTCGTTCTCGACACAGCCTCGTTCTGGACTCAGCCTCGTTCTGGACTCAGCCTCGTTCTGGACGCAACCTCGTTCTGGACGCAGCCTCCTTCTGGACTCAGCCTCGTTCTGGACTCAGCCTCGTTCTGGACACAGCCTCGTTCTGAACTCAGCCTCGTTCTGGACACAGCCTCGTTCTGGACTCAGCCTCGTTCTGGACTCAGCCTCGTTCTGGACTCAGCCTCGTTCTGGACTCAGCCTCGTTCTGGACACAGCCTCGTTCTGGACACAGCCTCGTTCTGAACTCAGCCTCGTTCTGGACACAGCCTCGTTCTGGACTCAGCCTCGTTCTGGACGCAGCCTCGTTCTGGACTCAGCCTCGTTCTGGACGCAGCCTCGTTCTGGACGCAGCCTCGTTCTGGACTCAGCCTCGTTCTGGACTCAGCCTCGTTCTGGACTCAGCCTCGTTCTGGACGCAGCCTCGTTCTGGACGCAGCCTCGTTCTGGACTAAGCCTCGTTCTGGACGCAGCCTCGTTCTGGACTCAGCCTCGTTCTGGACTCAGCCTCGTTCTGGACTCAGCCTCGTTCTGGACTCAGCCTCGTTCTGGACTCAGCCTCGGTCTGGACACAGCCTCGTTCTGGACTCAGCCTCGTTCTGGACTCAGCCTCGTTCTGGACTCAGCCTCGTTCTGGACTCAGCCTCGTTCTGGACTCAGCCTCGTTCTGGACACAGCCTCGTTCTGGACACAGCCTCGTTCTGAACTCAGCCTCGTTCTGGACACAGCCTCGTTCTGGACTCAGCCTCGTTCTGGACTCAGCCTCGTTCTGGACTTAGCCTCGTTCTCGACACAGCCTCGTTCTGGACTCAGCCTCGTTCTGGACTCAGCCTCGTTCTGGACGCAACCTCGTTCTGGACGCAGCCTCGTTCTGGACTCAGCCTCGTTCTGGACTCAGCCTCGTTCTGGACACAGCCTCGTTCTGAACTCAGCCTCGTTCTGGACACAGCCTAGTTCTGGACTCAGCCTCGTTGTGGACTCAGCCTCGTTCTGGACTCAGCCTCGTTCTGGACTCAGCCTCGTTCTGGACACAGCCTCGTTCTGGACACAGCCTCGTTCTGAACTCAGCCTCGTTCTGGACACAGCCTCGTTCTGGACTCAGCCTCGTTCTGGACGCAGCCTCGTTCTGGACTCAGCCTCGTTCTGGACGCAGCCTCGTTCTGGACGCAGCCTCGTTCTGGACTCAGCCTCGTTCTGGACTCAGCCTCGTTCTGGACTCAGCCTCGTTCTGGACTCAGCCTTGTTCTGGACGCAGCCTTGTTCTGGACGCAGCCTCGTTCTGGACTCAGCCTCGTTCTGGACGCAGCCTCGTTCTGGACTCAGCCTCGTTCTGGACTCAGCCTCGTTCTGGACTCAGCCTCGTTCTGGACTCAGCCTCGGTCTGGACACAGCCTCGTTCTGGACTCAGCCTCGTTCTGGACTCAGCCTCGTTCCGGACACAGCCTCGTTCTGGACGCAGCCTCGTTCTGAACTGAGCCTCGTTCTGGGCGCAGCCTCGTTCTGGACGCAGCCTCGTTTGGACTCAGCCTCGTTCTGGACACAGCCTCGTTCTGGACTCAGCCTCGTTCTGGACTCAGCCTCGTTCTGAACTCAGCCTCGTTCTGGACGCAGCCTCGTTCTGGACTCAGCCTCGTTCTGGACTCAGCCTCGTTCTGGACTCAGCCTCGTTCTGGACACAGCCTCGTTCTGGACTCAGCCTCGTTCTGGACGCAGCCTCGTTCTGGACGCAGCCTCGTTCTGGACGCAGCCTCGTTCTGGACGCAGCCTCGTTCTGGACGCAGCTTCGTTCTGAACTCAGCCTCGTTCTGGACGCAGCCTCGTTCTGGACTCAGCCTCGTTCTGGACTCAGCCTCGTTCTGGACGCAGCCTCGTTCTGGACTCAGCCTCGTTCTGGACTCAGCCTCGTTCTGGACTCAGCCTCGTTCTCAACTCAGCCTCGTTCTGGACTCAGCCTCGTTCTGGACGCAGCCTCGTTCTGGACGCAGCCTCGTTCTGGACTCAGCCTCGTTCTGGACGCAGCCTCGTTCTGGACTCAGCCTCGTTCTGGACGCAGCCTCGTTCGGGACTCAGCCTCGTTCTGGACTCAGCCTCGTTCTGGACTCAGCCTCGTTCTGGACTCAGCCTCGTTCTGGACGCAGCCTCGTTCTGGACTCAGCCTCGTTCTGGACTCAGTCTCGTTCTGGACTCAGCCTCGTTCTGGACACAGCCTCGTTCTGAACTCAGCCTCGTTCTGGACACAGCCTCGTTCTGGACTCAGCCTCGTTCTGGACGCAGCCTCGTTCTGGACTCAGCCTCGTTCTGGACGCAGCCTCGTTCTGGACGCAGCCTCGTTCTGGACTCAGCCTCGTTCTGGACTCAGCCTCGTTCTGGACTCAGCCTCGTTCTGGACTCAGCCTCGTTCTGGACGCAGCCTCGTTCTGGACGCAGCCTCGTTCTGGACTCAGCCTCGTTCTGGACGCAGCCTCGTTCTGGACTCAGCCTCGTTCTGGACTCAGCCTCGTTCTGGACTCAGCCTCGTTCTGGACTCAGCCTCGGTTTGGACACAGCCTCGTTCTGGACTCAGCCTCGTACAGGACTCAGCCTCGTTCCGGACACAGCCTCGTTCTGGACGCAGCCTCGTTCTGAACGCAGCCTCGTTCTGGGCTCAGCCTCGTTCTGGACGCAGCCTCGTTTGGACTCAGCCTCGTTCTGGACACAGCCTCGTTCTGGACTCAGCCTCGTTCTGGACTCAGCCTCGTTCTGAACTCAGCCTCCTTCTGGACGCAGC
The DNA here is from genome assembly GCA_964016885.1 of Eledone cirrhosa. Lineage (NCBI taxonomy): Eukaryota > Metazoa > Mollusca > Cephalopoda > Octopoda > Eledonidae > Eledone > Eledone cirrhosa. The sequence continues at coordinate 61,774,200 of OZ024747.1, forward strand.
CTCGTTCTGGACTCAGCCTCGTTCTGGACTCAGCCTCGTTCTGGACTCAGCCTCGTTCTGGACACAGCCTCGTTCTGGACTCAGCCTCGTTCTGGACTCAGCCTCGTTCTGGGCGCAGCCTCGTTCTGGACGCAGCCTCGTTCTGGACGCAGCCTCGTTCTGGACGCAGCTTCGTTCTGGACTCAGCCTCGTTCTGGAAGCAGCCTCGTTCTGGACTCAGCCTCGTTCTGGACTCAGCCTCGTTCTGGACTCAGCCTCGTTCTCAACTCAGCCTCGTTCTGGACTCAGCCTCGTTCTGGACGCAGCCTCGTTCTGGACGCAGCCTCGTTCTGGACTCAGCCTCGTTCTGGACGCAGCCTCGTTCTGGACTCAGCCTCGTTCTGGACGCAGCCTCGTTCGGGACTCAGCCTCGTTCTGGACTCAGCCTCGTTCTGGACTCAGCCTCGTTCTGGACTCAGCCTCGTTCTGGACGCAGCCTCGTTCTGGACTCAGCCTCGTTCTGGACTCAGCCTCGTTCTGGACTCAGCCTCGTTCTGGAGACAGCCTCGTTCTGAACTCAGCCTCGTTCTGGACACAGCCTCGTTCTGGACTCAGCCTCGTTCTGGACTCAGCCTCGTTCTGGACTCAGCCTCGTTCTGGACGCAGCCTCGTTCTGGACTCAGCCTCGTTCTGGACTCAGCCTCGTTCTGGACTCAGCCTCGTTCTGGACGCAACCTCGTTCTGGACTCAGCCTCGTTCTGGATTCAGCCTCGTTCTGGACTCAGCCTCGTTCTGGACTCAGCCTCGTTCTGGACTCAGCCTCGTTCTGGACGCAGCCTCGTTCTGGACTCAGCCTCGTTCTGGACTCAGCCTCGTTCTGGACACAGCCTCGTTCTGGACTCAGCCTCGTTCTGGACTCAGCCTCGTTCTGGACTCAGCCTCGTTCTGGACGCAGCCTCGTTCTGGACGCAGCCTCGTTCTGGACGCAGCCTCGTTCTGGACTCAGCCTCGTTCTGGACTCAGCCTCGTTCTGGACTCAGCCTCGTTCTGAACTCAGCCTCGTTCTGGACTCAGCCTCGTTCTGGACTCAGCCTCGTTCTGGACACAGCCTCGTTCTGAACTCAGCCTCGTTCTGGACTCAGCCTCGTTCTGGTCTCAGCCTCGTTCTGGAATCAGCCTCGTTATGGACGCAGCCTCGTTCTGGAATCAGCCTCGTTCTGGACGCAGCCTCGTTCTGAACTCAGCCTCGTTCTCGACACAGCCTCGTTCTGGACTCAGCCTCGTTCTGGACGCAACCTCGGTCTGGACTCAGCCTCGTTCTGGACGCAGCCTCGTTCTGGACTCAGCCTCGTTCTGGACTCAGCCTCGTTCTGGACGCAGCCTCGTTCTGGACTCAGCCTCGTTCTGGACGCAGCCTCGTTCTGGACGCAGCCTCGTTCTGGACTCAGCCTCGTTCTGGACTCAGCCTCGTTCTGGACTCAGCCTCGTTCTGGACTCAGCCTCGTTCTGGACGCAGCCTCGTTCTGGACGCAGCCTCGTTCTGGACTCAGCCTCGTTCTGGACGCAGCCTCGTTCTGGACTCAGCCTCGTTCTGGACTCAGCCTCGTTCTGGACTCAGCCTCGTTCTGGACTCAGCCTCGGTTTGGACACAGCCTCGTTCTGGACTCAGCCTCGTACAGGACTCAGCCTCGTTCCGGACACAGCCTCGTTCTGGACGCAGCCTCGTTCTGAACGCAGCCTCGTTCTGGGCTCAGCCTCGTTCTGGACGCAGCCTCGTTTGGACTCAGCCTCGTTCTGGACACAGCCTCGTTCTGGACTCAGCCTCGTTCTGGACTCAGCCTCGTTCTGAACTCAGCCTCCTTCTGGACGCAGCCTCGTTCTGGACTCAGCCTCGTTCTGGACTCAGCCTCGTTCTGGACTCAGCCTCGTTCTGGACACAGCCTCGTTCTGGACTCAGCCTCGTTCTGGACTCAGCCTCGTTCTGGACGCAGCCTCGTTCTGGACGCAGCATCGTTCTGGACGCAGCCTCGTTCTGGACGCAGCTTCGTTCTGGACTCAGCCTCGTTCTGGACGCAGCCTCGTTCTGGACTCAGCCTCGTTCTGGACTCAGCCTCGTTCTGGACACAGCCTCGTTCTGAACTCAGCCTCGTTCTGGACACAGCCTCGTTCTGGACTCAGCCTCGTTCTGGACTCAGCCTCGTTCTGGACTCAGCCTCGTTCTGGACACAGCCTCGTTCTGAACTCAGCCTCGTTCTGGACACAGCCTCGTTCTGGACTCAGCCTCGTTCTGGACGCAGCCTCGTTCTGGACTCAGCCTCGTTCTGGACGCAGCCTCGTTCTGGACTCAGCCTCGTTCTGGACTCAGCCTCGTTCTGGACTCAGCCTCGTTCTGGACACAGCCTCGTTCTGGACACAGCCTCGTTCTGAACTCAGCCTCGTTCTGGACACAGCCTCGTTCTGGACTCGCCTCGTTCTGGACTCAGCCTCGTTCTGGTCTCAGCCTCGTTCTGGACTCAGCCTCGTTCTCGACACAGCCTCGTTCTGGACGCAGCCTCGTTCTGGACTCAGCCTCGTTCTGGACGCAGCCTCGTTCTGGACTCAGCCTCGTTCTGGACTCAGCCTCGTTCTGGACTCAGCCTCGTTCTGGACGCAACCTCGTTCTGGACTCAGCCTCGTTCTGGACTCAGCCTCGTTCTGGACTCAGCCTCGTTCTGGACGCAGCCTCGTTCTGGACTCAGCCTCGTTCTGGACGCAGCCTCGTTCTGGACTCAGCCTCGTTCTGGACTCAGCCTCGTTCTGGACACAGCCTCGTTCCGGACACAGCCTCGTTCTGGACGCAGCCTCGTTCTGAACGCAGCCTCGTTCTGGGCTCAGCCTCGTTCTGGACGCAGCCTCGTTTGGACTCAGCCTCGTTCTGGACACAGCCTCGTTCTGGACTCAGCCTCGTTCTGGACTCAGCCTCGTACAGGACTCAGCCTCGTTCCGGACACAGCCTCGTTCTGGACGCAGCCTCGTTCTGAACGCAGCCTCGTTCTGGGCTCAGCCTCGTTCTGGACGCAGCCTCGTTTGGACTCAGCCTCGTTCTGGACACAGCCTCGTTCTGGACTCAGCCTCGTTCTGGACTCAGCCTCGTTCTGAACTCAGCCTCCTTCTGGACGCAGCCTCGTTCTGGACTCAGCCTCGTTCTGGACTCAGCCTCGTTCTGGACTCAGCCTCGTTCTGGACACAGCCTCGTTCTGGACTCAGCCTCGTTCTGGACTCAGCCTCGTTCTGGACGCAGCCTCGTTCTGGACGCAGCATCGTTCTGGACGCAGCCTCGTTCTGGACGCAGCTTCGTTCTGGACTCAGCCTCGTTCTGGACGCAGCCTCGTTCTGGACTCAGCCTCGTTCTGGACTCAGCCTCGTTCTGGACACAGCCTCGTTCTGAACTCAGCCTCGTTCTGGACACAGCCTCGTTCTGGACTCAGCCTCGTTCTGGACTCAGCCTCGTTCTGGACTCAGCCTCGTTCTGGACACAGCCTCGTTCTGAACTCAGCCTCGTTCTGGACACAGCCTCGTTCTGGACTCAGCCTCGTTCTGGACGCAGCCTCGTTCTGGACTCAGCCTCGTTCTGGACGCAGCCTCGTTCTGGACTCAGCCTCGTTCTGGACTCAGCCTCGTTCTGGACTCAGCCTCGTTCTGGACACAGCCTCGTTCTGGACACAGCCTCGTTCTGAACTCAGCCTCGTTCTGGACACAGCCTCGTTCTGGACTCGCCTCGTTCTGGACTCAGCCTCGTTCTGGTCTCAGCCTCGTTCTGGACTCAGCCTCGTTCTCGACACAGCCTCGTTCTGGACGCAGCCTCGTTCTGGACTCAGCCTCGTTCTGGACGCAGCCTCGTTCTGGACTCAGCCTCGTTCTGGACTCAGCCTCGTTCTGGACTCAGCCTCGTTCTGGACGCAACCTCGTTCTGGACTCAGCCTCGTTCTGGACTCAGCCTCGTTCTGGACTCAGCCTCGTTCTGGACGCAGCCTCGTTCTGGACTCAGCCTCGTTCTGGACGCAGCCTCGTTCTGGACTCAGCCTCGTTCTGGACTCAGCCTCGTTCTGGACACAGCCTCGTTCTGGACTCAGTCTCGTTCTGGACTCAGCCTCGTTCTGGACTCAGCCTCGTTCTGGACTCAGCCTCGTTCTGGACACAGCCTCGTTCTGAACTCAGCCTCGTTCTGGACTCAGCCTCGTTCTGGTCTCAGCCTCGTTCTGGAATCAGCCTCGTTATGGACGCAGCCTCGTTCTGGAATCAGCCTCGGTCTGGACGCAGCCTCGTTCTGAACTCAGCCTCGTTCTCGACGCAGCCTCGTTCTGGACTCAGCCTCGTTCTGGACTCAGCCTCGTTCTGGACGCAACCTCGGTCTGGACTCAGCCTCGTTCTGGACGCAGCCTCGTTCTGGACTCAGCCTCGTTCTGGACTCAGCCTCGTTCTGGACGCAGCCTCGTTCTGGACTCAGCCTCGTTCTGGACGCAGCCTCGTTCTGGACGCAGCCTCGTTCTGGACTCAGCCTCGTTCTGGACTCAGCCTCGTTCTGGACTCAGCCTCGTTCTGGACTCAGCCTCGTTCTGGACGCAGCCTCGTTCTGGACGCAGCCTCGTTCTGGACTCAGCCTCGTTCTGGACGCAGCCTCGTTCTGGACTCAGCCTCGTTCTGGACTCAGCCTCGTTCTGGACTCAGCCTCGTTCTGGACTCAGCCTCGGTTTGGACACAGCCTCGTTCTGGACTCAGCCTCGTACAGGACTCAGCCTCGTTCCGGACACAGCCTCGTTCTGGACGCAGCCTCGTTCTGAACGCAGCCTCGTTCTGGGCTCAGCCTCGTTCTGGACGCAGCCTCGTTTGGACTCAGCCTCGTTCTGGACACAGCCTCGTTCTGGACTCAGCCTCGTTCTGGACTCAGCCTCGTTCTGAACTCAGCCTCCTTCTGGACGCAGCCTCGTTCTGGACTCAGCCTCGTTCTGGACTCAGCCTCGTTCTGGACTCAGCCTCGTTCTGGACACAGCCTCGTTCTGGACTCAGCCTCGTTCTGGACTCAGCCTCGTTCTGGACGCAGCCTCGTTCTGGACGCAGCCTCGTTCTGGACGCAGCCTCGTTCTGGACGCAGCTTCGTTCTGGACTCAGCCTCGTTCTGGACGCAGCCTCGTTCTGGACTCAGCCTCGTTCTGGACTCAGCCTCGTTCTGGACTCAGCCTCGTTCTCAACTCAGCCTCGTTCTGGACTCAGCCTCGTTCTGGACGCAGCCTCGTTCTGGACGCAGCCTCGTTCTGGACTCAGCCTCGTTCTGGACGCAGCCTCGTTCGGGACTCAGCCTCGTTCTGGACGCAGCCTCGTTCGGGACTCAGCCTCGTTCTGGACTCAGCCTCGTTCTGGACTCAGCCTCGTTCTGGACTCAGCCTCGTTCTGGACGCAGCCTCGTTCTGGACTCAGCCTCGTTCTGGACTCAGCCTCGTTCTGGACTCAGCCTCGTTCTGGACTCAGCCTCGTTCTGGACACAGCCTCGTTCTGAACTCAGCCTCGTTCTGGACACAGCCTCGTTCTGGACTCAGCCTCGTTCTGGACTCAGCCTCGTTCTGGACTCAGCCTCGTTCTGGACACAGCCTCGTTCTGAACTCAGCCTCGTTCTGGACACAGCCTCGTTCTGGACTCAGCCTCGTTCTGGACGCAGCCTCGTTCTGGACTCAGCCTCGTTCTGGACGCAGCCTCGTTCTGGACTCAGCCTCGTTCTGGACTCAGCCTCGTTCTGGACTCAGCCTCGTTCTGGACACAGCCTCGTTCTGGACACAGCCTCGTTCTGAACTCAGCCTCGTTCTGGACACAGCCTCGTTCTGGACTCAGCCTCGTTTTGGACTCAGCCTCGTTCTGGTCTCAGCCTCGTTCTGGACTCAGCCTCGTTCTCGACACAGCCTCGTTCTGGACGCAGCCTCGTTCTGGACTCAGCCTCGTTCTGGACTCAGCCTCGTTCTGGACTCAGCCTCGTTCTGGACTCAGCCTCGTTCTGGACTCAGCCTCGTTCTGGACGCAACCTCGTTCTGGACTCAGCCTCGTTCTGGACTCAGCCTCGTTCTGGACTCAGCCTCGTTCTGGACGCAGCCTCGTTCTGGACTCAGCCTCGTTCTGGACGCAGCCTCGTTCTGGACTCAGCCTCGTTCTGGACTCAGCCTCGTTCTGGACACAGCCTCGTTCTGGACTCAGCCTCGTTCTGGACTCAGCCTCGTTCTGGACTCAGCCTCGTTTTGGACGCAGCCTCGTTCTGGACGCAGCCTCGTTCTGGACGCAGCCTCGTTCTGGACTCAGCCTCGTTCTGGACTCAGCCTCGTTCTGGACTCAGCCTCGTTCTGAACTCAGCCTCGTTCTGGACTCAGCCTCGTTCTGGACTCAGCCTCGTTCTGGACACAGCCTCGTTCTGAACTCAGCCTCGTTCTGGACTCAGCCTCGTTCTGGTCTCAGCCTCGTTCTGGAATCAGCCTCGTTATGGACGCAGCCTCGTTCTGGAATCAGCCTCGTTCTGGACGCAGCCTCGTTCTGAACTCAGCCTCGTTCTCGACACAGCCTCGTTCTGGACTCAGCCTCGTTCTGGACTCAGCCTCGTTCTGGACGCAACCTCGGTCTGGACTCAGCCTCGTTCTGGACGCAGCCTCGTTCTGGACTCAGCCTCGTTCTGGACTCAGCCTCGTTCTGGACTCAGCCTCGTTCTGGACACAGCCTCGTTCTGAACTCAGCCTCGTTCTGGACACAGCCTCGTTCTGGACTCAGCCTCGTTCTGGACTCAGCCTCGTTCTGGACTCAGCCTCGTTCTGGACACAGCCTCGTTCTGGACACAGCCTCGTTCTGGACACAGCCTCGTTCTGAACCCAGCCTCGTTCTGGACACAGCCTCGTTCTGGACTCAGCCTCGTTCTGGACGCAGCCTCGTTCTGGACTCAGCCTCGTTCTGGACGCAGCCTCGTTCTGGACTCAGCCTCGTTCTGGACTCAGCCTCGTTCTGGACACAGCCTCGTTCTGAACTCAGCCTCGTTCTGGACACAGCCTCGTTCTGGACTCAGCCTCGTTCTGGACTCAGCCTCGTTCTGGACTCAGCCTCGTTCTGGACGCAGCCTCGTTCTGGACTCAGCCTCGTTCTGAACTCAGCCTCGTTCTGGACGCAGCCTCGTTCTGGACGCAGCATCGTTTGGACTCAGCCTCGTTCTGGACACAGCCTCGTTCTGGACACAGCCTCGTTCTGAACTCAGCCTCGTTCTGGACACAGCCTCGTTCTGGACTCAGCCTCGTTCTGGACTCAGCCTCGTTCTGGACGCAGCCTCGTTCTGGACGCAGCCTCGTTCTGGACGCAGCCTCGTTCTGGACTCAGCCTCGTTCTGGATTCAGCCTCGTTCTGGACTCAGCCTCGTTCTGGACTCAGCCTCGTTCTGGACTCAGCCTCGTTCTGGACGCAGCCTCGTTCTGGACTCAGCCTCGTTCTGGACTCAGCCTCGTTCTGGACACAGCCTCGTTCTGGACTCAGCCTCGTTCTGGACTCAGCCTCGTTCTGGACTCAGCCTCGTTCTGGACACAGCCTCGTTCTGAACTCAGCCTCGTTCTGGACACAGCCTCGTTCTGGACTCAGCCTCGTTCTGGACGCAGCCTCGTTCTGGACTCAGCCTCGTTCTGGACGCAGCCTCGTTCTGGACGCAGCCTCGTTCTGGACTCAGCCTCGTTCTGGACTCAGCCTCGTTCTGGACTCAGCCTCGTTCTGGACTCAGCCTCGTTCTGGACGCAGCCTCGTTCTGGACGCAGCCTCGTTCTGGACTCAGCCTCGTTCTGGACGCAGCCTCGTTCTGGACTCAGCCTCGTTCTGGACTCAGCCTCGTTCTGGACTCAGCCTCGTTCTGGACTCAGCCTCGGTTTGGACACAGCCTCGTTCTGGACTCAGCCTCGTACAGGACTCAGCCTCGTTCCGGACACAGCCTCGTTCTGGACGCAGCCTCGTTCTGAACGCAGCCTCGTTCTGGGCTCAGCCTCGTTCTGGACGCAGCCTCGTTTGGACTCAGCCTCGTTCTGGACACAGCCTCGTTCTGGACTCAGCCTCGTTCTGGACTCAGCCTCGTTCTGAACTCAGCCTCCTTCTGGACGCAGCCTCGTTCTGGACTCAGCCTCGTTCTGGACTCAGCCTCGTTCTGGACTCAGCCTCGTTCTGGACACAGCCTCGTTCTGGACTCAGCCTCGTTCTGGACTCAGCCTCGTTCTGGGCGCAGCCTCGTTCTGGACGCAGCCTCGTTCTGGACGCAGCCTCGTTCTGGACGCAGCTTCGTTCTGGACTCAGCCTCGTTCTGGAAGCAGCCTCGTTCTGGACTCAGCCTCGTTCTGGACTCAGCCTCGTTCTGGACTCAGCCTCGTTCTCAACTCAGCCTCGTTCTGGACTCAGCCTCGTTCTGGACGCAGCCTCGTTCTGGACGCAGCCTCGTTCTGGACTCAGCCTCGTTCTGGACGCAGCCTCGTTCTGGACTCAGCCTCGTTCTGGACGCAGCCTCGTTCGGGACTCAGCCTCGTTCTGGACTCAGCCTCGTTCTGGACTCAGCCTCGTTCTGGACTCAGCCTCGTTCTGGACGCAGCCTCGTTCTGGACTCAGCCTCGTTCTGGACTCAGCCTCGTTCTGGACTCAGCCTCGTTCTGGAGACAGCCTCGTTCTGAACTCAGCCTCGTTCTGGACACAGCCTCGTTCTGGACTCAGCCTCGTTCTGGACTCAGCCTCGTTCTGGACTCAGCCTCGTTCTGGACGCAGCCTCGTTCTGGACTCAGCCTCGTTCTGGACTCAGCCTCGTTCTGGACTCAGCCTCGTTCTGGACGCAACCTCGTTCTGGACTCAGCCTCGTTCTGGATTCAGCCTCGTTCTGAACGCAGCCTCGTTCTGGGCTCAGCCTCGTTCTGGACGCAGCCTCGTTTGGACTCAGCCTCGTTCTGGACACAGCCTCGTTCTGGACTCAGCCTCGTTCTGGACTCAGCCTCGTACAGGACTCAGCCTCGTTCCGGACACAGCCTCGTTCTGGACGCAGCCTCGTTCTGAACGCAGCCTCGTTCTGGGCTCAGCCTCGTTCTGGACGCAGCCTCGTTTGGACTCAGCCTCGTTCTGGACACAGCCTCGTTCTGGACTCAGCCTCGTTCTGGACTCAGCCTCGTTCTGAACTCAGCCTCCTTCTGGACGCAGCCTCGTTCTGGACTCAGCCTCGTTCTGGACTCAGCCTCGTTCTGGACTCAGCCTCGTTCTGGACACAGCCTCGTTCTGGACTCAGCCTCGTTCTGGACTCAGCCTCGTTCTGGACGCAGCCTCGTTCTGGACGCAGCATCGTTCTGGACGCAGCCTCGTTCTGGACGCAGCTTCGTTCTGGACTCAGCCTCGTTCTGGACGCAGCCTCGTTCTGGACTCAGCCTCGTTCTGGACTCAGCCTCGTTCTGGACACAGCCTCGTTCTGAACTCAGCCTCGTTCTGGACACAGCCTCGTTCTGGACTCAGCCTCGTTCTGGACTCAGCCTCGTTCTGGACTCAGCCTCGTTCTGGACACAGCCTCGTTCTGAACTCAGCCTCGTTCTGGACACAGCCTCGTTCTGGACTCAGCCTCGTTCTGGACGCAGCCTCGTTCTGGACTCAGCCTCGTTCTGGACGCAGCCTCGTTCTGGACTCAGCCTCGTTCTGGACTCAGCCTCGTTCTGGACTCAGCCTCGTTCTGGACACAGCCTCGTTCTGGACACAGCCTCGTTCTGAACTCAGCCTCGTTCTGGACACAGCCTCGTTCTGGACTCGCCTCGTTCTGGACTCAGCCTCGTTCTGGTCTCAGCCTCGTTCTGGACTCAGCCTCGTTCTCGACACAGCCTCGTTCTGGACGCAGCCTCGTTCTGGACTCAGCCTCGTTCTGGACGCAGCCTCGTTCTGGACTCAGCCTCGTTCTGGACTCAGCCTCGTTCTGGACTCAGCCTCGTTCTGGACGCAACCTCGTTCTGGACTCAGCCTCGTTCTGGACTCAGCCTCGTTCTGGACTCAGCCTCGTTCTGGACGCAGCCTCGTTCTGGACTCAGCCTCGTTCTGGACGCAGCCTCGTTCTGGACTCAGCCTCGTTCTGGACTCAGCCTCGTTCTGGACACAGCCTCGTTCTGGACTCAGTCTCGTTCTGGACTCAGCCTCGTTCTGGACTCAGCCTCGTTCTGGACTCAGCCTCGTTCTGGACACAGCCTCGTTCTGAACTCAGCCTCGTTCTGGACTCAGCCTCGTTCTGGTCTCAGCCTCGTTCTGGAATCAGCCTCGTTATGGACGCAGCCTCGTTCTGGAATCAGCCTCGGTCTGGACGCAGCCTCGTTCTGAACTCAGCCTCGTTCTCGACGCAGCCTCGTTCTGGACTCAGCCTCGTTCTGGACTCAGCCTCGTTCTGGACGCAACCTCGGTCTGGACTCAGCCTCGTTCTGGACGCAGCCTCGTTCTGGACTCAGCCTCGTTCTGGACTCAGCCTCGTTCTGGACGCAGCCTCGTTCTGGACTCAGCCTCGTTCTGGACGCAGCCTCGTTCTGGACGCAGCCTCGTTCTGGACTCAGCCTCGTTCTGGACTCAGCCTCGTTCTGGACTCAGCCTCGTTCTGGACTCAGCCTCGTTCTGGACGCAGCCTCGTTCTGGACGCAGCCTCGTTCTGGACTCAGCCTCGTTCTGGACGCAGCCTCGTTCTGGACTCAGCCTCGTTCTGGACTCAGCCTCGTTCTGGACTCAGCCTCGTTCTGGACTCAGCCTCGGTTTGGACACAGCCTCGTTCTGGACTCAGCCTCGTACAGGACTCAGCCTCGTTCCGGACACAGCCTCGTTCTGGACGCAGCCTCGTTCTGAACGCAGCCTCGTTCTGGGCTCAGCCTCGTTCTGGACGCAGCCTCGTTTGGACTCAGCCTCGTTCTGGACACAGCCTCGTTCTGGACTCAGCCTCGTTCTGGACTCAGCCTCGTTCTGAACTCAGCCTCCTTCTGGACGCAGCCTCGTTCTGGACTCAGCCTCGTTCTGGACTCAGCCTCGTTCTGGACTCAGCCTCGTTCTGGACACAGCCTCGTTCTGGACTCAGCCTCGTTCTGGACTCAGCCTCGTTCTGGACGCAGCCTCGTTCTGGACGCAGCCTCGTTCTGGACGCAGCCTCGTTCTGGACGCAGCTTCGTTCTGGACTCAGCCTCGTTCTGGACGCAGCCTCGTTCTGGACTCAGCCTCGTTCTGGACTCAGCCTCGTTCTGGACTCAGCCTCGTTCTCAACTCAGCCTCGTTCTGGACTCAGCCTCGTTCTGGACGCAGCCTCGTTCTGGACGCAGCCTCGTTCTGGACTCAGCCTCGTTCTGGACGCAGCCTCGTTCGGGACTCAGCCTCGTTCTGGACGCAGCCTCGTTCGGGACTCAGCCTCGTTCTGGACTCAGCCTCGTTCTGGACTCAGCCTCGTTCTGGACTCAGCCTCGTTCTGGACGCAGCCTCGTTCTGGACTCAGCCTCGTTCTGGACTCAGCCTCGTTCTGGACTCAGCCTCGTTCTGGACTCAGCCTCGTTCTGGACACAGCCTCGTTCTGAACTCAGCCTCGTTCTGGACACAGCCTCGTTCTGGACTCAGCCTCGTTCTGGACTCAGCCTCGTTCTGGACTCAGCCTCGTTCTGGACACAGCCTCGTTCTGAACTCAGCCTCGTTCTGGACACAGCCTCGTTCTGGACTCAGCCTCGTTCTGGACGCAGCCTCGTTCTGGACTCAGCCTCGTTCTGGACGCAGCCTCGTTCTGGACTCAGCCTCGTTCTGGACTCAGCCTCGTTCTGGACTCAGCCTCGTTCTGGACACAGCCTCGTTCTGGACACAGCCTCGTTCTGAACTCAGCCTCGTTCTGGACACAGCCTCGTTCTGGACTCAGCCTCGTTTTGGACTCAGCCTCGTTCTGGTCTCAGCCTCGTTCTGGACTCAGCCTCGTTCTCGACACAGCCTCGTTCTGGACGCAGCCTCGTTCTGGACTCAGCCTCGTTCTGGACTCAGCCTCGTTCTGGACTCAGCCTCGTTCTGGACTCAGCCTCGTTCTGGACTCAGCCTCGTTCTGGACGCAACCTCGTTCTGGACTCAGCCTCGTTCTGGACTCAGCCTCGTTCTGGACTCAGCCTCGTTCTGGACGCAGCCTCGTTCTGGACTCAGCCTCGTTCTGGACGCAGCCTCGTTCTGGACTCAGCCTCGTTCTGGACTCAGCCTCGTTCTGGACACAGCCTCGTTCTGGACTCAGCCTCGTTCTGGACTCAGCCTCGTTCTGGACTCAGCCTCGTTTTGGACGCAGCCTCGTTCTGGACGCAGCCTCGTTCTGGACGCAGCCTCGTTCTGGACTCAGCCTCGTTCTGGACTCAGCCTCGTTCTGGACTCAGCCTCGTTCTGAACTCAGCCTCGTTCTGGACTCAGCCTCGTTCTGGACTCAGCCTCGTTCTGGACACAGCCTCGTTCTGAACTCAGCCTCGTTCTGGACTCAGCCTCGTTCTGGTCTCAGCCTCGTTCTGGAATCAGCCTCGTTATGGACGCAGCCTCGTTCTGGAATCAGCCTCGTTCTGGACGCAGCCTCGTTCTGAACTCAGCCTCGTTCTCGACACAGCCTCGTTCTGGACTCAGCCTCGTTCTGGACTCAGCCTCGTTCTGGACGCAACCTCGGTCTGGACTCAGCCTCGTTCTGGACGCAGCCTCGTTCTGGACTCAGCCTCGTTCTGGACTCAGCCTCGTTCTGGACTCAGCCTCGTTCTGGACACAGCCTCGTTCTGAACTCAGCCTCGTTCTGGACACAGCCTCGTTCTGGACTCAGCCTCGTTCTGGACTCAGCCTCGTTCTGGACTCAGCCTCGTTCTGGACTCAGCCTCGTTCTGGACACAGCCTCGTTCTGGACACAGCCTCGTTCTGAACCCAGCCTCGTTCTGGACACAGCCTCGTTCTGGACTCAGCCTCGTTCTGGACGCAGCCTCGTTCTGGACTCAGCCTCGTTCTGGACGCAGCCTCGTTCTGGACTCAGCCTCGTTCTGGACTCAGCCTCGTTCTGGACACAGCCTCGTTCTGAACTCAGCCTCGTTCTGGACACAGCCTCGTTCTGGACTCAGCCTCGTTCTGGACTCAGCCTCGTTCTGGACTCAGCCTCGTTCTGGACGCAGCCTCGTTCTGGACTCAGCCTCGTTCTGAACTCAGCCTCGTTCTGGACGCAGCCTCGTTCTGGACGCAGCATCGTTTGGACTCAGCCTCGTTCTGGACACAGCCTCGTTCTGGACACAGCCTCGTTCTGAACTCAGCCTCGTTCTGGACACAGCCTCGTTCTGGACTCAGCCTCGTTCTGGACTCAGCCTCGTTCTGGACGCAGCCTCGTTCTGGACGCAGCCTCGTTCTGGACGCAGCCTCGTTCTGGACGCAGCCTCGTTCTGGACTCAGCCTCGTTCTGGACGCAGCCTCGTTCTGGACTCAGCCTCGTTCTGGACGCAGCCTCGTTCTGGACTCAGCCTCGTTCTGGATTCAGCCTCGTTCTGGACTCAGCCTCGTTCTGGACACAGCCTCGTTCTGAACTCAGCCTCGTTCTGGACACAGCCTCGTTCTGGACTCAGCCTCGTTCTGGACTCAGCCTCGTTCTGGACTCAGCCTCGTTCTGGACTCAGCCTCGTTCTGGACAGAGCCTCGTTCTGGACACAGCCTCGTTCTGAACTCAGCCTCGTTCTGGACACAGCCTCGTTCTGGACTCAGCCTCGTTCTGGACGCAGCCTCGTTCTGGACTCAGCCTCGTTCTGGACGCAGCCTCGTTCTGGACTCAGCCTCGTTCTGGACTCTGCCTCGTTCTGGACTCAGCCTCGTTCTGGACACAGCCTCGTTCTGGACACAGCCTCGTTCTGAACTCAGCCTCGTTCTGGACACAGCCTCGTTCTGGACTCAGCCTCGTTCTGGACTCAGCCTCGTTCTGGACTCAGCCTCGTTCTGGTCTCAGCCTCGTTCTGGACTCAGCCTCGTATTCGACACAGCCTCGTTCTGGACTCAGCCTCGTTCTGGACACAGCCTCGTTCTGAACTCAGCCTCGTTCTGGACACAGCCTCGTTCTGGACTCAGCCTCGTTCTGGAATCAGCCTCGTTCTGGACGCAGCCTCGTTCTGAACTCAGCCTCGTTCTCGACACAGCCTCGTTCTGGACTCAGCCTCGTTCTGGACTCAGCCTCGTTCTGGACGCAACCTCGGTCTGGACTCAGCCTCGTTCTGGACGCAGCCTCGTTCTGGACTCAGCCTCGTTCTGGACTCAGCCTCGTTCTGGACTCAGCCTCGTTCTGGACACAGCCTCGTTCTGAACTCAGCCTCGTTCTTGACACAGCCTCGTTCTGGACTCAGCCTCGTTCTGGACTCAGCCTCGTTCTGGACTCAGCCTCGTTCTGGACTCAGCCTCGTTCTGGACACAGCCTCGTTCTGGACACAGCCTCGTTCTGAACTCAGCCTCGTTCTGGACACAGCCTCGTTCTGGACTCAGCCTCGTTCTGGACGCAGCCTCGTTCTGGACTCAGCCTCGTTCTGGACGCAGCCTCGTTCTGGACTCAGCCTCGTTCTGGACTCAGCCTCGTTCTGGACACAGCCTCGTTCTGGACTCAGCCTCGTTCTGGACGCAGCCTCGTTCTGGACTCAGCCTCGTTCTGGACGCAGCCTCGTTCTGGACTCAGCCTCGTTCTGGACTCAGCCTCGTTCTGGACTCAGCCTCGTTCTGGACACAGCCTCGTCCTGGACACAGCCTCGATCTGAACTCAGCCTCGTTCTGGACACAGCCTCGTTCTGGACTCAGCCTCGTTCTGGACTCAGCCTCGTTCTGGACTCAGCTTCGTTCTGGACGCAGCCTCGTTCTGGACTCAGCCTCGTTCTGAACTCAGCCTCGTTCTGGACGCAGCCTCGTTCTGGACGCAGCCTCGTTTGGACTCAGCCTCGTTCTGGACACAGCCTCGTTCTGGACACAGCCTCGTTCTGAACTCAGCCTCGTTCTGGACACAGCCTCGTTCTGGACTCAGCCACGTTCTGGACTCAGCCTCGTTCTGGACGCAGCCTCGTTCTGGACGCAGCCTCGTTCTGGACGCAGCCTCGTTCTGGACTCAGCCTCGTTCTGGACGCAGCCTCGTTCTGGACTCAGCCTCGTTCTGGACGCAGCCTCGTTCTGGACTCAGCCTCGTTCTGGATTCAGCCTCGTTCTGGACTCAGCCTCGTTCTGGACACAGCCTCGTTCTGAACTCAGCCTCGTTCTGGACACAGCCTCGTTCTGGACTCAGCCTCGTTCTGGACTCAGCCTCGTTCTGGACTCAGCCTCGTTCTGGACTCAGCCTCGTTCTGGACAGAGCCTCGTTCTGGACACAGCCTCGTTCTGAACTCAGCCTCGTTCTGGACACTGCCTCGTTCTGGACTCAGCCTCGTTCTGGACGCAGCCTCGTTCTGGACTCAGCCTCGTTCTGGACGCAGCCTCGTTCTGGACTCAGCCTCGTTCTGGACTCAGCCTCGTTCTGGACTCAGCCTCGTTCTGGACACAGCCTCGTTCTGGACACAGCCTCGTTCTGAACTCAGCCTCGTTCTGGACACAGCCTCGTTCTGGACTCAGCCTCGTTCTGGACTCAGCCTCGTTCTGGACTCAGCCTCGTTCTGGTCTCAGCCTCGTTCTGGACTCAGCCTCGTTCTCGACACAGCCTCGTTCTGGACTCAGCCTCGTTCTGGACACAGCCTCGTTCTGAACTCAGCCTCGTTCTGGACACAGCCTCGTTCTGGACTCAGCCTCGTTCTGGAATCAGCCTCATTCTGGACGCAGCCTCGTTCTGAACTCAGCCTCGTTCTCGACACAGCCTCGTTCTGGACTCAGCCTCGTTCTGGACTCAGCCTCGTTCTGGACGCAACCTCGGTCTGGACTCAGCCTCGTTCTAGACGCAGCCTCGTTCTGGACTCAGCCTCGTTCTGGACTCAGCCTCGTTCTGGACTCAGCCTCGTTCTGGACACAGCCTCGTTCTGAACTCAGCCTCGTTCTTGACACAGCCTCGTTCTGGACTCAGCCTCGTTCTGGACTCAGCCTCGTTCAGGACTCAGCCTCGTTCTGGACTCAGCCTCGTTCTGGACACAGCCTCGTTCTGGACACAGCCTCGTTCTGAACACAGCCTCGTTCTGGACACAGCCTCGTTCTGGACTCAGCCTCGTTCTGGACGCAGCCTCGTTCTGGACTCAGCCTCGTTCTGGACGCAGCCTCGTTCTGGACTCAGCCTCGTTCTGGACTCAGCCTCGTTCTGGACTCAGCCTCGTTCTGGACACAGCCTCGTTCTGGACACAGCCTCGATCTGAACTCAGCCTCGTTCTGGACACTGCCTCGTTCTGGACTCAGCCTCGTTCTGGACTCAGCCTCGTTCTGGACTCAGCCTCGTTCTGGACGCAGCCTCGTTCTGGACTCAGCCTCGTTCTGAACTCAGCCTCGTTCTGGACGCAGCCTCGTTCTGGACGCAGCCTCGTTTGGACTCAGCCTCGTTCTGGACACAGCCTCGTTCTGGACACAGCCTCGTTCTGAACTCAGCCTCGTTCTGGACACAGCCTCGTTCTGGACTCAGCCTCGTTCTGGACTCAGCCTCGTTCTGGACTCAGCCTCGTTCTGGACGCAGCCTCGTTCTGGACGCAGCCTCGTTCTGGACGCAGTCTCGTTCTGGTCTCAGCCTCGTTCTGGACTCAGCCTCGTTCTGGACGCAGCCTCGTTCTGGACGCAGCCTCGTTCTGGACTCAGCCTCGTTCTGGACGCAGCCTCGTTCTGGACTCAGCCTCGTTCTGGACGCAGCCTCGTTCTGGACTCAGCCTCGTTCTGGATTCAGCCTCGTTCTGGACTCAGCCTCGTTCTGGACACAGCCTCGTTCTGGACACAGCCTCGTTCTGGACTCAGCCTCGTTCTGGACTCAGCCTCGTTCTGGACTCAGCCTCGTTCTGGACACAGCCTCGTTCTGGACACAGCCTCGTTCTGAACTCAGCCTCGTTCTGGACACAGCCTCGTTCTGAACTCAGCCTCGTTCTGGACTCAGCCTCGTTCTGGACACAGCCTCGTTCTGGACACAGCCTCGTTCTGAACTCAGCCTCGTTCTGGAGACAGCCTCGTTCTGGACTCAGCCTCGTTCTGGACGCAGCCTCGTTCTGGACTCAGCCTCGTTCTGGACGCAGCCTCGTTCTGGACTCAGCCAAGTTCTGGACTCAGCCTCGTTCTGGACTCAGCCTCGTTCTGGACTCAGCCTCGTTCTGGACGCAACCTCGTTCTGGACTCAGCCTCGTTCTGGACTCAGCCTCGTTCTGGACTCAGCCTCGTTCTGGACGCAGCCTCGTTCTGTCACAGCCTCGTTCTGGACTCAGCCTCGTTCTGGACTCAGCCTCGTTCTGGACGCAGCCTCGTTCTGGACGCAGCCTCGTTCTGGACGCAGCCTCGTTCTGGACTCAGCCTCGTTCTGGACTCAGCCTCGTTCTGGACACAGCCTCGTTCTGAACTCAGCCTCGTTCTGGTCTCAGCCTCGTTCTGGAATCAGCCTCGTTATGGACGCAGCCTCGTTCTGGAATCAGCCTCGTTCTGGACGCAGCCTCGTTCTGAACTCAGCCTCGTTCTCGACACAGCCTCGTTCTGGACTCAGCCTCGTTCTGGACTCAGCCTCGTTCTGGACGCAACCTCGGTCTGGACTCAGCCTCGTTCTGGACGCAGCCTCGTTCTGGACTCAGCCTCGTTCTGGACTCAGCCTCGTTCTGGACTCAGCCTCGTTCTGGACACAGCCTCGTTCTGAACTCAGCCTCGTTCTGGACACAGCCTCGTTCTGGACTCAGCCTCGTTCTGGACGCAGCCTCGTTCTGGACTCAGCCTCGTTCTGGACTCAGCCTCGTTCTGGACTCAGCCTCGTTCTGGACACAGCCTCGTTCTGGACACAGCCTCGATCTGAACTCAGCCTCGTTCTGGACACAGCCTCGTTCTGGACTCAGCCTCGTTCTGGACTCAGCCTCGTTCTGGACTCAGCCTCGTTCTGGACGCAGCCTCGTTCTGGACTCAGCCTCGTTCTGAACTCAGCCTCGTTCTGGACGCAGCCTCGTTCTGGACGCAGCCTCGTTCTGGACACAGCCTCGTTCTGAACTCAGCCTCGTTCTGGACACAGCCTCGTTCTGGACTCAGCCTCGTTCTGGACTCAGCCTCGTTCTGGACGCAGCCTCGTTCTGGACGCAGCCTCGTTCTGGACTCAGCCTCGTTCTGGACTCAGCCTCGTTCTGGACGCAGCCTCGTTCTGGACGCAGCCTCGTTCTGGACTCAGCCTCGTTCTGGACGCAGCCTCGTTCTGGACTCAGCCTCGTTCTGGACGCAGCCTCGTTCTGGACTCAGCCTCGTTCTGGACACAGCCTCGTTCTGAACTCAGCCTCGTTCTGGACACAGCCTCGTTCTGGACTCAGCCTCGTTCTGGACTCAGCCTCGTTCTGGACTCAGCCTCGTTCTGGACTCAGCCTCGTTCTGGACACAGCCTCGTTCTGGACACAGCCTCGTTCTGAACTCAGCCTCGTTCTGGACACAGCCTCGTTCTGGACTCAGCCTCGTTCTGGACGCAGCCTCGTTCTGGACTCAGCCTCGTTCTGGACGCAGCCTCGTTCTGGACTCAGCCTCGTTCTGGACTCAGCCTCGTTCTGGACTCAGCCTCGTTCTGGACACAGCCTCGTTCTGGACACAGCCTCGTTCTGAACTCAGCCTCGGTCTGGACTCAGCCTCGTTCTGGACACAGCCTCGTTCTGGACACAGCCTCGTTCTGAACTCAGCCTCGTTCTGGAGACAGCCTCGTTCTGGACTCAGCCTCGTTCTGGACGCAGCCTCGTTCTGGACTCAGCCTCGTTCTGGACGCAGCCTCGTTCTGGACTCAGCCTTGTTCTGGACTCAGCCTCGTTCTGGACTCAGCCTCGTTCTGGACGCAACCTCGTTCTGGACTCAGCCTCGTTCTGGACTCAGCCTCGTTCTGGACTCAGCCTCGTTCTGGACGCAGCCTCGTTCTGGACGCAGCCTCGTTCTGGACTCAGCCTCGTTCTGGACGCAGCCTCGTTCTGGACTCAGCCTCGTTCTGGACGCAGCCTCGTTCTGGACTCAGCCTCGTTCTGGACTAAGCCTCGTTCTGGACTCAGCCTCGTCCTGGACACAGCCTCGTTCTGGACACAGCCTCGTTCTGAACTCAGCCTCGTTCTGGACACAGCCTCGTTCTGGACTCAGCCTCGTTCTGGACTCAGCCTCGTTCTGGACTCAGCCTCGTTCTGGACTCAGCCTCGTTCTGGACACAGCCTCGTTCTGGACACAGCCTCGTTCTGAACTCAGCCTCGTTCTGGACACAGCCTCGTTCTGGACTCAGCCTCGTTCTGGACGCAGCCTCGTTCTGGACGCAGCTTCGTTCTGGACTCAGCCTCGTTCTGGACGCAGCCTCGTTCTGGACTCAGCCTCGTTCTGGACTCAGCCTCGTTCTGGACACAGCCTCGTTCTGAACTCAGCCTCGTTCTGGACACAGCCTCGTTCTGGACTCAGCCTCGTTCTGGACTCAGCCTCGTTCTGGACTCAGCCTCGTTCTGGACACAGCCTCGTTCTGAACTCAGCCTCGTTCTGGACACAGCCTCGTTCTGGACTCAGCCTCGTTCTGGACGCAGCCTCGTTCTGGACTCAGCCTCGTTCTGGACGCAGCCTCGTTCTGGACTCAGCCTCGTTCTGGACTCAGCCTCGTTCTGGACTCAGCCTCGTTCTGGACACAGCCTCGTTCTGGACACAGCCTCGTTCTGAACTCAGCCTCGTTCTGGACACAGCCTCGTTCTGGACTCGCCTCGTTCTGGACTCAGCCTCGTTCTGGTCTCAGCCTCGTTCTGGACTCAGCCTCGTTCTCGACACAGCCTCGTTCTGGACGCAGCCTCGTTCTGGACTCAGCCTCGTTCTGGACGCAGCCTCGTTCTGGACTCAGCCTCGTTCTGGACTCAGCCTCGTTCTGGACTCAGCCTCGTTCTGGACGCAACCTCGTTCTGGACTCAGCCTCGTTCTGGACTCAGCCTCGTTCTGGACTCAGCCTCGTTCTGGACGCAGCCTCGTTCTGGACTCAGCCTCGTTCTGGACGCAGCCTCGTTCTGGACTCAGCCTCGTTCTGGACTCAGCCTCGTTCTGGACACAGCCTCGTTCTGGACTCAGTCTCGTTCTGGACTCAGCCTCGTTCTGGACTCAGCCTCGTTCTGGACTCAGCCTCGTTCTGGACACAGCCTCGTTCTGAACTCAGCCTCGTTCTGGACTCAGCCTCGTTCTGGTCTCAGCCTCGTTCTGGAATCAGCCTCGTTATGGACGCAGCCTCGTTCTGGAATCAGCCTCGGTCTGGACGCAGCCTCGTTCTGAACTCAGCCTCGTTCTCGACGCAGCCTCGTTCTGGACTCAGCCTCGTTCTGGACTCAGCCTCGTTCTGGACGCAACCTCGGTCTGGACTCAGCCTCGTTCTGGACGCAGCCTCGTTCTGGACTCAGCCTCGTTCTGGACTCAGCCTCGTTCTGGACGCAGCCTCGTTCTGGACTCAGCCTCGTTCTGGACGCAGCCTCGTTCTGGACGCAGCCTCGTTCTGGACTCAGCCTCGTTCTGGACTCAGCCTCGTTCTGGACTCAGCCTCGTTCTGGACTCAGCCTCGTTCTGGACGCAGCCTCGTTCTGGACGCAGCCTCGTTCTGGACTCAGCCTCGTTCTGGACGCAGCCTCGTTCTGGACTCAGCCTCGTTCTGGACTCAGCCTCGTTCTGGACTCAGCCTCGTTCTGGACTCAGCCTCGGTTTGGACACAACCTCGTTCTGGACTCAGCCTCGTACAGGACTCAGCCTCGTTCCGGACACAGCCTCGTTCTGGACGCAGCCTCGTTCTGAACGCAGCCTCGTTCTGGGCTCAGCCTCGTTCTGGACGCAGCCTCGTTTGGACTCAGCCTCGTTCTGGACACAGCCTCGTTCTGGACTCAGCCTCGTTCTGGACTCAGCCTCGTTCTGAACTCAGCCTCCTTCTGGACGCAGCCTCGTTCTGGACTCAGCCTCGTTCTGGACTCAGCCTCGTTCTGGACTCAGCCTCGTTCTGGACACAGCCTCGTTCTGGACTCAGCCTCGTTCTGGACTCAGCCTCGTTCTGGACGCAGCCTCGTTCTGGACGCAGCCTCGTTCTGGACGCAGCCTCGTTCTGGACGCAGCTTCGTTCTGGACTCAGCCTCGTTCTGGACGCAGCCTCGTTCTGGACTCAGCCTCGTTCTGGACTCAGCCTCGTTCTGGACTCAGCCTCGTTCTCAACTCAGCCTCGTTCTGGACTCAGCCTCGTTCTGGACGCAGCCTCGTTCTGGACGCAGCCTCGTTCTGGACTCAGCCTCGTTCTGGACGCAGCCTCGTTCGGGACTCAGCCTCGTTCTGGACGCAGCCTCGTTCGGGACTCAGCCTCGTTCTGGACTCAGCCTCGTTCTGGACTCAGCCTCGTTCTGGACTCAGCCTCGTTCTGGACGCAGCCTCGTTCTGGACTCAGCCTCGTTCTGGACTCAGCCTCGTTCTGGACTCAGCCTCGTTCTGGACTCAGCCTCGTTCTGGACACAGCCTCGTTCTGAACTCAGCCTCGTTCTGGACACAGCCTCGTTCTGGACTCAGCCTCGTTCTGGACTCAGCCTCGTTCTGGACTCAGCCTCGTTCTGGACACAGCCTCGTTCTGAACTCAGCCTCGTTCTGGACACAGCCTCGTTCTGGACTCAGCCTCGTTCTGGACGCAGCCTCGTTCTGGACTCAGCCTCGTTCTGGACGCAGCCTCGTTCTGGACTCAGCCTCGTTCTGGACTCAGCCTCGTTCTGGACTCAGCCTCGTTCTGGACACAGCCTCGTTCTGGACACAGCCTCGTTCTGAACTCAGCCTCGTTCTGGACACAGCCTCGTTCTGGACTCAGCCTCGTTTTGGACTCAGCCTCGTTCTGGTCTCAGCCTCGTTCTGGACTCAGCCTCGTTCTCGACACAGCCTCGTTCTGGACGCAGCCTCGTTCTGGACTCAGCCTCGTTCTGGACTCAGCCTCGTTCTGGACTCAGCCTCGTTCTGGACTCAGCCTCGTTCTGGACTCAGCCTCGTTCTGGACGCAACCTCGTTCTGGACTCAGCCTCGTTCTGGACTCAGCCTCGTTCTGGACTCAGCCTCGTTCTGGACGCAGCCTCGTTCTGGACTCAGCCTCGTTCTGGACGCAGCCTCGTTCTGGACTCAGCCTCGTTCTGGACTCAGCCTCGTTCTGGACACAGCCTCGTTCTGGACTCAGCCTCGTTCTGGACTCAGCCTCGTTCTGGACTCAGCCTCGTTTTGGACGCAGCCTCGTTCTGGACGCAGCCTCGTTCTGGACGCAGCCTCGTTCTGGACTCAGCCTCGTTCTGGACTCAGCCTCGTTCTGGACTCAGCCTCGTTCTGAACTCAGCCTCGTTCTGGACTCAGCCTCGTTCTGGACTCAGCCTCGTTCTGGACACAGCCTCGTTCTGAACTCAGCCTCGTTCTGGACTCAGCCTCGTTCTGGTCTCAGCCTCGTTCTGGAATCAGCCTCGTTATGGACGCAGCCTCGTTCTGGAATCAGCCTCGTTCTGGACGCAGCCTCGTTCTGAACTCAGCCTCGTTCTCGACACAGCCTCGTTCTGGACTCAGCCTCGTTCTGGACTCAGCCTCGTTCTGGACGCAACCTCGGTCTGGACTCAGCCTCGTTCTGGACGCAGCCTCGTTCTGGACTCAGCCTCGTTCTGGACTCAGCCTCGTTCTGGACTCAGCCTCGTTCTGGACACAGCCTCGTTCTGAACTCAGCCTCGTTCTGGACACAGCCTCGTTCTGGACTCAGCCTCGTTCTGGACTCAGCCTCGTTCTGGACTCAGCCTCGTTCTGGACTCAGCCTCGTTCTGGACACAGCCTCGTTCTGGACACAGCCTCGTTCTGAACCCAGCCTCGTTCTGGACACAGCCTCGTTCTGGACTCAGCCTCGTTCTGGACGCAGCCTCGTTCTGGACTCAGCCTCGTTCTGGACGCAGCCTCGTTCTGGACTCAGCCTCGTTCTGGACTCAGCCTCGTTCTGGACACAGCCTCGTTCTGAACTCAGCCTCGTTCTGGACACAGCCTCGTTCTGGACTCAGCCTCGTTCTGGACTCAGCCTCGTTCTGGACTCAGCCTCGTTCTGGACGCAGCCTCGTTCTGGACTCAGCCTCGTTCTGAACTCAGCCTCGTTCTGGACGCAGCCTCGTTCTGGACGCAGCATCGTTTGGACTCAGCCTCGTTCTGGACACAGCCTCGTTCTGGACACAGCCTCGTTCTGAACTCAGCCTCGTTCTGGACACAGCCTCGTTCTGGACTCAGCCTCGTTCTGGACTCAGCCTCGTTCTGGACGCAGCCTCGTTCTGGACGCAGCCTCGTTCTGGACGCAGCCTCGTTCTGGACGCAGCCTCGTTCTGGACTCAGCCTCGTTCTGGACGCAGCCTCGTTCTGGACTCAGCCTCGTTCTGGACGCAGCCTCGTTCTGGACTCAGCCTCGTTCTGGATTCAGCCTCGTTCTGGACTCAGCCTCGTTCTGGACACAGCCTCGTTCTGAACTCAGCCTCGTTCTGGACACAGCCTCGTTCTGGACTCAGCCTCGTTCTGGACTCAGCCTCGTTCTGGACTCAGCCTCGTTCTGGACTCAGCCTCGTTCTGGACAGAGCCTCGTTCTGGACACAGCCTCGTTCTGAACTCAGCCTCGTTCTGGACACAGCCTCGTTCTGGACTCAGCCTCGTTCTGGACGCAGCCTCGTTCTGGACTCAGCCTCGTTCTGGACGCAGCCTCGTTCTGGACTCAGCCTCGTTCTGGACTCTGCCTCGTTCTGGACTCAGCCTCGTTCTGGACACAGCCTCGTTCTGGACACAGCCTCGTTCTGAACTCAGCCTCGTTCTGGACACAGCCTCGTTCTGGACTCAGCCTCGTTCTGGACTCAGCCTCGTTCTGGACTCAGCCTCGTTCTGGTCTCAGCCTCGTTCTGGACTCAGCCTCGTATTCGACACAGCCTCGTTCTGGACTCAGCCTCGTTCTGGACACAGCCTCGTTCTGAACTCAGCCTCGTTCTGGACACAGCCTCGTTCTGGACTCAGCCTCGTTCTGGAATCAGCCTCGTTCTGGACGCAGCCTCGTTCTGAACTCAGCCTCGTTCTCGACACAGCCTCGTTCTGGACTCAGCCTCGTTCTGGACTCAGCCTCGTTCTGGACGCAACCTCGGTCTGGACTCAGCCTCGTTCTGGACGCAGCCTCGTTCTGGACTCAGCCTCGTTCTGGACTCAGCCTCGTTCTGGACTCAGCCTCGTTCTGGACACAGCCTCGTTCTGAACTCAGCCTCGTTCTTGACACAGCCTCGTTCTGGACTCAGCCTCGTTCTGGACTCAGCCTCGTTCTGGACTCAGCCTCGTTCTGGACTCAGCCTCGTTCTGGACACAGCCTCGTTCTGGACACAGCCTCGTTCTGAACTCAGCCTCGTTCTGGACACAGCCTCGTTCTGGACTCAGCCTCGTTCTGGACGCAGCCTCGTTCTGGACTCAGCCTCGTTCTGGACGCAGCCTCGTTCTGGACTCAGCCTCGTTCTGGACTCAGCCTCGTTCTGGACACAGCCTCGTTCTGGACTCAGCCTCGTTCTGGACGCAGCCTCGTTCTGGACTCAGCCTCGTTCTGGACGCAGCCTCGTTCTGGACTCAGCCTCGTTCTGGACTCAGCCTCGTTCTGGACTCAGCCTCGTTCTGGACACAGCCTCGTTCTGGACACAGCCTCGATCTGAACTCAGCCTCGTTCTGGACACAGCCTCGTTCTGGACTCAGCCTCGTTCTGGACTCAGCCTCGTTCTGGACTCAGCTTCGTTCTGGACGCAGCCTCGTTCTGGACTCAGCCTCGTTCTGAACTCAGCCTCGTTCTGGACGCAGCCTCGTTCTGGACGCAGCCTCGTTTGGACTCAGCCTCGTTCTGGACACAGCCTCGTTCTGGACACAGCCTCGTTCTGAACTCAGCCTCGTTCTGGACACAGCCTCGTTCTGGACTCAGCCACGTTCTGGACTCAGCCTCGTTCTGGACGCAGCCTCGTTCTGGACGCAGCCTCGTTCTGGACGCAGCCTCGTTCTGGACTCAGCCTCGTTCTGGACGCAGCCTCGTTCTGGACTCAGCCTCGTTCTGGACGCAGCCTCGTTCTGGACTCAGCCTCGTTCTGGATTCAGCCTCGTTCTGGACTCAGCCTCGTTCTGGACACAGCCTCGTTCTGAACTCAGCCTCGTTCTGGACACAGCCTCGTTCTGGACTCAGCCTCGTTCTGGACTCAGCCTCGTTCTGGACTCAGCCTCGTTCTGGACTCAGCCTCGTTCTGGACAGAGCCTCGTTCTGGACACAGCCTCGTTCTGAACTCAGCCTCGTTCTGGACACTGCCTCGTTCTGGACTCAGCCTCGTTCTGGACGCAGCCTCGTTCTGGACTCAGCCTCGTTCTGGACGCAGCCTCGTTCTGGACTCAGCCTCGTTCTGGACTCAGCCTCGTTCTGGACTCAGCCTCGTTCTGGACACAGCCTCGTTCTGGACACAGCCTCGTTCTGAACTCAGCCTCGTTCTGGACACAGCCTCGTTCTGGACTCAGCCTCGTTCTGGACTCAGCCTCGTTCTGGACTCAGCCTCGTTCTGGTCTCAGCCTCGTTCTGGACTCAGCCTCGTTCTCGACACAGCCTCGTTCTGGACTCAGCCTCGTTCTGGACACAGCCTCGTTCTGAACTCAGCCTCGTTCTGGACACAGCCTCGTTCTGGACTCAGCCTCGTTCTGGAATCAGCCTCATTCTGGACGCAGCCTCGTTCTGAACTCAGCCTCGTTCTCGACACAGCCTCGTTCTGGACTCAGCCT
Organism: Eledone cirrhosa; assembly: GCA_964016885.1. NCBI lineage: Eukaryota > Metazoa > Mollusca > Cephalopoda > Octopoda > Eledonidae > Eledone > Eledone cirrhosa. The sequence continues at coordinate 61,800,090 of OZ024747.1, forward strand.
CGTTCTGGACTCAGCCTCGTTCTGGACGCAACCTCGGTCTGGACTCAGCCTCGTTCTAGACGCAGCCTCGTTCTGGACTCAGCCTCGTTCTGGACTCAGCCTCGTTCTGGACTCAGCCTCGTTCTGGACACAGCCTCGTTCTGAACTCAGCCTCGTTCTTGACACAGCCTCGTTCTGGACTCAGCCTCGTTCTGGACTCAGCCTCGTTCAGGACTCAGCCTCGTTCTGGACTCAGCCTCGTTCTGGACACAGCCTCGTTCTGGACACAGCCTCGTTCTGAACTCAGCCTCGTTCTGGACACAGCCTCGTTCTGGACTCAGCCTCGTTCTGGACGCAGCCTCGTTCTGGACTCAGCCTCGTTCTGGACGCAGCCTCGTTCTGGACTCAGCCTCGTTCTGGACTCAGCCTCGTTCTGGACTCAGCCTCGTTCTGGACACAGCCTCGTTCTGGACACAGCCTCGATCTGAACTCAGCCTCGTTCTGGACACTGCCTCGTTCTGGACTCAGCCTCGTTCTGGACTCAGCCTCGTTCTGGACTCAGCCTCGTTCTGGACGCAGCCTCGTTCTGGACTCAGCCTCGTTCTGAACTCAGCCTCGTTCTGGACGCAGCCTCGTTCTGGACGCAGCCTCGTTTGGACTCAGCCTCGTTCTGGACACAGCCTCGTTCTGGACACAGCCTCGTTCTGAACTCAGCCTCGTTCTGGACACAGCCTCGTTCTGGACTCAGCCTCGTTCTGGACTCAGCCTCGTTCTGGACTCAGCCTCGTTCTGGACGCAGCCTCGTTCTGGACGCAGCCTCGTTCTGGACGCAGTCTCGTTCTGGTCTCAGCCTCGTTCTGGACTCAGCCTCGTTCTGGACGCAGCCTCGTTCTGGACGCAGCCTCGTTCTGGACTCAGCCTCGTTCTGGACGCAGCCTCGTTCTGGACTCAGCCTCGTTCTGGACGCAGCCTCGTTCTGGACTCAGCCTCGTTCTGGATTCAGCCTCGTTCTGGACTCAGCCTCGTTCTGGACACAGCCTCGTTCTGGACACAGCCTCGTTCTGGACTCAGCCTCGTTCTGGACTCAGCCTCGTTCTGGACTCAGCCTCGTTCTGGACACAGCCTCGTTCTGGACACAGCCTCGTTCTGAACTCAGCCTCGTTCTGGACACAGCCTCGTTCTGAACTCAGCCTCGTTCTGGACTCAGCCTCGTTCTGGACACAGCCTCGTTCTGGACACAGCCTCGTTCTGAACTCAGCCTCGTTCTGGAGACAGCCTCGTTCTGGACTCAGCCTCGTTCTGGACGCAGCCTCGTTCTGGACTCAGCCAAGTTCTGGACTCAGCCTCGTTCTGGACTCAGCCTCGTTCTGGACTCAGCCTCGTTCTGGACGCAACCTCGTTCTGGACTCAGCCTCGTTCTGGACTCAGCCTCGTTCTGGACTCAGCCTCGTTCTGGACGCAGCCTCGTTCTGTCACAGCCTCGTTCTGGACTCAGCCTCGTTCTGGACTCAGCCTCGTTCTGGACGCAGCCTCGTTCTGGACGCAGCCTCGTTCTGGACGCAGCCTCGTTCTGGACTCAGCCTCGTTCTGGACTCAGCCTCGTTCTGGACACAGCCTCGTTCTGAACTCAGCCTCGTTCTGGTCTCAGCCTCGTTCTGGAATCAGCCTCGTTATGGACGCAGCCTCGTTCTGGAATCAGCCTCGTTCTGGACGCAGCCTCGTTCTGAACTCAGCCTCGTTCTCGACACAGCCTCGTTCTGGACTCAGCCTCGTTCTGGACTCAGCCTCGTTCTGGACGCAACCTCGGTCTGGACTCAGCCTCGTTCTGGACGCAGCCTCGTTCTGGACTCAGCCTCGTTCTGGACTCAGCCTCGTTCTGGACTCAGCCTCGTTCTGGACACAGCCTCGTTCTGAACTCAGCCTCGTTCTGGACACAGCCTCGTTCTGGACTCAGCCTCGTTCTGGACGCAGCCTCGTTCTGGACTCAGCCTCGTTCTGGACTCAGCCTCGTTCTGGACTCAGCCTCGTTCTGGACACAGCCTCGTTCTGGACACAGCCTCGATCTGAACTCAGCCTCGTTCTGGACACAGCCTCGTTCTGGACTCAGCCTCGTTCTGGACTCAGCCTCGTTCTGGACTCAGCCTCGTTCTGGACGCAGCCTCGTTCTGGACTCAGCCTCGTTCTGAACTCAGCCTCGTTCTGGACGCAGCCTCGTTCTGGACGCAGCCTCGTTCTGGACACAGCCTCGTTCTGAACTCAGCCTCGTTCTGGACACAGCCTCGTTCTGGACTCAGCCTCGTTCTGGACTCAGCCTCGTTCTGGACGCAGCCTCGTTCTGGACGCAGCCTCGTTCTGGACTCAGCCTCGTTCTGGACTCAGCCTCGTTCTGGACGCAGCCTCGTTCTGGACGCAGCCTCGTTCTGGACTCAGCCTCGTTCTGGACGCAGCCTCGTTCTGGACTCAGCCTCGTTCTGGACGCAGCCTCGTTCTGGACTCAGCCTCGTTCTGGACACAGCCTCGTTCTGAACTCAGCCTCGTTCTGGACACAGCCTCGTTCTGGACTCAGCCTCGTTCTGGACTCAGCCTCGTTCTGGACTCAGCCTCGTTCTGGACTCAGCCTCGTTCTGGACACAGCCTCGTTCTGGACACAGCCTCGTTCTGAACTCAGCCTCGTTCTGGACACAGCCTCGTTCTGGACTCAGCCTCGTTCTGGACGCAGCCTCGTTCTGGACTCAGCCTCGTTCTGGACGCAGCCTCGTTCTGGACTCAGCCTCGTTCTGGACTCAGCCTCGTTCTGGACTCAGCCTCGTTCTGGACACAGCCTCGTTCTGGACACAGCCTCGTTCTGAACTCAGCCTCGGTCTGGACTCAGCCTCGTTCTGGACACAGCCTCGTTCTGGACACAGCCTCGTTCTGAACTCAGCCTCGTTCTGGAGACAGCCTCGTTCTGGACTCAGCCTCGTTCTGGACGCAGCCTCGTTCTGGACTCAGCCTCGTTCTGGACGCAGCCTCGTTCTGGACTCAGCCTTGTTCTGGACTCAGCCTCGTTCTGGACTCAGCCTCGTTCTGGACGCAACCTCGTTCTGGACTCAGCCTCGTTCTGGACTCAGCCTCGTTCTGGACTCAGCCTCGTTCTGGACGCAGCCTCGTTCTGGACGCAGCCTCGTTCTGGACTCAGCCTCGTTCTGGACGCAGCCTCGTTCTGGACTCAGCCTCGTTCTGGACGCAGCCTCGTTCTGGACTCAGCCTCGTTCTGGACTAAGCCTCGTTCTGGACTCAGCCTCGTCCTGGACACAGCCTCGTTCTGGACACAGCCTCGTTCTGAACTCAGCCTCGTTCTGGACACAGCCTCGTTCTGGACTCAGCCTCGTTCTGGACTCAGCCTCGTTCTGGACTCAGCCTCGTTCTGGACTCAGCCTCGTTCTGGACACAGCCTCGTTCTGGACACAGCCTCGTTCTGAACTCAGCCTCGTTCTGGACACAGCCTCGTTCTGGACTCAGCCTCGTTCTGGACGCAGCCTCGTTCTGGACTCAGCATCGTTCTGGACGCAGCCTCGTTCTGGACTCAGCCTCGTTCTGGACTCAGCCTCGTTCTGGACTCAGCCTCGTTCTGGACACAGCCTCGTTCTGGACACAGCCTCGATCTGAACTCAGCCTCGTTCTGGACACAGCCTCGTTCTGGACTCAGCCTCGTTCTGGACTCAGCCTCGTTCTGGACTCAGCCTCGATCTGGACGCAGCCTCGTTCTGGACTCAGCCTCGTTCTGAACTCAGCCTCGTTCTGGACGCAGCCTCGTTCTGGACGCAGCCTCGTTCTGGACACAGCCTCGTTCTGAACTCAGCCTCGTTCTGGACACAGCCTCGTTCTGGACTCAGCCTCGTTCTGGACTCAGCCTCGTTCTGGACGCAGCCTCGTTCTGGACGCAGCCTCGTTCTGGACGCAGCCTCGTTCTGGACTCAGCCTCGTTCTGGACGCGGCCTCGTTCTGGACGCAGCCTCGTTCTGGACTCAGCCTCGTTCTGGACGCAGCCTCGTTCTGGACTCAGCCTCGTTCTGGACTCAGCCTCGTTCTGGACGCAGCCTCGTTCTGGACTCAGCCTCGTTCTGGACTCAGCCTCGTTCTGGACTCAGCCTCGTTCTGGACACAGCCTCGTTCTGAACTCAGCCTCGTTCTGGACTCAGCCTCGTTCTGGACGCAACCTCGTTCTGGACTCAGCCTCGTTCTGGACTCAGCCTCGTTCTGGACGCAGCCTCGTTCTGGACTCAGCCTCGTTCTGGACGCAGCCTCGTTCTGGACTCAGCCTCGTTCTGGACGCAGCCTCGTTCTGGACTCAGCCTCGTTCTGGACTAAGCCTCGTTCTGGACTCAGCCTCGTTCTGGACACAGCCTCGTTCTGGACACAGCCTCGTTCTGAACTCAGCCTCGTTCTGGACACAGCCTCGTTGTGGACTCAGCATCGTTCTGGACTCAGCCTCGTTCTGGACACAGCCTCGATCTGAACTCAGCCTCGTTCTGGACACAGCCTCGTTCTGGACTCAGCCTCGTTCTGGACTCAGCCTCGTTCTGGATTCAGCCTCGTTCTGGACGCAGCCTCGTTCTGGACTCAGCCTCGTTCTGAACTCAGCCTCGTTCTGGACGCAGCCTCGTTCTGGACGCAGCCTCGTTCTGGACACAGCCTCGTTCTGAACTCAGCCTCGTTCTGGACACAGCCTCGTTCTGGACTCAGCCTCGTTCTGGACTCAGCCTCGTTCTGGCCGCAGCCTCGTTCTGGACGCAGCCTCGTTCTGGACGCAGCCTCGTTCTGGACTCAGCCTCGTTCTGGACGCAGCCTCGTTCTGGACGCAGCCTCGTTCTGGACTCAGCCTCGTTCTGGACGCAGCCTCGTTCTGGACTCAGCCTCGTTCTGGACACAGCCTCGTTCTGGACACAGCCTCGTTCTGAACTCAGCCTCGTTCTGGACGCAGCCTCGTTCTGGACTCAGCCTCGTTCTGGACGCAGCCTCGTTCTGGACTCAGCCTCGTTCTGGACTCAGCCTCGTTCTGGACTCAGCCTCGTTCTGGACACAGCCTCGTTCTGGACACAGCCTCGTTCTGAACTCAGCCTCGTTCTGGACTCAGCCTCGTTCTGGACACAGCCTCGTTCTGGACACAGCCTCGTTCTGAACTCAGCCTCGTTCTGGAGACAGCCTCGTTCTGGACTCAGCCTCGTTCTGGACGCAGCCTCGTTCTGGTCAGCCTCGTTCTGGACGCAGCCTCGTTCTGGACTCAGCCTCGTTCTGGACTCAGCCTCGTTCTGGACTCAGCCTCGTTCTGGACTCAGCCTCGTTCTGGACTCAGCCTCGTTCTGGACGCAGCCTCGTTCTGGACGCAGCCTCGTTCTGGACTCAGCCTCGTTCTGGACGCAGCCTCGTTCTGGACTCAGCCTCGTTCTGGACTCAGCCTCGTTCTGGACTCAGCCTCGTTCTGGACACAGCCTCGTTCTGGACACAGCCTCGTTCTGAACTCAGCCTCGTTCTGGACACAGCCTCGTTCTGGACTCAGCCTCGTTCTGGACTCAGCCTCGTTCTGGACTCAGCCTCGTTCTGGACTCAGCCTCGTTCTGGACACAGCCTCGTTCTGGACTCAGCCTCGTTCTGAACTCAGCCTCGTTCTGGACGCAGCCTCGTTGTGAACGCAGCCTCGTTTGGACTCAGCCTCGTTCTGGACACAGCCTCGTTCTGGACTCAGCCTCGTCTGGACTCAGCCTCGTTCTGGACTCAGCCTCGTTCTGGATATAGCCTCGGTCTGGACACAGCCTCGTTCTGGACTCAGCCTCGTTCTGGACTCAGCCTCGTTCTGGACACAGCCTCGTTCTGGACGCAGCCTCGTTCTGAACTCAGCCTCGTTCTGGGCGCAGCCTCGTTCTGGACGCAGCCTCGTTTGGACTCAGCCTCGTTCTGGACACAGCCTCGTTCTGGACTCAGCCTCGTTCTGGACTCAGCCTCGTTGTGAACTCAGCCTCGTTCTGGACTCAGCCTCGTTCTGGAATCAGCCTCGTTCTGGACTCAGCCTCGTTCTGGACTCAGCCTCGTTCTGGACACAGCCTCGTTCTGGACTCAGCCTCGTTCTGGACTCAGCCTCGTTCTGGACGCAGCCTCGTTCTGGACGCAGCCTCGTTCTGGACGCAGCCTCGTTCTGGACGCAGCCTCGTTCTGGACGCAGCCTCGTTCTGGACTCAGCCTCGTTCTGGACGCAGCCTCGTTCTGGACTCAGCCTCGTTCTGAACTCAGCCTCGTTCTGGACGCAGCCTCGTTCTGGACGCAGCCTCGTTTGGACTCAGCCTCGTTCTGGACACAGCCTCGTTCTGGACACAGCCTCGTTCTGAACTCAGCCTCGTTCTGGACACAGCCTCGTTCTGGACTCAGCCTCGTTCTGGACTCAGCCTCGTTCTGGACGCAGCCTCGTTCTGGACGCAGCCTCGTTCTGGACGCAGTCTCGTTCTGGTCTCAGCCTCGTTCTGGACTCAGCCTCGTTCTGGACGCAGCCTCGTTCTGGACGCAGCCTCGTTCTGGACTCAGCCTCGTTCTGGACGCAGCCTCGTTCTGGACTCAGCCTCGTTCTGGACGCAGCCTCGTTCTGGACTCAGCCTCGTTCTGGATTCAGCCTCGTTCTGGACTCAGCCTCGTTCTGGACACAGCCTCGTTCTGAACTCAGCCTCGTTCTGGACACAGCCTCGTTCTGGACTCAGCCTCGTTCTGGACTCAGCCTCGTTCTGGACTCAGCCTCGTTCTGGACTCAGCCTCGTTTTGGACAGAGCCTCGTTCTGGACACAGCCTCGTTCTGAACTCAGCCTCGTTCTGGACACAGCCTCGTTCTGGACTCAGCCTCGTTCTGGACGCAGCCTCGTTCTGGACTCAGCCTCGTTCTGGACGCAGCCTCGTTCTGGACTCAGCCTCGTTCTGGACTCAGCCTCGTTCTGGACTCAGCCTCGTTCTGGACACAGCCTCGTTCTGGACACAGTCTCGTTCTGAACTCAGCCTCGTTCTGGACACAGCCTCGTTCTGGACTCAGCCTCGTTCTGGACTCAGCCTCGTTCTGGACTCAGCCTCGTTCTGGTCTCAGCCTCGTTCTGGACTCAGCCTCGTTCTCGACACAGCCTCGTTCTGGACTCAGCCTCGGTCTGGACACAGCCTCGTTCTGAACTCAGCCTCGTTCTGGACACAGCCTCGTTCTGGACTCAGCCTCGTTCTGGAATCAGCCTCGTTCTGGACGCAGCCTCGTTCTGAACTCAGCCTCGTTCTCGACACAGCCTCGTTCTGGACTCAGCCTCGTTCTGGACTCAGCCTCGTTCTGGACGCAACCTCGGTCTGGACTCAGCCTCGTTCTGGACGCAGCCTCGTTCTGGACTCAGCCTCGTTCTGGACTCAGCCTCGTTCTGGACTCAGCCTCGTTCTGGACACAGCCTCGTTCTGAACTCAGCCTCGTTCTTGACACAGCCTCGTTCTGGACTCAGCCTCGTTCTGGACTCAGCCTCGTTCTGGACTCAGCCTCGTTCTGGACTCAGCCTCGTTCTGGACACAGCCTCGTTCTGGACACAGCCTCGTTCTGAACTCAGCCTCGTTCTGGACACAGCCTCGTTCTGGACTCAGCCTCGTTCTGGACGCAGCCTCGTTCTGGACTCAGCCTCGTTCTGGACGCAGCCTCGTTCTGGACTCAGCCTCGTTCTGGACTCAGCCTCGTTCTGGACTCAGCCTCGTTCTGGACACAGCCTCGTTCTGGACACAGCCTCGATCTGAACTCAGCCTCGTTCTGGACACAGCCTCGTTCTGGACTCAGCCTCGTTCTGGACTCAGCCTCGTTCTGGACTCAGCCTCGTTCTGGACGCAGCCTCGTTCTGGACTCAGCCTCGTTCTGAACTCAGCCTCGTTCTGGACGCAGCCTCGTTCTGGACGCAGCCTCGTTTGGACTCAGCCTCGTTCTGGACACAGCCTCGTTCTGGACACAGCCTCGTTCTGAACTCAGCCTCGTTCTGGACACAGCCTCGTTCTGGACTCAGCCTCGGTCTGGACTCAGCCTCGTTCTGGACGCAGCCTCGTTCTGGACGCAGCCTCGTTCTGGACGCAGTCTCGTTCTGGTCTCAGCCTCGTTCTGGACTCAGCCTCGTTCTGGACGCAGCCTCGTTCTGGACGCAGCCTCGTTCTGGACTCAGCCTCGTTCTGGACGCAGCCTCGTTCTGGACTCAGCCTCGTTCTGGACGCAGCCTCGTTCTGGACTCAGCCTCGATCTGGATTCAGCCTCGTTCTGGACTCAGCCTCGTTCTGGACACAGCCTCGTTCTGAACTCAGCCTCGTTCTGGACACAGCCTCGTTCTGGACTCAGCCTCGTTCTGGACTCAGCCTCGTTCTGGACTCAGCCTCGTTCTGGACTCAGCCTCGTTCTGGACACAGCCTCGTTCTGGACACAGCCTCGTTCTGAACTCAGCCTCGTTCTGGACACAGCCTCGTTTTGAACTCAGCCTCGTTCTGGACTCAGCCTCGTTCTGGACACAGCCTCGTTCTGGACACAGCCTCGTTCTGAACTCAGCCTCGTTCTGGAGACAGCCTCGTTCTGGACTCAGCCTCGTTCTGGACGCAGCCTCGTTCTGGACTCAGCCTCGTTCTGGACGCAGCCTCGTTCTGGACTCAGCCTCGTTCTGGACTCAGCCTCGTTCTGGACTCAGCCTCGTTCCGGACTCAGCCTCGTTCTGGACGCAACCTCGTTCTGGACTCCGCCTCGTTCTGGACTCAGCCTCGTTCTGGACTCAGCCTCGTTCTGGACGCAGCCTCGTTCTGGACGCAGCCTCGTTCTGGACTCAGCCTCGTTCTGGACTCAGCCTCGTTCTGGACTCAGCCTCGTTCTGGACACAGCCTCGTTCTGGACACAGCCTCGTTCTGAACTCAGCCTCGTTCTGTCACAGCCTCGTTCTGGACTCAGCCTCGTTCTGGACTCAGCCTCGTTCTGGACTCAGCCTCGTTCTGGACGCAGCCTCGTTCTGGACGCAGCCTCGTTCTGGACGCAGCCTCGTTCTGGACTCAGCCTCGTTCTGGACTCAGCCTCGTTCTGGACACAGCCTCGTTCTGAACTCAGCCTCGTTCTGGTCTCAGCCTCGTTCTGGAATCAGCCTCGTTATGGACGCAGCCTCGTTCTGGAATCAGCCTCGTTCTGGACGCAGCCTCGTTCTGAACTCAGCCTCGTTCTCGACACAGCCTCGTTCTGGACTCAGCCTCGTTCTGGACTCAGCCTCGTTCTGGACGCAACCTCGGTTTGGACTCAGCCTCGTTCTGGACGCAGCCTCGTTCTGGACTCAGCCTCGTTCTGGACTCAGCCTCGTTCTGGACTCAGCCTCGTTCTGGACACAGCCTCGTTCTGAACTCAGCCTCGTTCGGGACAGAGCCTCGTTCTGGACTCAGCCTCGTTCTGGACTCAGCCTCGTTCTGGACTCAGCCTCGTTCTGGACTCAGCCTCGTTCTGGACACAGCCTCGTTCTGGACACAGCCTCGTTCTGAACTCAGCCTCGTTCTGGACACAGCCTCGTTCTGGACTCAGCCTCGTTCTGGACGCAGCCTCGTTCTGGACTCAGCCTCGTTCTGGACGCAGCCTCGTTCTGGACTCAGCCTCGTTCTGGACTCAGCCTCGTTCTGGACTCAGCCTCGTTCTGGACACAGCCTCGTTCTGGACACAGCCTCGATCTGAACTCAGCCTCAGTCTGGACACAGCCTCGTTCTGGACTCAGCCTCGTTCTGGACTCAGCCTCGTTCTGGACTCAGCCTCGTTCTGGACGCAGCCTCGTTCTGAACTCAGCCTCGTTCTGGACGCAGCCTCGTTCTGGACGCAGCCTCGTTCTGGACACAGCCTCGTTCTGAACTCAGCCTCGTTCTGGACACAGCCTCGTTCTGGACTCAGCCTCGTTCTGGACTCAGCCTCGTTCTGGACGCAGCCTCGTTCTGGACGCAGCCTCGTTCTGGACGCAGCCTCGTTCTGGACTCAGCCTCGTTCTGGACGCAGCCTCGTTCTGGACGCAGCCTCGTTCTGGACTCAGCCTCGTTCTGGACGCAGCCTCGTTCTGGACTCAGCCTCGTTCTGGACGCAGCCTCGTTCTGGACTCAGCCTCGTTCTGGACTCAGCCTCGTTCTGGACTCAGCCTCGTTCTGGACACAGCCTCGTTCTGGACACAGCCTCGTTCTGAACTCAGCCTCGTTCTGGACACAGCCTCGTTCTGGACTCAGCCTCGTTCTGGACGCAGCCTCGTTCTGGACTCAGCCTCGTTCTGGACGCAGCCTCGTTCTGGACTCAGCCTCGTTCTGGACTCAGCCTCGTTCTGGACTCAGCCTCGTTCTGGACACAGCCTGGTTCTGGACACAGCCTCGTTCTGAACTCAGCCTCGTTCTGGACTCAGCCTCGTTCTGGACACAGCCTCGTTCTGGACACAGCCTCGTTCTCAACTCAGCCTCGTTCTGGACTCAGCCTCGTTCTGGACTCAGCCTCGTTCTGGACTCAGCCTCGTTCTGGTCTCAGCCTCGTTCTGGACTCAGCCTCGTTCTCGACACAGCCTCGTTCTGGACTCAGCCTCGTTCTTGACACAGCCTCGTTCTGAACTCAGCCTCGTTCTGGACTCAGCCTCGTTCTGGACTCAGCCTCGTTCTGGTCTCAGCCTCGTTCTGGACTCAGCCTCGTTCTCGACACAGCCTCGTTCTGGACTCAGCCTCGTTCTGGACACAGCCTCGTTCTGAACTCAGCCTCGTTCTGGACACAGCCTCGTTCTGGACTCAGCCTCGTTCTGGAATCAGCCTCGTTCTGGACGCAGCCTCGTTCTGAACTCAGCCTCGTTCTCGACACAGCCTCGTTCTGGACTCAGCCTCGTTCTGGACTCAGCCTCGTTCTGGACGCAGCCTCGTTCTGGACGCAGCCTCGTTCTGGACTCAGCCTCGTTCTGGACTCAGCCTCGTTCTGGACTCAGCCTCGTTCTGGTCTCAGCCTCGTTCTGGACTCAGCCTCGTTCTCGACACAGCCTCGTTCTGGACTCAGCCTCGTTCTGGACACAGCCTCGTTCTGAACTCAGCCTCGTTCTGGACACAGCCTCGTTCTGGACTCAGCCTCGTTCTGGAATCAGCCTCGTTCTGGACGCAGCCTCGTTCTGAACTCAGCCTCGTTCTCGACGCAGCCTCGTTCTGGACTCAGCCTCGTTCTGGACGCAGCCTCGTTCTGAACTCAGCCTCGTTCTGGACACAGCCTCGTTCTGGACTCAGCCTCGTTCTGGACTCAGCCTCGTTCTGGACTCAGCCTCGTTCTGGACGCAGCCTCGTTCTGGACTCAGCCTCGTTCTGAACTCAGCCTCGTTCTGGACGCAGCCTCGTTCTGGACGCAGCCTCGTTTGGACTCAGCCTCGTTCTGGACACAGCCTCGTTCTGGACACAGCCTCGTTCTGGACTCAGCCTCGTTCTGGACTCAGCCTCGTTCTGGACGCAGCCTCGTTCTGGACGCAGCCTCGTTCTGGACGCAGTCTCGTTCTGGTCTCAGCCTCGTTCTGGACTCAGCCTCGTTCTGGACGCAGCCTCGTTCTGGACGCAGCCTCGTTCTGGACTCAGCCTCGTTCTGGACGCAGCCTCGTTCTGGACTCAGCCTCGTTCTGGACGCAGCCTCGTTCTGGACTCAGCCTCGTTCTGGATTCAGCCTCGTTCTGGACTCAGCCTCGTTCTGGACACAGCCTCGTTCTGGACGCAGCCTCGTTCTGGACGCAGTCTCGTTCTGGTCTCAGCCTCGTTCTGGACTCAGCCTCGTTCTGGACGCAGCCTCGTTCTAGACGCAGCCTCGTTCTGGACTCAGCCTCGTTCTGGACGCAGCCTCGTTCTGGACTCAGCCTCGTTCTGGACGCAGCCTCGTTCTGGACTCAGCCTCGTTCTGGATTCAGCCTCGTTCTGGACTCAGCCTCGTTCTGGACACAGCCTCGTTCTGAACTCAGCCTCGTTCTGGACACAGCCTCGTTCTGGACTCAGCCTCGTTCTGGACTCAGCCTCGTTCTGGACTCAGCCTCGTTCTGGACTCAGCCTCGTTTTGGACAGAGCCTCGTTCTGGACACAGCCTCGTTCTGAACTCAGCCTCGTTCTGGACACAGCCTCGTTCTGGACTCAGCCTCGTTCTGGACGCAGCCTCGTTCTGGACTCAGCCTCGTTCTGGACGCAGCCTCGTTCTGGACTCAGCCTCGTTCTGGACTCAGCCTCGTTCTGGACTCAGCCTCGTTCTGGACACAGCCTCGTTCTGGACACAGCCTCGTTCTGAACTCAGCCTCGTTCTGGACACAGCCTCGTTCTGGACTCAGCCTCGTTCTGGACTCAGCCTCGTTCTGGACTCAGCCTCGTTCTGGTCTCAGCCTCGTTCTGGACTCAGCCTCGTTCTCGACACAGCCTCGTTCTGGACTCAGCCTCGTTCTGGACACAGCCTCGTTCTGAACTCAGCCTCGTTCTGGACACAGCCTCGTTCTGGACTCAGCCTCGTTCTGGAATCAGCCTCGTTCTGGACGCAGCCTCGTTCTGAACTCAGCCTCGTTCTCGACACAGCCTCGTTCTGGACTCAGCCTCGTTCTGGACTCAGCCTCGTTCTGGACGCAACCTCGGTCTGGACTCAGCCTCGTTCTGGACGCAGCCTCGTTCTGGACTCAGCCTCGTTCTGGACTCAGCCTCGTTCTGGACTCAGCCTCGTTCTGGACACAGCCTCGTTCTGAACTCAGCCTCGTTCTTGACACAGCCTCGTTCTGGACTCAGCCTCGTTCTGGACTCAGCCTCGTTCTGGACTCAGCCTCGTTCTGGACTCAGCCTCGTTCTGGACACAGCCTCGTTCTGGACACAGCCTCGTTCTGAACTCAGCCTCGTTCTGGACACAGCCTCGTTCTGGACTCAGCCTCGTTCTGGACGCAGCCTCGTTCTGGACTCAGCCTCGTTCTGGACGCAGCCTCGTTCTGGACTCAGCCTCGTTCTGGACTCAGCCTCGTTCTGGACTCAGCCTCGTTCTGGACACAGCCTCGTTCTGGACACAGCCTCGATCTGAACTCAGCCTCGTTCTGGACACAGCCTCGTTCTGGACTCAGCCTCGTTCTGGACTCAGCCTCGTTCTGGACTCAGCCTCGTTCTGGACGCAGCCTCGTTCTGGACTCAGCCTCGTTCTGAACTCAGCCTCGTTCTGGACGCAGCCTCGTTCTGGACGCAGCCTCGTTTGGACTCAGCCTCGTTCTGGACACAGCCTCGTTCTGGACACAGCCTCGTTCTGAACTCAGCCTCGTTCTGGACACAGCCTCGTTCTGGACTCAGCCTCGTTCTGGACTCAGCCTCGTTCTGGACGCAGCCTCGTTCTGGACGCAGCCTCGTTCTGGACGCAGTCTCGTTCTGGTCTCAGCCTCGTTCTGGACTCAGCCTCGTTCTGGACGCAGCCTCGTTCTGGACGCAGCCTCGTTCTGGACTCAGCCTCGTTCTGGACGCAGCCTCGTTCTGGACTCAGCCTCGTTCTGGACGCAGCCTCGTTCTGGACTCAGCCTCGATCTGGATTCAGCCTCGTTCTGGACTCAGCCTCGTTCTGGACACAGCCTCGTTCTGAACTCAGCCTCGTTCTGGACACAGCCTCGTTCTGGACTCAGCCTCGTTCTGGACTCAGCCTCGTTCTGGACTCAGCCTCGTTCTGGACTCAGCCTCGTTCTGGACACAGCCTCGTTCTGGACACAGCCTCGTTCTGAACTCAGCCTCGTTCTGGACACAGCCTCGTTTTGAACTCAGCCTCGTTCTGGACTCAGCCTCGTTCTGGACACAGCCTCGTTCTGGACACAGCCTCGTTCTGAACTCAGCCTCGTTCTGGAGACAGCCTCGTTCTGGACTCAGCCTCGTTCTGGACGCAGCCTCGTTCTGGACTCAGCCTCGTTCTGGACGCAGCCTCGTTGTGGACTCAGCCTCGTTCTGGACTCAGCCTCGTTCTGGACTCAGCCTCGTTCCGGACTCAGCCTCGTTCTGGACGCAACCTCGTTCTGGACTCAGCCTCGTTCTGGACTCAGCTTCGTTCTGGACTCAGCCTCGTTCTGGACGCAGCCTCGTTCTGGACGCAGCCTCGTTCTGGACTCAGCCTCGTTCTGGACTCAGCCTCGTTCTGGACTCAGCCTCGTTCTGGACACAGCCTCGTTCTGGACACAGCCTCGTTCTGAACTCAGCCTCGTTCTGTCACAGCCTCGTTCTGGACTCAGCCTCGTTCTGGACTCAGCCTCGTTCTGGACTCAGCCTCGTTCTGGACGCAGCCTCGTTCTGGACGCAGCCTCGTTCTGGACGCAGCCTCGTTCTGGACTCAGCCTCGTTCTGGACTCAGCCTCGTTCTGGACACAGCCTCGTTCTGAACTCAGCCTCGTTCTGGTCTCAGCCTCGTTCTGGAATCAGCCTCGTTATGGACGCAGCCTCGTTCTGGAATCAGCCTCGTTCTGGACGCAGCCTCGTTCTGAACTCAGCCTCGTTCTCGACACAGCCTCGTTCTGGACTCAGCCTCGTTCTGGACTCAGCCTCGTTCTGGACGCAACCTCGGTCTGGACTCAGCCTCGTTCTGGACGCAGCCTCGTTCTGGACTCAGCCTCGTTCTGGACTCAGCCTCGTTCTGGACTCAGCCTCGTTCTGGACACAGCCTCGTTCTGAACTCAGCCTCGTTCTGGACACAGCCTCGTTCTGGACTCAGCCTCGTTCTGGACTCAGCCTCGTTCTGGACTCAGCCTCGTTCTGGACTCAGCCTCGTTCTGGACACAGCCTCGTTCTGGACACAGCCTCGTTCTGAACTCAGCCTCGTTCTGGACACAGCCTCGTTCTGGACTCAGCCTCGTTCTGGACGCAGCCTCGTTCTGGACTCAGCCTCGTTCTGGACGCAGCCTCGTTCTGGACTCAGCCTCGTTCTGGACTCAGCCTCGTTCTGGACTCAGCCTCGTTCTGGACACAGCCTCGTTCTGGACACAGCCTCGATCTGAACTCAGCCTCAGTCTGGACACAGCCTCGTTCTGGACTCAGCCTCGTTCTGGACTCAGCCTCGTTCTGGACTCAGCCTCGTTCTGGACGCAGCCTCGTTCTGGACTCAGCCTCGTTCTGAACTCAGCCTCGTTCTGGACGCAGCCTCGTTCTGGACGCAGCCTCGTTCTGGACACAGCCTCGTTCTGAACTCAGCCTCGTTCTGGACACAGCCTCGTTCTGGACTCAGCCTCGTTCTGGACTCAGCCTCGTTCTGGACGCAGCCTCGTTCTGGACGCAGCCTCGTTCTGGACGCAGCCTCGTTCTGGACTCAGCCTCGTTCTGGACGCAGCCTCGTTCTGGACGCAGCCTCGTTCTGGACTCAGCCTCGTTCTGGACGCAGCCTCGTTCTGGACTCAGCCTCGTTCTGGACGCAGCCTCGTTCTGGACTCAGCCTCGTTCTGGACTCAGCCTCGTTCTGGACTCAGCCTCGTTCTGGACACAGCCTCGTTCTGAACTCAGCCTCGTTCTGGACACAGCCTCGTTCTGGACTCAGCCTCGTTCTGGACTCAGCCTCGTTCTGGACTCAGCCTCGTTCTGGACTCAGCCTCGTTCTGGACACAGCCTCGTTCTGGACACAGCCTCGTTCTGAACTCAGCCTCGTTCTGGACACAGCCTCGTTCTGGACTCAGCCTCGTTCTGGACGCAGCCTCGTTCTGGACTCAGCCTCGTTCTGGACGCAGCCTCGTTCTGGACTCAGCCTCGTTCTGGACTCAGCCTCGTTCTGGACTCAGCCTCGTTCTGGACACAGCCTGGTTCTGGACACAGCCTCGTTCTGAACTCAGCCTCGTTCTGGACTCAGCCTCGTTCTGGACACAGCCTCGTTCTGGACACAGCCTCGTTCTCAACTCAGCCTCGTTCTGGACTCAGCCTCGTTCTGGACTCAGCCTCGTTCTGGACTCAGCCTCGTTCTGGTCTCAGCCTCGTTCTGGACTCAGCCTCGTTCTCGACACAGCCTCGTTCTGGACTCAGCCTCGTTCTGGACACAGCCTCGTTCTGAACTCAGCCTCGTTCTGGACACAGCCTCGTTCTGGACTCAGCCTCGTTCTGGAATCAGCCTCGTTCTGGACGCAGCCTCGTTCTGAACTCAGCCTCGTTCTCGACACAGCCTCGTTCTGGACTCAGCCTCGTTCTGGACTCAGCCTCGTTCTGGACGCAGCCTCGTTCTGGACGCAGCCTCGTTCTGGACTCAGCCTCGTTCTGGACTCAGCCTCGTTCTGGACTCAGCCTCGTTCTGGTCTCAGCCTCGTTCTGGACTCAGCCTCGTTCTCGACACAGCCTCGTTCTGGACTCAGCCTCGTTCTGGACACAGCCTCGTTCTGAACTCAGCCTCGTTCTGGACACAGCCTCGTTCTGGACTCAGCCTCGTTCTGGAATCAGCCTCGTTCTGGACGCAGCCTCGTTCTGAACTCAGCCTCGTTCTCGACGCAGCCTCGTTCTGGACTCAGCCTCGTTCTGGACGCAGCCTCGTTCTGAACTCAGCCTCGTTCTGGACACAGCCTCGTTCTGGACTCAGCCTCGTTCTGGACTCAGCCTCGTTCTGGACTCAGCCTCGTTCTGGACGCAGCCTCGTTCTGGACTCAGCCTCGTTCTGAACTCAGCCTCGTTCTGGACGCAGCCTCGTTCTGGACGCAGCCTCGTTTGGACTCAGCCTCGTTCTGGACACAGCCTCGTTCTGGACACAGCCTCGTTCTGGACTCAGCCTCGTTCTGGACTCAGCCTCGTTCTGGACGCAGCCTCGTTCTGGACGCAGCCTCGTTCTGGACGCAGTCTCGTTCTGGTCTCAGCCTCGTTCTGGACTCAGCCTCGTTCTGGACGCAGCCTCGTTTTGGACGCAGCCTCGTTCTGGACTCAGCCTCGTTCTGGACGCAGCCTCGTTCTGGACTCAGCCTCGTTCTGGACGCAGCCTCGTTCTGGACTCAGCCTCGTTCTGGATTCAGCCTCGTTCTGGACTCAGCCTCGTTCTGGACACAGCCTCGTTCTGAACTCAGCCTCGTTCTGGACACAGCCTCGTTCTGGACTCAGCCTCGTTCTGGACTCAGCCTCGTTCTGGACTCAGCCTCGTTCTGGACACAGCCTCGTTCTGGACACAGCCTCGTTCTGAACTCAGCCTCGTTCTGGACACAGCCTCGTTCTGGACTCAGCCTCGTTCTGGACTCAGCCTCGTTCTGGACGCAGCCTCGTTCTGGACGCAGCCTCGTTCTGGACGCAGTCTCGTTCTGGTCTCAGCCTCGTTCTGGACTCAGCCTCGTTCTGGACGCAGCCTCGTTCTGGACGCAGCCTCGTTCTGGACTCAGCCTCGTTCTGGACGCAGCCTCGTTCTGGACTCAGCCTCGTTCTGGACGCAGCCTCGTTCTGGACTCAGCCTCGTTCTGGATTCAGCCTCGTTCTGGACTCAGCCTCGTTCTGGACACAGCCTCGTTCTGAACTCAGCCTCGTTCTGGACACAGCCTCGTTCTGGACTCAGCCTCGTTCTGGACTCAGCCTCGTTCTGGACACAGCCTCGTTCTGGACACAGCCTCGTTCTGAACTCAGCCTCGTTCTGGACACAGCCTCGTTCTGAACTCAGCCTCGTTCTGGACTCAGCCTCGTTCTGGACACAGCCTCATTCTGGACGCAGCCTCGTTCTGGACTCAGCCTCGTTCTGGACGCAGCCTCGTTCTGGACTCAGCCTCGTTCTGGATTCAGCCTCGTTCTGGAGACAGCCTCGTTCTGGACTCAGCCTCGTTCTGGACGCAGCCTCGTTCTGGACTCAGCCTCGTTCTGGACGCAGCCTCGTTCTGGACTCAGCCTCGTTCTGGACTCAGCCTCGTTCTGGACTCAGCCTCGTTCTGGACTCAGCCTCGTTCTGGACGCAACCTCGTTCTGGACTCAGCCTCGTTCTGGACTCAGCCTCGTTCTGGACTCAGCCTCGTTCTGGACGCAGCCTCGTTCTGGACGCAGCCTCGTTCTGGACTCAGCCTCGTTCTGGACGCAGCCTCGTTCTGGACTCAGCCTCGTTCTGGACGCAGCCTCGTTCTGGACTCAGCCTCGTTCTGGACTCAGCCTCGTTCTGGACTCAGCCTCGTTCTGGACACAGCCTCGTTCTGGACACAGCCTCGTTCTGAACTCAGCCTCGTTCTGTCACAGCCTCGTTCTGGACTCAGCCTCGTTCTGGACTCAGCCTCGTTCTGGACTCAGCCTCGTTCTGGACGCAGCCTCGTTCTGGACGCAGCCTCGTTCTGGACGCAGCCTCGTTCTGGATCAGCCTCGTTCTGGACTCAGCCTCGTTCTGGACACAGCCTCGTTCTGAACTCAGCCTCGTTCTGGTCTCAGCCTCGTTCTGGAATCAGCCTCGTTATGGACGCAGCCTCATTCTGGAATCAGCCACGTTCTGGACGCAGCCTCGTTCTGAACTCAGCCTCGTTCTCGACGCAGCCTCGTTCTCGACTCAGCCTCGTTCTGGACTCAGCCTCGTTCTGGACGCAACCTCGGTCTGGACTCAGCCTCGTTCTGGACGCAGCCTCGTTCTGGACTCAGCCTCGTTCTGGACTCAGCCTCGTTCTGGACTCAGCCTCGTTCTGGACACAGCCTCGTTCTGAACTCAGCCTCGTTCTGGACACAGCCTCGTTCTGGACTCAGCCTCGTTCTGGACTCAGCCTCGTTCTGGACTCAGCCTCGTTCTGGACACAGCCTCGTTCTGGACACAGCCTCGTTCTGAACTCAGCCTCGTTCTGGACACAGCCTCGTTCTGGACTCAGCCTCGTTCTGGACGCAGCCTCGTTCTGGACTCAGCCTCGTTCTGGACGCAGCCTCGTTCTGGACTCAGCCTCGTTCTGGACTCAGCCTCGTTCTGGACTCAGCCTCGTTCTGGACACAGCCTCGTTCTGGACACAGCCTCGATCTGAACTCAGCCTCGTTCTGGACACAGCCTCGTTCTGGACTCAGCCTCGTTCTGGACTCAGCCTCGTTCTGGACTCAGCCTCGTTCTGGACGCAGCCTCGTTCTGGACTCAGCCTCGTTCTGAACTCAGCCTCGTTCTGGACGCAGCCTCGTTCTGGACGCAGCCTCGTTCTGGACACAGCCTCGTTCTGAACTCAGCCTCGTTCTGGACACAGCCTCGTTCTGGACTCAGCCTCGTTCTGGACTCAGCCTCGTTCTGGACGCAGCCTCGTTCTGGACGCAGCCTCGTTCTGGACGCAGCCTCGTTCTGGACTCAGCCTCGTTCTGGACGCAGCCTCGTTCTGGAAGCAGCCTCGTTCTGGACTCAGCCTCGTTCTGGACGCAGCCTCGTTCTGGACTCAGCCTCGTTCTGGACGCAGCCTCGTTCTGGACTCAGCCTCGTTCTGGACTCAGCCTCGTTCTGGACTCAGCCTGGTTCTGGACTCAGCCTCGTTCTGGACACAGCCTCGTTCTGAACTCAGCCTCGTTCTGGACACAGCCTCGTTCTGGACTCAGCCTCGTTCTGGACTCAGCCTCGTTCTGGACTCAGCCTCGTTCTGGACCTAGCCTCGTTCTGGACACAGCCTCGTTCTGGACACAGCCTCGTTCTGAACTCAGCCTCGTTCTGGACACAGCCTCGTTCTGGACTCAGCCTCGTTCTGGACGCAGCCTCGTTCTGGACTCAGCCTCGTTCTGGACTCAGCCTCGTTCTGGACTCAGCCTCGTTCTGGACTCAGCCTCGTTCTGGACACAGCCTCGTTCTGGACACAGCCTGGTTCTGGACACAGCCTCGTTCTGAACTCAGCCTCGTTCTGGACTCAGCCTCGTTCTGGACACAGCCTCGTTCTGGACACAGCCTCGTTCTGAACTCAGCCTCGTTCTGGAGACAGCCTCGTTCTGGACTCAGCCTCGTTCTGGACGCAGCCTCGTTCTGGACTCAGCCTCGTTCTGGACGCAGCCTCGTTCTGGACTCAGCCTCGTTCTGGACTCAGCCTCGTTCTGGACTCAGCCTCGTTCTGGACGCAACCTCGTTCTGGACTCAGCCTCGTTCTGGACTCAGCCTCGTTCTGGACTCAGCCTCGTTCTGGACGCAGCCTCGTTCTGGACGCAGCCTCGTTCTGGACTCAGCCTCGTTCTGGACGCAGCCTCGTTCTGGACTCAGCCTCGTTCTGGACGCAGCCTCGTTCTGGACTCAGCCTCGTTCTGGACTAAGCCTCGTTCTGGACTCAGCCTCGTTCTGGACACAGCCTCGTTCTGAACTCAGCCTCGTTCTGGACACAGCCTCGTTCTGGATTCAGCCTCGTTCTGGACTCAGCCTCGTTCTGGACTCAGCCTCGTTCTGGACTCAGCCTCGTTCTGGACACAGCCTCGTTCTGGACACAGCCTCGTTCTGAACTCAGCCTCGTTCTGGACACAGCCTCGTTCTGGACTCAGCCTCGTTCTGGACGCAGCCTCGTTCTGGACTCAGCCTCGTTCTGGACGCAGCCTCGTTCTGGACTCAGCCTCGTTCTGGACTCAGCCTCGTTCTGGACTCAGCCTCGTTCTGGACACAGCCTCGTTCTGGACACAGCCTCGATCTGAACTCAGCCTCGTTCTGGACACAGCCTCGTTCTGGACTCAGCCTCGTTCTGGACTCAGCCTCGTTCTGGACTCAGCCTCGTTCTGGACGCAGCCTCGTTCTGGACTCAGCCTCGTTCTGAACTCAGCCTCGTTCTGGACGCAGCCTCGTTCTGGACGCAGCCTCGTTCTGGACACAGCCTCGTTCTGAACTCAGCCTCGTTCTGGACACAGCCTCGTTCTGGACTCAGCCTCGTTCTGGACACAGCCTCGTTCTGGACGCAGCCTCGTTCTGGACGCAGCCTCGTTCTGGACGCAGCCTCGTTCTGGACTCAGCCTCGTTCTGGACGCAGCCTCGTTCTGGACGCAGCCTCGTTCTGGACTCAGCCTCGTTCTGGACGCAGCCTCGTTCTGGACTCAGCCTCGTTCTGGACTCAGCCTCGTTCTGGACGCAGCCTCGTTCTGGACTCAGCCTCGTTCTGGACTCAGCCTCGTTCTGGACTCAGCCTCGTTCTGGACACAGCCTCGTTCTGAACTCAGCCTCGTTCTGGACTCAGCCTCGTTCTGGACGCAACCTCGTTCTGGACTCAGCCTCGTTCTGGACTCAGCCTCGTTCTGGACGCAGCCTCGTTCTGGACTCAGCCTCGTTCTGGACGCAGCCTCGTTCTGGACTCAGCCTCGTTCTGGACGCAGCCTCGTTCTGGACTCAGCCTCGTTCTGGACTAAGCCTCGTTCTGGACTCAGCCTCGTTCTGGACACAGCCTCGTTCTGGACACAGCCTCGTTCTGAACTCAGCCTCGTTCTGGACACAGCCTCGTTCTGGACTCAGCCTCGTTCTGGACTCAGCCTCGTTCTGGACTCAGCCTCGTTCTGGACTCAGCCTCGTTCTGGACACAGCCTCGTTCTGGACACAGCCTCGTTCTGAACTCAGCCTCGTTCTGGACACAGCCTCGTTCTGGACTCAGCCTCGTTCTGGACGCAGCCTCGTTCTGGACTCAGCCTCGTTCTGGACGCAGCCTCGTTCTGGACTCAGCCTCATTCTGGACTCAGCCTCGTTCTGGACTCAGCCTCGTTCTGGACACAGCCTCGTTCTGGACACAGCCTCGATCTGAACTCAGCCTCGTTCTGGACACAGCCTCGTTCTGGACTCAGCCTCGTTCTGGACTCAGCCTCGTTCTGGACGCAGCCTCGTTCTGGACTCAGCCTCGTTCTGAACTCAGCCTCGTTCTGGACGCAGCCTCGTTCTGGACGCAGCCTCGTTCTGGACACAGCCTCGTTCTGAACTCAGCCTCGTTCTGGACACAGCCTCGTTCTGGACTCAGCCTCGTTCTGGACTCAGCCTCGTTCTGGACGCAGCCTCGTTCTGGACGCAGCCTCGTTCTGGACGCAGCCTCGTTCTGGACTCAGCCTCGTTCTGGACGCAGCCTCGTTCTGGACGCAGCCTCGTTCTGGACTCAGCCTCGTTCTGGACGCAGCCTCGTTCTGGACTCAGCCTCGTTCTGAACTCAGCCTCGTTCTGGACACAGCCTCGTTCTGGACTCAGCCTCGTTCTGGACTCAGCCTCGTTCTGGACGCAGCCTCGTTCTGGACGCAGCCTCGTTCTGGACGCAGCCTCGTTCTGGACTCAGCCTCGTTCTGGACGCAGCCTCGTTCTGGAAGCAGCCTCGTTCTGGACTCAGCCTCGTTCTGGACGCAGCCTCGTTCTGGACTCAGCCTCGTTCTGGACGCAGCCTCGTTCTGGACTCAGCCTCGTTCTGGACTCAGCCTCGTTCTGGACTCAGCCTGGTTCTGGACTCAGCCTCGTTCTGGACACAGCCTCGTTCTGAACTCAGCCTCGTTCTGGACACAGCCTCGTTCTGGACTCAGCCTCGTTCTGGACTCAGCCTCGTTCTGGACTCAGCCTCGTTCTGGACCTAGCCTCGTTCTGGACACAGCCTCGTTCTGGACACAGCCTCGTTCTGAACTCAGCCTCGTTCTGGACACAGCCTCGTTCTGGACTCAGCCTCGTTCTGGACGCAGCCTCGTTCTGGACTCAGCCTCGTTCTGGACTCAGCCTCGTTCTGGACTCAGCCTCGTTCTGGACTCAGCCTCGTTCTGGACACAGCCTCGTTCTGGACACAGCCTGGTTCTGGACACAGCCTCGTTCTGAACTCAGCCTCGTTCTGGACTCAGCCTCGTTCTGGACACAGCCTCGTTCTGGACACAGCCTCGTTCTGAACTCAGCCTCGTTCTGGAGACAGCCTCGTTCTGGACTCAGCCTCGTTCTGGACGCAGCCTCGTTCTGGACTCAGCCTCGTTCTGGACGCAGCCTCGTTCTGGACTCAGCCTCGTTCTGGACTCAGCCTCGTTCTGGACTCAGCCTCGTTCTGGACGCAACCTCGTTCTGGACTCAGCCTCGTTCTGGACTCAGCCTCGTTCTGGACTCAGCCTCGTTCTGGACGCAGCCTCGTTCTGGACGCAGCCTCGTTCTGGACTCAGCCTCGTTCTGGACGCAGCCTCGTTCTGGACTCAGCCTCGTTCTGGACGCAGCCTCGTTCTGGACTCAGCCTCGTTCTGGACTAAGCCTCGTTCTGGACTCAGCCTCGTTCTGGACACAGCCTCGTTCTGAACTCAGCCTCGTTCTGGACACAGCCTCGTTCTGGATTCAGCCTCGTTCTGGACTCAGCCTCGTTCTGGACTCAGCCTCGTTCTGGACTCAGCCTCGTTCTGGACACAGCCTCGTTCTGGACACAGCCTCGTTCTGAACTCAGCCTCGTTCTGGACACAGCCTCGTTCTGGACTCAGCCTCGTTCTGGACGCAGCCTCGTTCTGGACTCAGCCTCGTTCTGGACGCAGCCTCGTTCTGGACTCAGCCTCGTTCTGGACTCAGCCTCGTTCTGGACTCAGCCTCGTTCTGGACACAGCCTCGTTCTGGACACAGCCTCGATCTGAACTCAGCCTCGTTCTGGACACAGCCTCGTTCTGGACTCAGCCTCGTTCTGGACTCAGCCTCGTTCTGGACTCAGCCTCGTTCTGGACGCAGCCTCGTTCTGGACTCAGCCTCGTTCTGAACTCAGCCTCGTTCTGGACGCAGCCTCGTTCTGGACGCAGCCTCGTTCTGGACACAGCCTCGTTCTGAACTCAGCCTCGTTCTGGACACAGCCTCGTTCTGGACTCAGCCTCGTTCTGGACACAGCCTCGTTCTGGACGCAGCCTCGTTCTGGACGCAGCCTCGTTCTGGACGCAGCCTCGTTCTGGACTCAGCCTCGTTCTGGACGCAGCCTCGTTCTGGACGCAGCCTCGTTCTGGACTCAGCCTCGTTCTGGACGCAGCCTCGTTCTGGACTCAGCCTCGTTCTGGACTCAGCCTCGTTCTGGACGCAGCCTCGTTCTGGACTCAGCCTCGTTCTGGACTCAGCCTCGTTCTGGACTCAGCCTCGTTCTGGACACAGCCTCGTTCTGAACTCAGCCTCGTTCTGGACTCAGCCTCGTTCTGGACGCAACCTCGTTCTGGACTCAGCCTCGTTCTGGACTCAGCCTCGTTCTGGACGCAGCCTCGTTCTGGACTCAGCCTCGTTCTGGACGCAGCCTCGTTCTGGACTCAGCCTCGTTCTGGACGCAGCCTCGTTCTGGACTCAGCCTCGTTCTGGACTAAGCCTCGTTCTGGACTCAGCCTCGTTCTGGACACAGCCTCGTTCTGGACACAGCCTCGTTCTGAACTCAGCCTCGTTCTGGACACAGCCTCGTTCTGGACTCAGCCTCGTTCTGGACTCAGCCTCGTTCTGGACTCAGCCTCGTTCTGGACTCAGCCTCGTTCTGGACACAGCCTCGTTCTGGACACAGCCTCGTTCTGAACTCAGCCTCGTTCTGGACACAGCCTCGTTCTGGACTCAGCCTCGTTCTGGACGCAGCCTCGTTCTGGACTCAGCCTCGTTCTGGACGCAGCCTCGTTCTGGACTCAGCCTCATTCTGGACTCAGCCTCGTTCTGGACTCAGCCTCGTTCTGGACACAGCCTCGTTCTGGACACAGCCTCGATCTGAACTCAGCCTCGTTCTGGACACAGCCTCGTTCTGGACTCAGCCTCGTTCTGGACTCAGCCTCGTTCTGGACGCAGCCTCGTTCTGGACTCAGCCTCGTTCTGAACTCAGCCTCGTTCTGGACGCAGCCTCGTTCTGGACGCAGCCTCGTTCTGGACACAGCCTCGTTCTGAACTCAGCCTCGTTCTGGACACAGCCTCGTTCTGGACTCAGCCTCGTTCTGGACTCAGCCTCGTTCTGGACGCAGCCTCGTTCTGGACGCAGCCTCGTTCTGGACGCAGCCTCGTTCTGGACTCAGCCTCGTTCTGGACGCAGCCTCGTTCTGGACGCAGCCTCGTTCTGGACTCAGCCTCGTTCTGGACGCAGCCTCGTTCTGGACTCAGCCTCGTTCTGGACACAGCCTCGTTCTGGACACAGCCTCGTTCTGAACTCAGCCTCGTTCTGGACACAGCCTCGTTCTGGACTCAGCCTCGTTCTGGACGCAGCCTCGTTCTGGACGCAGCCTCGTTCTGGACTCAGCCTCGTTCTGGACGCAGCCTCGTTCTGGACTCAGCCTCGTTCTGGACGCAGCCTCGTTCTGGACGCAACCTCGTTCTGGACGCAGCCTCGTTCTGGACTCAGCCTCGTTCTGGACTCAGCCTCGTTCTGGACACAGCCTCGTTCTGAACTCAGCCTCGTTCTAGTACACAGCCTCGTTCTGGACTCAGCCTCGTTCTGGACTCAGCCTCGTTCTGGACTCAGCCTCGTTCTGGACTCAGCCTCGTTCTGGACACAGCCTCGTTCTGGACACAGCCTCGTTCTGAACTCAGCCTCGTTCTGGACACAGCCTCGTTCTGGACTCAGCCTCGTTCTGGACGCAGCCTCGTTCTGGACTCAGCCTCGTTCTGGACGCAGCCTCGTTCTGGACTCAGCCTCGTTCTGGACTCAGCCTCGTTCTGGACTCAGCCTCGTTCTGGACTCAGCCTCGTTCTGGACGCAACCTCGTTCTGGACGCAGCCTCGTTCTGGACTCAGCCTCGTTCTGGAATCAGCCTCGTTCTGAACTAGCCTCGTTCTGGACGCAGCCTCGTTCTGGACGCAGCCTCGTTTGGACTCAGCCTCGTTCTGGACACAGCCTCGTTCTGGACTCAGCCTCGTTCTGGACTCAGCCTCGTTCTGGACTCAGCCTCGTTCTGGACTCAGCCTCGGTCTGGACACAGCCTCGTTCTGGACTCAGCCTCGTTCTGGACACAGCCTCGTTCTGGACGCAGCCTCGTTCTGAACTCAGCCTCGTTCTGGGCGCAGCCTCGTTCTGGACGCAGCCTCGTTTGGACTCAGCCTCGTTCTGGACACAGCCTCGTTCTGGACTCAGCCTCGTTCTGGACTCAGCCTCGTTCTGAACTCAGCCTCGTTCTGGACGCAGCCTCGTTCTGGACTCAGCCTCGTTCTGGACACAGCCTCGTTCTGGACTCAGCCTCTTTCTGGGCTCAGCCTCGTTCTGGACGCAGCCTCGTTTTGGACGCAGCCTCGTTCTGGACTCAGCCTCGTTCTGGACGCAGCCTCGTTCTGGACTCAGCCTCGTTCTGGACTCAGCCTCGTTCTGGACTCAGCCTCGTTCTGGACTCAGCCTCGTTCTGGACTCAGCCTCGTTCTGAACTCAGCCTTGTTCTGGACTCAGCCTCGTTCTGGACTCAGCCTCGTTCTGGACGCAGCCTCGTTCTGGACGCAGCCTCGTTCTGGACTCAGCCTCGTTCTGGACGCAGCCTCGTTCTGGACTCAGCCTCGTTCTGGACGCAGCCTCGTTCTGGACTCAGCCTCGTTCTGGACTCAGCTTCGTTCTGGACTCAGCCTCGTTCTGGACGCAGCCTCGTTCTGGACTCAGCCTCGTTCTGGACTCAGCCTCGTTCTGGACTCAGCCTCGTTCTGGACACAGCCTCGTTCTGGACTCAGCCTCGTTCTGGACTCAGCCTCGTTCTGGACGCAGCCTCGTTCTGGACGCAGCCTCGTTCTGGACGCAGCCTCGTTCTGGACTCAGCCTCGTTCTGGACGCAGCCTCGTTCTGGAAGCAGCCTCGTTCTGGACTCAGCCTCGTTCTGGACGCAGCCTCGTTCTGGACTCAGCCTCGTTCTGGACGCAGCCTCGTTCTGGACTCAGCCTCGTTCTGGACTCAGCCTCGTTCTGGACTCAGCCTCGTTCTGGACTCAGCCTCGTTCTGGACACAGCCTCGTTCTGAACTCAGCCTCGTTCTGGACACAGCCTCGTTCTGGACTCAGCCTCGTTCTGGACTCAGCCTCGTTCTGGACTCAGCCTCGTTCTGGACCTAGCCTCGTTCTGGACACAGCCTCGTTCTGGACACAGCCTCGTTCTGAACTCAGCCTCGTTCTGGACACAGCCTCGTTCTGGACTCAGCCTCGTTCTGGACGCAGCCTCGTTCTGGATTCAGCCTCGTTCTGGACTCAGCCTCGTTCTGGACTCAGCCTCGTTCTGGACTCAGCCTCGTTCTGGACACAGCCTCGTTCTGGACACAGCCTGGTTCTGGACACAGCCTCGTTCTGAACTCAGCCTCGTTCTGGACTCAGCCTCGTTCTGGACACAGCCTCGTTCTGGACACAGCCTCGTTCTGAACTCAGCCTCGTTCTGGAGACAGCCTCGTTCTGGACTCAGCCTCGTTCTGGACGCAGCCTCGTTCTGGACTCAGCCTCGTTCTGGACGCAGCCTCGTTCTGGACTCAGCCTCGTTCTGGACTCAGCCTCGTTCTGGACTCAGCCTCGTTCTGGACGCAACCTCGTTCTGGACTCAGCCTCGTTCTGGACTCAGCCTCGTTCTCGACTCAGCCTCGTTCTGGACGCAGCCTCGTTCTGGACGCAGCCTCGTTCTGGACTCAGCCTCGTTCTGGACGCAGCCTCGTTCTGGACTCAGCCTCGTTCTGGACGCAGCCTCGTTCTGGACTCAGCCTCGTTCTGGACTAAGCCTCGTTCTGGACTCAGCCTCGTTCTGGACACAGCCTCGTTCTGAACTCAGCCTCGTTCTGGACACAGCCTCGTTCTGGATTCAGCCTCGTTCTGGACTCAGCCTCGTTCTGGACTCAGCCTCGTTCTGGACTCAGCCTCGTTCTGGACACAGCCTCGTTCTGGACACAGCCTCGTTCTGAACTCAGCCTCGTTCTGGACACAGCCTCGTTCTGGACTCAGCCTCGTTCTGGACGCAGCCTCGTTCTGGACTCAGCCTCGTTCTGGACGCAGCCTCGTTCTGGACTCAGCCTCGTTCTGGACTCAGCCTCGTTCTGGACTCAGCCTCGTTCTGGACACAGCCTCGTTCTGGACACAGCCTCGATCTGAACTCAGCCTCGTTCTGGACACAGCCTCGTTCTGGACTCAGCCTCGTTCTGGACTCAGCCTCGTTCTGGACTCAGCCTCGTTCTGGACGCAGCCTCGTTCTGGACTCAGCCTCGTTCTGAACTCAGCCTCGTTCTGGACGCAGCCTCGTTCTGGACGCAGCCTCGTTCTGGACACAGCCTCGTTCTGAACTCAGCCTCGTTCTGGACACAGCCTCGTTCTGGACTCAGCCTCGTTCTGGACTCAGCCTCGTTCTGGACGCAGCCTCGTTCTGGACGCAGCCTCGTTCTGGACGCAGCCTCGTTCTGGACTCAGCCTCGTTCTGGACGCAGCCTCGTTCTGGACGCAGCCTCGTTCTGGACTCAGCCTCGTTCTGGACGCAGCCTCGTTCTGGACTCAGCCTCGTTCTGGACTCAGCCTCGTTCTGGACGCAGCCTCGTTCTGGACTCAGCCTCGTTCTGGACTCAGCCTCGTTTTGGACTCAGCCTCGTTCTGGACACAGCCTCGTTCTGAACTCAGCCTCGTTCTGGACTCAGCCTCGTTCTGGACCCAACCTCGTTCTGGACTCAGCCTCGTTCTGGACTCAGCCTCGTTCTGGACGCCGCCTCGTTCTGGACTCAGCCTCGTTCTGGACGCAGCCTCGTTCTGGACTCAGCCTCGTTCTGGACGCAGCCTCGTTCTGGACTCAGCCTCGTTCTGGACTAAGCCTCGTTCTGGACTCAGCCTCGTTCTGGACACAGCCTCGTTCTGGACACAGCCTCGTTCTGAACTCAGCCTCGTTCTGGACACAGCCTCGTTCTGGACTCAGCCTCGTTCTGGACTCAGCCTCGTTCTGGACTCAGCCTCGTTCTGGACTCAGCCTCGTTCTGGACACAGCCTCGTTCTGGACTCAGCCTCGTTCTGGACACAGCCTCGTTCTGGACTCAGCCTCGTTCTGGACGCAGCCTCGTTCTGGACTCAGCCTCGTTCTGGACGCAGCCTCGTTCTGGACTCAGCCTCATTCTGGACTCAGCCTCGTTCTGGACTCAGCCTCGTTCTGGACACAGCCTCGTTCTGGACACAGCCTCGATCTGAACTCAGCCTCGTTCTGGACACAGCCTCGTTCTGGACTCAGCCTCGTTCTGGACTCAGCCTCGTTCTGGACGCAGCCTCGTTCTGGACTCAGCCTCGTTCTGAACTCAGCCTCGTTCTGGACGCAGCCTCGTTCTGGACGCAGCCTCGTTCTGGACACAGCCTCGTTCTGAACTCAGCCTCGTTCTGGACACAGCCTCGTTCTGGACTCAGCCTCGTTCTGGACTCAGCCTCGTTCTGGACGCAGCCTCGTTCTGGACGCAGCCTCGTTCTGGACGCAGCCTCGTTCTGGACGCAGCCTCGTTCTGGACGCAGCCTCGTTCTGGACTCAGCCTCGTTCTGGACGCAGCCTCGTTCTGGACTCAGCCTCGTTCTGGACACAGCCTCGTTCTGGACACAGCCTCGTTCTGAACTCAGCCTCGTTCTGGACACAGCCTCGTTCTGGACTCAGCCTCGTTCTCAACGCAGCCTCGTTCTGGACGCAGCCTCGTTCTGGACTCAGCCTCGTTCTGGACGCAGCCTCGTTCTGGACTCAGCCTCGTTCTGGACGCAGCCTCGTTCTGGACGCAACCTCGTTCTGGACGCAGCCTCGTTCTGGACTCAGCCTCGTTCTGGACTCAGCCTCGTTCTGGACACAGCCTCGTTCTGAACTCAGCCTCGTTCTAGTACACAGCCTCGTTCTGGACTCAGCCTCGTTCTGGACTCAGCCTCGTTCTGGACTCAGCCTCGTTCTGGACTCAGCCTCGTTCTGGACACAGCCTCGTTCTGGACACAGCCTCGTTCTGAACTCAACCTCGTTCTGGACACAGCCTCGTTCTGGACTCAGCCTCGTTCTGGACGCAGCCTCGTTCTGGACTCAGCCTCGTTCTGGACGCAGCCTCGTTCTGGACTCAGCCTCGTTCTGGACTCAGCCTCGTTCTGGACTCAGCCTCGTTCTGGACTCAGCCTCGTTCTGGACGCAACCTCGTTCTGGACGCAGCCTCGTTCTGGACTCAGCCTCGTTCTGGAATCAGCCTCGTTCTGAACTAGCCTCGTTCTGGACGCAGCCTCGTTCTGGACGCAGCCTCGTTTGGACTCAGCCTCGTTCTGGACACAGCCTTGTTCTGGACTCAGCCTCGTTCTGGACTCAGCCTCGTTCTGGACTCAGCCTCGTTCTGGACTCAGCCTCGTTCTGGACTCAGCCTCGGTCTGGACACAGCCTCGTTCTGGACTCAGCCTCGTTCTGGACACAGCCTCGTTCTGGACGCAGCCTCGTTCTGAACTCAGCCTCGTTCTGGGCGCAGCCTCGTTCTGGACGCAGCCTCGTTTGGACTCAGCCTCGTTCTGGACACAGCCTCGTTCTGGACTCAGCCTCGTTCTGGACTCAGCCTCGTTCTGAACTCAGCCTCGTTCTGGACGCAGCCTCGTTCTGGACTCAGCCTCGTTCTGGACTCAGCCTCGTTCTGGACACAGCCTCGTTCTGGACTCAGCCTCTTTCTGGGCTCAGCCTCGTTCTGGACGCAGACTCGTTCTGGACGCAGCCTCGTTCTGGACGCAGCCTCGTTTTGGACGCAGCCTCGTTCTGGACTCAGCCTCGTTCTGGACGCAGCCTCGTTCTGGACTCAGCCTCGTTCTGGACTCAGCCTCGTTCTGGACTCAGCCTCGTTCTGAACTCAGCCTTGTTCTGGACTCAGCCTCGTTCTGGACTCAGCCTCGTTCTGGACGCAGCCTCGTTCTGGACGCAGCCTCGTTCTGGACTCAGCCTCGTTCTGGACGCAGCCTCGTTCTGGACTCAGCCTCGTTCTGGACGCAGCCTCGTTCTGGACTCAGCCTCGTTCTGGACTCAGCTTCGTTCTGGACTCAGCCTCGTTCTGGACGCAGCCTCGTTCTGGACTCAGCCTCGTTCTGGACTCAGCCTCGTTCTGGACTCAGCCTCGTTCTGGACACAGCCTCGTTCTGAACTCAGCCTCGTTCTGGACACAGCCTCGTTCTGGACTCAGCCTCGTTCTGGACTCAGCCTCGTTCTGGACTCAGCCTCGTTCTGGACTCAGCCTCGTTCTGGACACAGCCTCGTTCTGGACACAGCCTCGTTCTGAACTCAGCCTCGTTCTGGACACAGCCTCGTTCTGGACTCAGCCTCGTTCTGGACGCAGCCTCGTTCTGGACTCAGCCTCGTTCTGGACGCAGCCTCGTTCTGGACTCAGCCTCGTTCCGGACTCAGCCTCGTTCTGGACTCAGCCTCGTTCTGGACACAGCCTCGTTCTGGACAAAGCCTCGTTCTGAACTCAGCCTCGTTCTGGACACAGCCTCGTTCTGGACTCAGCCTCGTTCTGGACTCAGCCTCGTTCTGAACTCAGCCTTGTTCTGGACTCAGCCTCGTTCTGGACTCAGCCTCGTTCTGGACACAGCCTCGTTCTGAACTCAGCCTCGTTCTGGACTCAGCCTCGTTCTGGTCTCAGCCTCGTTCTGGAATCAGCCTCGTTATGGACGCATCCTCGTTCTGGAATCAGCCTCGTTCTGGACACAGCCTCGTTCTGGACGCAGCCTCGTTCTGGACACAGCCTCGTTCTGGACACAGCCTCGTTCTGAACTCAGCCTCGTTCTGGAGACAGCCTCGTTCTGGACTCAGCCTCGTTCTGGACGCAGCCTCGTTCTGGACTCAGCCTCGTTCTGGACGCAGCCTCGTTCTGGACTCAGCCTCGTTCTGGACTCAGCCTCGTTCTGGACTCAGCCTCGTTCTGGACTCAGCCTCGTTCTGGACTCAGCCTCGTTCTGGACTCAGCCTCGTTCTGGACGCAGCCTCGTTCTGCACGCAGCCTCGTTCTGGACTCAGCCTCGTTCTGGACTCAGCCTCGTTCTGGACACAGCCTCGTTCTGAACTCAGCCTCGTTCTGGTCTCAGCCTCGTTCTGGAATCAGCCTCGTTATGGACGCAGCCTCATTCTGGAATCAGCCTCGTTCTGGACGCAGCCTCGTTCTGAACTCAGCCTCGTTCTCGACGCAGCCTCGTTCTGGACTCAGCCTCGTTCTGGACTCAGCCTCGTTCTGGACGCAACCTCGGTCTGGACTCAGCCTCGTTCTGGACGCAGCCTCGTTCTGGACTCAGCCTCTTTCTGGACTCAGCCTCGTTCTGGACTCAGCCTCGTTCTGGACACAGCCTCGTTCTGAACTCAGCCTCGTTCTGGACACAGCCTCGTTCTGGACTCAGCCTCGTTCTGGACTCAGCCTCGTTCTGGACTCAGCCTCGTTCTGGACACAGCCTCGTTCTGGACACAGCCTCGTTCTGAACTCAGCCTCGTTCTGGACACAGCCTCGTTCTGGACTCAGCCTCGTTCTGGACGCAGCCTCGTTCTGGACTCAGCCTCGTTCTGGACGCAGCCTCGTTCTGGACTCAGCCTCGTTCTGGACTCAGCCTCGTTCTGGACTCAGCCTCGTTCTGGACACAGCCTCGTTCTGGACACAGCCTCGATCTGAACTCAGCCTCGTTCTGGACACAGCCTCGTTCTGGACTCAGCCTCGTTCTGGACTCAGCCTCGTTCTGGACTCAGCCTCGTTCTGGACGCAGCCTCGTTCTGGACTCAGCCTCGTTCTGAACTCAGCCTCGTTCTGGACGCAGCCTCGTTCTGGACGCAGCCTCGTTCTGGACACAGCCTCGTTCTGAACTCAGCCTCGTTCTGGACACAGCCTCGTTCTGGACTCAGCCTCGTTCTGGACTCAGCCTCGTTCTGGACGCAGCCTCGTTCTGGACGCAGCCTCGTTCTGGACGCAGCCTCGTTCTGGACTCAGCCTCGTTCTGGACGCAGCCTCGTTCTGGAAGCAGCCTCGTTCTGGACTCAGCCTCGTTCTGGACGCAGCCTCGTTCTGGACTCAGCCTCGTTCTGGACGCAGCCTCGTTCTGGACTCAGCCTCGTTCTGGACTCAGCCTCGTTCTGGACTCAGCCTCGTTCTGGACTCAGCCTCGTTCTGGACACAGCCTCGTTCTGAACTCAGCCTCGTTCTGGACACAGCCTCGTTCTGGACTCAGCCTCGTTCTGGACTCAGCCTCGTTCTGGACTCAGCCTCGTTCTGGACCTAGCCTCGTTCTGGACGCAGCCTCGTTCTGGACGCAGCCTCGTTCTGGACTCAGCCTCGTTCTGGACGCAGCCTCGTTCTGGACTCAGCCTCGTTCTGGACGCAGCCTCGTTCTGGACTCAGCCTCGTTCTGGACTAAGCCTCGTTCTGGACTCAGCCTCGTTCTGGACACAGCCTCGTTCTGAACTCAGCCTCGTTCTGGACACAGCCTCGTTCTGGATTCAGCCTCGTTCTGGACTCAGCCTCGTTCTGGACTCAGCCTCGTTCTGGACTCAGCCTCGTTCTGGACACAGCCTCGTTCTGGACACAGCCTCGTTCTGAACTCAGCCTCGTTCTGGACACAGCCTCGTTCTGGACTCAGCCTCGTTCTGGACGCAGCCTCGTTCTGGACTCAGCCTCGTTCTGGACGCAGCCTCGTTCTGGACTCAGCCTCGTTCTGGACTCAGCCTCGTTCTGGACTCAGCCTCGTTCTGGACACAGCCTCGTTCTGGACACAGCCTCGATCTGAACTCAGCCTCGTTCTGGACACAGCCTCGTTCTGGACTCAGCCTCGTTCTGGACTCAGCCTCGTTCTGGACTCAGCCTCGTTCTGGACGCAGCCTCGTTCTGGACTCAGCCTCGTTCTGAACTCAGCCTCGTTCTGGACGCAGCCTCGTTCTGGACGCAGCCTCGTTCTGGACACAGCCTCGTTCTGAACTCAGCCTCGTTCTGGACACAGCCTCGTTCTGGACTCAGCCTCGTTCTGGACTCAGCCTCGTTCTGGACGCAGCCTCGTTCTGGACGCAGCCTCGTTCTGGACGCAGCCTCGTTCTGGACTCAGCCTCGTTCTGGACGCAGCCTCGTTCTGGACGCAGCCTCGTTCTGGACTCAGCCTCGTTCTGGACGCAGCCTCGTTCTGGACTCAGCCTCGTTCTGGACTCAGCCTCGTTCTGGACGCAGCCTCGTTCTGGACTCAGCCTCGTTCTGGACTCAGCCTCGTTCTGGACTCAGCCTCGTTCTGGACACAGCCTCGTTCTGAACTCAGCCTCGTTCTGGACTCAGCCTCGTTCTGGACGCAACCTCGTTCTGGACTCAGCCTCGTTCTGGACTCAGCCTCGTTCTGGACGCAGCCTCGTTCTGGACTCAGCCTCGTTCTGGACGCAGCCTCGTTCTGGACTCAGCCTCGTTCTGGACGCAGCCTCGTTCTGGACTCAGCCTCGTTCTGGACTAAGCCTCGTTCTGGACTCAGCCTCGTTCTGGACACAGCCTCGTTCTGGACACAGCCTCGTTCTGAACTCAGCCTCGTTCTGGACACAGCCTCGTTCTGGACTCAGCCTCGTTCTGGACTCAGCCTCGTTCTGGACTCAGCCTCGTTCTGGACTCAGCCTCGTTCTGGACACAGCCTCGTTCTGGACACAGCCTCGTTCTGAACTCAGCCTCGTTCTGGACACAGCCTCGTTCTGGACTCAGCCTCGTTCTGGACGCAGCCTCGTTCTGGACTCAGCCTCGTTCTGGACGCAGCCTCGTTCTGGACTCAGCCTCATTCTGGACTCAGCCTCGTTCTGGACTCAGCCTCGTTCTGGACACAGCCTCGATCTGAACTCAGCCTCGTTCTGGACACAGCCTCGTTCTGGACTCAGCCTCGTTCTGGACTCAGCCTCGTTCTGGACGCAGCCTCGTTCTGGACTCAGCCTCGTTCTGAACTCAGCCTCGTTCTGGACGCAGCCTCGTTCTGGACGCAGCCTCGTTCTGGACACAGCCTCGTTCTGAACTCAGCCTCGTTCTGGACACAGCCTCGTTCTGGACTCAGCCTCGTTCTGGACTCAGCCTCGTTCTGGACGCAGCCTCGTTCTGGACGCAGCCTCGTTCTGGACTCAGCCTCGTTCTGGACGCAGCCTCGTTCTGGACGCAGCCTCGTTCTGGACTCAGCCTCGTTCTGGACGCAGCCTCGTTCTGGACTCAGCCTCGTTCTGGACACAGCCTCGTTCTGGACACAGCCTCGTTCTGAACTCAGCCTCGTTCTGGACACAGCCTCGTTCTGGACTCAGCCTCGTTCTGGACGCAGCCTCGTTCTGGACGCAGCCTCGTTCTGGACTCAGCCTCGTTCTGGACGCAGCCTCGTTCTGGACTCAGCCTCGTTCTGGACGCAGCCTCGTTCTGGACGCAACCTCGTTCTGGACGCAGCCTCGTTCTGGACTCAGCCTCGTTCTGGACTCAGCCTCGTTCTGGACACAGCCTCGTTCTGAACTCAGCCTCGTTCTAGTACACAGCCTCGTTCTGGACTCAGCCTCGTTCTGGACTCAGCCTCGTTCTGGACTCAGCCTCGTTCTGGACTCAGCCTCGTTCTGGACACAGCCTCGTTCTGGACACAGCCTCGTTCTGAACACAGCCTCGTTCTGGACTCAGCCTCGTTCTGGACGCAGCCTCGTTCTGGACTCAGCCTCGTTCTGGACGCAGCCTCGTTCTGGACTCAGCCTCGTTCTGGACTCAGCCTCGTTCTGGACTCAGCCTCGTTCTGGACTCAGCCTCGTTCTGGACGCAACCTCGTTCTGGACGCAGCCTCGTTCTGGACTCAGCCTCGTTCTGGAATCAGCCTCGTTCTGAACTAGCCTCGTTCTGGACGCAGCCTCGTTCTGGACGCAGCCTCGTTTGGACTCAGCCTCGTTCTGGACACAGCCTCGTTCTGGACTCAGCCTCGTTCTGGACTCAGCCTCGTTCTGGACTCAGCCTCGTTCTGGACTCAGCCTCGTTCTGGACTCAGCCTCGGTCTGGACACAGCCTCGTTCTGGACTCAGCCTCGTTCTGGACACAGCCTCGTTCTGGACGCAGCCTCGTTCTGAACTCAGCCTCGTTCTGGGCGCAGCCTCGTTCTGGACGCAGCCTCGTTTGGACTCAGCCTCGTTCTGGACACAGCCTCGTTCTGGACTCAGCCTCGTTCTGGACTCAGCCTCGTTCTGAACTCAGCCTCGTTCTGGACGCAGCCTCGTTCTGGACTCAGCCTCGTTCTGGACTCAGCCTCGTTCTGGACACAGCCTCGTTCTGGACTCAGCCTCTTTCTGGGCTCAGCCTCGTTCTGGACGCAGCCTCGTTCTGGACGCAGCCTCGTTCTGGACGCAGCCTCGTTTTGGACGCAGCCTCGTTCTGGACTCAGCCTCGTTCTGGACGCAGCCTCGTTCTGGACTCAGCCTCGTTCTGGACTCAGCCTCGTTCTGGACTCAGCCTCGTTCTGGACACAGCCTCGTTCTGGACACAGCCTCGATCTGAACTCAGCCTCGTTCTGGACACAGCCTCGTTCTGGACTCAGCCTCGTTCTGGACTCAGCCTCGTTCTGGACTCAGCCTCGTTCTGGACGCAGCCTCGTTCTGGACTCAGCCTCGTTCTGAACTCAGCCTCGTTCTGGACGCAGCCTCGTTCTGGACGCAGCCTCGTTCTGGACACAGCCTCGTTCTGAACTCAGCCTCGTTCTGGACACAGCCTCGTTCTGGACTCAGCCTCGTTCTGGACTCAGCCTCGTTCTGGACGCAGCCTCTTTCTGGACGCAGCCTCGTTCTGGACGCAGCCTCGTTCTGGACTCAGCCTCGTTCTGGACGCAGCCTCGTTCTGGAAGCAGCCTCGTTCTGGACTCAGCCTCGTTCTGGACGCAGCCTCGTTCTGGACTCAGCCTCGTTCTGGACGCAGCCTCGTTCTGGACTCAGCCTCGTTCTGGACTCAGCCTCGTTCTGGACTCAGCCTCGTTCTGGACTCAGCCTCGTTCTGGACACAGCCTCGTTCTGAACTCAGCCTCGTTCTGGACACAGCCTCGTTCTGGACTCAGCCTCGTTCTGGACTCAGCCTCGTTCTGGACTCAGCCTCGTTCTGGACCTAGCCTCGTTCTGGACGCAGCCTCGTTCTGGACGCAGCCTCGTTCTGGACTCAGCCTCGTTCTGGACGCAGCCTCGTTCTGGACTCAGCCTCGTTCTGGACGCAGCCTCGTTCTGGACTCAGCCTCGTTCTGGACTAAGCCTCGTTCTGGACTCAGCCTCGTTCTGGACACAGCCTCGTTCTGAACTCAGCCTCGTTCTGGACACAGCCTCGTTCTGGATTCAGCCTCGTTCTAGACTCAGCCTCGTTCTGGACTCAGCCTCGTTCTGGACTCAGCCTCGTTCTGGACACAGCCTCGTTCTGGACACAGCCTCGTTCTGAACTCAGCCTCGTTCTGGACACAGCCTCGTTCTGGACTCAGCCTCGTTCTGGACGCAGCCTCGTTCTGGACTCAGCCTCGTTCTGGACGCAGCCTCGTTCTGGACTCAGCCTCGTTCTGGACTCAGCCTCGTTCTGGACTCAGCCTCGTTCTGGACACAGCCTCGTTCTGGACACAGCCTCGATCTGAACTCAGCCTCGTTCTGGACACAGCCTCGTTCTGGACTCAGCCTCGTTCTGGACTCAGCCTCGTTCTGGACTCAGCCTCGTTCTGGACGCAGCCTCGTTCTGGACTCAGCCTCGTTCTGAACTCAGCCTCGTTCTGGACGCAGCCTCGTTCTGGACGCAGCCTCGTTCTGGACACAGCCTCGTTCTGAACTCAGCCTCGTTCTGGACACAGCCTCGTTCTGGACTCAGCCTCGTTCTGGACTCAGCCTCGTTCTGGACGCAGCCTCGTTCTGGACGCAGCCTCGTTCTGGACGCAGCCTCGTTCTGGACTCAGCCTCGTTCTGGACGCAGCCTCGTTCTGGACGCAGCCTCGTTCTGGACTCAGCCTCGTTCTGGACGCAGCCTCGTTCTGGACTCAGCCTCGTTCTGGACTCAGCCTCGTTCTGGACGCAGCCTCGTTCTGGACTCAGCCTCGTTCTGGACTCAGCCTCGTTCTGGACTCAGCCTCGTTCTGGACACAGCCTCGTTCTGAACTCAGCCTCGTTCTGGACTCAGCCTCGTTCTGGACGCAACCTCGTTCTGGACTCAGCCTCGTTCTGGACTCAGCCTCGTTCTGGACGCAGCCTCGTTCTGGACTCAGCCTCGTTCTGGACGCAGCCTCGTTCTGGACTCAGCCTCGTTCTGGACGCAGCCTCGTTCTGGACTCAGCCTCGTTCTGGACTAAGCCTCGTTCTGGACTCAGCCTCGTTCTGGACACAGCCTCGTTCTGGACACAGCCTCGTTCTGAACTCAGCCTCGTTCTGGACACAGCCTCGTTCTGGACTCAGCCTCGTTCTGGACTCAGCCTCGTTCTGGACTCAGCCTCGTTCTGGACTCAGCCTCGTTCTGGACACAGCCTCGTTCTGGACACAGCCTCGTTCTGAACTCAGCCTCGTTCTGGACACAGCCTCGTTCTGGACTCAGCCTCGTTCTGGACGCAGCCTCGTTCTGGACTCAGCCTCGTTCTGGACGCAGCCTCGTTCTGGACTCAGCCTCATTCTGGACTCAGCCTCGTTCTGGACTCAGCCTCGTTCTGGACACAGCCTCGATCTGAACTCAGCCTCGTTCTGGACACAGCCTCGTTCTGGACTCAGCCTCGTTCTGGACTCAGCCTCGTTCTGGACGCAGCCTCGTTCTGGACTCAGCCTCGTTCTGAACTCAGCCTCGTTCTGGACGCAGCCTCGTTCTGGACGCAGCCTCGTTCTGGACACAGCCTCGTTCTGAACTCAGCCTCGTTCTGGACACAGCCTCGTTCTGGACTCAGCCTCGTTCTGGACTCAGCCTCGTTCTGGACGCAGCCTCGTTCTGGACGCAGCCTCGTTCTGGACTCAGCCTCGTTCTGGACGCAGCCTCGTTCTGGACGCAGCCTCGTTCTGGACTCAGCCTCGTTCTGGACGCAGCCTCGTTCTGGACTCAGCCTCGTTCTGGACACAGCCTCGTTCTGGACACAGCCTCGTTCTGAACTCAGCCTCGTTCTGGACACAGCCTCGTTCTGGACTCAGCCTCGTTCTGGACGCAGCCTCGTTCTGGACGCAGCCTCGTTCTGGACTCAGCCTCGTTCTGGACGCAGCCTCGTTCTGGACTCAGCCTCGTTCTGGACGCAGCCTCGTTCTGGACGCAACCTCGTTCTGGACGCAGCCTCGTTCTGGACTCAGCCTCGTTCTGGACTCAGCCTCGTTCTGGACACAGCCTCGTTCTGAACTCAGCCTCGTTCTAGTACACAGCCTCGTTCTGGACTCAGCCTCGTTCTGGACTCAGCCTCGTTCTGGACTCAGCCTCGTTCTGGACTCAGCCTCGTTCTGGACACAGCCTCGTTCTGGACACAGCCTCGTTCTGAACTCAGCCTCGTTCTGGACACAGCCTCGTTCTGGACTCAGCCTCGTTCTGGACGCAGCCTCGTTCTGGACTCAGCCTCGTTCTGGACGCAGCCTCGTTCTGGACTCAGCCTCGTTCTGGACTCAGCCTCGTTCTGGACTCAGCCTCGTTCTGGACTCAGCCTCGTTCTGGACGCAACCTCGTTCTGGACGCAGCCTCGTTCTGGACTCAGCCTCGTTCTGGAATCAGCCTCGTTCTGAACTAGCCTCGTTCTGGACGCAGCCTCGTTCTGGACGCAGCCTCGTTTGGACTCAGCCTCGTTCTGGACACAGCCTCGTTCTGGACTCAGCCTCGTTCTGGACTCAGCCTCGTTCTGGACTCAGCCTCGTTCTGGACTCAGCCTCGTTCTGGACTCAGCCTCGGTCTGGACACAGCCTCGTTCTGGACTCAGCCTCGTTCTGGACACAGCCTCGTTCTGGACGCAGCCTCGTTCTGAACTCAGCCTCGTTCTGGGCGCAGCCTCGTTCTGGACGCAGCCTCGTTTGGACTCAGCCTCGTTCTGGACACAGCCTCGTTCTGGACTCAGCCTCGTTCTGGACTCAGCCTCGTTCTGAACTCAGCCTCGTTCTGGACGCAGCCTCGTTCTGGACTCAGCCTCGTTCTGGACTCAGCCTCGTTCTGGACACAGCCTCGTTCTGGACTCAGCCTCTTTCTGGGCTCAGCCTCGTTCTGGACGCAGCCTCGTTCTGGACGCAGCCTCGTTCTGGACGCAGCCTCGTTTTGGACGCAGCCTCGTTCTGGACTCAGCCTCGTTCTGGACGCAGCCTCGTTCTGGACTCAGCCTCGTTCTGGACTCAGTCTCGTTCTGGACTCAGCCTCGTTCTGAACTCAGCCTTGTTCTGGACTCAGCCTCGTTCTGGACTCAGCCTCGTTCTGGACGCAGCCTCGTTCTGGACGCAGCCTCGTTCTGGACTCAGCCTCGTTCTGGACGCAGCCTCGTTCTGGACTCAGCCTCGTTCTGGACGCAGCCTCGTTCTGGACTCAGCCTCGTTCTGGACTCAGCTTCGTTCTGGACTCAGCCTCGTTCTGGACGCAGCCTCGTTCTGGACTCAGCCTCGTTCTGGACTCAGCCTCGTTCTGGACTCAGCCTCGTTCTGGACACAGCCTCGTTCTGAACTCAGCCTCGTTCTGGACACAGCCTCGTTCTGGACTCAGCCTCGTTCTGGACTCAGCCTCGTTCTGGACTCAGCCTCGTTCTGGACTCAGCCTCGTTCTGGACACAGCCTCGTTCTGGACACAGCCTCGTTCTGAACTCAGCCTCGTTCTGGACACAGCCTCGTTCTGGACTCAGCCTCGTTCTGGACGCAGCCTCGTTCTGGACTCAGCCTCGTTCTGGACGCAGCCTCGTTCTGGACTCAGCCTCGTTCCGGACTCAGCCTCGTTCTGGACTCAGCCTCGTTCTGGACACAGCCTCGTTCTGGACAAAGCCTCGTTCTGAACTCAGCCTCGTTCTGGACACAGCCTCGTTCTGGACTCAGCCTCGTTCTGGACTCAGCCTCGTTCTGAACTCAGCCTTGTTCTGGACTCAGCCTCGTTCTGGACTCAGCCTCGTTCTGGACACAGCCTCGTTCTGAACTCAGCCTCGTTCTGGACTCAGCCTCGTTCTGGTCTCAGCCTCGTTCTGGAATCAGCCTCGTTATGGACGCATCCTCGTTCTGGAATCAGCCTCGTTCTGGACGCAGCCTCGTTCTGAACTCAGCCTCGTTCTCGACACAGCCTTGTTCTGGACTCAGCCTCGTTCATGTCTCAGCCTCGTTCTGGACGCAGCCTCGTTCTGGACGCAGCCTCGTTCTGGACGCAGCCTCGTTCTAGACGCCGCCTCGATCTGGACGCAGCCTCGTTCTGGACTCAGCCTCGTTCTGGACGCAGCCTCGTTCTGGACTCAGCCTCGTTCTGGACTCAGCCTCGTTCTGGACTCAGCCTCGTTCTGGACCCAGCCTCGTTCTGGACTCAGCTTCGTTCTGGACTCAGCCTCGTTCTGGTCTCAGCCTCGTTCTGGACTCAGCCTCGTTCTCGACACAGCCTCGTTCTGGACTCAGCCTCGTTCTGGACTCAGCCTCGTTCTGGACGCAACCTCGTTCTGGACGCAGCCTCGTTCTGGACTAAGCCTCATTCTGGACTCAGCCTCGTTCTGGACTCAGCCTCGTTCTGGTCTCAGCCTCGTTCTGGACTCAGCCTCGTTCTCGACACAGCCTCGTTCTGGACTCAGCCTCGTTCTGGACTCAGCCTCGTTCTGGATGCAACCTCGTTCTGGACGCAGCCTCGTTCTGGACTCAGCCTCGTTCTGGACTCAGCTTCGTTCTGGACGCAGCCTCGTTCTGGACGCAGCCTCGTTCTGGACTCAGCCTCGTTCTGGACGCAGCCTCGTTCTGGACTCAGCCTCGTTCTGGACGCAGCCTCGTTCTGGACTCAGCCTCGTTCTGGACACAGCCTCGTTCTGGACTCAGCCTCGTTCTGGACTCAGCCTCGTTCTGGACTCAGCCTCATTCTGGACTCAGCCACGTTCTGGACACAGCCTCGTTCTGAACTCAGCCTCGTTCTGGACACAGCCTCGTTCTGGACTCAGCCTCGTTCTGGACGCAGCCTCGTTCTGGACTCAGCCTCGTTCTGGACGCAGCCTCGTTCTGGACTCAGCCTCGTTCTGGACTCAGCCTCGTTCTGGACTCAGCCTCGTTCTGGACACAGCCTCGTTCTGGACACAGCCTTGTTCTGAACTCAGCCTCGTTCTGGACACAGCCTCGTTCTGGACTCAGCCTCGTTCTGGACTCAGCCTCGTTCTGGACTCAGCCTCGTTCTGGACACAGCCTCGTTCTGGACACAGCCTCGTTCTGAACTCAGCCTCGTTCTGGACACAGCCTCGTTCTGGACTCAGCCTCGTTCTGGACTCAGCCTCGTTCTGGACTCAGCCTCGTTCTGGTCTTAGCCTCGTTCTGGACTCAGCCTCGTTCTCGACACAGCCTCGTTCTGGACTCAGCCTCGTTCTGGACTCAGCCTAGTTCTGGACGCAACCTCGTTCTGGACGCAGCCTCGTTCTGGACTCAGCCTCGTTCTGGACTCAGCCTCGTTCTGGACGCAGCCTCGTTCTGGACGCAGCCTCGTTCTGCACTTAGCCTCGTTCTGGACGCAGCCTCGTTCTGGACTCAGCCTCGTTCTGGACTCAGCCTCGTTCTGGACTCAGCCTCGTTCTGGACTCAGCCTCGTTCTGGACTCAACCTCGTTCTGGACACAGCCTCGTTCTGGACACAGCCTCGATCTGAACTCAGCCTCGTTCTGGACACAGCCTCGTTCTGGACTCAGCCTCGTTCTGGACTCAGCCTCGTTCTGGACTCAGCCTCGTTCTGGACGCAGCCTCGTTCTGGACTCAGCCTCGTTCTGAACTCAGCCTCGTTTTGAACTCAGCCTCGTTCTGGACGCAGCCTCGTTCTGGACGCAGCCTCGTTTGGACTCAGCCTCGTTCTGGACACAGCCTCGTTCTGGACTCAGCCTCGTTCTGGACTCAGCCTCGTTCTGGACTCAGCCTCGTTCTGGACTCAGCCTCGGTCTGGACACAGCCTCGTTCTGGACTCAGCCTCGTTCTGGACGCAGCCTCGTTCTGGACACAGCCTCGTTCTGGACGCAGCCTCGTTCTGAACTCAGCCTCGTTCTGGGCGCAGCCTCGTTCTGGACGCAGCCTCGTTTGGACTCAGCCTCGTTCTGGACACAGCCTCGTTCTGGACTCAGCCTCGTTCTGGACTCAGCCTCGTTCTGGTCTCAGCCTCGTTCTGGAATCAGCCTCGTTATGGACGCAGCCTCGTTCTGGAATCAGCCTCGTTCTGGACTCAGCCTCGTTCTGGACTCAGCCTCGTTCTGGACTCAGCCTCGTTCTGGACGCAGCCTCGTTCTGGACGCAGCCTCGTTCTGGACGCAGCCTCGTTCTGGACGCAGCCTCGTTCTGGACGCAGCCTCGTTCTGGACGCAGCCTCGTTCTGGACGCAGCCTCGTTCTGGACTCAGCCTCGTTCTGGACTCAGCCTCGTTCTGGACGCAGCCTCGTTCTGGACTCAGCCTCGTTCTGGACTCAGCCTCGTTCTGGACTCAGCCTCGTTCTGAACTCAGCCTCAGTTTCACTTTGGAGGTGAATATTGCAACAGTTTCACTTTGGAGGTGAATATTACTACAGTTTCACTTTGGAGGTGAAATTTCACAGTATTTATCAATC
Organism: Eledone cirrhosa; assembly: GCA_964016885.1. Classification (NCBI taxonomy): domain Eukaryota; kingdom Metazoa; phylum Mollusca; class Cephalopoda; order Octopoda; family Eledonidae; genus Eledone; species Eledone cirrhosa. The sequence goes on from OZ024747.1 coordinate 61,843,463, forward strand.
AGTACTACATTTCACAGTATGTATTAATCAGTACAAATTAATACTGGTTAATATATCAGTACAAATTAGTACTGGCTAATATATACTACTGTGAAATATGGTACTGGGTGATAAATACTGTGAAATGTAGTACTAATTGATAAATACTGTGAAATGTAGTACTCATTGATAAATACTGTGAAATCTAGTACTGATTGATAAATACTGTGAAATGTAGTACTGATTGATAAATGCTGTGAAATGTAGTACTGGCTAATATATACTAGTGTGAAATGTAGTACTGGCTGTATTTATTAATCAGTACTACATTTCACAGTATTTATCAATCAGTACTACATTTCTCAGCATTTATCAGTACTACATTTCACAGTACTTCTCAGCCAGTATTACATTTCACAGTAGTACATATTAGTCAGTACTACATTTCACAGCATTTATCAATCAGTACTGCATTTCACAGTATTTATCAATCAGTACTACATTTTACAGTCTTTATCAGCCAGTACTACATTTCACAGTAGTATATATTAGCCAGTACTACATTTAACAGCATTTATCAATCAGTACTACATTTCACAGTATTTATCAATTAGTACTACATTTCACAGTATTTATCAATCAGTACTACATTTCACAGTATTTATCAATCAGTACTACATTTCACAGTATTTATTAATCAGTACTACATTTCACAGTAGTATATATTAGCCAGTACTACCTTTCACGTTATTTATCAATCAGTACTACATTTCACAGTATTATATATTAGCCAGTACTACATTTCACAGTATTATATATCAGCGAGTACTACATTTCACAGTATTATATATCAGCCAGTACTACATTTCACTGTATATATATCAGCCCGTGAAATGTAGTACTGATTGATAAATACTGTGAAATGTAGTACGGTTTGATAAATACTGTGAAATGTAGTACTGGCTAATATATACTACTGTGAAATGTAGTACTGATTGATAAATACTGTGAAATGTAGTACTGATTGATAAATACTGTGAAATGTAGTACTGGCTAATATATACTACTGTTAAATGTAGTACTGGCTGAAAATTCTGTGAAATGTAGTACTGATTAATAAATACTGTGAAATGTAGTACTGGCTAATATATAATACTGTGAAATGTAGCACGGATTGATAAATACTGTGAAATGTAGTACTGATTGATAAATACTGTGAAATGTAGTTCTGATTGATAAATACTGTGAAATGTAGTACTGGCTAATATATACTACTGTGAAATGTAGTACTGGCTGTATTTATTAATCAGTACTACATTTCACAGTATTTATCAATCAGTACTACATTTCACAGCATTTATCAGTACTACATTTCACAGTACTTATCAGCCAGTATTACATTTCACAGTAGTATATATTAGTCAGTACTACATTTCACAGCATTTATCAATCAGTACTGCATTTCACAGTATTTATCAATCAGTACTACATTTCACAGTATTTATCAATCAGTACTACATTTCACAGTATTTATCAATCAGCCAGTACTACATTTCAATGTATATATATCAGCCAGTACTACATTTCACAGTATTTATTAATCAGTACTAGATTTCACGGTAGTATATATTAGCCAGTACTACATTTCACAGTAGTATATATTAGCCAGTACTACATTTCACAGCATTTAGTAGTGATTGCACTACTACAATTCACAGTATTTATCAGTCAGTACTTCATTTCACAGTATTATATATCAGCCAGTACTACGTTTCACAGCATTTATCAATCAGTACTACATTTCATGGTATTTATAAATCAGTATTTATCAGCCAGTACCACATTTCACAGTATTATATATCAGCCAGTACTACATTTCACAGTATTTATCAATCAGTACTACATTTCACAGTAGTATATACATTTCACAGTACTGCATTTCACAGTATATATCAATCAGTACTAGATTTCACAGTATTTATCAAATACTGTGAAATGCAGACCCGGCTATGGGCTCGACCCGGCTATGGGCTCGCCCCGGCTATGGGCTCGACCCGGCTATGGGCTCAACTCGGTATGGGCTCGTCCCGGCTATGGGCTCGACCCGGCTATGGGCTCGACCCGGCTAGGGACTCGACCCGGCTAGGGGCTCGTCCCGGCTATGGGCTCCACCCGGCTATGGGCTCGACACGGCTATGGGCTCGACCCGGCTATGGGCTCGACCCCGCGATGTGCTCGACCCGGCTATGGGCTCGACCCGCTATGGGCTCGACCCGGCTATGGGCTCGTCCTAACGGTGGGCTCGACCCGTCTATGGGCTCGACCCGGCTATGGGCTCGACCCGGCTATGGGCTCGACTAAGATATGGGCTCGTCACGGCTATGGGCTCGACCCGGCTATGGGCTCGACCAGGCTATGGGCTAGTCCCGGCATTGTACTCGACCCGGATATGGGCTCGACCCGGCTATGGGCTCGACCCGGCTAGAGGCTCGACCCGGCTAGGGGCTCGTCTCGGCTAGGGGCTCGTCTCGGATACGGGCTCGACCCGGTATGGGCTCATCCCGGCTATGGGCTCGTCCCGGATATGGGCTCGTCCCGGCTATGGGCTCGACCCGGCTATGGGCTCGTCCCGGCCATGGGCTCGACCCGGCTATGGGCTCGTCCCGGCTATGGGCTCGACACGGCTATGGGCTCGACCCGGCTATGGGCTCGACCCGGCTATGGGCTCGACCCGGCTAGGGGCTCGTCTCGGCTATGGGCTCGACACGGCTATGGGCTCGACCCGGTTATGGGCTCGACCAGCTATGGGCTCGACCCGGCTATGGGAACGTCCTAACTATGGGCTCGACCCGGCTATGGGCTCGACCCGGCTATGGGCTCGACCCGGCAATGGACTCGTCCCGGTTATTGGCTCGTCCCGGCTATGGGCTCGTCCCGGCTATGGGCTCGACCCGGCTATGGGCTCGTCCCGGCTATGGGCTCGACCCGGCTATGGGCTCGACCCGGCCATGGGCTCGACCCTGCTATGGGCTCGACCCGCCATGGGCTCGTCCCGACTATGGGCTCGACCCGGCTATGGGCTTGTCCCGGCTTAGGGCTCGACCCGGCTATGGGCTCGACCCGGCTAAGGGCACGACCCGGCTATGGGCTCGACCCGGCTATCGGCTCGACCCGGCTATGGGCTCGTCCCGGCTATGGACTCGACCCGGACTCAGCCTCATTCTGGACTCAGCCTCGTTCTGGACTCAGCCTCGTTCTGGACGCAGCCTCGTTCTGGACGCAGCCTCGTTCTGGACTCAGCCTCGTTCTGGACTCAGCCTCGTTCTGGACGCAGCCTCGTTCTGGACGCAGCCTCGTTCTGGACTCAGCCTCGTTCTGGACGCAGCCTCGTTCTGGACGCAGCCTCGTTCTGGACTAAGCCTCGTTCTGGACGCAGCCTCGCTCTGGACGCAGCCTCGCTCTGGACGCAGCCTCGTTCTGGACGCAGCCTCGTTCTGGACGCAGCCTCGTTCTGGACGCAGCCTCGTTCTGGACGCAGCCTCAGTTTCACTTTGGAGGTGAATATTGCACCAGTTTCACTTTGGAGGTGAATATTACAACAGTTTCACTTTGGAGGTGAAATTTCACAGTATTTATCAATCAGTACTACATTTGACAGTATTTATTAATCAGTACAAATTAATACTGGTTAATATATCAGTACAAATTAGTACTGGTTAATATATACTACTGTGAAATGTAGTACTGGCTGATAAATACTGTGAAATGTAGTACTGATTAATAAATACTGTGAAATGTAGTTAGTACTGATTGATAACTACTGTGAAATGTAGTACTGGCTAATATATACTACTGTGAAATATAGTACTGGGTGATAAATACTGTGAAATGTAGTACTAATTGATAAATACTGTGAAATGTAGTACTCATTGATAAATACTGTGAAATCTAGTACTGATTGATAAATGCTGTGAAATGTAGTACTGGCTAATATATACTAGTGTGAAATGTAGTACTGGCTATATTTATTAATCAGTACTACATTTCACAGTATTTATCAATCAGTACTACATTTCACAGCATTTATCAGTACTACATTTCACAGTACTTATCAGCCAGTATCACATTTCACAGTAGTATATATTAGTCAGTACTACATTTCACAGCATTTATCAATCAGTACTGCATTTAACAGTATTTATCAATCAGTACTACATTTTACAGTCTTTATCAGCCAGTACTACATTTCACAGTAGTATATATTAGCCAGTACTACATTTAACAGCATTTATCAATCAGTACTACATTTCACAGTATTTATCAATTAGTACTACATTTCACAGTATTTATCAATCAGTACTACATTTCACAGTAGTATATATTAGCCAGTACTACCTTTCACATTATTTATCAATCAGTACTACATTTCACAGTATTATATATTAGCCAGTACTACATTTCACAGTATTATATATCAGCGAGTACTACATTTCACAGTATTATATATCAGCCAGTACTACATTTCACTGTATATATATCAGCCCGTGAAATGTAGTACTGATTGATAAATACTGTGAAATGTAGTACGGATTGATAAATACTGTGAAATGTAGTACTGGCTAATATATACTACTGTGAAATGTAGTACTGACTGATAAATACTGTGAAATGTAGTACTGATTGATAAATACTGTGAAATGTAGTACTGATTGATAAATACTGTGAAATGTAGTACTGATTGATAAATACTGTGAAATGTAGTACTGGCTAATATATACTACTGTTAAATGTAGTACTGGCTGATAAATTCTGTGAAATGTAGTACTGATTAATAAATACTGTGAAATGTAGTACTGGCTAATATATAATACTGTGAAATGTAGTACTGATTGATAAATACTGTGAAATGTAGTACTGATTAATAAATACTGTGAAATGTAGTACTGATTAATAAATACTGTGAAATGTAGTACTGATTAATAAATACTGTGAAATGTAGTACTGATTAATAAATACTGTGAAATGTAGTACTGATTGATAAATACTGTGAAATGTAGTTCTGATTGATAAATACTGTGAAATGTAGTACTGATTGATAAATGCTGTGAAATGTAGTACTGGCTAATATATACTACTGTGAAATGTAGTACTGACTGATAAATACTGTGAAATGTAGTACTGATTGATAAATACTGTGAAATGTAGTACTGGCTAATATATACTACTGTTAAATGTAGTAGTGGCTGATAAATTCTGTGAAATGTAGTACTGATTAATAAATACTGTGAAATGTAGTACTGATTGATAAATACTGTGAAATGTAGTACTGATTAATAAATACTGTGAAATGTAGTTCTGATTGATAAATACTGTGAAATGTAGTACTGGCTAATATATACTACTGTGAAATGTAGTACTGGCTGTATTTATTAATCAGTACTACATTTCACAGTATTTATCAATCAGTACTACATTTTACAGTCTTTATCAGCCAGTACTACATTTCACAGTAGTATATATTAGCCAGTACTACATTTAACAGCATTTATCAATCAGTACTACATTTCACAGTATTTATCAATTAGTACTACATTTCACAGTATTTATCAATCAGTACTACATTTCACAGTAGTATATATTAGCCAGTACTACCTTTCACATTATTTATCAATCAGTACTACATTTCACAGTATTATATATTAGCCAGTACTACATTTCACAGTATTATATATCAGCGAGTACTACATTTCACAGTATTATATATCAGCCAGTACTACATTTCACAGTATTATATATCAGCCAGTACTACATTTCACTGTATATATATCAGCCCGTGAAATGTAGTACTGATTAATAAATACCGTGAAATGTAGTACTGATTGATAAATGCTGTGAAATGTAGTACTGGCTAATATATACTACTGTTAAATGTAGTACTGGCTGATAAATACTGTGAAATGTAATACTGATTAATAAATACTGTGAAATGTAGTACTAATTGATAAATACTGTGAAATGTAGTACTGATTGATAAATACTGTGAAATGTAGTACTGATTGATAAATACTGTGAAATGTAGTTCTGATTGATAAATACTGTGAAATGTAGTACTGGCTAATATATACTACTGTGAAATGTAGTACTGGCTGTATTTATTAATCAGTACTACATTTCACAGTATTTATCAATCAGTACTACATTTCACAGTATTTATCAATCAGCCAGTACTACATTTCACAGTATTTATCAATCAGCCAGTACTACATTTCACAGTATTTATCAGCCAGTACTACATTTCACAGTAGTTATCAATCAGTACTACATTTCACAGTAGTTAATACCAATACTGTCATTGTTGTTGTTATTGTTGCTGTTGTCACTGTTGTAGTTGATGGTGTGGCTGATGTTGATATTATTGTTATTGTAATACATTTCACAGTATTTATCAATCAATAGTATACTGGGTTTCAATCGAGCGTTTGAGGCCACCAAGAAACTTTGGATTGCACTTTGAATCACTTCGAGTCTTGTGTTCTTTTCTATCAATCTTTCCCTCTTCTTTAAATTGTTTATACATACAGTAAACTGTTGCTTTTGGAAGTTTCGTCAACTTAACAACTTTATTGCCAGTGTGCCTGGTGCGCACCAAAACAACAATGGCGGAATGATTCTGTTGTTCAATGAGATTCTGTTGTCTAATCAGTTCGCTATTTACTTGAAAAATAAAGAGGATTAGATTTTCAAGCAAGCTTTTGTAAAAAAATGAAATGTTAAACCCATTAAGTCAACTGCTTAAAATTGGTCTAAATTTATCTGCAAGACCCTGTACTTTACAGCAGAATTCAGTTATCAAATTTGCTATATCTGTGTGTATTCTAGTTTCAGTACTTGGACATAACTTAGACCAGTATTTAGACATAGCATAACCCTATACTTGGATATAACTTAGACCAGTAAGACTGGACATAACTTAGCCCTACAATTAGATATATGTTAGCCCTGTACTTAGACATAAATTAATACTTTACTTAGAAATAAATTGGACCATTCATGAGGCTTTGGTAGAGTGCTGTGTGACTGAATGTGGAACTGTGGTTGTTAACCACACAGCCATGCCTGCATAGGGGAAATAAATTAATAGGTACTGGGAATGAGAATCTTCCTGAGATATATTATTATCAATCATCATCATTTAACATCTTATTTTCCATGGCTCAGTGGTTAGAGAGTTGGATTTGCAATCGTGAGGATGTGAGTTAGTTTAATTCTTGGACCGGGTGATGTGTTGTATCCTTGAGCAAGACACTTTATTTCACGTTTCTTCTGCCAGGAATTGAGACTGATAAATAGTATCAGCAATGGAAAGACCATCTAAAACATTGTTTCCTTGGTGCGATTTTACCCCACTCGGCAAGCAAATGAGGTCTGGGATGTTGTTAATCGTTTTAAGAGAGAAAGCATGGGTGAGACATGTCGTCCATGCTATGAGACAAGTCTGGCCATTTGACCGTGCCATACCTTGCTGACATTTTTACAACTGGATGTCCTTTCTAACACACTTATCTATATATATAAATAAGCTAAGATGCTGAGTGGATTAAATGAGAGTAATGTAGTTGTGCCATTTATAATGTTGATTGAAATTACAATGATAAGAAGTAACCTGAAACATTTGGCCTGTATTTCTTTTTCTTTTGAAATCAATTTCAGAAAACTAAAATGTAATTACTAGATCATTAAATACACGATTGTCCGATTGCACGATGAATTTTCATTGGCGTTCCACCAACTCATTATTCCAGTGGAGAAGTTAGTAGGTTTATGGTGATGAAACCGCTGATCTCTCTCTCTCTCGACACAGCAAAAGAATGCGAACATTTGCTTCTGCCATGTTGAAACAACAAACTAATTATAATAGCCAACTTCTTAACATAAGAGTGAGTTAAACCATTGACAATGTATTTCATTAGAAATATGGTAGTAAAAGGGTCAAACCATAGACAGTGTCTTTCATTAGAAATATGGTAACAAAAGGGTCAAACCATTGACAATGTATTTCATGAGAAATATGGTAACAAAAGGGTTAAATCTTAGGCAGTGTCTTTTATTAGAAATATGGTAGAAAAAGGGTTTAAAGTGTTAAATAAAGAAGACCAACAAGAACAACATGTAAAAATACAGTTTATTCTGTGAAATATAGAGAAAACTAAATTCCACAGATCTAATAATGATATATGACAAGAAATTTTTGATAGTGTATACAGCGAGAAGTGGAAAAGGCATCACTAAAAAATGGAACTAACTGCACTGGTGTCTTTGATTGCAGATATCTTCCAGAGACAATGAAGTCAGAAGAATGTAAGAGATTCTTTTAATGAAAAGAAAAAAAAAGTCTGAACTGTGCAGATTTTTGTTGAAATCCTAGCACTGGAGATCTTCATTTTGAGGAAATATATATATACTCAGATTCAATATGGAAATTATAACAATTGCACTTCTTCATATTAAACTGCTTTTACCCTATCTCAACACAGCCCCCATTGGTCACTAATCACCATGGTTTTGCACCTAGAAAGTTTCCCTCTGAGGAACAAGCCTGGGCAAGGTTTGTTTGTGGAAGACCAGCAATCAACAATGCATAACAGTCTCTCCTCTCCCCACCACTGATGTTGTCCAAGGGAAAGGCAATGGCCAATACAACTTGACACCAGTGATGTTGCAACTCATTTCTACAGCTGAGGGAACTGGAGTAATGTGAAATAAAGTGTCTTACTCAAGGCAACAACACATCACTCGGTCCGAGAATCAAACTCGCAACCTCTCAATTGCAAGCCTAACACTAACCACTAAGCTATGTGCCTTCACACACAAAGACACACAAAAGCCAATAGAATGGAGGAAGGAAACCATTTCTATTGGTCTTTCTATTGATACTATCTGTCGATTGCAACTCCTGTAGAAAGAGCAGCATGATATAAGCATCTTACTCAAGAACACAATGCACTGCCCAGCTCAGGAATGAAACACACAGCCTTATGATCATGTGTCCAACACTAACCACTAGACCACGTGCCTTCACTTACACACACAAACACACATGTGAAAAACATGGATGGCAGAGTGAAATAGACATCAGAATATCATCCCCAGGATCAGTAATCAGTAGTCCATATTTCACATCACACAACATGGTGGTGTGGAGTGCCCTTCGCTAAAATACCAAACTCTCAAATTGCCTGGATCACTTTACCAGAAATGGATATTTATTTAACCCTTTAGCATTTAAACCGGCTGTATCTGGAGTTCTTTCACCTCTCTGTTCAAACCAGCCACTCATACGTATGTTAAGGTATTGTTCTCAAAATAAATAATATCAAAATCTCATAGATTCGATATTATATGAGATAATTATGTGAAGTAAAGCCTTGATTGTGAAAATATAATATTAAATATAGAGTAATGGAAATGCAAAAGGGTTAATTGCCTTATGGCAGCTGTTTTTTAAAAATATTACCGCAGGCCTCATTGATGATGTAGAAACAGTATATACTTTTTATTTATATTATGGAATATATTTGAGTGTTGACATAATACACCATGTTGCATCAACCAGAGTGTCAACACAACACAGTACCTGTAAACACAACACAGTACCTGTAAACACAACACTGTATGTATCAACACAACACAGTATCTGTAAACACAACACAATGTGTCAGTCAACATAACACAATGTGTCAGTCAACATAACACAATGTGTGTTTTAAAAATAAAATAAGAATTTACCTCTTCTTATCTTGCAGGAAGCTGAAGTTTAAAGAAAATATCTCTTAAAACTCACCTCTGGAGAAAGTACTTATCTAGTCGATCACCAGTAAGTTAACCTGGTAGAAACAATCTCTCTTTAGACTTGACTAGAATGGGACTTGAAGGCTCAAGCAGAAATAATAAGCATATCAGGCCATAGACTTGGCTCTTTGAGAGCTTACAATAACATTAAACACTTCCATTTGCTGGTTAAACATAGATTGTATTAACCACTGATAAGAAATTGTAGTATATGTAAAGCATTTCTTTTAAAATATAAGCATAGGAGACTGATGTAAGCCACAACATCGCTGAAGATAGACAAAAATAACTTTAATATTTCAGCTTTAATAACTCATTTGAAATAACTGAAGCTTATTAAATCTCAAATATTAAATAGATTATTTTACCTCCTTTTTTTTTTATCACTGTGGTGGCTTTCACACTTTTTCTTTATTCATATTACCTCCAGTGTGTAAAGTTACACTATAATCAAGTGTCAAATATAAGACATGTTTTGGTCTCTACAAATGGTGCAGTTGCAGTTATATTCCTGCTTTTATGTTACAGTTGTCTTCAACACAACAGCATCTGGATGTTATGGCAGCATCTGTGATTAGCATTGTAGTCATGTCAATGTAATTCTTTCTCTTTCTCACATGTACACACAATGGCAGATAATGAGGAGCATCATCACCACCATTTTACATCTATATTTCCATGCTGGCATAAATTAGATGGGCTGTTACTGACCAAGTCAGTAATTGGAGTTAGTGTCTTAAGATGAGCCAGGGTTGTCACAGATCAAGTCAGTATTTAATTGGAGTTAGTGTCTTACTAGTTGAGCCAAGGTTGTCACAGACCAGGTCAGTATTTAACTGGAGTTACTAGTTGAGCCAGGCTTGTCACAGATCAGGTCAGTATTTAACTGGAGTTAGTGTCTTACTAGTTGAGCCAGAGTTGTCACAGATCAGGTCAGTATTTAACTGGAGTTAGTGTCTTACTAGTTGAGCCAGAGTTGTCACAGATCAGGTCAGTATTTAACTGGAGTTAGTGTCTTACTAGTTGAGCCAGAGTTGTCACAGATCAGGTCAGTATTTAACTGGAGTTAGTGTCTTACTAGTTGAGCCAGGCTTGTCACAGATCAGGTCAGTATTTAACTGGAGTTAGTGTCTTACTAGTTGAGCCAGGGTTGTCACAGATCAGGTCAGTATTCAACTGGAGTTAGAGTCTTACTAGTTGAGCCAGGGTTGTCACAGATCAGGTCAGTATTCAACTGGAGTTAGTGTCTTGCTTGTTGAGCCAGGGTTGTAACAGATCAGGTCAGTATTTAATTGGAGTTAGTGTCTTACTAGTTGAGCCAGGCTTGTCACAGATCAGGTCAGTATTTAACTGGAGTTAGTGTCTTACTAGTTGAGCCAGGCTTGTCACAGATCAGGTCAGTATTTAACTGGAGTTAGTGTCTTACTAGTTGAACCAGGGTTGTCACAGATCAGGTCAGTATTTAATTGGAGTTAGTGTCTTACGAGATGAGCCAGGGGAAAATCTTGCTGAATATATTGCATTTTGATATAGTTTCTATAGCTGGATGCCCTTCCAAATAGTAACCACCAGTGTACTGGTAGGACTTTATCAAGGCACCAGCAGATCCAACTATAAAATATTCACTCTTAATACACAGAAACAGTCACACACGCTATTGTATCTCTCCAATCTGATACACATTATACAGCCCTTGCCATTCTGAGTTCAAATCCGGCCGAGGTTAACTTTGCCTTTCAACCTTACGGGGTCGATAAAATAAAGTACCAGTAATGTACTGGGTAATTGCTGGCCATGTGCCAAAAGTAGAAACAATTATTTAATCTATGTATGGTGGTGGTGGTAATGATGGTGGTAGTAATGATAGTTGTGGTGGTGGCGATGATGATGATGGTAATGATGGTGGTTGTGGTAGTGGTGATTATGATGATGATGATAAAGAATACATATCTGATAAAAGGCACAAAATTACAATATACCAATTTAATAATTATGATGCAATGATTCTCCCAGACAACCTCAATCTCCGTTCTCTGTACTGCACAAATTGTTTGTAAACTACAAACTACAAAATAGTTTACTCTTTTACCTGTTCCAGTCGTCTAGCTGAGGCCATGAAGGGGCACCACTGCATTTTTAACTGCAACATAGTTTAAAGAAAATTGCAGCTTCATGCACAAAAAACTGCAATTTTATACACAATTGTACAATAGTACTTTGTGGTCCAGCACAGTACTTTGTGCATTAATAACCATACAAAACATCATCAAATATTGTCTATAGCTTTATGCATATCTAACTGCAGCAAAGCTTGAAGGTGATAATATACGACTGTTATGATACAGTACAACAGTGTTATACAATATATCAGACAATATTATACAATATATTACACAATAGAGTATACCACACACTGTTATACAATACAGTATACCACACACTGTTATACAATATATTGCACAATACAGTAAACCACACACTGTTATACAATATATTGCACATTGCAGTATACCACACACTGTTATACAATATATTACACACAGTTGTATAATATATTACAGATATACAATATAACACACACTGTTATATAATATAACACATAAATAGCAATGGAAATGATGTCATTGATACACAGTTCAGTCAAGAACAAGACAGAAATCAGAGTGTTCTCTACATAACAAAGAAGCTTGTATGTAATGAGTGACATTGAAGTAAGATATCAGACAGATGGCTATGTTTGGTGTTGGGGCCAGATGAGGGATAGATGGCTGTGTTTGGTGTTGGGGCCAGGTGTGAGATAGATGGTTATATTTGATATTAGTGCCAGGTGTGAGATAGATGGTTATGTTTGATATTGAGGCCAGGTGTGGATAGATGGTTATATTTGATATTGAGGCCAGGTGTGAGAGAGATGGTTATATTTGATATTAGGGCCAGGTGTGAGATAGATGGTTATGTTTGATATTGAGGCCAGGTGTGAGAGAGATGGTTATATTTGATATTAGGGCCAGCTGTGAGATAGATGGTTATGTTTGATATTGAGGCCAGATGTGAGATAGATGGTTATGTTTGATATTAGGGCCAGGTGTGAGATAGATGGTTATGTTTGATATTAGGGCCAGGTGTGAGATAGATGGTTATGTTTGATATTGAGGCCAGGTGTGAGAGAGATGGTTATATTTGATATTAGGGCCAGCTGTGAGATAGATGGTTATATTTGATATTGGGCCAGGTGTGAGATAGATGGTTATGTTTGATATTAGGGCCAGGTGTGAGATAGATGGTTATGTTTGATATTGAGGCCAGGTGTGAGATAGATGGTTATATTTGATATTGAGGCCAGGTGTGAGATAGATGGTTATGTTTGATATTGAGGCCAGGTGTGAGATAGATGGTTATGTTTGATATTGAGGCCAGGTGTGAGATAGATGGTTATGTTTGATATTGAGGCCAGGTGTGAGATAGATGGTTATGTTTGATATTGAGGCCAGGTGTGAGATAGATGGTTATGTTTGATATTGAGGCCAGGTGTGAGATAGATGGTTATGTTTGATATTGAGGCCAGGTGTGAGATAGATGGTTATATTTGATATTGATGCCAGGTGTGAGACATGGTTATATTTGATATTAGGGCCAGGTGTGAGATAGATGGTTATGTTTGATATTGAGGCCAGGTGTGAGGTAGATGGTTATGTTTGATATTGAGGCCAGGTGTGAGATAGATGGTTATATTTGATATTGAGGCCAGGTGTGTGAGAGATCATTATATTTGATATTAGGGCCAGGTGTGAGATGGATGGTTATGTTTGATATTAGGGCCAGGTGTGAGATAGATGGTTATGTTTGATATTGAGGCCAGGTATGAGAATATCCTGGCACCAGCTCTCCATACAACATTGGTACTTTATAATAATTTCTGATTTAGGCATAGGCCAACAATTTTTGGGGAAGAGAAAGACAATTAGATTGACTGCAGTGTATTACTGGTACTTTATTTTATCAATCCCCATAAGGAAAGGCAATGCTAACCTCAGTGGGATTTGAACACAGAACATAATGGGCCATAAACTTTATGCTGTAAAGTTGTCAGTTGTCACACACTACAATCCACCACACTTATAGATACTTTATAATGAAACAGCAATATACATACAGAACTTTTTACTGCAGTTCTCATAGTTATGAAGTATGAAGTATGAAATATAACACTTTACTACAGCTCACAAATGTACAATAAAACAATGGAGAGAAAGAGAAATGGAGGTGTAAGGAGAGAAAGGTGGAGGGAGAGAGAGAGAGAGGTGGAGGGAGAGAGAGGTGGAGGGAAAGACAGTGAGAAAGAGAGGCAGGTGAATCATTACTACTTTCAATCAGAGACAACAATATCCAGTGTTGTTGCATTGAAGCCAGATTTACAGAAAATTTCAACAATTCTACAACTATAGTGCAACATAGTGCTGCACCATATTGTGCAATCAAAACCACTGCATTACAACCAATGTGGAACCATCACTGCTGCCAAAACCATTGTGCAACCACCATTGATGCACTACAACCAATATGCAACCATCACTGTAGCTCTACAACCAATGTGCGACCACAATTGATGCACTACAACCATCACTGTTGTACTATATAGTGCAACCATCACTGCTACACTGCAACTGTTGTGCAACCATCACCGCTACACTGCAACCATCACTTCTATACTGCAACCATCACAGCTACACTGCAACCATTGTGCAACCATCACAACTGCACTACAACCATTGTGCAACATATAGTCAGTCCAACATCATAAAAAAAAAATCATAATCAACATAATTTTCTCCATTTTGTTTTCTTTTTTTTTAATTCTTTTTAAAAATTATTTACAGAATTTCATTTCATTATATTCTGTTTTGTACATTTGTTTTATTGTTTTTCTTGCAATTATTGTTTTGTCTTTTGTTAAATTGTTTTTTTTTGTTAAATTTTTTCCTTCTTTCTTCTCTTGTCTTTAAAGTTTGTGGAAGATGACATTGGAATAAGGAGACAATAACAGGAAGACTGACCAAAAGGGAAAAAATATTGAGAGAAAGGGGATAAAGAAAAAGGCAGAGAATGGGCCCATAATACTCTCTCACACATATATATATATATATATATATATATATACCTATATATATTCAAAATAGGGAGTGCACAGGACAAAGACAATGGAATAAAAACAACAGAAAGATGGACAGTCCCATCTCCTCAGTCAATTTGTGGAAATCACTATGGTTTTGGTACATTAAGGTCAATACCGTTCATTACAGTGCACATTGGGACATAACAAAACAGGTAGAGACAAGGTATATTTTGTTTACAAAGATATTGGGTAAGTTTGAAAATTCAAAATCTATTTTCTCATGAAAATCTGCCACAATATATACATTAACTATGAAATAATAGGAATACATTGGGTAAATTACCTTTTACCAGCTCTAAAGGTAATTTCTGCATGTGTGTGTGTGTGTGTGTATATATATATAATCATCGTTTAATGTCCATTTTCCATGCTAGCATGGGTAGGATGGGCTTTCCCTTTGTGAGAGATCAGGTTGGAGGTCTGTGCTTCACTCATATGGAACCAACTTTGGCCTGGTCTCCACAGCTGGATGCCCCTTCCAGCACCAACCACTTTTATAGCATTATCATCATCATATCCGTTTAATGTCTATTTTTCCACGCTAGCATGGATTAGACCAGTTGTCCAGATGTGAGACAAGCCAGAGCAGATGACCATTTTTAGTTTGGTTTCTATGGCTGGATGCCTTTCCTAAAGCCAACCACATTTACAGTGGGGACTGGGTGCTTTTTGTCGTGTAGGTGTATATATATATATATATATATATATATATATATATATATATATTATAATCATCAACACCAGAAGGTAAATGATAAATGATGATGGTGATGTTACATTAATGTAAGGTTGTAAATTTACAGGTATAAAAATTATAACAAATATATACTAATGGGGGTGACTCCATGCATGTAGCAGAGTTATATTTGATATATGTTATATATATCCTGGTTGACTGGTACTGGAGCTTCTCTGAACAAATAGCTAATTCATCCTGTCTGGACACATTTCCCATACCCTCAGTGAAACTTAAGTACCAGTTAAACAAGATATATATAACAATATACTTTCTCTCTCTCTCTCTCTATATATATATATATATATACACACACACACACACACACATAATTTATTTTATATCACTGAATAGTAGTTTTTTGAAATACAGTTTTCTTGAGGCAGTAGTGATCAATCATCCACTAGGTGAAACTTATATTACAGGTAACTGCCAGATAGGGATATAGAATATTAACTCACTCCACTCTATGTATCAGATAGACACGTCTGTTATCAGATAGTGTTGTCCGTTATCAGATAGTGTTGTCCGTCATCAGATAGTGTTGTCCGTCATCAGATAGTGTTGTCCGTCATCAGATAGTGTTGCCCGTCATCAGATAGTGTTGCCCGTCATCAGATAGTGTTGTCCGTCATTAGATAGTGTTGCCTGTCATTAGATAGTGTTGTCCGTCATCAGATAGTGTTGTCCGTCATCA
>OZ024747.1:61874896-61877396 GCA_964016885.1 Eledone cirrhosa
TTTTCATCAGATAAAACAGGAGAACATGATATGAAGGCTAAAAAAACACTTGTTGATAGTGCAGTTTTAAATCAACATATGAAAAGTGGTTTTAGATTGATGTGTGATATTGGGAAAAATATTTTATTTAGAGAGGGGGGGAGAGAAAAGGATGAAAAGGGAAGGAGATGAGAGGGAGAGATGGGTGATAGAGAGAAAGAGATAGTTTTTATAACAGAGAGGAGATATATTTTATATAGAGGGGTTGAAAACCGTTGGAAGATACTGTATAAATTAAAAATTTTGAAAATTAACGAAGGGAGGATATGTGCGAGGAAAAAATATATTATATTTAGGGAGGGGTGGGGGTGGAAAGGATGAAAAAAAGGGAGGAGATGAGAGTGAAGGTGGAAAGGGAGAGATGGGTGATAGAGAGAAAGAGATAGTTTTTATAACTGAGAAAAAGATATAATGTTTTAATATAGAGAGGTTGGGAACCGTTGGAAGATAATGTATAAATTAAAGGAATTTGAAAATTAACGAAGGGAAATTATGTATGGAGATAGAGAGAAAAAAATAACGAAGGGAGATTATGTATGGAGATAGAGAGAAAAAAATAATAATTGTGGGTGAATATTCAAAAGGAGAAATGTAGGAATCTTAAAATTAGCAAAGAGAAAAAGTTTATGTATAGGATTTGAGAAAAATTTATATTGAATTCATATGTATTAATAATGAGTTCGTTGATGGGGAGAAAAAAATAATAATAATAAATTAAGGATGAAATTGAGATTAAAAAGATTTATGATAGAGAGAAAAAATAATAATGATTGCGGATGAATACTCAAAATGTCAAAAACAAATGTTATTGTTTTACGAAGAGATATAATGAGGGTGATGAGTAAACGGGTATTATAGAGTGTATAATGCCCTTTAAAGTAAGGTAGATGGGTATATTTTAAAGAATATATGAGTATATATTAAAAAAAATATATATAATAATAAATTAAGGATGAAATTGAGATTAAAAAGATTTATGATAGAGGGAAAAAAAAAAAAAAAAAAAAAATAATAATGATTGCGGATGAATATTCAAAATGTCAAAAACAAATGTTATTGTTTTACGAGAAGATAGGATGAGGTAAATGAATAAACGAGTACTATAGAGTGTATAATGCCCTTTAAAGTAAGGTAGATGGGTATATTTTAAAGAGGTGTATGTATATGTGCCTTTGAGAAAAGATTCTAAATTGATAAAGAATTGAATATTAACTGTATACTTTGTGAAAAGTTCTATGGAATTTATGAAGGCAGATGGAAAACATCTAACCATCTAAATCTAACCATCCTACCAATATCAAGAATGCTATAGTTAATAATATTGGAAATAGAATATCTAACATATCTTCTAATAAAAACATCTTTGATGCTAACGCCAATTACTATAATAACGCACTTTCTAAAGCTGGCTATCCAGATAAAATCAAATATAATAAAGAAACAAATTCTAGGAAAACTTACAGTAGAATATTTAATCATAACCATTCCAATAATTTTAATAAAAGACCTAGATACAAAAACATAATCTGGTATAATGCTCCTTTCTCCATCTCTATTAATAACAATATTCCTAAATTATTTTTTAGTGCCTTAAATAAATGCTTCCCTCCCTCACATATCTATAGTAAAATATTTAACAAACACACCATTAAATTTTCGTATTCTACATCCTCCAATATTTCCAACATCATTTCTAAACACAACAACAAAATATTAAATACTAAATCTCTTCCTTCCAATATTGAATCTCATAATAACAATAATAGTACTCCTGACGTCATTGTAAACCCTAGGCTAACTTCTGTAAACCCAAATGCAACGTCAAACACAACTTCGCTAAATGTTCATAATCCAACTCTAAATCAAGAAACTATTATTCCTATTATTCCTATCGCAAACAACTTCTCCAATCCAATTCCTTCTATAGATAACACTAGATCACTCATTAATAATCTCTCTAATTGCAACTGCCGCATTAAAAATAAATGTCCTCTCAACAACCATTGCCTCGATAAAAACTTAATTTATGAATGTAAAATTATAACTAGCACCAACTCCTTCACCTATTTTGGCTCCACTTCCACCTCTTTTAAAGCTCGTCTCTATAATCATCATTCATCTTTCAAATACAAACTTAAAAGAACTAACACTGCTCTCTCAGAACTCATATGGTCCTTAAAAGACAAAAACATTAAATATAACATCTTTTGGAAAAAGATTTCTTCTGCATCCTCGTACTTGAACAGTTCTCTATCTAAAATCTGTAATCTCTGCCTAAATGAAAAATTTACCATTATCTCTAACCTAGAATCCATAATAAATAGACGCTCGGATTTGTTTTCCATCTGCCTTCATAAATTCCATAGAACTTTTCACAAAGTATACAGTTAATATTCAATTCTTTATCAATTTAGAATCTTTTCTCAAAGGCACATATACATACACCTCTTTAAAATATACC
>OZ024747.1:61887396-61888945 GCA_964016885.1 Eledone cirrhosa
TCCTTAAAAGACAAAAACATTAAATATAACATCTTTTGGAAAAAGATTTCTTCTGCATCCTCGTACTTGAACAGTTCTCTATCTAAAATCTGTAATCTCTGCCTAAATGAAAAATTTACCATTATCTCTAACCTAGAATCCATAATAAATAGACGCTCGGATTTGTTTTCCATCTGCCTTCATAAATTCCATAGAACTTTTCACAAAGTATACAGTTAATATTCAATTCTTTATCAATTTAGAATCTTTTCTCAAAGGCACATATACATACACCTCTTTAAAATATACCCATCTACCTTACTTTAAAGGGCATTATACACTCTATAGTACTCGTTTATTCATTTACCTCATCCTATCTTCTCGTAAAACAATAACATTTGTTTTTGACATTTTGAATATTCATCCGCAATCATTATTATTTTTTTCCCTCTATCATAAATCTTTTTAATCTCAATTTCATCCTTAATTTATTATTATATATATTTTTTTAATATATACTCATATATTCTTTAAAATATACCCATCTACCTTACTTTAAAGGGCATTATACACTCTATAATACCCGTTTACTCATCACCCTCATTATATCTCTTCGTAAAACAATAACATTTGTTTTTGACATTTTGAGTATTCATCCGCAATCATTATTATTTTTTCTCTCTATCATAAATCTTTTTAATCTCAATTTCATCCTTAATTTATTATTATTATTTTTTTCTCCCCATCAACAAACTCATTATTAATACATATGAATTCAATATAAATTTTTCTCAAATCCTATACATAAACATTTTCTCTTTGCTAATTTTAAGATTCCTACATTTCTCCTTTTGAATATTCACCCACAATTATTATTTTTTTCTCTCTATCTCCATACATAATCTCCCTTCGTTATTTTTTTCTCTCTATCTCCATACATAATTTCCCTTCGTTAATTTTCAAATTCCTTTAATTTATACATTATCTTCCAACGGTTCCCAACCTCTCTATATTAAAACATTATATCTTTTTCTCAGTTATAAAAACTATTCTCTTTCTCTCTATCACCCATCTCTCCCTTTCCACCTTCACTCTCATCTCCTCCCCTTTTTTTCATCCTTTCCACCACCCCCACCCCTCCCTAAATATAATATATTTTTTCCTCGCACATATCCTCCCTTCGTTAATTTTCAAAATTTTTAATTTATACAGTATCTTCCAACGGTTTTCAACCCCTCTATATAATTATATATCTCCTCTCTGTTATAAAAACTATCTCTTTCTCTCTATCACCCATCTCTCCCTCTCATCTCCTTCCCTTTTCATCCTTTTCTCTCCCCCCCCTCTCTAAATAAAATATTTTTCCCAATATCACACATCAATCTAAAACCACTTTTCATATGTTGATTTAAAACTGCACTATCAACAAGTGTTTTTTTTTTTTTAGCCTTCATATCATGTTCTCCTGTTTTATCTGATGAAAACACAAATATTATTGTTTGATGATGTTTGTTTTTGAAATGCGCATAATAAATATATTGAACTCCTTTAACCATCTTTTGATCTATAT
>OZ024747.1:61894145-61896645 GCA_964016885.1 Eledone cirrhosa
ATCCTGCCGAGGGGGGGGGGGGGGGGGGGGTGGGGGGTTATACTCATAGTTACTTCACGCCACAACACCAGGATAAGCACCAGCCTAATGAGCTTTCTGGCTTGAGACAGACTTTAGAACTTTAGATCTGTGAACTGGTCAGTTCTTATGACACCAAAGTATGAGTGATGAACATGGAGTAGCAGAATGTTGCTCAGATAAAGAGAGAGTAAAACAGACAGTGAATTGGTGAAGATGGTGGGAATAACACCAGTGGTGAATTTTGAGAAAAAAAATAGAATGAGCTGGTTAGGTCAAGTGCTGAGGAAGACCAAGAAAGACATTTTTGTACTGATTCTGTCAACAATGACTTAATATTCCTATTAAAGCTGAACTTTTATAATTAGCCAGGCATGAGATGTGTCATACCAATATAATGTATATTTGCAGAATTAGTAGAGCATCGGGCACCCTGCTTTATGGCAGAGAGTTATGGGCCTTTACATTCTGAATTCAAATCCCGTCAAAGTTAACTATGTCTTTCACCCTTACGAGATCGATAAAATAAAGCACCAGTAATGCACTGGGTTGATTTAATTGTTGGCCTTGTGCCTAAATCAGAAACAATATTTATATAACTGGTCATGCTGGTGCCATGAAAACACACCGAATACACCCTGTAAAGTTGTTGGCAAGAAGAAGGGCATTCAACCAAAGAAATTATGCCAAATATGCGAACATGTAGAGTGGACATAAAGTGATAGATAACCAAAAAAAAATAATAATTTACTTATTTCTATAATTAGAGAAAAAAAAGCCAACAGATAAATTACCTGAGTTCCAGATCTGATATGGGAGGCCCTTTGTTAGCTACTTGTTGTGATAACATATCAAGTTCTTGTGAGATAAGGTCTGAGGACAAAGTGATTGGATCAGTGCTAATATCTTGTTCAGCCAACCATGAACTGTTGTCTGACAATACTTCAGTTGTCGCAATACTGCTATCTTCATCTGGAAAAATATAGAAACATGAATATTTCATTAGACAGAAGCTGGCGATTTATGGATGAAGAGTTAACTCCTTCATTACCATATATTTAACCTTTTAGAATTTACATTACTCTATTTACTACTGAATTTTCATGGTAAAGGCTTCGCCTCACATAATTATCTTACATAGTTTATGAAATTTTGATATTATTTATTTTAAGAACAATACCTTAACATCGGTATAGGTGGCTGGTTACAGCCAGTTTGAACAGAAAGAGGTGAGAAAATTCTGGCTGGATATGGCTGGTTTAAATGCTAAAGGGTTAATGAAATACACAGCCTGTGTTTCAATTAATTTTGAAAATAACTAAACATTTGAAGGAATTTAATGAAACAATAAAATGTTTCATTAGTAAGCTGATATTTTGATTATTACTTAACAAAAATATCTAATTATGATGGAAGGTTTTAAAATATGGATAAATCCTGAGCTTGGCTGGTCATGTTTGGAGATTCAGCCAGATCAGTTGGAGACGGTTGCTTCTGACAGGACCTACTGGAAGGAGTGTTTGAGGACTCTGCTCCCACAACCCTCTCAGGAATAAATGGGCGAAGAAAAAGGTTTTAGAATATGGATAAACATTTTTAAATTAGTATTTTTGTATTATAAATCCAGAGTCATTTCAGTGGTTTGGTGTGAAAATGGTTAATGAAAGAGTGAGGAAGATAGAGAGGTATAGAAAGAGATGGTGATAGCTTAGACACATTCTTCTCTTTTAAGTTTCTATCTAACACATTTCCTCTCTTATTCCTCCTCAAAATCTTCATGTCTGCTTTTCCATGCTGGCATGGGTTAGACAAGACTTTTTGAGGCAGTGTTTTACAACTGGATGCCCTCCACGATACCAAACATTTTCGTCACCTCATAAAACAAGAACATATTGATCAGTGCTTTATGACAGAAGTTTGACCTCAGATGTTTAGAACACTAACATACAATTCCATTTTCATTGAGTGGAAAAACCAGCAATGTAGCTTGATTTTAAGTGTAGCATAGTACAAGCATAAAGATTTAAAACGAAGATCTTTGTGTCAATATAACAATATATTTACACTCTCTTAACACTCACCATTCTCCATACAAACAGAACAAGTCAGTTTGGAAAATTAAAAGAAAGAAATTATTACAAAAGAAAAAGAAGAGCTTACAATTTTAAAAGTAGTAAAAAAACAATAATAACATTTTACCTTTTTTTTTCTTTCTTAAAGTGGGAAGCAGTAGTGTTAAAATTTAATAAGATTCACTTCATGGTGCCAGCTATTTCTATAGCATTGTGAAAATATTCTCACTGTGGAGACAGTTAATCCAAAATAGCAAGAAACCTTTTACGAAATAAACTGTCTTTTGAATATTTAGTTTGGCTGTGAAATGTCACCTTGGTCGCATTGAATATTGATAAGACTTTACACTTACTTTTGTTCGCTTGTGGTTTGAGGAAGACTTCTGCAGATGCATAAGCAGAACTAATTG
>OZ024747.1:61906645-61924145 GCA_964016885.1 Eledone cirrhosa
TATATACACATATATATATATATATATACACACATATATATATATACACATATATATATATATACATATGGACATATGTACATACAGATGTATTAATGTGTGTATATATATATATATACATATAGACATATGTACATACAGATGTATTAATGTGTGTGTATATATATATATATATATATATATATATATATATATATACACATACATACATATGGACATATGTACATACAGATGCACTGATACATAAACAGACATGTACACATATTGACACAAACACAAACATACTGACACCACATTGACACATATGTGGGGGGGGGGGGGGAATTAGAAAGCATTTTTCTTTTTAAAAAAAAACCTTCCCAAAAACAGAAGTTTCTGAAAATAATTTACTATGAATAATTAATTTGTTTTCTTCACAAAAATGTTCTACTTTCATCTATTTTCAGCTATTCAGATCAGTTGATTTATTAAGTGTAGACTTCGTTCCACAAACATGGCACATCTTGTGTTCAATAATTGTTTGTTTCAAAGAATTATCAAATTTTTTATGACTAGTGGTGGTAATCAAACTGTGACAGTGAACTTTTGAGCTTTGCTAAGCATATGAAAAACCTCCCTAGTTGCTGGTGCAATGATAATGTGCACACTGTACACTCTATATAGTGGTAATGCTGGTACCACAATAAAATGCACACAGTAGACTGTGAAGTGATAGTGCTGGTGCCACAATAAAATGCCCACAGTAGAACCTGTAAAGTGATAGTGCTGGTGTCACAATAAAATGTACACAGTAGACCCTGTAAAGTGATAGTGCTGGTGCCACAATAAAATGCACACAATAGACTCTGTGAAGTGATAGTGCTGGTGCCACAATAAAATGTACACAGTACACTCTGTGAAGTGATAGTGCCACAATATAATGCACACAGTAGACCCTGGAAAGTGATAGTGCTGGTGTCACAATAAAATGTACACAGTAGACCCTGTAAAGTGATAGTGCTGGTGCCACAATAAAATGCACACAATAGACTCTGTGAAGTGATAGTGCTGGTGCCACAATAAAATGTACACAGTACACTCTGTGAAGTGATAGTGCTGGTGCCACAATAAAATGTACACAGTACACTCTGTGAAGTGATAGTGATGGTGCCACAATAAAATGTACACAGTAGACCCTGGAAAGTGATAGTGATGGTGACACAATAAAATGTACACAGTAGACCCTGGAAAGTGATAGTGATGGTGCCACAATAAAATGTACACAGTACACTCTGGAAAGTGATAGTGATGGTGCCACAATAAAATGTACACAGTACACTCTGGAAAGTGATAGTGATGGTGCCACAATAAAATGTACACAGTACACTCTGTGAAGTGATAGTGATGGTGCCACAATAAAATGTACACAGTACACTCTGGAAAGTGATAGTGATGGTGCCACAATAAAATGTACACAGTACACTCTGGAAAGTGATAGTGATGGTGCCACAATAAAATGTACACAGTACACTCTGGAAAGTGATAGTGATGGTGCCACAATAAAATGTACACAGTACACTCTGTGAAGTGATAGTGATGGTGCCACAATATAATGCACACAGTACACACTGTGAAGTGATAGTGATGGTGCCACAATATAATGCACACAGTACACACTGTGAAGTGATAGTGATGGTGCCACAATATAATGCACACAGTACACACTAACTTGGTAGTGTCTGTGCCACGATAAAATGTACCCAGTACATTTTATAAAAGGGCATCCATCTGTAGTAAACCACACTAAATATGGTATGTAAGGGCAAGACATGGTTCCCTGACCAGTCTAGTACAGGACCATGATAACCTGACCAACCCATGCCAGCATGGAATGTAGATGTAAAATGATGATAAAGGCTAGGTTATTTGGGTTATTTCTATCTCCAGATTTTTATATTTGGATAATTTCTCCATTTCCTTAATAGATATATCATCTGTGGAGACTGACACATCAATTAGAAGGCCTTTCGTTTCTTAATGATCTTTGAATATCTGGTCAATTGCCTTATTATTATTTAAAAGAAATCAGCATCATTATCGTCATTCCTTTTACGTTCTGAGTTCAAATCCTACTGAGGTTAGCTTTGCCTTTCATCCTTACAGGGTCAAAAGAATAAAGTACCAGTAATGGGGTTGATTTAATTGACTTTCCCCTCCCCCAAAATTGTTGGCCTTGAGCCTTAATCAGAAATCATTATTTGACAGTATTGGTAGAGCGTCAGACACCTTGCTTTGCAGCAAATAAAATAAAGGACCAGTAATGCACTGGGGTAATTGCTGACCTTGACCCTAAACTAAAAACCATTATTATTATGCAATCTTTTCTACTCTGCAGACTTAACAAAACTTATTTCAGAGAATCATTAAAGCATCAAATGAATCTATTCCAGCTCTTTGTATTTTGAGTTCAAACCCTACCAAGATCAACTTTGACTTTCATTCTTCCAGGTTCATCGTTTTTTATTTTCGTTTTTACATCCACTTTTCCATGCTCACATGGGTTGGATGGGTCCTTCTCAGCACAGCATCTCTCCACTTGTTCCATTCCTTCATCATCTCCTCTGCCAATCTTAACGATTTGAGGTCAGCTCTCACAACCTCTGCCCAGGTCTTTCTTGGTCATCCTCTATTGTGGCTTCCTTCCACTGGGATTTCCTGGCATTTCTTAAATAAAATATCAGTCTAGGGTGGTGGACTGGTAAACTTGTCAAGTGTTGGATGCGATAGTATTTGTTCCAGCTTTTTGCATTTTGAGTTCAAATTTGGCTGTCGCTTATTTGTGAGGCAGACTTGACCTGTCATGTCATTTGGTTTCACCCCTTGACCCTTGGATACCTTTAGTTGAATCTACTCTGTTGCAAGCATTCCAGTCAGGTCTTTATTTTAATGATATCTTTCTCTCTCCATCTCTCCTTCCCTCTCACCAATCTTAGAGGACCTATAAAGGGTGATAGGCACTGACCCCTACTGCCACTGACTAGCTGATAAACTAAATAAAATTAAATCCCCCCAAAAAACAAACATATTATTAGAATTTGGTTTTTCATTCTAACATTCGTGAGTTTTAAATCTAGAACAAAAAGATGGCAATGGGCACCTAAAAACATAGCATAATGAGGCTGTTTGCTTGAAAATGAATTGAATAAACATATTAACCCTTTAGCATTTACATTACTCTATATATACTATTATATTTTTGTGGTAAATAATATAGAATCTATGAGATTTTGATACTGATGTCAAGTATTTTTCTCAAAATAAGTATGAGCAGCCTGAAAGAGGTGAGAGAATTCTGGCCAGATATGGATGGTTTAAATGTTAAAGGTTTAATGTTATTGTTTAATATGATAGAGTAGAATCATGGAATACTGACCAGCCAGAGTTTTCTTCAAGTGTTGATAATTACAGCTGGTGGGAATTGGAAATGGCCACTGGAACTGAAGATGAACCTCTCTCACAGCCATTACAAAGTCTTCAACTTTGGCAGCGCGTAACCTGGAATTAGAAAAACAAACATGTGAAGAAAAAGCTATGATTATATACATAAGCCTTACAAATAGAAGACAGAGTAGAAATGGAGGAGTTTAGTTCATTATTTAACCCTTCAGCATTTACATTACTCTATATATATTATTGTATTTTTGTAGTAAAGGCTTTATCTCACATAATATCAAATCTATGAGATTTGGATGATATTTATTTCAAGAACAATACCTTAACATTGATATGAGTAACTGGTTACAACCAGTTTGAACAGAAAGAGGTGAGAGAATTCTGGCAAGATACAGCCGGTTTAAATAACAGAATTAAGATAGCTACCCAGATAGAACATTTACAATAACCAAGTCAAATGATGAAGATTTTTTTTACACTCAGACTAGACATAAAAACGATGATGTTATATAGACTGTACTGATTGTGTTGTTATTTGTGTGTGTGTGTGTGGTGTGTATGTGTATATATATATATACATATATACACACATATATATATATAAATACACACACATACATAAACATCCATTATTACAGAACTATTTCGGAAACAATAAATGTTTCCATTATTTCATCATCATTAGAGCTATGGCCTATTACACTCTGAGTTCAAATCCTGCCAAAGTTAGCTTTGCCTCTCATCTTTACAGGGTTGGTGAAATAAAGTACCAGTAATGCACTGGAGTTGATTTAAACGACTTTCCCCTCCCCACAAATTGTTGGCCTTGTACCTAAATCAGAAACCATTATTTCACCATCATTTGTAATTTGCTATTCTATGTTGGCATGGGTTTGGGCAAGACTTTTTGAGGCAATTTTTCTACAACTAGATGCCTTTCCTGTCATCAACCTTCACTTATAAGTATGGCGTCTGCTACTCATCTTCATCAAGCTGCTATACTGAAAACTCTATTGTTTATGTGAGGCAGAAACAAATGACACTGCTTACAGTAAACCTTCTCTATATAGTGATACATGTGTTAAACTAACATACATATATACATACACATAATTATCATCATCAGTTTACATCTATTTTCCTATGCTTGCATGGGCTAGATATATATATATATATATATATATATGTTTGAAAAAAAGGAAAAGAATGACTTCACTTGTAGTTCTAAATGTGTCAAAAGTAGAAACAATTATAATAAGTTGATAGATCTAGTAAGTTCTTTGTAAACTTCGGTAGGAAGATTTTAAAGATTCCTGGTAAACTTTCCTGGAGAACTTTCTAGTTTGACAATCGCCACCAACGAATGCGAGAAAGTTCTCCAGGAAAGTTAACCAGAAATCTTCTCACCGAAGTTAACAAAGAACTTACTAGATCTACCAACTCAATATTATAATATTATAAATTTAAATCAAATTGTTTAGAACTATAAGTGAAGTCATTCTTTTCCTTTTTTCAAATATACCTAACTGTACCAAGGATTTCACACTTTTTCCAATATATATATATATAATATATACATACACTTGAATATGTGAGGGAAATAAGTTGAATAAAATCAAATCCCTGGTTCTGAATAGGTACACCATATTCCTGCATGTCATAACAGGTGATAAAAAGGGTTGACAACAGAAAGGGCATCTAGCTGTAAAACATTGCCTTAAAAGAAGAGCCATACAATGAGTAGGATTGATCCATTCATGGGTCCCACAAGACTAACCCTGTCTTATCAGGGAAAATGACCTTAAAATGCTTGTTATTGATGTGGTTCTATCATTTGTTATTGCTTGCTTCTTTCTATAATTGTTTCTACTCATTTGTTTTTTTAAATAATGGGTTCTAATGTCGGCACAGGCCAGAAATTTTAGGGAAAGGAGAAATTCAATTACCCCCCCCCCCCCCCCCCCAATACTCAATTGGTACCGTATTTCCTGGCATCGAAGACGCTACTTTTTTCCTAAAATATGTCTCAAAAATCTACCATGCTTCCTGGAGGCCAAAGGCTGTTAATTTTTTTATTTTTTTATTATTTTTGGTTGTCAAAATTAGGGTGCATCCTCGAGGACGAAGTGTCTTTGGCACCAGGAAATATGGTACTTTATTTATCGATTCTATAAGGATAAAGGGCAAAGTTGACCTTGGCAATATTTTGAATTCAGAAAGTCAGCAGCCTGGACAACACACTTAAAAACATTTTGTCCAACCAAAAAAAAACTCTAGCTTGATTTGGTGGACAACAACAACAAAAAAACAAACCTCTAGCAAATCTGATTGACCAGTAGAGGTGATGTAAATATTTTCCAGACGGAACTAAAATAGTTATTGATATATAACACATTTATACTTATCTTACACCATCTTTGTCTCACAGCCACAGAACAATATCCAGTTTGGTAAAAGGCTTTATCAAATCAGTTTTCTATCTGACACTAATACTCTTTCTAATACAGGTTCTTTGTCACCATTCTCTCTCTCTCTCTTCCCTCTTTGTCAATCTCTTTCTTTCTCAGTTACCATTCTCTCTCTCTCTCTCTCACACACACACATACATCTCTTTCTGTCACCCTCTCTCTCTCCCTCTCACACACACACACACAACATCTCTCTTTGTCTCCCTATCGCTTTGTCACCATTATCTCTCTCTTTCTCACACACACACACACACAATATCTCTCTTTGTCTCTCTATCTCTTTGTCACCATTCTTTCTCTCTCTCTCTCTCTCTTTGCCACCTTTCTGTTTCTCTCTTTCTCACACACACACACAAAACAACAACAACAGCCACAACAACAGCAATAAAACCTGACACAGTTAAGCAGCACCTTCAGCTTTCCCCATTCGTCTTATCACATTTGCAGGACAATAATTGTTAAATTAATAACGTTATCTTGCAACTGATAATCTTGTTCCCATCACTTGGAGTCACTTCAGCATTGCTTGACGCGAGCAAATTGGGATTTATGGAAATTCATCACAAAATCAAAACTAAGAAAAGGAAACTGATGAGGATGATGATGGTGATCATGACTGATCAAACTGAAGGTGGTAATGATGATGTAACTGGAAATGGTAATGATAGTAGTGATGATGGTAGTGGTGGTGGTGGTGTAACTGAAGTGGTAATGATGATGGTGGTGGTGGTAGTGGTAATGGTGGTGGTGGTGTTGGTGGTGGTGGTGTAACTGAAGTGGCAATGATGATGATGGTGGTGGTGTTGGTGGTGTAACTGAAGTGGCATTGATGAAGATGATGATGATGGTGGTGGTGGTGTAACTGAAGTGGCAATGGTGGTGATGGTGGTGGTGGCGGTGTAACTGAAGTGGAAATGATGGTGATGGTGATGGTGATGATGGTGGTGGTGGTGGTGTAACTGAAGAGGCAATGATGATGATGAAACAGATACATTCTCATTTAACAATCTGGAATATTTGACAGTCAGAAGATGAAGAAGATAAAAAAATGATTTGAAAGTTCTGTTGCTAATTTAAAGGTAGTCATGGTGACTGAAGGAGATATGTTATAAAGGAAGGAGATTTACAGGTTATGAAGGAAGGAGATATACAGGTTATGAAGGAAGGAGATATACATGTTATGAAGGAAGGAGATTTACATGTTATGAAGGAAGGAAATTTACATGTTATGAAGGAAGGAGATTTACAGGTTATGAAGGAAGGAGATTTACAGGTTATGAAGGAAGGAGATTTACAGGTTATGAAGGAAGGAGATTTACATGTTATGAAGGAAGGAGATTTACAGGTTATGAAGGAAGGAGATTTACAGGTTATGAAGGAAGGAGATTTACAGGTTATGAAGGAAGGAGATTTACAGGTTATGAAGGAAGGAGATTTACAGGTTATGAAGGAAGGAGATTTACATGTTATGAAGGAAGGAGATATACATGTTATGAAGGAAGGAGATTTACAGGTTATGAAGGAAGGAGATTTACATGTTATAAAGGAAGGAGATATACAGGTTATGAAGGAAGGAGATTTAGATGTTATGAAGGAAGGAGATTTACAGGTTATGAAGGAAGGAGATTTACATGTTATGAAGGAAGGAGATTTACAGGTTATGAAGGAAGGAGATTTACATGTTATGAAGGAAGGAGATTTACAGGTTATGAAGGAAGGAGATTTACAGGTTATGAAGGAAGGAGATTTACAGGTTATGAAGGAAGGAGATTTACAGGTTATGAAGGAAGGAGATTTACATGTTAAGAAGGAAGGAGATTTAGATGTTATGAAGGAAGGAGATTTAGATGTTATGAAGGAAGGAGATTTACAGGTTATGAAGGAAGGAGATATACATGTTATGAAGGAAGGAGATATACATGTTATGAAGGAAGGAGATATACATGTTATGAAGGAAGGAGATTTACATGTTATGAAGGAAGGAGATATACATGTTATGAAGGAAGGAGATTTACAGGTTATGAAGGAAGGAGATTTACAGGTTATGAAGGAAGGAGATTTACAGGTTATGAAGGAAGGAGATTTACAGGTTATGAAGGAAGGAGATTTACAGGTTATGAAGGAAGGAGATTTACAGGTTATGAAGGAAGGAGATTTACAGGTTATGAAGGAAGGAGATTTACATGTTATGAAGGAAGGAGATATACAGGTTATGAAGGAAGGAGATTTACAGGTTATGAAGGAAGGAGATTTACATGTTATGAAGGAAGGAGATTTACATGTTATGAAGGAAGGAGATTTACAGGTTATGAAGGAAGGAGATTTACATGTTATGAAGGAAGGAGATTTACATGTTATGAAGGAAGGAGATATACATGTTATGAAGGAAGGAGATCTACAGGTTATGAAGGAAGGAGATTTACAGGTTATGAAGGAAGGAGATTTACAGGTTATGAAGGAAGGAGATTTACAGGTTATGAAGGAAGGAGATTTACAGGTTATGAAGGAAGGAGATTTACATGTTATGAAGGAAGGAGATTTACATGTTATGAAGGAAGGAGATATACATGTTATGAAGGAAGGAGATTTACAGGTTATGAAGGAAGGAGATTTACAGGTTATGAAGGAAGGAGATTTACAGGTTATGAAGGAAGGAGATTTACAGGTTATGAAGGAAGGAGATTTACAGGTTATGAAGGAAGGAGATTTACATGTTATGAAGGAAGGAGATTTACATGTTATGAAGGAAGGAGATTTACATGTTATGAAGGAAGGAGATATACATGTTATGAAGGAAGGAGATTTACAGGTTATGAAGGAAGGAGATTTACAGGTTATGAAGGAAGGAGATTTACAGGTTATGAAGGAAGGAGATTTACAGGTTATGAAGGAAGGAGATTTACATGTTATGAAGGAAGGAGATTTACAGGTTATGAAGGAAGGAGATTTACAGGTTATGAAGGAAGGAGATTTACAGGTTATGAAGGAAGGAGATTTACATGTTATGAAGGAAGGAGATTTACATGTTATGAAGGAAGGAGATATACATGTTATGAAGGAAGGAGATCTACAGGTTATGAAGGAAGGAGATTTACAGGTTATGAAGGAAGGAGATTTACAGGTTATGAAGGAAGGAGATTTACAGGTTATGAAGGAAGGAGATTTACATGTTATGAAGGAAGGAGATTTACATGTTATGAAGGAAGGAGATATACATGTTATGAAGGAAGGAGATTTACAGGTTATGAAGGAAGGAGATTTACATGTTATGAAGGAAGGAGATTTACATGTTATGAAGGAAGGAGATTTACATGTTATGAAGGAAGGAGATTTACAGGTTATGAAGGAAGGAGATTTACAGGTTATGAAGGAAAGAGATTTACATGTTATGAAGGAAGGAGATATACAGGTTATGAAGGAAGGAGATTTACATGTTATGAAGGAAGGAGATTTAGATGTTATGAAGGAAGGAGATTTACAGGTTATGAAGGAAAAGATTTGTATGAACTAATGAAGGAGATATACATGTTAAAAAGGAATGAGATATAGGTGTAATGAAGGAAAAGATCTTGTACAAAGCAATGAAGGAGATATATATGTTAAGAAGGAAAAGATTTGTTGAAAGTAATGAATGAGATATACATGTTAAAGAAGCAATCTTGCATGAATGAGATTTTCATGTTAAGAAGGAAAATACTTGTATAAACTATTGAATGAGATATTCATGTTATGAAGAAATGAAATTTACATGGTAAGAAAGAAACATTTTGTACAAAGTAATTGTTTCTACTTTAGGCACAAGGCCAGCAATTACCCAGTACATTACTGGTACTTTATTTTATCGACCCCGTAAGGATGAAAGGTAAAGTTAACCTCGGCGGGATTTGAACTCAGACTGTAAAGGGACGTAACTATGCTAGAAAGCATGGCGTCCAACCCTCTACCGATACTGCCAATTCACTACAAAGTAATGAAGGAGATACACATGTTAAGAAGAAATGAGATATTCATGTTGAGAAGGAAAGTACTTGTATAAACTAATGAAAGAGATATACAATGTTACAAAGGAAACATCTTAGGAAAGTAAAAAAAAAAAAAAAAAAAAACCCTATTAAACAACTCTGATCCTGTATTTCTGATGTTTTCACAGTTGTTATATTCTCAATTACAATGATTTATAGCAAGGTTTTAACTGATTGCTAGCTGGGGGACATTAAATGATGATGATGATGGTGATGGTGATTCCACTTTTACTGGTTTCTGTCATTTAACTGTGGCTTGTGAGTTTTAGTGGATCATTTTGACCAATGGAACAGCCTGCTCATGAAATTAACATGCAAGTGGCTGAGCATTCCCCAGACATGTTTACACTCAACATAGTTATCAGTGTGTGACAAGGCTGGCCTTTTGAATCATAGCTACAACTCATTTCTGCCAGTTGAGTGGATTGGACCAATGTCAAATGAAATGACATGCTCAATGTTACAACACACGGCCATTAATTGAACTTATGACCTTATTAGCTGAACCCCCTAACCACTAGGCCACATGCTTTCACTTAACAAAAAAAAAAAAAATTCTATAGAAATATAATTGTTTCTACTTTTGGCACAAGGCCAGCAATTACCCAGTATACATTACTGGTACTTTATTTTATCGACCCCGTAAGGATGAAAGGCAAAGTTAACCTCGGTGGGATTTGAACTCAGAATGGCAAGGGCCGTAACTATGTGTCAAAGCATGGCATCCGACCTTCTACCGATACTGCCAATTCACTGCCCTATAGAAATATAATACACACAGATTTGTTAAAAAAAATGGAGCTAAGTGATTGAATTTTATATATGTCTGTGTATGATATGAAGACAGCTCTTTTTTAAATAATAATTTTTGAAGACAGAGATTGTAAGTTTATATCTATGCCTTCAGCTATTTTTCTATGGATTTTGTCTTTGATATTATACAGGATTGTTGTGTTAATTTTTGTAAGAGTAAAAATGGTGAGATCACAGCCTTCTCTGACAGGTAGGTGAGTTGAGAAATGCCTAAGGCTCATACAACTTTCAGAATTCTGGTTTATATTTGAAAACATCTTTCACAGGTTCTCTCCAACTGACAAAAAACAAAAAAACTGAAGTTCACAATGATCGACTAACACTTAAAGGCAATGCCCCAACATAGCCACATTTAAATGACAGAAACCAGTGAAAGTGTAATCATCATCATCATCGTTTAATGTCCATTTTCCCAGCTAACAAGAGTTGGACATGACGTTCACAGATCAATCAGTACCAAAGGAAAGTCTCTGACCTCCACATGGGCCAGGGTTCCAACACACAATCCTGCACTCTACTGAATGAATTGTATCATGAAGGTGTGTGGTTTAGTGGTTAAAGGATTGGATTCACAATCGTGAGGTTATGAGTTCAATTCTCAGACCGAGAGATGCATTATCTCCTTGAACAAGATACTTTGTTGCATGTTGCTCATTTTGCCAGGAGCTGCAACTGGTAATAGTATCAGCACTGGAAAAAAACCAATGAAAACATTATTTCCTAGGTTTGATTTAATGAGTTCCACCCCACTCAGTAAAGTGAATGAAGTCTGGAATCTTGTCGATCAATCATAAATAATTAATTAAATAATAGGAATATTACCTTTCTTTCCTAAGCCATCGTATAATCTCAAAATCATCCATGTTAGCTGCAAACATACCGAGATCTCTAAGGCGGTGAGAGGAGAGCAGCTTCCTAGCATGTTGATCTAGAATGTTATCAATACAAAACTGGTCACTGATTTCTTCCTTAGTACGAGAGTTCCTGCTGGAAGATAATGATAGATTCAAGTTAATTCTGGTACAGAAGAATTAATGGAAAATAAAAACATCAACAACATCAACAACAAAATGAAAGGGATTACTATTGCTAGATAATAAATTGTCGTTAACTACCAATCTCCGTGTAACACACACATAAACACATACAAACACATATATACACATGTGCACAGAGACAATAATATATATATACATACAACACACACACACATATATATATATATATATATATATATATATATATATATTTAAAAGAATAGACACACAAGTTATGATATATTGGTAAACGGAATAGAAAATGCTGACAAATTGTTCACAGTGAAAAATAGTTTAATTAGGAATAAGTGAGAATAAGTAATAGTATTGGTTAGTATTCAGTTTTGGTTTTTAGTTTTACCGGTTGCGCATTTCTAATGCTTTTCAAAAATAATTTTGAGATAGAGCGTCCGTGATGTTTGCTCTGATCTGAGCAAACATCACGGACGCTCTATCTCAAAATTATTTTTGAAAAGCATTAGAAATGCGCAACCGGTAAAACTAAAAACCAAAACTGAATACTAACCAATACTATTACTTATTCTCACTTATTCCTAATTAAACTATTTTTCACTGTGAACAATTTGTCAGCATTTTCTATTCCGTTTACCAATATATATATATATATATATTTTTTTTTTAATATAGAAACGGCTTCTACAGGACTGTTTCATTCAGAGGAAATAATATTATCATGGTGATTTCCTCTGAATAAAACAGTTCTAGTCCTGTATGCCATTTCTATATTAAATATTTATACTCTGCTATGTATTGAGTACCTTACTTACTGTGGTTACCCCCGATTGAACCCGGGATACACACAGACACACATATATATACATATATATACATATATATAGATATATATATGCTCCGATTGATGTGTAATAGTAATATACGCGAACGACAAAGCACAAATGAATTGAGAGAAAGACTGAGCATAAGTGGAATCAAATGATGTGTGCAGGAGAGGCAGTTGCGTTGGTATGGACATGTGATGCGTATGAAGGATGACAGATGCATAAAAAGGTGCAGAGCACTAGAAGTCGATGGAGACCGCGGAGTGGGCAGACCCAAGAAGACCTGGGATGAGGTGATAAAAGCCGACCTTACCCAATTACACCTCTCAAAGGTGACCTCTGGCAGTAATACAGAGTACCCGACCTCCCATGGGTACAAGCTGAAGCATATAGACAATATGCCCCCACACCCCCCACTGCAAGGTGGTCGTGGAGGTGCCACGGCAAAAAAAGCACCCAGCCCACACTGTAAAGTGGACGTGTAGGCGCCACGAAAAAGCACTCAGCACTCACTGTAAATGAAGTTGGTGTTAGGAAGGGCATCCAGCTGTAGAAATCAAGCCAAATTAGTTCCTGTATGAGCAAGGCATGGTCAGCCGACCAGACACTGCCCACAACAGGACAACCCGTCTAACCCATGCTAGCGTGGAAGAACGGACGTAAAACGGTGATGATGATGATGATGATCATATATCAGGATTAAACTAGTTAGACCATTATTCAAAAGAGTACTAGATACTTGGGTTAGTAGAGTGTGACCATATTAGAAAGAGTCTGGAACTACCTGTTGAAATGGTAAGAGCTTAGCCGTCGGGCCCTGACTCTTTCTAATGTATGTGTGTATAGGACTAGCGTTCGAAACGTTAAGACCTCCTTCCTGCTATTTCAAGTGTTAAACTAATATATTTCTTCCATATACTGTACCAATTGTGTTGTTATTTCTGTTTACCTTTTACATACATATATCTACGCATAATATACATACAAAAACAAATATATATATGTATATATACACACACACACACATATATATATATATATACACACATGCAATCACAATGAGTTTTTATTCTACTCCTTTAGAAAACAGTAGCCATGTATTGATACACACTTCTGTGTACTCACAGACATGTGCATACAGACTCACAACTGCACGTACACAGATGCATACATGTAGGTACACACAGACACATATAAGACATACATACACATATGTACATACAGAGACATGCATATACACAGATACTGTATGTACATATACACACAGATACATGTATGTGTGTATATATATATATGTTTTACCTTCACTTTGCCACACAAAAGGCTTATGGCAAAACTCTCTGCAATGGGTGTGAAGGATGATCTTTTTAACTGGTTGAAGTCCTTCATTCTCAGTCGAAGAGAGGTAGTCACGGTTCTGAGACAGCATTCCTCACCATATGAGATGTCATCTGGTGTACCACAGGGATCTGTTCTTGGCCCCCTTTTGTTTGTGGCATATATGTTAATGACATAGATGCCAACTTAAAGAATGCCACAGTACTAAAGTACGCAGACGACATCAAGCTGTACCTTGAGATAAAAAGGACAGATCCTGAACACTATAGATCTTGCTTGCAGTCTGACCTGGACACAATGCAACAATGGATCTCAGACTGGCAACTCAAGCTAGCTGTGGACATGCATTTTGGGAGTAAAAACCCAGCATCCATATACTCCCTCCACAGCACTAATATCAAGAAGTCTTCTTGTGAACGTGACCTGGGCATTACGGTCAGCAGCGATTTGCGTTGGACGAGGCACGTCTCTAAAATTGTCAAGAGGGCCGAGGGTGTCTTAGCATCACTCAGCAAGACCTTTGTCAGCCGCTCTCCAGATATCTATTTAAGGCTGTACATGGCTATGGTGCGACCACACTTAGAATTTGCATCTGGAACCCCTATCTTGCTCAGAACATTGACCGCCTGGAAACTGTTCAGAGACGTGCAACCAAGCGAATACCCTTCATCAGGCATCTACCATACTCTGAGTGCCTTGCTTCCCTGGGCATGGATACATTGAAGCTCTGACGCCTGGCAACTGACTTGGTAAACACCCACAAAATTGTTAACCATGTTGCCAACAACAACCCTGAGTACCTTTTTGATTTCCATGTGTCTAACACACGTGGACATGCCCACAAAGTCAGAAAACAGCACAGTTCCCATGACTTTCGGAAACATTTTTTCACGCTCAGAGTTGCTGAAGCATGGAACAAACTACCTGCATCAGTTGTTAGCTGTCGAGAAACTGCATCCTTTAAGGCCACCATGCTTCCCGAGATCCGCCAACACTACAGCTAATGTTCCCTCTCCATACACATACCCACATGTTTACCATGACTCGTACACTATTCACTTCCCTGACATTTGTGTATTATTCTATGTACTATACATACACCTTTGACGAGTTGTAGTGCACCTGAGCACTTTACACAATAATTTCATTATTATCATTATATATATATATATATATACACACACACATAGACACACACATACATACACATGGATATACACACACATACATACATACATAGATACACACACACATACATACATACACACATGTAGATACATAGATACATACATTGATACACATTTGTTATTTTTGAGCAAGGATCCTTCCATTGATTGCAAGCTACCTACTTAAAAGATATTCTCAAGTAGGACACATGTTGGAAGATGTGTTGAGATGGAGGATAGATCTAGTTAAGGATTACATGAGAGAAGGGGGGAGGTAGATAGGGGGGGGGTAGAGAAATTGAGAGAGAGAAAGTGGGAAGATACAGGGTGGATGAGGGAGTGGCAAGATAGAGGAAGGGGCAGAAGGGGAGACAAAGAAAGGGAGGGAGAGTGTGGAGAGAGAGAGAGAGTGGGAAGAGAGAGAGCGAAACAGAAGGGGGGTGTGAGAGGGAGAACATAGGGGAAATAAATAAATAGATAATACAAAAAAAAAAAAAAAAGAGATGGAGTGAATGATAAGGAAAAATGAAGGGAAGACATTGAAGAAGTGAAGATGTCCAGATACTTGATAATGGAGAGAGAAGGGGGTAGAGAGAGAGGAGAGAGGGAGAGGGGAGAGGAGAGAGAGAGGGGAGAGGAGAGAGAGAGAGTGAGAGAGGGGAGAGGAGAGAGAGAGAGTGAGTGAGTGAGTGAGAGAGAAAGGAAGAAATAGAGAGAGAAAAGGAGAGAGATAGAGCTATAGAGAAAGGAAGAGATTGAGAGAGAGAGAGAGAGAGAGAGTGAAGAAGGCCATAGATATCGACTGAGTATAA
Source organism: Eledone cirrhosa (assembly GCA_964016885.1). Taxonomy (NCBI): domain Eukaryota; kingdom Metazoa; phylum Mollusca; class Cephalopoda; order Octopoda; family Eledonidae; genus Eledone; species Eledone cirrhosa. Next base: position 61,922,534 of record OZ024747.1, read on the forward strand.
TTGTGGCGGCCATTATCATTGTAGTAGTGGTAGGAGTTCAGTAGAAGCAGTAAAAATGTATTTGGCGTTGGCAAAGTTATCTGTCTGGAGGCGAATTGAAGAGATAGGAGTTTCTTTTGATTGGCTATGGTGCCTCATATCCCCTCTCATTGCAGCTTATGATGAAGCAGAAAATACAATTCACTTCTCTAATAAGCATTATCAAAGCAACTTTTATTATTTTACTAGCTGCCAAGCCAACCAAACAACCAGCTAATGATGGAGTCAGTCACTCACATTTGATCATTCAAGATTCAGTCGGTTGACCAGAAAGTCAAGACTTCTTTTGTTTGTTTTGTTATTGATAAAAGCCAATATTTGTCTGTTAGCCCTTTTCATACAAACTCATCAAAAACCAACTCTGGTTTTATAAAAGAAAACCAACCATTTCAAAGAGTTTCTATTTAACACTTTAGTATTTATATTAATCTCTATATACTATTATATTTTTGTTGTAAAGGCTTTGCCTCACATAATATCGAATCTATGAGATTTTAATATCATTTATTTTGAGAATAATACCTTAACATAAGTATGAGCAGCCAGTTATGACCAGTTTGAACAGAAAGAGGTGAGAGAATTCTGGCTGAATACAGCTAGTTGAAATGCTAAAGGGTTAAATTGAAACCCTATATTTTAACATAGATTTTATGTTAATTCCATCTTAATGAAATAGAAATTTTAGTAAATCTGTCTCCAACCCAATTCATCATTAAATAATTAAAATATAATATATTTCATTAGAAATATGGAAATAAAAGGGTTAACCATTTTGATACCAACATGGCCAAAACTGGCTCTGGTTCTATGAAACAAAACCACCCGTTTTCAAAAGTTCCTATTTAAATCAAAACCTTCCAACATGATTTTGTTGTTACAAATACCAGTATAATGACAGTTTTATTTTAGTAAATCTTTCCCCAATTCTTCATTGTGTAACTACAATAACAAATATTTAATTAAAGATATGGTAACAAAATTAGTGCTGGTACTATAAAACAAAATCACTTATTTTAAAAAAGGTTCCTATTTAAATTAAAATTTTCCACATAATTTTATATAACAACCATATGTTAAGTTACTATCTTAGTGATAAAATTATAATCTTAATATATCCATCAAAATTCTTTACTAATTAATTGAAGTAGTGTGTATTTCATTAGAAATATAGTCATAGTCAGTTCAAGATGACAAAACATAGCAATTTCATATTTTATTGTTTAGTTCAAAATGGAAGGACAGTATGTCTGACCCTTTTCAAGACCTCCAAGATCAGTAAATGGGAAGGAAGGAGGAAGGTATCCTCAAACCAAAAGTACTATGGTTTGTTTGAATATGGAGCAAGAAAGCTCTTTATTGTGAGTCCAACACCCTAAGCATTGAGCCACGTTCTTTCACATGTATATGAAACCTCTGCTATGTATTGCCAACCTCTGCTATAGCATGGTGAATGACCTTAAAACACTATTCTTGTTGTTATAATGCCTCAGGTAATACTAACAATATATGCGACACCAACTCATTATTAAATTAGAAAGACTGAAGTAAAAAAGCCAACATAAACAAGTCAGAT